>CM040425.1:133123398-133723398 GCA_022702705.1 Papilionanthe hookeriana x Papilionanthe teres | reverse complement strand
TTGGGAGCTATCGTGCTTCAGAAGAGATGACTGAGAGAAAGTCGGAGCAGAAAATGCGAAAGTTTCTTTTAGAATCCTTTCAAGCCTATTTATAGGTCCCTTTTTGGAAGCCGAAGCGTCGCATTGGGTTCGCTCAATAAGTTTGACACAAAATTTGAGAATAATCATAAGTGCTAAATTATGAAAAATTTTATTGCTAAAAAAGAAATATTTTGCAGCTGGGTCGTTCACCGTCACATGCAAGACCGAACCCTTGTTCATTAAACTCATGTAAAATGTACTCCCCCTAAATTTGTATTTCTCTATCTTTTCACGCATATGAAAAATTGAACTGGCCACCCGAAAATCAATCAGCTCACCCCTTAGTGTCACCACCTCAGCCTGGAGAGCTTCCACGTCTATCATCGGCTCCGGAGTGTTTCCATGTCCACAACCTTGGTCTGGAGTACCTCTATATCGACATTCATAACTGCTAACTCCTCTCGAAGATCTGAGATGGTGGCTTCTCATTGGAGTTTAGCAGCTCGAACACGGGAGTCCACGATCTTGCTCTTCGGGCCGGCTGAAAGAGCTGTTAAAGTTGGAAGAGGCACTGAAGTGGATAATCTTTTGTCTGCGACTTGAACAGAAGGACTGAAATGCTCTGTTGGCTTGATTTGACGTGCCACTTCCAGGAGTTAAAGTTAATGTTGTCTACAGTTTCCTTTGCAATAATTAAGCTAGTGTTACAAAGATAAATGACGAAGCTGAATGAAAAGGAACCAGAAAGTTACCAATCGATGGGGTTATTTCTGATGTACGTAAGCTCGCTGCGACGAGAGAAGGCGACCACCGTGAAGATCCTTCTCGGTCGGTGGCGGAGGAGGAACATCTTCTGTTGGTGGAGCCTTAGTTCGCACAGTCTTGTCGGCTAAGTGACAGAGCAGATCATCTACCATGAGTGGAGCATCACCTCGAGTGGTCTTCAGAGCTGGAGGATGAAGCTGAGTGAAGTTCGCTGGTGGGACTTGCATAACTGCCCCCGAGGGTTTCCCCTCTTGAGATAATAGTTGCATCGAACGCTGCCGAAGTAGTAGACAGTCCAATTCCCTTCCGATTCTTTTCCAGAAGTGGTACCGAGTTAGAAGATTCACCAATCTATTCCACATGAGGTAATTTTGCGGTTGGTTGTTCAACTGTTTTTACCGATTCTACCAACCTTTTTCTGTCTTTCATTTTCTTCTCATCTCCTTTACTCTTCTTAGTCAGTTGTGTCTCTTCGCCCACCTATTTCTTAAAGAGTGAGCAGGACCTGGCAGATTCTGTTTTTCATTTGTCTTATGCGGGGCGGGTTTTAGAAGTAGGAAGTCCAAAGGCCTTCGGAAAGGCTTCCTCATTAGCTTTTTGGCAATTGACATATTTGTTCGCCTGAGTGACCGACTTGCAAGAAGAAGATGCGAGAAATAGGAAAAAGAAAAACACACTTAATGCTCTATTTATAGGAAAAAGGGGTACGAAAATTAAGGGAGCATAACTTATGATAATATTTAGTACTTATTATATAAACATGAATGTTATTTAATTCTCTTATTCTTACGATAGCTGTCACTTTCAAAGAAGTAAGATAAATGATGAACTAATTTTGTACATTAGAAATGCGTCTACATGAATCTCGAGAAGTGATTGGAGACATAAATAACATGGATTATTCGTCATACAATCAGTTGGTCTCATAGGCCGATTGAATGAAGAGAATGAACGACTCAACAATTACCGCACGGTCGCGTCAACACCTACTTCCCATTAACTACCATCATGAAAATTAGTAGTCGCTTAGGATGAGGTTTTTAAGTATAGGCACATAGACCGAATGTAGGTTGCTTGCTGGATTACAGTGATTCACTCTCTACTCGATGGAATAATCCTACTCAAGGACGATGTGTCTTGACATTCTGTCTCCACAGAATGGACAATCAAAGATCATTAAGTCGACAAAGGATGCTTGGTTGGCCGAAGGAATCCTGACCGATAGAACAAATTCCAAGAAACCAAATTGGTCAGTTACGAATGAAAAACAATATTTAAGGCAGTTACAGAAATATAACGGCACTAATAGCAGTTACTGGATCAAAATAAATGTTATTCATTTTCAAATGTGTAAATGTAATGGCTCATTAATTATAGTAACATTCCCCTTTAAATGGGAACAACCGTGTAATTTACCATATTCTACCTATGAACTATAAATAGGAGGATCATTTTCAAGAAAGAGGACATTGAACGGAATTCTCACTAAAAATATAAAAAATGTTTAAATCTTCTTTCTTTCTTCTTTCACCCGAACAATGCTATATTCCTTGGGCGCGATCTACAAAACAATTTAGGATCCAATAAAATTGGAACTAGCTCAATATTATTTATGAAAATCTACACTATTTTAACAAGTAGACAACTTAGTTGTATGGCTTTATTTATTATTGGTTTATCGACCAAGCTTATTCAAGAAATTAATTAATGAATGATTGGGATAGGGTTATGTAACATTAAGTAATGTTTTTAAAAAAACATGTTTATGCAGAAACATATTTTGGGGTATAAATTGATGAATAGCCAATAGATCAAAACAACTGAATGTGATCAAGACACCAATATTACATGGATTGACCTAATTAACATCCTCATTAAAGGAAGAAAGGTCTAATCCAGTATCAAGAAGCATACATGTGCACAATGGTGCAAGAAATATTTTTCCTTAAACCTAGATTCTACCAATCTAATTGCAAAAGAACTCCTAAATTTCTGTAGCAAAAAAAAGGAAAAAAAAAAGAATTTTTTTAACTTATTGAAAAGTTTGAGAATCATATAGAAGGGAAAAAAACCAATATTTAAGCCATAGGAAATATCTATTTTTAGATGCTTCTAGAAGATAAAACTACATTAGTGTGCTCTCTTTTCTCTTCTTATCCTTTTTTTTGTTTATAATTCTCAGTATTAGTTAGCTACAACTTTTAAGAACACTTCGGTTCCTCTTTTCCTTCTTTTTCTAAGAACTTGAGCCATGTAGGTTACAGTCAACTGAACATAAATCAAACAAAATGACCTAATCTGTACACATGGACTAAAAAATATTCAAAGAATGATTTTAGCTAAGTTTTATTGAGAAAAATAAAATGAAGAATCCACTCATTAAATAGGATAGGTTGACCAGTTGACTAAAAAATCCAAAATTTTTTATAAAATATAAGTTTTATTGGAAAAAAAGAAATCCACTATTAAACAAGAAAATTCACGTTATTAGATTGATTTGAGCACTCCCTTTCTCTTTTTGATCTAAACATCGACCATAATTATATTTAGATTGAGCCAAACCAAAAACTTAACTTATTTTTTGTTGGAGTCATATTTTTTTTTTTATTAGGTCAACTATTGACACCCCTAGTGCTAGTTTGTTATCTAGTTGCTGCAGAGGCGATGGGAGGAATGATTCACTTTTCTGGAAGGTTGCTGAGGAATGTTGATTTGTTGTCCAATTGTTGATGAAGGACTGGCATAAGGAAAACATGAAGGGAGAGGAAAAACTGTTAATTATGACATGCTGCTTGAGGATTCCTTCCAATCAAAAATAAGGTGTAATAGGTACAGGTACAACACAACTATTCAAATCTATTACAACACCCATTATGTAATTCTATCCATCAGAATAGAGTGAATGACTCAAACATGTCATATCATACAAATTCAAACTAACTAGGATCCACTAAATTAATGCAAGTCAAATTAAGCAGAAACATTTTAAAAAATTTATTCATTCAACTATACTTTGATAAAGTGATAAACATCAGAGATCATTTGTAGAATGCCCAATTTTATATTCATACTTTAATATGCTTTATATCTAGCATCAAAACCATTAAAATTTAAGGTAGTTAACTAAAGATCTATTCTCACTAAGGCTCAACCTTCTCTTTTCTTTATCTGAAATAACAACTATGAGGAATATTTGGTAAATTAAAAAACTCGTCACGATAAATAACTTTAATGCATGATTTAATCATTCGAAAAAACTAGTATAGTATTCTAGTAATGAATTTGACATGAGAATTGAAGTCATAATCATATACTAGTACAGTGTATTACATTTAACTATTGTAAAAATAATTTATTGACTAATGATACGGCATAATAATAAGTTGTCTTTGCTGCAGGAAACTTTAATAACATATTTAATATTCTATTATAATTTGTACTGTTAGTCAAGTACACGTGTCAATATAACTCCTATCATTATAATTTTTTACTTGTTTCATTTATTTCTTAACATGAGTTTCTTATTTTATCTTTAGTATATACTATTTATATATGTCTAGGCTCGTTAGTAATTACAAAAGTAGTGTAATATAATAGATCCGCCTCATATGTACTCTATTTTTCTTTGATCATTATAAACTTATTAACTTGATGACTTTTTTGCTTCCACAAGGGCTTACTTGTTCAGTTTTTGAGTAAAATATTATTGCCAACTTATTTTCTATGACATGATTTTTTTAAGCTTATTGTATTTACATTATTGAATATTTCAATACATATTTCTTTCATCTTTAACATGCAGATCAGTTCTAAACACCAATATATAAATAAGAAGCTACCAACCCACCTTTTAAAATAGATTTTATTAACTAATTCTGGTGAGTGATGCTTGTATTAATAAGATGAAACCAAAGGTCTAACCAAACTCATTCAGTCATAATATTGGTTGGGTTGGTTCCATTCCATTCTTTTCAATTTTAACTTAGAACATTTTGCTATGCTCCGTTTCTTTGATTTTGGTCTAATTTTGAGTCTAGAAAACCAAACAAACCAAAATTTAATTTTCTTGCTTTGATTTTGAATTTTATAACAAGTTCAATATGCAAAGTTGATTATATATTATCATCCATAATTAATAAAAAAGTGTTTTGGTAAAATCCCCTGATTCAGTGATACACTTGCTTCAGTTTCAGTATTATATTGCGATGAATAATTACAAGTTTCTTACAAATACTTTTCACACGTAATTCCAGGAAAGAAGATTTGCAGTTTTAGTGTCTTCTCTACTATCCAGCCAAACCAAGGATGAAGTTAACCATGGCAAGTTCCTGCAACTCCTACAAATTAGGGTTGGCTGACCATTTTCCTAGATATTTTCATGCATATTTCTATACTTCCTAACATGTTTTTATAACCAGTGACAGAATATGATTTTTTTATTGTAATTGATCAACTTCATTAGGAGTCCAGGTGCCATGCAGCGTCTTTCTGAGAATGGTCTACTGGATGCTGCTTCAGTTATTGCAACGGATGCAGCAACCATTGCAAAACTGATTTATCCAGTATGTATTATTTATGATTTTAGATCATATTATGATGCATTTTTCTGACTCAACGCAGTTTAAACAAATGGACCTTTTGGGTTGGATGGTCGTGAATGAGTGCAAGCATCTGCGCATATCTGACTAAAAAATTGAACTGAATTAAGAATGAAAATTCATATACTTCACGAAAAAATAGTTGGAATAATCTAATGACAATAATCATGATCTTGTTGAGCTCGAAGTGAATTCGCTTCTATCTAATTTAGGGTTCAGATTATCACTGTGATCCACCCTAGGTAAACCGACTATTGATCTATATCCTGAAGGTCTTGCAGTTAATTTAAAGCATGCATAAGCAATATATGCTATAAGAAAGTGCAGTAAATGCGATAAAACGTAGTAAGTATAAAATAAATCTGAGTATTTGACGTGTTTGCTGCTCTTACAAATGGGGTTAGTGCTGCAGGTAATAGTAAACGAGTATAGTAGAGAATTCAGCCTTGCAACAATGAGTTCAATGGAATGTTTTTCCTAACTTCTTTCCAACATGAGTAGCTAAATTTTTTATCACGCTCATGTGATTCATAGCATATGATTTTTTATGATTTTCTCAGATGATTTCTTCCTTGTATTATTTTCATGAGGATTCAAGGTTTTTTGTTATTATTTTAATCATATATTTTGATATATTCATTATCAACTTAGTTAGAATGTTAAATATTTCTTGATCTACAACTCTTGCCCATTGTGTAGAGGAAAGAAATGATTAACCACAAAATCTGGATAGCAATATAAATATTTTATCTGTGTTTTGCAACCAAGAAAGGAGATCAAAACAAATCAATGATATGTCATGGGGATTGAGGAAGCCTCAACTTTATGGATTTTATCCTTCTTTTGACCTAGACATTGGCTGAAGGAGAACTTTCTATCCCTATTGATAATAATCATGTCGAGGAAAGTTTAGGAGAACCACGAATCATCACATTGTCTAAATCACAAGGATATGAGCCTCACAAACCTTGAAGAACAGTACGATTTATCTACTGTTGCTTTCTGTCTTTGATGAACCGATTATCTTAAAACTCTAAGTAAGCCGGTGATTGTTCTCTATTCTGAAGCTCTTGCAGTTAATTTAAAACATACATAAGCAAAATATGCTTTAAGAAAGTGCAGTAAAGGCGATAAAATGTAGTAAATATAAAATAAATCTGTGTACCTGACGTGTATGCTGCTCCTACAAATGGGGTTATTGTCGCAGGTAAAAATAAACGAGTATATAGAGAATTTAGCAGGGGGACATACATTTATATATAAAAGAATAAATGACAAAACATCATATTAAAAACTCAAAGAAAACTGATAGCGACTCACGAAAACCGAAGAAAACTGCAAGTGACTTATACAAACTTGGAGAAATTCGTAAGAATTCAGGTTGGGGTAGGCTTAGATCTATCGTTTTAGAAGGACTCCGTAGGCAACCATCAGTCATGCACGTAAGAATTCTGGAGATGAGAAGCAGGCGGTCAGGTTAGGTGCAGAGGGAGGAGGTGAGCGAGAGAGTGCGAGGCTTCGGTGCAGAGCAGAGTCGAGCGCAAGAGGGACACAGGTGGGGGTTTCACTAGAGGGGGGAACAAAAACGAGGGCTTTCAATCCCTGAGAGGACAACAGGCCGAATCTGTCGGGTGAGGCAGCAGGCGAGGCTCTCAGTGCAAAGATAGGATCAGTAGGAGAAGATGGGGGCCAAATGAGGGTGATGAGCTGAGCGAGATTTGTATCTGAATTCCAAATATTTGTTATGCTGGTGTTGGGCGGGGAATTGAATAGTTGCTATGCATGGAGGAGCTTTCTTTGGAACATAATATTATCTAATTAAATTTAATTAATGTGAAATTGAATGGCTGATCTGAAATTCAAAATTTGAAATTTGAAAAAATCCAGCTCGTGTTCAGCCCGTGTCCAGCTCGAATTGAACCCGCAATGAGCCTGATCCGCGCCACGCCAATTTTAAAAAACGTGCATTGATTTTCGTGCTGATTGCTTGCGCGCTGAACCATAACAATATTGGTGTCCTTCCTAGCTAAAGTAGACGTCCTGGACGCATCTATATGGTCCGTTTTGTCATCCGGCGTTGTCCGGACGAGTTCATCGATGTGAAGGTCAATTCAAGTCAAAATCGTGCATGGTGCGATGCGTGCGCAAAATGCGGGCGTTAATGAGAATTCAAGTTGCATGTTGTTTTTTCTTGGGGCTGCTCCTATTCATATAGGCACTCAACTCGAGTTTCTTATGTCGGTCCTAAACAACTCAACAAAATGCGTAGAATTGGGACTACCCATACAAGACTCGAAAGAGTGATGAAGTGACTCAAATTTTCTAAATGGTGTGGGTCCCGTACTAGTTTTCTTGGAGAGTCAAACAAGGAAAACCTAAAGCTAGACCCTAGGCTCTATGAAGAGAAATAAAGACCTCACCCAAAAATGAGGCCAACAATTGACATATTTTTCATTTGAGAGATGGCAGCGGGTTAATATGTACACGAAGAAATGCGGGTCGTTGGTTTGAAACCGCGGCCGCGTTTTAATATAAATTATGTTGGAACACCACTGTTTGGCTGCTTCCAAATGACCAAAACTGCGTTTTCTAAACACACCACACCAAAATAACTGCCCTAAAAGGGCCCTTAGTGATCAATCCATTTGTTAAGCTGAAACAGCACTTTACCTTTCATTTTGTTTTACGGGATTGCATGCTAGTTTGTGATGTTTTTGGCATTGTTGTTGGCAAAGGGATGGCGTGAATTTTTTAGAGGCTGGTTGTGAAAAATTTAGGCATCGTCCTAGAGCTTCTTGAATTCATCCTCTATAGCCATTTCCATCTAAATGATAAACCCAATTACTGTATTTTTACATTCATTTATACAATCCGAAGCTTTCATAACACATAAAAGATAACCACCATTTTATCTTCTAAAAAGTGAAATACATCTTTTCATGCATAGTAAGATTGTATGTATGTAAAAATTGAAGTTAAGGTGTTAGATATGTAAATACATATGAATTGGATGTTTTGTATGTAAATCTTTCTTCATTTGTTATTGGCTTATGATAGGTTGGATTTTACTTGAGGAAAGCCAAGTACATGAAGGAAGTAGCTGAAGTTTGTCTCGCTAATTATGGCGGGGATATTCCAAATTCTCTGGATGACCTTCTTTCACTTCCTGGAGTTGGTCCTAAAATGGCTTATTTGGTAGTTTTCATAGTTTTTTTTTGTCTTTTCCTAACTTAGCTTGCGTTATTTTTTTATAAATTAAAACTTATAACAGGTTATGAGCGTTGCATGGAATAATGTGCAAGGAATATGTGTCGACACTCATGTGCATCGCATTAGTAATCGATTGGGATGGGTATCACAACCTGGCACAATGCAGGTGATTTAGTATTTTGAAGATAATCTCATATGTTTTTAAAGTAGAGTGTCAAGATAGTCCTTTGACTATTTATACGTGGCCTTTTTAGTCCTAAAGTCTATCAAAATTGCTAAATTATGCTCTAGATTTTTTTAATATTGATTGAAATAGTGCCTAAAAGGACTATTTGTGTCAAAATAGTCCTATTTGTGTCAAAATAGTCATTCAACTATTTATACGTGGCCATTTTAGTCAAAATAATCCTTTAACTATTTATACTTGGCCATTTTAGTCCTATAATCTATCAAAATTGCTAAATTAGCCTCTAGTTTTTTTTAATATTGATTGAAATAAGTGCCTAAAAGGACTATTTTAGTACTCATTAAATGAGTGGAGACTAAATTAGCACTTTTGTAGACTCTTAGGACTAAAATGGACCCTTATAAAGAATTTGGGGATCATTTAAACACTTTTCACCATTTTATGTAACCATTTATATACACATGATTAGGTCAAATTAAGAAAATCTTCCATATTAATGCTCAATAAAAGTAGGGGAGTCCATTTCGAACTGGTGTATTCTCAA
This sequence comes from Papilionanthe hookeriana x Papilionanthe teres, assembly GCA_022702705.1. Taxonomy (NCBI): domain Eukaryota; kingdom Viridiplantae; phylum Streptophyta; class Magnoliopsida; order Asparagales; family Orchidaceae; genus Papilionanthe; species Papilionanthe hookeriana x Papilionanthe teres. The sequence continues at coordinate 133,714,073 of CM040425.1, read as the reverse complement.
AATTTTGATTTTTGAATTCTATCAGTAGAGAAACATATTAAAGTCAGGAAGGAGACTACTCATATACAATCAATTATTCTAATATCTAATCTAATTTATATATGGCTTTACTCTTCTAATTATTAGTGTTATCTTAAGTAAGATAAAGAATTAATTTGAAAAGAACTTTTCCTTTTTGAATTATTAAGATTTTAACTAATTATATGTTTGGGTTAAATATTAAATAGTAAAAAAAAATTTTGGTTAAATCGTATGATATATTATTTTTTCTTTCTAATTTTGATTTTTGATTTTTGTATTATTAAAGAAACTAGCCAAAAAAATGAAAGAATAAAGATATTGAAAATTTAAATTAATATATATAATCTACTCTGTTTTTTGTTCTCTCATGAATTATATGTTCCTACTTTCTTGTTTATTAGTGGCTCCGTGTCTTCATTTTTGAGTAATAAGAACTTGAATACTTTCATTCTGTTTTGCTAATTTGCTAGAAAACGCGTTCTCCTGAAGAAACAAGAGTGTGTTTGCAGAAATGGCTTCCAAAAGAAGAATGGGATCCGATTAATCCACTTCTGGTATGCTTACATCTTACGATGACATGCATTTTACAATATTGTAGACGGAATTATTCCCACTCATTGCATATTGTCTTTTTAAACTAAGGCTTTTACTTAAGATTCCATATAACACCATAAAAATCAATAATAAGGAAAGGACTTGGCTTAATTGCTGAATATGTTTGGGGAATTTACATACATACCACAAAATTCTTATATATTTACATATATAAAACATAATCACTCACATTTACGTACAAAAATACAACCAACATCATCTTTCTAAAAGTATAATACACATTTCTTATGCATAGGTTTAAGACATCAAAGTGTATTAAGTGCAAAATATCAAATTTTGGGTGTTAGATATGTAAGTGGATAAGAACTGTGGTAGGCATGTAAACTTCCCTTTTTTTTTCATTTATTTGCCTATTTGTTTTTATATTGATGCCTCGTCAACAAATTTCTTAGTTTGATTCAAATCTCAAGGCATTTGACCTGGATCTTAAGGCATTTTTAAGCAAAAAAATATTCATTCTCATGATTAAAATCACCGAGAACTTTGATTTTAACAAACTTACCGTCAAATTGATCAACTCGACGAGACAAACCCATTTATACCAAAATAAGTCCAATCCGAGCCTAATCAAGCCATTAAGCCACTTTTGGAGGCTCTAATGGTTAATTGGAGGGTCAAATGAACTCTAAATTTGACGTGTTTATAGTCAAATTGAGTGTCTCAATGAGAAAAATCTAACAAGCCCAATATCACCAGAATTCGAGGTCATTAAGACCATCAGGTCATCGATAAACAACCTATGATGAAGGAGAACCAACATGGGTCATTCCATTGGGTGGCTATGGTTGTTATTTGCTAAATACGGTAATACCCCTCTTTAAAGACCAATAAATAGACTCTCTCCACTTTAGATGGAAGGATGAAGAAGAAGGAGAACATTTTTAGTGCTATTGACTGAAGATCTCCGGACCTTTATAGCCTTCGATTGCCGCTCATGGGCCGTCATAGATCACCGCCGACCTCCACCTTTAGCCGCAGTTGGTGGACTCTATGGAGTAATGAATTATTCTGTGGAGTAGCGACATAGATTGTGGGGTAACAAAGTACTCTATTGAGTGGCGATGTTTTTCCTGCATAAGAAGAATTGCAATCAAAGATCCAACGATAACTTCTAGTAGCAATTGCTTTCGATTGTTGTACAACGAATCTTTTTGTATACAAACTTTGAACTTGAAAAAAACTTTGTAACTCTTTCCCAACTGTGGGACAATGGTCTATTTTTGTACTCGCAAACTTTTAGTGAATTATTTCAAATGGGTTAGGGCCTGTGATTTTTTTCCCTCTCTTGGTTTTTCGACATAAAAATTTATATTGTATCCATCAATTTGTTATTATTTTTCTTGAGACGTTAAATTATTACTCTACCGTCGCGAATTTACTATCACACAACAATTTGTCACTTCTGCTGAAAGAATTCTACCCTTCTTCAATGGCTAACAAGCGCAATACATAAGCTCCTCACTCTATAACACTCGTCATTCTAGGGTACGTCTTGAAGTGCGGGGCATGGAGTCTCTGGTCCATTTTCCAATGATACACATCACCCTGCTTGTAAAGATATCTTTTTTTGGCCCCTTGAAGTCATGCGGTGAATGGTGGAATCTCAAATTGAGATTCTTCAACTTCTACGTGAAGTTCGATAACCAATACTGGAGCAAGGAGGTGAGGTTCTTCTACCCTAAGATCAACCACTAATCAGAGATGCCCATATAAAGGGTGCTCGACGGACAACCCATCCTCATATTAGTGCTTTTCTTAAGTAGGGATAGGTAGTTGATTTCTTAAATATTATTAATTTTACACGTTCATCTCATGCAATAAAAACAATTTGCAATCCTCCAACGCTCATTGAGAACTTAGCTCAATCACATTGTGTAATTCATGATGAGCTACGATGTATGGTGTAGAAAACCCTTATTAAGAGAAATAATTTTCTTGCTTGTCGTAGCTCTTTGGACTCTTTGCCTTTTGCAGATATGGTCTTCGAATATCCCATTCCAGTAGGATTTGAGGTCTGTTTGGGGCAGCTGCAGCTTATCAGCTACAGCTTAGCTGCCTAAGGCAACTGCTGCGGGGAAGTTGTTGCGGGGAAGAAGTTGCAGGAAAGTTGTTGCGGGGAAGCTAGCTGGCTGTTTGTTTCAGCTGCCTGAAATAATTGTCTGACAGCTGTTCCTAGACAAATGACTATTCTGCCACTGTTTAGTAATAATGTATATAATAGAACTGTCATAGTTATATATTCAATACTTTGAAAGCAGAAATTAACTACAGAACAATATAAAAAATTTAGATAAACACCTCACTTAAACAATAAGTATAAAATGTGAAAAAAAAGTTTAAAACTATTAAAATTATAATTAATTTAATAATTATATTGATCTTAAGATGCAGACAGTGTATGTAGCAGTGGGTTGATCTTATTTGAATCACCATCCAGCTTAGCTGCCCAAGGCAACTGCTGCGGGGAAGTTGTTGCGGGAAAGAAGTTGCAGGAAAGTTGTTGCGGGGAGCTAGCTGGCTGTTTGTTTCAGCTGCCTGAAATAACTATTTGACAGCTGTTCCTGGACAAATGACCATTTCGCCACTGTTAAGTAATAATATATATAATAGAACTGTCATAGCTATATATTCAATACTTTAAAAGCAGAAATTAACTACAGAACAATATAAAAAATTTAGATAACACCTCACTTAACAATGAGTATAAATTGTGAAAAAAAAGTTTAAAACTATTAAAATTACAATTAATATAATAATTATATTGATCTTAACATGCAGACAATGTATGTAGCAGTGGGTTGATCTTATTTGAATCACCATCCAACTTGTTTAAAGCATCACGCATGCATGCAGGATCTAATGAATGTTCAAAAGGGATGCCGTGAGTGAAGCTAATGATAAAACCTATAGAAGGACGTGTGTAGGTTTAGAGGGGATCTCAACTAGCTTTGTAGAACTATTTTCCTATCTATAACTTTCTCGACATCATTCTTGCTAACTTGGAAGTTATCACAATTACAAATTGCAGACTCCAGGAGAATCTTGATGGAATATGACAATTTATCTAGGATAATCACAAGTGTAAAAATATATATATATATATAGAAAGTAAATAATGCAGGGGAACCATGAAAACGTCAAAATAATTTTTTTCTCTTTCAATTCCAATACATCAGAATTGCTACTCCCACAGTTAAATCAATTGCCCATCACAGCTTGAAAGGAATCAAAATAAGAAAAAGAAAAACATAATGAATTAGAAATGCAATAAAAACCAAATGCTTCTGTTTGGATTGCTACTGACTTTTGCAAAGTATAAAATGAAATATAAATAGTTACCAGTCCTTGAACCCTTGAGAGCAGGTAAGTTGAAGTATTTTCTGAACTCTCCACCTTCTGGTTTTGGAAGGCTGACCAAGATGTTCTCGAAAGGATTTATGAAAGTTTTAAATGGATGGAACATAATTTAATAGTGTTAATTGTAATAGTAAATATGAAATTTCACTTTAGGCATAATACCCCAGTTATAATTGAAGCATATTTGATACAAAATCATAATGATGAAGAATTTTAAAATAAGAGTATGAATATAAAAACATAAGGGTATGAACTGCACTTAGTGATGCATTTTCTAACAAACTTAAAATTATATATTGAGGTGTGTACTTTTCCTCATGTTTATACATCCAGATTTAAAAAATAGGAATACATTAAGCTACACCGGTACTGCTAATCCACCACATGCTGCAAGCAGCTACAACATACTATAAGATTATGATACATCCTCCACCACCAATTATTTGCCAGAAAATTGCCAGATACAAGTCCAGAATGACATACTATGGACTTTCACATACGATACTTCAAATTCATTTCAACTAAGTGAAATTTATCAACTGAAACATAATGCAAGATAAAATATACAAATTCGAGGGGACAAGAATTACAGAAGAAGTCAAGCAGAGTGATGGAAAACAATAACAAAGCATCATATACATTGAATTTGTCCTGTAGAAAATTTATCAATGCAATTACAACATATAATAAAAGACGAAGAATTATGAGACAAAACAATCAATTCAATTGATTTGATAAAGACGTTGAGTGCTGGGAAGTAAATTCTATATATTAATTAAATGATTATGGTAACCATGCCCAAAAAATAATCTTCTAGTTAATAAATTAGCTTTTTTTAGCTTTATTCCGCCCTCAATATTTTGGAACAAAAATTCATATATCAGGGTTCGGTCCGAGAATTTGACACTAAATAGGACGCAATGGAGAAAAAGGATTCATGTAGCCGACCCCACTTAGTGGGATTAAGGCTTTGTTGTTGTTGTTGTAGTGTTCGGTCCGAGAACCCCCGATCATGTCAACAAGTTCTCTCCTCCTAGGTCTACAATTCCATCTTGATTGTGCACATATTAGTGATCCAAATCAAACAAACAAAACGGGAAAAGAATGTCAAGATCGGGAGAGCAGATACCCATCACAGGGAGTGATCCATTTGATCGAAATAGATCCTAATCCAGTCAAATAAGAATATTAGCGAACTCTTGCAAGATGGCTAGGATTGCGGGAATCTACCAATTCTACTTAGGTTAGAAGAGAATTAGATGCCACGACATGAATATCAAGAACCGAGATTCAATTGAACAAACAATGAAAGAGTACACAAGATGCAGATAGCATGTTATTTATATATGATCTGAATCAATTTCGAGGAGATGATCTGAATCACCTGAATCTGGTTGGAATTTTTTTTGTTAGAGGAGGAAAACCGAGAAGAAAGGCTTCGACGGTAGAGTATACTAGATGATTACCGGTATGTTTGGAGCTCTGGACGCCGAACAGGAGTGACAAAAGGGTAAGTGCGTAATAATCCATCGCTCCGCTTTCAGCCAAAATGGCGTCCTGCCGCGCTCTGGACGCCGAACCAAACGGTCGTGATTGGCGGCCGCTTCCTGCACCGCACGAAAACCGCCTCCCCAAACGGACCCTTAAGCTTCTAAGCATTTACTCTTATGATGAGACATCTGGACCTATAAGCACATTGATCATTATAGAACCGTCATGTATATATAATGAGTTGTTGATGCACTCATTTGTCAAGTTTTTCCTACCACCCTTAAAGCTTAGATGTGTACTTGGTTTTATTCACTCCCATGAGGAACTATTCCTAGTTTTGATGTGGAGCAGTTCATAGCAAATCGAAGAATTATCAATGACCTCATATTTTTGGAATTGTTAAAATGAAGGAGTATCTCTTAAAGAATATTTTCAAAGATTCTCTACTGAGGCTCACAAATTCCAGAAGTAGATCCAGAGTTGTTAAGGGGCATTTTTCTAGAAGGGTTATGATTTGGGCCCTTCTACTCATCATTAATGTAAGAGGTAGTTCACTTATACATTGATCTTATCTGTCGTGTTGAGGCTCATATCACTAATGATACAACTATTCATGAACATCAAAAACAATTTGAACAATCTTTTGTGAAACAAACACACTCTTGCCGAAGTTGCACAAAGCTAACAGAGAAAAATGCTATCAATCCGAGACATCTAATATACTCTAATGACACATCTGGAAGTAATATTTTAATAGAGATTCAAAATTTTGAATAATTTAAGCGGTTAAAGACCTACACAATATTATCATTTTGACCATACGAAAGATCATTCAGAGAAATAAATTGAATGTTTGATACATCAAGGTCACCTAAGTCATTATCAAGAATGAGGTAAGGATGTTTAGAAGAACACGATCTAAAATTTTGAATTAAGAGGACAACTTTAATTTAACTTATCTTTGTAAAGTACTTGTTGCTTTTATCACAATTTGATTTTTTTTTAAATTTTTAAAAGAATTCTCTGTTATTTTGTGGTTACTAATAAAAAACTATTATTCAGTTAACTTTTTATGAATGAATTTTCTTTCTTGCAAGACCCCTTCAAGGCAAGAGACAGACACAATATCCACTTATACCCCTAGAAGACACGCTCATGAGATAGTCTTGACTGAAAGCTAGTAGTGAACACTGTCCTTACAAGAAATACCTTATGATGGCAAGTGGCAGACAGTCTCCACTTATGCCTCTAGAAGACACGCTCACGAGGTAGCCTCGATAAGAAGCTAGTAGTTAACAAAATTCTCACTAGAAATACTTCATGAGAACAAGTGATTGACAAAGTCTTGACTCAAAAAATCTTAAAAAGCCATTAGTCTCAAAAGGCTCATGTGAATTAAAAAGTCTCAAAAGGCTATTAGTATTAGAAAGTACAGGTACATAAAAAATCTCAGAGTTAGAAGGTGCATGTACATTAAAAAAAAACTTTTAAGGTTTGAGTCTCAGAAGGTACAAGTACAAAAAAAAAATCTCAGTAGGTTATAAGTTTTAAATGTACAATTACACTAAAAGATCTCATAAAATTATAAGCCTCATAAGGTATTCGTACATTAAAAACTTCAGAAGGTACAAGTATATTAAAAAACCTCAGGTTGTAAACCTCAGAAGAAACATATATATTAAATAAACCTAGAGGGCTATAGGCCTTAGAAGGTACATGGATACTTAAAACCTTAAATGACTATAAGTCGTAGAAGATATAAGTATATTCTAAAATTTTTGAATGCATAAATCTCAGAGGATACATAATTTTTCATTATAAGAAATGCACGCACTAACTTTGATTACAGATTTAAGAAGCTAAATATTCTCCTAAGAATCTCAAGAAGTATAATACTCGGAAATGTTCGATGTGACTATGTTTCTACTAGGGGCAATACCTCAGTTTGAATATATTGGATTCCTCTCATTGAGACTAATGATATTTTTGTCTTCTTTTGGGGGCAAGTTATAAGAATCAATAATCGTACGCTAGTCCATGAGATGAGGCATCACCCGCTCAGAAGTTGTGCAACAACAGCTCAGAAGTTGGTAACAACAACCTCAAAAGAGACTCCAAAAATAAATTGGTTACTCTCAAATCACTTTGCAATCAAATATTGTACTACTATATAAAGAGAAAATAAACATTTAAAAAGTTTAAAAAGCTACATAGAACAGTCACTTGGAGATATAAATAAATACATTATCAAAATGTGTAAAAATTACATTAAGCAAAAAGAGAGCTGTACAGATAAACACGTTGTCGTTCTCTTGCACATTGCGCCCACAACTTTATATTCTCCTCTTCAAGAGCCAATATTTTCACTTGAAAATCCAACAACTTCTCACAATCTGATCGAAGTGAGCTCGTGTCTCTCTCTCAGCTTTTCTTGAGTATTCATCAGTTCTTGGTTTTGCGGATAGAGGAAATCACCATTGAGAATAATTCAATCCTACATTTTGCTAATTGATTTCCAAGTAATAATATTTATATGGCACTGGCGTTATACACACTTATGTACTCGCTAGAGAGAGAGAGTTGATATCCACAAGCTCGGTCTTCCATGCCTTTGATGAAAGGACCGACTCGTCTTTGGTGAGTGTCGATATTGTCTTAGCAGGCTTTTGGTATTTTCTTTGATTTTCAGGGTGATGGGATTCCTGGGACATTGACATCTCAGAATGTAAACTCTCCTCCAACAAGCGTAGAATAAGACACAGCTGGCCAAAAGAACTCTGGGGATTGCACTACACTAGTGCAAATGAGGAACAACAACTGACTAAAGGAACTCTAAAAGTTGTGCTATACTAACGCGAAGGAAGCACAACAACTGAACAAAAGAATTATGGGAGTTGGGTTACACCAACGTGAAGTAGGCACAACAACTGACTAAAGGAACTTAGGGGGTTGTACAACGCTAGTGTAGAAGAAGACATAACTGGCCAAAGGAATTTTCGGTTTTGCACAATGCCAGTGCAACATGAGACACAACAGCAATCCAAAAGACTCTGAAAACTTTAGAGGGGAAGTCCTCTCTTTTTTTGGCCTATTTAAAGAATCAAAATGGTAAAAAATGATTCCAAAATTCAAAAAATTTTGGATTCATAGGTGTGAACTATTTGATTTTGTAAAATCGTGTGACTTGCCCTGTGCTATCCGGCACAACCTCGTGGTTCCATGCATTTTCAAACATGAAGCACGCGATCCCAATGTCAGGCAGTGCGATTCACGATTCAGGTCACTGACTTGGCCCACTGCCGTCGTTTGATCCCAAGAACGCAGGGCTCGACCCGACCGGGCTGTGTTGCGTAATAATGCACAAACTTCCTTATGTAGCCCGACTCGGCTGTCCAGTCGTCCCTTCATGAGTCGCAACACGCCGGAGGCCACGTGACTCCCGCCACTCGCCAGATGCCGTGTGATCCGTCGTGACCCGCCAGCGGTCGTGTGACCCGCCAGCGGTCGTGTGACCCGCCAGCGGTCGTGTGACCCGCCAGCGGTCGTGTGACCCGCCACTAACCGTGCAACCCACGCGGTCTCTTAAGCACATTCAGCATTTGCTACCGCCTTTCACCGGCAGCCACTATCTATTTTTATACTCTTAAACTTATATTGGATAATTTCATCTTAGCTGGGCCCCATAAGTTTTTCTCTTCGGGCTTTTCCACATAAAGATTGCTGATGTCACCTCGTGTTTCCTTTTTCTATCTGTATGTGTGCTGAATTTTGTATGATTATACAAATTTAAATTATAACTTTATATATATATATATATATATATATATATATATATATATATATATATATATATATATATATGATGTATGGATGTATGGATGTATATGTATATATATATAGATGTGTATAGATGTATTTGTATAGATGTATATACGTATATGTATATATATTTATGTGTATCTATATTATATATATGTAATACACACACACATAGATGTATATATACATAAGAAATGGTTTGCTCACGGGGTACAATCTCAAACCTAGCGGAATTGCGAGCTGATGGGGTTGGTTGACAGTTCCGCCTGATATATATATATATATATATATATATATATATATATATATATATATATATATATAGATAGAGAGAGGGAGAGAGATAAATGTCCTAATTGCTATTGAAAGTATCTTCAAATGTGATGCTTCAGTTTGCATTTCTGAATGCAAAGGAATTTGAGCATTCTAGTTGAAATTATTTCCTCATAATTTATGATTCGGTTCAGGTTGGGTTTGGACAAACTGTGTGCACTCCTCTCAGGCCGAAATGCAACATCTGCTCTGTAAATAATCTCTGCCCATCTGCTTTCAAAGAATCACCACACCCCAAACCGAAGTCCTCAAAGAAACTAAGAGACAAGTGAGGGCCCTTGGAATTTTGACCTTGAGTATGGTATTTTATCAAGTCCTAACCGCTTAAACTTTGATGTTCTAATCAGCAATTTGCTTCATTATGTATATGCTGCTAATTATGGTAATGACTGCTGATATCAGAAAGCAAAATATCAGTTATTTATGCCAAAAAAATGCAACAGAACAATCCTTTTTATGGATTATAAACTGAAACATTACTGTTGCCATATACCCAACCGGCCTTCTATAGTTTTGTTGCAGATTTAAATTTCAATGACATTTGTGCCATTTCCTGAAGTTTTTTTTTTTTTTTTTAATTTTTTATTATTATTATTTTTTTTTGGCGATATTAAGTTAAAATTGTTGCCCTAGTTTTGCGCTGCTTTGATGTTATTTCTAGCCGGTTCATGACTTCTGGAGTATTTTTAGTTTGTAGTTTTTTTTTTTCTTGCCTCTCATATTATATTAATTAGAAATGTAACAATGCATCGGAATTATAGATAAGAGACTCAAAAAACTAAACCAGTAACTAATATAGAAAGGAGGCCTCCAAATATTAGAATTAGTAAAAGGAACAAAATTCATTGGGTCAGAGGAAGCGCAAATAAAATCACAGGCATTCGCCAGAGGTACTGTAGGCGGCACGTAACACGTTAAAGCTCAGTTTAGACATACGAAAGCGATTTTTGTAATTTTATCATCTTAAGAAGCATTGTATATTACCATCACGACGTTCTGGGCAAAGTAACCTAGTTGCGCTACATATATAGTTTTCTCATCATTGCTCATCACAAAAGGAAGCAAAAGAAAAATTAGCTGAAAAAAAGTCGTTAGTTGCAGTGCTAGTAAAACAGTAGTAAAAGTAGAAATAAACAATACTACTAGCCCAACAATAAGCAATAAAGAGGCGCCACTCATAGTGTAGTCATATAACAAAGAATATTTTAGCCAATAAATGAGGCCTGAAAAGTCTCAAGAGTAGTAAAAAAGTCGATTGTCATGGAAACCCAAAAAAAAGAAAAAAAAAAAAAAAAAAAAAGAAAAACATAATTAATGAAAAAACACAATATAATGAAAAAACACAATTGAATTTTTAATCTTCTATGAAATAAAATCTCCTTTAAAATATATCTATTATAGCTAATATACTTAAATATAACACGTAAATAATGAACGGTAACTTACAATAGAAATGGGATAGACTCTTCTAGAATTATTGTAATTAATTGTGGCAGCATTAATCAAAATCTGAAAAAGTGTGGTCCAAATTAAAGAAATTTCATTCAAGGATATAAAGTTTCAATAACCTCAGTGGGGTAAGGCATTAAAAAAAGAAGTGTCATCTCATTACGAAGTTATCAAAGAAAACTTACTGAATTATATGACCAAGATTAGCTAAAATAGTTTATATTTTAGCTTAAAATATGAAATCTTTATTTAAGTAAAGGCTAAACCAATGAACTAAATGGATTGAACCCAATTGGTTTTGTTCCTATGACTAATCACACCTAAGGTTTTGATTATATTTGATCATTATTTGAGACAAATTTGAAACAACATAGAGTTATTAAAATATCATTATTTGGACTAAAGATATCTTCTAGATATTCTTGGTGAAGAACATTTCCAAGGGTTTGATTAAATTTGGCTTCTTGAAATGGATCAATAAAAATATGCTTTTCCTCATGATTTAAAAACATAATTTAATTGCTTAGTTATGTACAAATGAAATGTATAATTAAATTGATTTATAATTAAAATAGTAATCCCTAATGAGATTGATCTAACAATTAGGGCCATGCTGATTTATTTAGCCCATTTGAACCTACATGAGTAAATTTGACCCATCCGTGTCAATATTGGATTAATTAGTCTTAAGTATAGAAAAAATTATTTATAACATTTTTACAAAGCATCTAATTTATTAATGAGATTTGATTAGTTTGATTAATGAGATTTGCTAGGGTACATGATGTATAATAGAGGTATTTATCCCATTAAATTATGTGGACATTCTGAGTGATAATAAAAATTGGAAGATAGACATGTTTTATTATACTAATATCTACTTTATAAAAATAATTGCATGATTATTAATTTTAAAAGTAATTTATTAGAATAGGAATATCGTTAAAGCATATGAGAATTGGATGCAATAAATATGCCCTTTGTGATGCCCAGAGGTTGAAGAAAAAGCTTGAAGACTCACATGATTATAATAAAAAATTGTATTAAACTAGTTTATGGAAGCTAGCTATACCTAACATTTTTAATGGCTATTTAATTATTTAATGATGTTTATTTTCTTAGGCAATGCAAAGATCATCATGCTCTTTTCTTCAATATTATTTATGTATAGTGGCTTATAATTGATATGATAGTAAGCTTATATATATATATATATATATATATATATATATATATATATATATATATATATATATATATATATTTTACTTATTTAAATAAAAACAACTTTAAAAGCAACCCTAAAATGACATAAAAATGAATTAAAGACTTTTTTATGGATCACTGTGAATGATCCATGTTTGACTAATTGTATTATCCATAAAAATTTGCTTGATAGAAGATAAGTATTTGGATGTGTTTCAAGATCATTAATAAACATACATGAATTTATAAATTAAATATTTTTATAAACCTATTGAAGACCATACAAATATTGATACTGAAAAATAAACATACAAATACTGAAAAATTTGAAAAATAAACATACAAATACTGAAAAATTTGCTTGATAGAAGATAAGTATATGGATCACTGTTGAAGACCTGGGTGCCACTTTCAAACCGATAGGTTGGAAGTTTGATATTTGTATGTGGAGCCATGGTGCCACTATGACAAGTCTGGTGCCAAGGCACCTCCTTCGTGTGACCTGTATAGGGAAGAACAAAAGGCAGCGAAACATGACACCAATCTTGGGAAACCTATCCCTTGATCGAGCACAAGAAGATAGAGCGACTAGAAGTTCGATGCTATAAGGTAGAAGTCCAGTGTCGATCGAACAACATTAGGGAGTTAGAGTGGTTTCTATCCGCGTGGCATCACCGAGGCATACAAAAGAAGGATTTTTCCTTTTAAAAGAATCCCCCATCCCTTTGCATGAATTGAAGTCCGAAGTTTTGTGTGAGAGCGAGGGAGAATTTCAAGTGTATTCTAAAGGACTGGTTATGGAATTGTGAGGGAGGATTGTGAGAGAGTTCTTGTAATTTGTATGGAGAAGGATGTTTGGTGATAACATTTCAATGGGTGTATACTACCGAGTTCTTTCATTACTAAACTCTTGTAATTGATTTACTTTGATGAATGAAATATTATTTTTGTTGTTTCAAGCCATGAGTATTACTTGGATCTTATTTTCTCTTGAATTGGTAAAATGGAAATCTTGGGTTTAACCTTGTTATGTGATTAAAAGAATCTTATGTAACAGTCCTTTCTAATCTTCATTTACTTTCAACATGGCTAGATGTTTTGTTAAAGCTTGTAGTGATCTATGAGTTTCATAAGAAAATGTAGTGGAACAATTAGGTTAAAACACTATTAGTAGAATAGAGATATTGCTGCTTGGTTAGTGTAATCTAGTTGGGAAATACATACTCTGGAGAATTTTGCATCATTTAGGGAAACTAAACTGTAAAGTGAAATTTCAAACTTTCTTATGACCACCAGAAGAGGCTAAGGAGGAAATCTATTCCCGATTGTCACGTATAACTTTATCTCTTGGTTAAACCTTTGTTTCTAGAATCCAATTTAGAGGAGATTCATTTCAGTTGATTGAAATCATCACTATTAAATTTAGGTTCTTGCTTTTGTAAAAATTAGGAATAATAAATTTAAGATGAACAAAATTCTAACACGACGGGCTAGACATAAAACCAGTAGATTGTAACATTTCCTGGTTCGAAAATTAACTCATTCTTCATGGGATGACACATAAACTTAGGTTTGTATTACTTGAGCCACACGTATACTTTCGTAATTACTGCTTCACAACAGTTTAAATATCTTGTTTTAGGCATTGTTATCAATGAACGATGCTAAATTTCTACTTTTTAAGGAGATTTTAGTTAAATCGTTAGGGTTTGGACTTAAAATTGATTGTGCCATATTTTTATTATAATTTATTTTGCTAATTTATAAGTTAAAATAAAATAATTTTTTTTTGCATTTCATTTTTTTCTTGATATTTTGCTTATATTAATTTTTTATCTTATTTCTGTAAATTTGTGTTTTGTACTAGATTTAAGGCTACTCACTAGCTAGTTTTAAGTTAGTATGTGCAGGATTGGATTAGGTGAACTTGTGTCTTACAAACCTTAATCGGAAAGAAATATTTAAAAAATTATAAAACTTAAAATACTAAAAATTAATCTAGAAGAAATGACAATCCCACCTCAGGAAGTGAATATCATGCGAAGACCTCTTAGGATGTTTAGTAACCCCTCGGTAGAGAAGATGCCACTTGAGAATTAACAATCCTATCGTAGAAGCCACCTCCTTTAAATTTAAACATGTTAGCATTCAAATGGTTCAAAAAATCCTAACCTTCACTTGTTTAGTTTCTTAGAAATATTTGTAACTTTAAGTCTAACAATGTTTCTAATGACGTTGTTAGACTAAGATTATTCTCCTTCTTACTTAGAGAAAAGGCCACAATGTGGCTGAACTCTTTAATATCAACATAGAATACTAAATTGAATGACCTAGCTTAGAAATTTTTTATCAAATATTTCTTTCAATCCAAAACTACAAAAATTATGAACGACATCACATCCTTTATCCTGTTAGATCGAGGGTCAATTTATGAAGCTTGAGAGAGATTCAAACAATTGAACTGCTTAGGAATTACCCACACCATGCCTTACTTGATTGGCTTATCATTTAAATACTTTTATGGGCTGGTGGAATTCTTAAGGTCAATTATAGATGCTGTAACTAGGGGATCTTTTATGTCTAAGCAATTTGAAGATGTCTATTCACTAATTGATGAAAGGACTGCAAATAAATTTCAATGGCTCTTCGAGAGAAACCAAGGAATATAGCTAATGTTCATGACACAAATGTGCTAGCAATCTTTAACTTCACAAGTAGGTGTCACATCCAAAATATTAGTTAATTTAGCCTTAAATCTGATATGCTTGAACATGTGCTACTTTTTATATACATTTAATGCTTACTTTTAATGATATTGCAATTTAAAGGAAGAAATTTTTATATTTTTTCTTACATGTACAATAGGTGAAGCAATTGGAGAAAATGGAGTGAAAATGGAGTAATTTGAAGTCAGGCTGGCGCCTAAGCGCCACGATTGGGCGTTTAAGCGCTAGTAATCGACTTGAAGTTTTTAAGTTTTTTGGATGGATTTTCGAAGATGTGCGTTGCGTGGGGTGTGTCTCTATATGTGTCTGTTGAAATGCAGGAGAAGAGGAAAAGTGAGAGGTTTCTTTCTTTTACTGCATTTTTGAATGATATTTGAGTGAAATTATAAGGAGAGTTTGAGAATTCCTCAAAGGAACTTCAAAAGATTTTTTGGGGAGGAGTTTGAGATAAGTGTTTTGTATTTTTTTAGTTATGTTAAATTTTATTTTGTATACCTGATTTTAGATATCAATCAATGTGTTCTTTTATGTTCCCCATGAAATCTGAGGAATTTTTTTTATCTTTCTTCTTGCGATGAGAAATAATCACGTGTAGTATTAAAATTATTTAAAATTTCTTTTATTCCATACTTGTGATAATTCATTACTTCATACTTAATCTACTTATATAATCTGGCCAATTGTTATGTTAAAACTTTCTGTGAACCATAATGACCAGGGAGGGCTATAAATTCCTCTACTAGTAAGAATCACATTAATCTAGTGGATGAAAATGGTAGTCCATAGTTAGTGCAAATAGATAGGGTTGACGGGTCTAAATTAGTGATTTTAGGGCGACATGCTAGAACCTTAACTAATTTGATCTAGGGAATGAAACTTAAAGCTATGTTAGCCCAATTAAGGGCTTAAGTGAGTGTTATAGGGTGACAGGCTAGAATCTATCGAGCATAACCAAGGATTTAAAAATTTAACTCTAGGTTAACTAATGTTTTTTATGCACTTGGAAGTGGGTAAATAATATGTATGCTCCTATTTGTCACAAAACTATATTTAAATTTATAAAAAATTGATTCTACATTAATTATGATCTCATTGCAAGGGGAATGACTTCCATATGATTTGAACTCTCCTACAAAAAGTTAGTTTAGAATTACTTAGCATTTTCTTTAAGTTTAGAAATAGAACTAGTAGGTATAAGTTACTCCTTTTACATATATAATTTTGAGCTTAATTCCTGAATAATTTACCTGCAATTTAAGTAGAATTTTACTAAGTCTATAAAAAGAGTTTTCGCTTCTCTGTGGGATTGATAATCAAGACTCTATTAAAGCCTTATATTACTTGAACTATATTTATACTTGTGTAGAACCCCTAGTTTGTAAACTATAAATCAAATTCTAAACTCTAACATATCCGTTTTGCACACTAGCCGCCTAAAGAAATTGGGTCGAGTTTTTGGCTAGGAAACTAAATAACTACGTAATTGCGGGTTGGTTCAAGTTTTTGGCGTCGTTGCTGGGGAAACAAAACTTTTGATTTAGAAAATTTAGTTAAACTGTAGACTTATTTTAAGAAAATTGCATTGTTGTTTACCTGTATAAGTGCTTATTTGTGTGTTAAAATATTTTTAAATAATAAAAAAATAGAAAATAAATATTTATTTAAGTATTTTTGAGTTTTTTGTTTAATTTTATTTTCTGAACTTCTTACCTTTATATGCATAGTTCAAGATCTGAATGTTTAGTACCTTAAGACTCTTAGTTAGAAAGAACTATTAGAAATACTCGAAAACAAAAAGAACTTCACAATTTAAAAGAAATGGCGAACAAATTACATAACAACTTAGATAATCAAATTGTTAAAAATGAACATCATCACATACAAAAAGCTTTAAGGGATTTTGAAAAACCTATAACAGATGAAATTCACCTTAGCTTACAAACTCCCTGCTGTATCAAATTACTCATTTAAGCTGAAACCTGCTATAATCCAAATGGTATAGAACAATCAGCTTAGGGGAACTCTATCTGAGGATCCAAACTTATAATTACCTGATTTAACAGAATTATGTGCTACATTTAAGTATGACGGTGTGTCAAATGACGCTGTTAGACTTAGAATTTTTCTCTTTTCCCTAAGGGATAATGCTAAGATGCAGTTGAACTCCTTAGCACTTAGATCTATCAGGACTTGGGGTGCTTTAGTGTAGAAATTCCTTGCTAAGTATTTTTCATATTTAAAAATTGCTAAGCATATAAATGATATTACCTCATTTACTTTGAAGGCAAGTCAATATTTGAAGCTTGAGAACAATTTAATGAACTTCTAAGGAAGTATCCACCTCATGCTTGTTGACCTCAATTTTGGTGAGGTCTTTTGCTTCTCTCTTTAGTACTTAGGATCTAGACTTAGGTTTTTCCTTTGACTAATCTTAGAGAACAAGAAATGGAACCCACCATTTAGAAATTCAAACTAATTCTTAACTCCCTGCAAACCCCACAAGCTTGATTGTAAACCCCTAATCACCTAGAGGGTTGAAATCAAATGTGGAGGTTTAAAGGATGAGTTCCCTATAGGACTTTTTGGTCTTAGGAATACCCTGGATGGCCTAGTTTGGTGAGGGTTGACTTGCACATACACTACACTCTCACACACATTCCAAGTCCTAAAACCACACTCTCACCCAACTTGACTTCCTGACTCATGTAGGTAATTCATATGGATGGTCCTTAACCTCTAAGCCCACAGGCTAGAGGGTTAGGAACAACATAGTGAATGCCTCAAATGAGTCCTCTCATGGCATATATGGGCTTAATATGGCTTCATGGCTCAACCAAAGTGATTCTATTTCACTCACATCTGATCAATCTTCCTTTTTTCAAAATTTCAGTTTTTGACCCCCGGGGCCCCGGACCCACCAAACCTACCAAATACCCTTGAAATGACCCAAAATTTGCAAAATTACCTAAATTACCCAAGATCCCTCAAAATCAATCCTAAACACTTCCCACCACTCAAATTGACCATCTTTGGCCAAAAATACCAAAATTTCCAAAAATACTCCTAAACCCCCCCAAAATTACCAAAATACCCTTTTACCCCAAAAATCCAAAAATTCTGAAAATTCCCAGAAAATTCTAGAAAATCCCAAATATTGCCAATTTCATTTTGTTCAACTACACCATGGGCCAATTTTGCCAATTTACCCCACTTTTTCTAAAACCCCCAATTTGACCCATTTTTTAACCCAAGTGAACCCAATGTCAAACCAAACCACCCCAATTGACCCTTCAATATCCCTAATATCAATTTAGGCCAAATCCAAGTCCAATTTGATTGACATTTGGGCCCAATTTCAATTTGAAGCCTAAGGCCCAATTTTGGCCCATGACCTAAACCTAGCCCAAACCAACCCAATTCAACTCCAATTAACCCCAAATCTTTTCCTAAATTTTCCTAACATCCCCATAAACAAAAAACTAACAAGATTTGCCCCAAATTTGAACCTAAACTCCACCCAAAACTAACCCAAAACCAAAATCCCTTAAATTGACCTAAGCCCAAACCTAACTCAAATGGGCCCAAATCCCAAAATTAGAGCCCAACCAAAGTTGAAAACTCTTTTTAACACTCCCATAAACATTTATCAACATTAATTTCACACATATTCAACCTTAGCCCAACCTTAGCCCAAGTTAGCCCAATTTGGCCCACCTTGGCCTCTTTACAAAAAAAAAAAGCCCAAATTCAACCCAATTCTACTCCAAATCACACCAAATCTCTTCCAAAATCTTCATGACACATCCCTAAACTAAATACAACATTTATTTGGTACAATATTTTACAAAATTTTCATCCAAAAAATTATCTTAAAATCTAAAAGCCCATTTCATTAGAACATTTTAAAAGCTCATCCAAAACCATTTCAAAAGTCCAAGTTTTCAATCCAAAGCCCACATGACATTTCTTTCCATCATCAATTTAATCAAAATCACCCCTAAGTTTCAAAACCATCATTAAATCATTCCAAATCAAGCTTCATGAAAATTTTCCACCAAAATGCCAAAATTTCTAAAACCCACTTCCATGAAACTAAGCCAAGCCACCCCTAAGCTAAATGGAGCCATTGAACCATGCACAAGCCACATGCAAGCCTTGGGAGCCCCTTTACACATCACCATGCCATTAATTGCAAAAGGAGGAGCCGCTTTTAAACCCCCTTAAAAAGTTTTAACCCTTTTAATGATACACCCTAACCCATGATTAATCTAAATATTCATGGATGGGGACTTCACCACCTTTTCTTGGCTGAACCCACTGATTTCCTTCAGCGCAAAATCAGGCCTTGGGGAGGTGCACCAAGCCTAAAGCATGCATTTGACCCACTTGAACACAAAATAACCACTTCCCCCATTTCATTTGAATCAAGTCCTTTACACATGGCCAATGCTAATTGCTTGCACCATTGCCAACCCTGACCCTCCTGATGACAACAGTGACTTGACCCTGGCCGGCCGGCCACCACAGCCGCCGGAAAACACCACACCCGTGAGCACCCATTTCATTTAAATTTCAAATTCCTCCTTGCTGAGGTGTCCCAACTCAATTGAACTCCATGATCGTTCTTCCCTTGCCTCGAGCTAGTGATCCCAACCTCCAATTGTCCCTGGGAAGCCCTCCAGCCACCTCTATTTAAACACCACCACCTCTCGGCCAAAGAAGATTGTTGAACCAAAACTTACCAAAACTCTGCCAAAATCACTCCAGATCCCTCTCCAGACATAGAGAACTTGATCCCCACTGAAATCCGAGCCTCAAAACCCTCTCGCGAGTCCAATTTTGGAGTTGAAATTCAAGCCCAGAACCGGGACACTTCACCACATTGAGCCGATCTTCAAATTGATTGACTCTACACCTTCACCGGACCAAGAGGAGAAGTTCCCCGACAAAAGCCCCTCCACTGAGCCGGCCATTGCTTCCGGTCTCCAAGCTTTGTGATCGGCCTTGGTCACTTTTGTACCTAGGCATTTCCCCGGAGCAAGAGACTTCATCCGGAGCTTGCTTGGACTCGATCGAAGGTGACACGACCCTCAGATCGAAGCTTCACTTCTCTGAGCAAAGGTATGAACTCACTCTTCCTCCCGAGCTCCTGGAGATTCTTCATTTAGTTTGAGTTGATTTCAATGCACCTTAACCGTATAGATGTGTTTGTATCTTCAAGACGAATCGATAGAGTATAAGAACGCAAAAATCCATGGAGAATCGAGTGAGATCTTAAGGTTTTAGTGTGGACGGTCACGGGTGCATACCAGTCGGAGACGATAACCAGGAGCCGTTGGATCGCGCGTGTATCGAGCAGACAGTCGAGATCAAGCCGGACAGCACAATGGTACGTGAATGGCGGGCCCCCGTAGCGCTGACTCAGATGGCGGTGCCGAATCACGGAGCGACACGTGGGCTTTCGATCCGGACGAGGATGACGCGGCGCCGAGTCGGATAAGTAGAAAATTAGGATTTTTTGGATTTATTTAAATACCAGAACTTCAAAAATTCATATATTTGCATAGAAAAATCACAAAAATAAAATAAAAATACCCTCTTGCTCAGTGAACAGAGGAGAATAATGTGGAAAAGAAATAAAGTTAATTGGATGAGTATTTTATTTTTAATAATTTATTTACTGTTTCCAATATTTTGATTCTCTATTTGCATAGACAATTCACCATGGCATGAGACCATAGGGATTTTGAAGCCTCTGATCTTGGGAACATTCCCTGAATTTTTAAGGTCAGAGGCCATCTCTGTGAAAAGTTATTGATTTTTCAAGTTCATGTCACTGTTTTAGGTATTTTAATTCCAATAATTAGCATGTTGTAAAATAAATTCTAGTAAAATTTGGTGGTGTTTCTTAGGACTACGGGACCCTATGAAAAATATATTTTGAGTTAATTTATTCATAATAACCCTAATTGGCCTAAACTCCCAAAATTGAATTTGAATTAATTAGGGTCAACCACACACCAAATTGACTTGAAAACAATTCTCCATTGCTCTTTAGAGGTCGGAGGAACCTTACATAAAATTTTGAAATCAATTGGAATTGATTAACCCCACCAAATGGATTGATTAAGCCTCATAAGCAAAATGAAACTTTAAAAATTCATAACTCCAAAAATACTTTTAAAAAATTTACAAAAATGGTTTTGGAGCTTCTCGATATCGGGGAGTTCGGGAAAATTAAAATTGGAATTTTCTAAAAAAGTTGATTTTTCACAATATTTTAATTTTTTAATAATTAAATAATAATAAAAATCACAAAAATATTAAAAATCATAAAAATGTCACATTTTAACTTCTAATCACTTAAGAAAAGTCTCTAGGATAAGATATTGAATTTTAAAGGCTTAATGTATTTTTTTAATATTAAAAAATAAATTTTCAACCTTTTTCACTAAAATAATTCTAATAAATCAAAGAAAAATCAGAAAATTATAAAATTTATTTCTCTGGACTCCTTGGGGTTAGAGAAATTTAAGAAAAATATAAAATCTATTTTTCAATTTTTACTTTATTTTAAAATTAATTAATACTCTAAAACTCAAAATAATTATAATAAATAAAATATAATTCAAAAAATCACCAAAATTGGTCCAAGTGGTTCTTTGCTCATTAAAAATATCCGATAATTTTCTTAAGGACAGAAACTTTACCTTGGTCATGTTATTGAATTTTCTTTGAAAACCCCCATTTTCTACTAAAAATAATTATATAAATAAATTAAAGTCAGAAAGATCACATTTTCTCCTCTAATGTCTTAATTGACATGTGAATGAGGTGACATAAAAATTTCAAATTCATTTGAGGTCAATCTAGTGAGTTATGAAATAAATAAGCCTAAAAGGGCATAAAGGTAATTAAAAATTTTAACCCTTAATTAAAACTTTAGGTTTAATCAAAATGGAGAGTAAAATATTTGATTTTAACTTTCTCTTGGATGATTGAAACTTAGGAAAATTAAAGGGTAGAAACCCATTAAACACTTTGAAAATATCAAAATGAAACTCTAATTAATTAAATAATTTAAATTTTGGAAAGAATATATTTAAAATTTGGATTATTAAAATAGGGATATTGTTAAGAAGATATTTATTCTTTAATTTTAAAATCCCTAAATAAGTCATTTCAATAATATTTAGTTCTTAATTAAAGATTAAAATAATAATCCAAATTAAATAAATTAAAAATTAAAAGAAGATAACCCTTAAATGAATTAAAGCTTAAAATGTTAAATGGTCCAATAATTAAAATCAAATTTAAAATCTTGGAGTTAAATTAAATTAAATTAAATTAAGTCAAGTCAAAGTTTAAATTAAATTAAATTAACACCTTAACAATTAAATTAAATTAAATTTAAAATATTGAAACTAAAATTAAAATTAAATTAAAATTAAATTAAACTAAAATTAAATTAAAATTAAATTAAATTAGATGAAATTAAATTAAATTAAATTAAAATCAAATTAAATTAAATTAAATTAAATTAAAATCACTTAACAACAAACCTAAATCAAATCATTAAGAGTTAAATCAAAACATATCAATAATTTCAACACCTCTTTCTATCTAAGTAAATTTAAAACACAAACATCAATGTGAAATATTAAGATAATCGAAAGTGTAAAGATTTAAATTAAATCTTTACACTTTCGATTAATAATTTTAAGTTTGGAACACTATTCCAAACTTAAAATTATTAATTAAAACCTCATAATTAAATTAAATCACTTTAAATCGTTAACTCAAACTTTAAATTAAGAATGAATAAAATTCTCAACAACCCAACTTGCCCTTAAAGGCTTTAATTATTATAACTCTTAAATAGAGTATTAAGTGAGATGTCACTCCATTCATCTGGTAATCAAATACTAGGTTCACTGAGCAAGAGACAAAGCTTAACTAAACTCCTGAATAATTAATTCACATGTGCAACTAAATTTACTTGGACTCAAAATAATCCCAGAAGTATTGAAAAGATGTTTAGGACTCGTCCTAAGCACTTCCTTAATATGACGGGATGTTTTAGAAGAACAATTGAATTTAATTGTTGTTTGATGAAGAAAATCATCCCTAAACCGAACCAACAACCTAGACGTCATAGGAGATGACTAGCAATAGGATTAAAAATTTGGTAGACAACCAAAACCCTTCCCTTAGGTTTACCTAGTTATTTTTTGAAATATTTAAATGCCTTAACATGTGTTTTAAGTGGAGCTTGGGATGATGGGAAGACCCTTCAGGTACGCTTTTATTTTATTGCAATTTACTTTATTGCAATTTACTTACGTGCACTGTACTTTACTTTTCTTGCATGATAAATAAGACTGTTGCATGAAAACCAAAACCTTTAGGATAGTCCCTGAACTGAAACCAAAACTAAATTAAAAGTCATAGCAAGATAAAATTCACCGCCACAACATTCCAAAATATAAAATAACTCAAAATTTAATCACAAACAAAACAACAAAACTACAATTGTAACTAAATTAAAACGTCTCGTTGAATGATCAGGAATACCTCGGATGATTTAACCCACGTGTTGCTAACGGAATTTCCCACGGTCTAAATGAAAGTGTGGAACTCATTCAGTTGAGTTTAGCAAATTCAACTGGACTAAGTGAATTCGATGAAAATAACGGTGCTGAGATGACGGAACCGTGGGATCTTAATCGGTTCTGTTTAAACAACTTTAAGATTTGTTTTAATTAAAATATTAAAAATATTTGGACTTTAAGATTTCTAAACCAGAACACTTCTCTCATCTCCCGATTTATGACTTCTAAAACTAAACCTCTACAACAACAAGGAGCTTGGAGCATGGTGGGCAGCACGGCCATCGTCATCAGCAAAACTGGATTCTACTTCAGCAAAACCTTTCCTAGTTTTAAAAAACAAAACCATAGGACTTCGAGGTAGTTTTCCTAGTGCAACATAAATCCTCAACTTTTTGTTAGGCATTTGTATAATCATGATATGCAAATTAAGCCTTAACCGGTCTTAGGACTCCGAGGTAGTCGTTCGGTACGACATAAACCCTCACATCTCCGAGGCTATTTGTGTGATTATGTCATACAAATATAAGACCTAAATAAATAAAATTGGCAGGATTGCAACATTAAATAAACTCCCAAATTGAAGCCAAGCAATAGGATAGTTTGGGATATTGCTAAGATTCTTCTTGGATCCTCAGCTTCTCCTACTTCTCTTTCTTTGGATTCTTAAAATAAACTGTTCTGAATTTGAGCTAATCCCTATTGAAATTTCCAAAATCCAACCCTTTGAAAACCTTAAACTTTGAAATTCTTGAGAGCAAAACCACTGATCATTATCGAGAGTTTTCTTAAATGATTCCCATCATTTAAGATGTAGTTAACTATAAAGGCTTTCCCTTATAGGGAACTTTAAGAACCCAGGTAATATAAACCCTGCTTAATTTCTTTGTATTAAGCAGGGGAACTTGTCGGCTTATAAAATTGGTTCGCAGACCAAACGGATGTCACAAATCTTCTAGTTTATTTAATCGAGCCCCATCATCAAGCAGCGTGTCTATTCTTCGGGATAAATACACGGTTTGTGATGCGGTGCTCGTTTATATAAACTATTTGGGATGTGAGATCAGTTTGATTTCATATCTTAAAATTTTCAAACTAAAAATTATTTTCAAAATCGAATACTACTTTCTAAATTATATATATATTTAAATTAAATTTAAAATCTAAAAAATTCGCCTACAACTTATGTAGGCGACCCCTTTTCAAAACACATAACCTAAAAATATGCCGACAATGCTTTGCTAGGATGTTTGATTAATCAAACATTATACAATAGGTTAATAGGACACCTTAGATCTATCATTGATGCTAGTGGTGGTGGTTCATTAATGTTAAAACTATTTGATGAAGCATATTCTTTAATTGAAGAGATGACTACGAAATACTTTCAATGGCCCTTTGAAAGGGTAAACCCTAAGAAAGTAGTCAGTTTTCATGATATTAATGTGATCTTAATTTTTTCTTATCAGGTTGCCGCAATATCTAGGAAGTAAGACTAATTCAGAATGAACTTATCTGAAAAATTTCATGCGATTGAGGAAAACTCATTTGGAAAAATGATTGTTTCTCAATCACCTTCATATGAGGCTTTAAATGCAATTAACAAGAGACCCAACAACCTATATTCTAACTATTATAACCCTGGTTGAAAGAACCTCCCTAACTTTAACTGGAATAACAATTATAGTGGTTGAAACCAACAATGGGGAAAAAATCAAGCAAACCTATTGGGAAACTAGAACAATCAGGGTAGTACAAACTATAGAGCTTCTTATCTTCCTGACTTTAACAATAACCAACAATTTAAGGAGAAGAAGTTGTCTATAAAAGAAAAAACATTGTAGATAAGGAACTAATTGCAAAGTCAGAGTGCTGCAATTAGAAATATTGAGAATCAACAAATATAAATTGCTAACTCACTTAACAATATGCCTCAGGGAACTCTTACTAGTAACACTGAAATTAATTCTAAAGATAAAAACAAAGAGCAAGTTGAAGTTGTCAAGTTGAGAAGTGATAGGGATTTGCATACTGAAGTGCAAAACGAGATTGAAGTAGAGAGGAAAGTTGAGGAAATTGAAAAACAAGAAGAAAATATTCCTAAGAATAGGGAAAAACCCCTCTCTTCAACTAGGATCACTTTAGAAAAAGTACCACCTCTTTTCTCGCAAATACATAGAAAATAAAAGTTGGATCAACAATTTTTAAAGCTTCTAGAGATATTTAATAAGTTAACAATAAATATTTCTTTCACTGAAGCTTTAGAATAGATGTTAAGTTATGTAAGGTTTATGAAGGATATACTAAATAAGAAAAGAAAGTTTGGAGATTAAGACAGTTGCTCTAAGTGAGGAGTGCAGTGCTATACTTCAGAAAAAGCTTCCTCAAAAACTTAAGGATCCTGATATCCCCTATGAAATCAGAGAAAGATTTGTAAGAACAACTTTATATGATTTGGGGGCAAACATTAATCTGATTCCCTTGTCGATATTCAGAAGGTTAGGCTTAGGAGAGATTTCTCACATAACTTTAACTCTTTAATTAACTGATCGATCAATCACATATCCGAAAGGGGTTATAGAAGATATACTCGTGAAGGTAGATAAATTTATCTTCCCTATAGATTTTTTGTTATTATATATATATAGGAAGATAAATAAATACCAATCATTTTAGGGAGACCATTTCTTGCTACTAGACGAGTTATGAAAGATGTTTAGAAAGGAGAGTTATCCATGAGAGTTAATGACTAGAAAGTTACTTTCAATGCTTTAAAGTCAATGGAATATCTTGATAAAGAAAGAGAAGCTGAATCCATTAGAATGGAAATTATTGAGGATCTAAGTAGTCATCATTTAAAGGAAATGTGTGAAGTGAAATCAGGACATTTGGGAATAGAACATGAAACTGACATGGATTTTCTGGATGAGTTAGATATAACAGTTATCGAGGATTCAAGATTTATTCAAGAAAGATTTGAAATATTAGATACTATTGAGAATAATACATCTCTCATTCCTTCGATTGAAAAACCTTCTGAACTTGAGATGAAGGTACTTCCAACCCATTTAAAGTATGTTTTTCTAGTAAACTCATCTACACTACCTGTTATAATATTCTCAGATTTGACTCAAATTCAAGAAGATAATTTAATGAAAACATTGAGAAATTATAAGAAATCTTTTGGAGGATGTGTGCAGATACTAAAGGTATCACTCATTCAATTTGTATGCATAGAATTTTAATGGAAGATAATCATAAGCCTAGGGTGGATCCTCAAAAGAGATTGAATCCTATCATGAAAAAAGTTGTAAAAAAATAAATTTTAAAGTGGTTAGATACTAGAATCATTTATCCTATTTCTGACAGGTGCTTAGGTTAATCTGATTCACTGTGTTCCTAAGAAAGGGGGAGTGATCATAGCTGTAAATGTACGAAATGAATTAATTTCAACAGGGCAAGTCACTAGGTGGCAAATTTGTTTTGATGATAGAAAATTAAATCTCACTATAAGGAATGATCTCTTTTCTCTACCTTTTCTGGACCAAATATTGGATAGGCTAGCTGGGTATCGATATTTCTATTTTTTGGATGAATATTCAGAATACCACCAGATACCTATAACTCCCGGGGACCAAGAGAAGACAAGGTTCATAAGTCTCTATGAAACATTTACATTTAGAAGAATGCTTTTTGATTTATGCAACGCACCTGCCGCTCTTCAAAGGTGCATGATGCCAATTTTCTGCAATTTAATTGAGAAAGGAATTGATGCTTTCATGGATGACTTTTAGTTTTGGAACATCTTTGATTCTTATTTCGATCATTTAGCGAGAGTTTTAAGACATTGTGAAGAAATAAATTTAGTTTTCAATTGGGAAAATTGTCAATTTATGGTCGCAGGAGAAATTATTTTAGGACATAAAATTTCTGAAAGTGGTATGGATGTAGATCCAACTAAAATAGAAGTTATTGCTAAACTATCTCCTCCTGCTATAGTGAGAGGAGTTAGGAGTTTTCTAGGACATGGTAGTTTTTACATGTGATATATTAATATCTTTTCAAAAATTACAAAGCCTTTATGTTACTTATTGGAAAAAGATGCGATATTTAATTTCAACGAGGAATACCTAAATGCCTTCAATTTATTAAAGGAAAAATTAATCACCGCACTTATTTTTGTTTCACCTGATCGGGGAAAACCATTTGAATTAATGTGTTATGCGAGTGATTATTCTTGGGGTGTGTTAGGGCAAAATGTGATAAGATTTTTAAAATTATATACTATGCGAGTAAAACATTTAATGAAGCTTAGATAAATTATACTACTACTCAAAAAGAATTATTGATGATAGTATATGCTTTTGATAAATGTAGACTTTATCTAATTTTAAAAAAAATGTATAGTTCATACTGATCATTTTGTGTTTAAAATTTTTTTACTGGAGAAAGATTTTAAACCAAGATTAATTGGGTGGGTCCCACTGATGCAGGAATTTGATTTTGAGATGATTGATAGAAAGGGGTCTAATAATCAGATTGTTGATCATTTATCAAGGTTTGAACATGAAATTTATGATAATCTTGATGATGAAATAGTTGAAAATTTTCCTGATAAACAATTATATGCTATTGCTGAGTCGCACATTGTGTGGTATGCTGACATTGTGAATTATATAGTAAGTGATATTGTACCCGTCAGATTAATATACCAACAACAAAAATAATTTATATATGATACCCAATTTTACTTTTGGGATGAACCTTTTTTTTATAAGAAATGTAAGGATCAAGTTATTCGAAGATGTGTACCATTGAAGAAACCTACATAATTATTTTAAAATGTTATGGGTTTGGGAGATATTTTGGAATCAATAGAACTGCATTTAAGGCCTTACAATTTGGATTTTATTGATCTACTTTATCTAGGGATGTTAATATTTATGTAAAAATATGTGATCGATATCAGCGAGTATGTAATTTTTCTAAAAGGAATGAAATACCCCAAAATTTTACTTTTGAAACTGAAATGTTTGATGTATGGAGTTTGAATTTTATGGGACAATTTATACAATCTTCGAGAAATATATATATTTTAATAGTTGTGGATAATGTTTCTAAATGGATTGAAGCGGTTGTTTTACCTCGCTGTGATGCTCAGAGCATTATTACAGATGGAGAAGTTATTTTAATAATAAAAGAATTGAAATATTAATTAAAATAGTTGGAATTAAACATGGAATTGTCACAATTTATCATCCTCAGACCAGTGGTCTAACTGAAGTTTCCAATCTTGAAATTAGATGAATATTGATAAAAACTGTTAATTCTCATATAAAGGATTGGTCTGCTAGATTTGATAATGCATTATGGACCTATAGGACTGCATATAAAAGTCTTATAGGAATGTCATCATATAGGCTCATATTTGAAAAGATGTGTCATTTTCCAGTAAAAATTAAGCATAAAATAAATTGAGCTGTAAAGGAATTCAACTATAATTTAAAAAATGCTGGCGGAAAACGATTATTACAATTAAATGAGCTCAAGAAAATTATAAATGAATCTTATGAGAATGCAAAAATTTGTAAGGAAAAGATAAATATTTGGCATGATAAGAAGATATTAAGAAAAGTTTTGAACTTGGACAAGAGTTCTACTATATAATACAAGATTGAAATTATTTTCAAAAAAACTTAAGTCCAAGTGGTTGGGGCCATTTATTGTAATAAATATCTATCAATATGTTGCCATGGATATTAAATATCTAAAAAAAAAGTAATGTTTAAGTTAAACGGATATAGACTGAAACCTTACTTTGGTGGAAACAAACCTATATTTGATGAAGTCCTAATGTTGGTCAAGCAAAGCAAATTTTGAATACATCGAGTCGACGACGTTAAACCAAGTGCTTCTTGGGAGGCAACCCATTATTATTTGTGTGGATTGATTTTTGTTGTTTATTGTTATAAACTTTTATAATTGTGGGTTATGTTGAAAGTATTATGTGTTAGCGAGACGTACATGATGATAAGATACACAAAACACTAAATTTTATAATCAAGATGAGGTTGGGAAGTGGTAAATGGACCTAAGGTGAAGCAATGCTATCTCTAGCACTGGTGCCAGAACCCTGGTGCCTAAGTGCCCTGTTATAGAAAGCTCGACGCCTAAGCGCCCATATTGGCACATAGGCGCCACAATTCAGAAAATCACAAATAACTACCTCGAGAAGTTTAGAACCTTCTTCTTCCCTTTAAATATGTAGTTTAGAACCTACAAGGGGTTATTATCTTGGCATTTGGGATCGTTTGGGAGGAAGAAAAAGGCATAAATGATCTCTTCTTTATACCATGGAGCCTAGAATAATGGGAAGCAAAAGTAATGGTGTATTCGATAGAAAAAAGTTCATCAACGAAGAAGCTCAGAATTACTATAATGGATTTATTGTGTCGAATAATTTGATTAAGGAAAGAGGATTTATTACTACTGGTGGTCAAGTGGAAGCAATAATTGTTCAAAGACTTTGGGAAGTGTTCTGCTAAACTACCCCTGTAGTAGTTATTTCTATAGTTAAGAAATTCTATGCCAATCTTCCAGAATTACATCAAGGTTTGGACTTTGTTAGAAGTAGGTTGGTACCATTTAGGCCATCTTGTATCAATGAATTATTTCAATTGGAAAATGTTTCTATAGGCAGTTATGCCAATTTTATTCCAACCAAAGACAAATTGGATGAAATTTCAGTTTCTTTACTGACAGTGAATGAACTTGGAAAATGAGGAATTAATCAAAAGTAATGTTTTTCACTTCAAAATTAAGCCCATCTTCTGAAGATTGACAATTTTTTATTGACGCCAGGTTGCTTCCTTCTACAAACCTCAGGAAGGCAACAAAGGAAAGTGTTATCCTAAATTAGAACATTCATACTGGTAAGCCTATTGATGTAGGGTCACTGATTTTTCGATCCATAATTCACTTTTCATTAAACGAATCTACTATTGGTAAGCCTATTGATCCATAATTAGCTTCAAGCAGATCATATTGCAAAGTTCCAAGTGGCACAAGTAAAGATATATAAAAAAAAAGTGGATCAGAGAGGATTTTGCAGAAGAATTTTCTTTTTCTCCTTTTTATACTCTGTATGAGCACCTTGAGTCAATGAATGAGAATATAGGGGAGGATAGTGTTCATGATGAATATAGCGAGTAGTTGCTTTTATGTGTTGAACTTTGATATATAGCTGTCTTTGATATTGTATTGAACTCTGATTTCCTGGTGTCTGCATGTCTGCATTTCTATAGTTTGTGTGTCGCTTTATCTATTTTTCAGTATATGCTTTTCAGTTTATGTAGAATTTATGTTTGTTCGTTTGTTTAGAACTGATGTATATGTATGCTTAAATTGTATTTGTGAGTTTGATATATGATTGTTGGTTTGACTGAGCCTAACTCAGAGGTTAGCGTTCTTTATCTATAATTGTGTGTCATGTTGAATTGAACAAATTAGGGTTCAGAAATCTTTGGTGTGCGGTTCTTTTTTCTTAAAAATAAAAAATTTAAAAATTGAGCATTGGTACCTAGGCACTGAAACGTGGCGCCTTGACGCCGAAACATGGTGCCTTGGCGTCGATACGTGACGCCTAAGCGTCGTTAACCTGAGAGCGGGATCGATTTGCGGTCCTATTTAACCATATTATTACTTGAAACATGTACTTGTGTGATTAACCGACTTAATTTATGGTATATTTTTAGCCATCAATTTTTTGGTGCCGTTGCCAGGGAAATTCGTTAAGAAAAATTTTGATATTAGAAAAAACTGTAGTTAAACTGTTGGGAATCTTGGTTAAACAATTTTTATTTTTTATTTGTTTATTGTATATTTGTTTGTACTTGTATTATTATTATGTTTTATTGCAAGTGCTGAAAAATAAAAAGCTGAATATGAATATATATATATACATATACATATATATATATATATACATATATATATATATATATACATACATATACATATAAATATATATATATATATATATACATATATATATATATATATATATATATATATATATATATATATATATATATATATATATATATATATATATGGAAGGAGCAGCTCATAGTTCCCTACGTGTTAATATAAGAAAAAAGGAGTAAATGTAAAGGGAGCGAGAGTGGATCCCCATCTAAAAACAAAAAGAAGCACATGAGTAGTCCTATGGGTTTCCTCTTTTCACATTACAACTCCATACAAGAAAAATAAAAATAGAAATAAAAAGTGTAACCAAAGGTACAAGTAAAGTAGTATACCAAAAACCCAAAATTTTATACCCAATCTAGTTAAGTACACCAAAAGAGTGCAAAGGAAGAGTTTCTTCAGTTGGGGAGAGCAGCAGAGGTAGATGGAGTAGTTCTCACAGGTGAGCCAATATCCAGCCAGCATTGATGTCATCTTGGAAGCAATAACAATAACAGAAAGCTTTCAAAGTATATAGACCAATTACATTGTAGTTTGTTGTGATAAAGTGATACCATGTGATCCATCTGGCTGTCAGGGGGTCTTCATAGTTCTCAAATGTGGCACCTCCAGCAGATCTCCTCTCATGAGAAATAACAGTGGAGAGGGAGGGTCAGTAGACACAATAGCCTGATTGGAGCATACACCACATCTAGCTAGCCAATGATCAGGCTTATTCCCTTTGCTGAAAATGAAGGTAAAGTTGGCCCTAATTGTGCCCTTCAGTCCTTTGATTCTGTTGCACCAATAAGAGTGCTTCCAATCATCGGTAGTCCCCCCTATATTAACCAAAGAATTGATTAAGAATCCACTTCCACCAGTGTTTGGTTCTAGCAATTCTGGCTAGCTAACTGAAGGGCCCAGTAGACAGCAACCAGTTCAATTTCCAAAGCATCCATGGCCTCCACAGGTACATAGGAAAAAAAGATGCATTGTCCAGAGTGATTCTTGAAGATGCCTCCAAAGCCTGCTCCCTGGTCTCTGAAGCTGCCATCAGTATTAACTTTGATGTAGTGATTCATAGGAGGCTGCAAGAACACTGGGATGGTGTGCTATTTAGTGGTCCTTTCCAGAATAAGGAATTTGCATATATTTGGATGTCTTTTATGTTTGATAAGCTTAATTATGAAGGCAATGCAGCACCTACTCACCCCTTTCCCATTAGGAGTTTTGTCTTCATATTTTACTCTATTTCTAGCCATCCAAATGAACCATGTCACCACAATTGGAACTGATCCATAACCTGCCAGATTCCATCCTTGTCAAGAAGAGAAAAGGCTGGACCAATCCAATTTAGAGTGGTTGATAGTGAGATGTAGTAAGACATTATGCCATACATTCTGTGAGAAGCTACAGAAGAAGAAAATATGGTGCAAGGATTCCTCCTCTTGTTGATACAACCAACACCTTGATGGGCCCCTCAACCCTTTGAGTTTCAGTATATCATCAGTTGGTAGTAGAGCTGGCAATTTGGCTCGTTGTTCGCGAACAACTCATGTTCGGCTCGTTTAGTAGCTCGTGTTCGGCTCGTTCGTTAAGCCTAACGAGCAGAACACGAACAAATTTTTAAGCTCGAAATGTTAACGAGCCGAACACGAACAACTGTTTGTTCTCTCGTGCTAGGCTCGAATTGGCTCGAAATAAAAAAATAATCATATAATTATTTATATAATAATTTATTATATATATTATTATATATTAATATATTATATATATTTATATTTAAGTTTAAATCATAACTGCTTGTGTGGTAGCGTGGTTATGCTTCTTGTTTCCATTCATTTGGTCCAAGTTCGAATCCGGCACTAGACATATATTTTTCCAATTAATTTTAACGAGCCAATTTCGAGCCGAACACGAGCCGAACACGAACAAGAATATTTAATTCGAGCCGAACACGAACACACCTTTCACGAGCCATTTCGAACACGAGCCGATTTCGAGCCGAGTTAATTTCGAACGAGCCGAACACGAGCCCAGCCTGAGCTCGCTCAAGCTCGGCTCGTTTGCAGCCCTTGTTGGTAGCATTCTATGGAATAGTCTCCAACATAGGAAGGACATGGAGAGTGTCAAGAATTGGTTCCAAATGTGCTCCCCAAGGAGTGGGGTCCCAATTGTAGAGCTTGGAGTAAATATGTTTGGCAGGGCTAAGGGAGTTACTATTCTTCCAGGTGATCCTATCAGGATTGGTAGTGTTAAACCTGATTTTACTCACTTGCTGCACATATTTTTTTATAGCAATGTATTTAGTTTGTCCAGGTCCCATGACTCACCTTGCCAACAATCCTGAACCAGCAAATCAGAGTGGTTGTAGCTAGAAGGATAAAACATGTCAGATGGGCACCAAGTATCCAGCTAGAAGTTAATTTTCCCCCTCCCGGTTCCCACAGGAATAAGTTTTCAGCTTCCTGTTTGACTTTACGTAAATGAACCCAAGTTTTAGAATCTCCTTGTTTTCTCTCTACCAGTCTAGGGTGTACATCTTTGCAATATTTTCCCATCATATATTTGGCGCAAAGAGTGGTTTGTTGTCTGAACTTAAGCCAGAGTTTGCAGAAATTATTTTGCTGTAGTTGTTGGAGCCCCTTGAACCCAATTCCTCCAGCTATAGTTGGTTTAGCACATTTCTGCCAGCTGGCCCAATGCAATTGTTGCCTTTGCCCAGACCATAGAAACCTGTTAAAGGCCCTCTCCAGTGGAGGTCTGGTGCTCTTCTTCATCCCAGTCATATGAAGAATGTAAGAAGCGAAAGTAGTTAAGATACTCTTCAATAGAGTTATTCTGCCACCATTTGAGAGGAAAGAATGTGTCCAGCTTGACAGTTGTTTGGAAATCTTGCTCACCACCCCATCAAAGTGGATTAGCTTTGATCTACATTTAAGTAAAGGAATACCCAGGTAATGGAGAAGGAGCTGTGCTTGATGAAATCCAGTGGAATGAAGAATCCAGTTTTTAATCTCCAAGGCAGTGTGCATGCTGAAGAGAATCTCACATTTCTCTTTGTTCAGGCTGAGTTTAGATTGTTGTTGAAATGATTCTATGCACTGAGTTACTCTTTCAACTGCCAGTTTATTAGCTCTAGAAAAGATGATTATATCATCTGCATAGATTAGATGAGAGAGAGAGAGGAAAATTTGCCTTATTATGATACTGTTGACCTCATTTTTATGATAGGTCAACCTTTTGACCTAAAAAGTCAACTTGGTTAGAATGGTCAATCCTGACTTAATGACCAACCCTGTTGACCCAATAGGTCAACCTTTTGACCTAAAAAGTCAACTTTGGTCAAAATGGTCAATCCAGACCCAATGACCAACCCTGTTGACCCCATATGTCAACCTTTTGACCTAAAAAGTAGACTTTGGTCAAAATGGTCAATCCAGATCCAATGACCAACCCTGTTGACCCCATAGGTCAACCTTTTGACCTAAAAAGTATACTTTGGTCAAAATGGTCAATCTAGACCCAATGGCCAACCCTATTGACCCAATAGGTCAACATTTTAACCTAAAAGTCAACTTTGATCAAAATGGTCAATCCAGACCCAATGACCAACCCTGTTGACCCAATATGTCAACCTTTTGACCTAAAAAGTCAACTTTGGTCAAAATGGTCAATCCATACCCAATGACCAACCCTGTTGGCCCCATAGGTCAACTTTTGACCTAAAACATCAACTTTGATCAAAATGGTCAATCCCGACCCAATGACCAACCCTGTTGACCTAAAATGTCAACCTTTTGACCTAAAAAGTCAACTTTAGCTAAAATGGTCAATTTTTGACCAAATGACCAAATATTGACCCAATGACATGTTTAAAACCCCAAAATGGCAAAATTAATCAAATAATTAATTTAAAAATTATTTTGATTAATTAAATGAAATTGACTAATAATTTAATTTTCAATAATTAAATGAGATAATTAATTAAAATGAAAATTAAATAAAACATCACAAAATGACAATGAATGAAAATGACAAAATTAATCACATAATTAATCTCAAAATTATTTTAATTAATTAATTGACTAATGATTTAATTTTTAAAATTTTAATTAATCATAATTAATTAAAATGAAATATTAAATTCAAAAGCCATAAAATGCACAAATTAATTAAAAATAATGGAATTAATCAAATAATTAATTCCAAAATTATTTTAGATTAATTGACCAATAATTTAATTTTCATAATTTAATTAATGACATAATTAATTAAAATAAAAATTAAATTGAAAAGTCATGTAAAAGAGACAAAATTCAATTTTAATGACGTGAATATTAATCAAAAAACTAATTTGGAATTATTTCCAATTAAAAAATTGATTAATAAAATAATTTCCAACATTTAATTATTGACATAATTAATTAAAATGGAAATTAAATCAAGAGGGGGTATGAAATGGAATTTTTAAACCCATGACATTTTGGTTTTCTAAAAATTCCAAAACTCCTTTATGACATCACACTTGACCCATGGATGACTCATATTTAACCATGGTAAAGGGGCATAATGACATGAAGGTGAGGTGGCAAAACCATGGTAATTTGAAGTGTGACTCACCCCCTTTGTAAAGTGAGGTGTCTTTCCATGGTGAGATGAGTTTAGCCACCTCCCTAGCCTCCCATTGATGAAAAGACAAGGCTTTAACCATTCTCCACACCATGGTTAACCTCATCATAACATTTTATAAAAATATTAAAGGGGGGGAGCTAATGTGTCACCACCCCATGAAATGATAAATGAGGTGTTGTAAGGAGAAGGTCTCAACCATTTGAGTCACCATTAACCTCTCCCTTAGCCAATGGAATGGGAACAAAGAGATCAAAACTTATCATGACAATTTGGATCCATGATTGTCATGAAATGTGCACTTGCTTAAGTGGCAAAATTCTCATGGGAAACAAAGAGGTGATGCTTGGATTACATGGGGGAGGCTGTACTCCACAGCTCTAACCATACCATGATCAAGTTCTAAGCTAACCAAGGTTGAAACATAGCCATCCATGGCTATAAAAGGACCCCTTGGCTGAAATTTTGAGAGGAGAAAAAAAATCCATAGAAACCTGTAGGCTGCCCAAATCCCTTAGCTCCCAACACAAAAAGTCTTGCTAAGGACCTCAGCAACCTTTTCCAACCAAGATCAAGCCATAGGATCAGCCCAATCAAGTCAATTTGGCCAAAACACAAGTTCAGCCCAAACTAGCCATTTTACCAAAATTGCTCACCAATGTTAGCTACAAAACCAAATTGAAGTGACAAAGATCTTCTTTGGGAATCCTAGAAGCTGACCATCAAGGCTGATCAAGCTCAGGATTGCTGTGGCTAAGGTATGGATTTATTTTGTCCAAAATAATGCATATAATCAAAAAATCATGGGTTAAATTAGCCCAGAAATGTATCATCACCGTATAGATATAATCTACACGTCCAGATAATTCCCTAGGTTCAAAAATCACTCAATTTCATTGAGAAATGAGTGAAATATTGAGCTTTGAAGTTGGACGGTTCGAATATTTTTCGAATTTTTGGGGATTTATCTTAGCCATCCGTTCCCGTGTTTCAGAACGGACGACGCTGATCGCACCTACTCGTGTCCCGTGTGCGAATCCGCACAGCGGATCTTCCCGCTCTTAGACGCGTACGAGGACACGCGTTAAGCCCCCATTTTTCTGGGCCAGGTTAATTCATATTAACCTTAAAAGAAATAAAAAATTCATATCTTATCTTTTCATCCAGAGTTCCTAAAAATAAAATAAAAATACCTCTAGAAAGCTCTAGAAGAGAAGAAAATTAAGAGATCAAAATCATAGTTTTATTCTAAGTATTTAATTTTAAAATACTTAAATACTCTCTGGAGTATTTTAATTATTAAAAATTATTTACAATTCAGAAAAATGTGAAACTTTTAGGGAAGAACCTTTATGTCCTTAGACACATCTCCTGATTTTTCTAAGGCTAGGATAGCACTCTAGGATGTGATTTTCTAATTTCCGTGATATTTTGTAATTATTTCAAAAAAATAATTATAAAATTTGAAAAATTTGAAAATTAAAATTTAAAATGATTGAGAATCTTAGGGTTACACATAACAATCCTAAAACAACAATTCTCAAGCTATCAAATCAATCTAAAAGACGTTTCAAAATAAGATTGATTTATTAATTATAAAATTAATTTTTCAAAACCTTTTCTTAATCCATTTCATAATAGACTAAGCCAATGATGAATCCAAGTCCAAATGAACTCAAATCAAACAATAATTAGGTTTAAAGACAACTTAAGCCTAATTAAACTCATTAAACCTTAGGGTTTATCACAATATCAAAGTTTTAATTAAGTTTAAAGACATATTAAACTTAATTAACCCATTAAACCTTAACTAAATTAGGTTTAATACAAAATCAAAGCTTTAATTAAGTTTAAGGACATATTAAACTTAATTAACCCATTAAACCTTAACTAAATTAGGTTTATTACAAAATCAAAACTTTAATGAAGTTTAAGGACATATTAAGCTTAATTAATCCATTAAAACTTAACTAAATTAGGTTTAATACAAAATCAAAGCTTTAATTAAGTTTAAGGACATATTAAACTTAATTAACCCATTTAACTTTAACTAAATTAGGTTTAATACAAAATCAAAGTTTTAAGTAAGTTTAAAGACATATTAAACTTAATTAACCCATTAAACCTTAACTAAATTAGGGTTAATACAAAATCAAAACTTTAATTAAGTTTAAGGACATATTAAACTTAATTAATCCATTAAACCTTAACTAAATTAGGTTTAATACAAAATCAAAGCTTTAATTAAGTTTAAGGACATATTAAACTTAATTAACCCATTAAACCTTAACTAAATTAGGTTGAATACAAAATCAAGATTTTAATTAAGTTTAAAGATATATTAATTTTAATTAACCCATTAAACCTTAACTAAATTAGGTTTAATACAAAATTAAGATTTTAATTAAGTTTAAGGACATATTAAACTTAATTAACCATTAAACCTTAACTAAATTAGGTTTAATACAAAATCAAAACTTTAATTAAGTTTAAAGACATATTAAACTTAATTAACCCATTAAACCTTAACTAAATTAGGGTTAATACAAAATCAAGATTTTAGTTAAGTTTAAAGACATATTAAACTTAATTAACCCATTAAACTTTAACTAAATTAGGTTTAATACAAAATCAAGATTTTAATTCAGTTTAAAGACATTAAACTTAATTAACCCATTAAACCTTAACTAAATTAGGTTTAATACAAAATCAAGATTTTAATTAAGTTTAAAGACATATTAAACTTAATTAACCCATTAAACCTTAACTAAATTAGGTATAATACAAAACCAAACTTTAATTAAGTTTAAGGACATGTTAAACTTAATTAACATTCTTATACATTAGGTTTAATCAAACTTAAACCCTAATTAGGTCTAACCTATTAGACCTAATCAAACCATTAAGTCTGAACTAAATTAGACTTAATCAAACCTAAACCGTAATTTGGTCTAACCCATTAGAGATAATTAAATCATTAAGTCTTAACTAAATTTGAATTAATCAAACCTAAACCCTAATTAGGTCTAACCCATTAGACCTAATTAAACCATTAAGTCTTAACTAAATTAGACTTAATGAAACCTAAACCCTCATTAGGTCTAACCCATTAGACCTAATTAAACCATTAAGTCTTAAATAAATTAGAGTTAATCAAACCTGAATCCTGATTAGGTTTAATCCATCCTAAATCTTAATTAA
Organism: Papilionanthe hookeriana x Papilionanthe teres; assembly: GCA_022702705.1. NCBI lineage: Eukaryota > Viridiplantae > Streptophyta > Magnoliopsida > Asparagales > Orchidaceae > Papilionanthe > Papilionanthe hookeriana x Papilionanthe teres. Next base: position 133,674,649 of record CM040425.1, on the reverse strand, counting down.
ATAAGACTTAATCTAACTTAAACTCTAATTAAGTCTACCACTTTAGACTTAATTAAATATTTAAACCTTAGCCAACTAAGGTTTAATCCAACCTAAACCATAATTAAGTCTACCACATTAGACTTAATTAAACCATTAAATCTTAACTAACTAAGGTTTAAACCATTCTAAACTCTAATTAAGTCTACCACATTAGACTTAATTAAATCATTAAACCTTAACTAACTAAGGTTTAATCAAACCTTAAACCATAATTAAGTCTACCACATTAGACTTAATTAAATCATTAAACCTTAACTAACTAAGGTTTAATCAAACCTAAACTCTAATTAAGTCTACCACATTAGACTTAATTAAACCTTTAAACCTTAACCAACTAAGGTTTAATCCAACCTAAACCAAAATTAAGTCTACCACATTAGACTTAATTAAATCATTAAACCTTAACTAACTAAGGTTTAATCCAACCTAAAACCATAATTAAGTCTACCACATTAGACTTAATTAAACTATTAAACCTTAACTAACTAAGGTCTAATTCAACCTAAACTCTAATTATGTCTACCACATTAGACTTAATTAAATCATTAAACATTAACTAACTATGTTTTAATCAAACCTAAACTTTAATTAAGTCTACCACATTAGACTTAATTAAATCATTAAACCTTAATCAACTAAGGATTAATTAATTCTAATCCAAGCCTAAACCCTAATTAAGTCTAATACACTAGACTTAACTAGCTAAGGTTTAACTAAATTAAGTCTAACTAATTAGGCTTAATTAATGTTTAAACCTTACTCAAATAAATCCCGGTTAAATTAATGTAGACTTAATTAAAACTTAAGCCTTACCTAAAAAGTACTTAGATGGTCGATAATTCTAATTAAGTCTAATTTAGTTGGACTTAATTAACCTTTAAGTACTATTTAAACAAGGCTTAAAACTTAATTAGGTATATTCTAATTAAACCTAACTTTTAACTTATGTTCAAACAGACATGAACTCAAGTTAATTAGATTTAATCTACATTGAATCTATCTTAAGTTCAAACAGACATGAATTCAAGATAATTCAATTTATATTGAATCTAAATTTTAACTTAAGTTCAAACAAACATGAACTCAAGTTAATTAGATTTAACCTACATTGAATCTAACTTAAGTTCAAACAAACCTGAACTCAAGTTAATTCAATCTACATTAAATTTAACTTTAAATTCTAACTTAAGTTCAAACAGACATGAACTTAAGTTAATTCAATCTACATTGAATCCAATTTTCCAAATGAACTTGAACTCAAAATTTAAGTATTAAACTTAATTTGAATTTAAGTCATAACTTTAGTTTGATCCACATCAAACTTAATCCGACATCAAATATAAATAAAAAATTGAACAAACAAAAATTGACATAATCGACATAAATTTGATATTTCAAACATAAATCGACATAATCGACATAAACTTGACATTACAAACAAAAATCAACATAATCGACATAAAGTTGACATTTCAAACAAAAATCGACATAACCAACATAAATTCGACATTTCAAACGAACCTCAACAAAATTCGACATTTTGAACGTAATTTGACATTAATCGACATTAACCAAATTCAACAAATACCGACATTAAACGACATTAATTGACATTTCAAACCAAACTCAATCGTCATGATTCGACATAAACTAACATTCAAGACATGCTAAATCAAACTTGGACATCCTACAATTTCTGAGACAATGAACATTTCATGATATAATTTCTGACAATATTTCCTTTGCAGGATGAAGAAAAGTTTGGTTTAGATTTCCTTTGCATGTTATAGGATGTGCTAACTCTGTTTTGCAGGACGACATTCTGGAAATGAGACGAACAACAATCAAAACAAAAGAACAACATTGACAAAACAAAAGAAAACAACGACATTGACAAAACAAAACTAAACAATGACATTAACAAAACAACAATGAAAAAATCAAAATTTTTTAGGTTAGCCATAAAACCTAAACTTTCAACAAACAACAAAAATGACATAAAACTGACATGACAAAATCACATTTGGGATTGATAGTGGGTACATCTTTCCCTAAAAATAAAAATTTCTAGAAAACAAGTGATCAACATTAATCAGAAGTTTTCTTAAACAATTACAAATTGCCTAAGATGTAATTAACTATAGAAGCTTGCTTCTATAGGAGAATTAAAGAACCCATCATATCTAAAAATCTCTTGTTAACACTTCTTGATTTTCCTTATATAGAAACTCTAGGATATGACATTCTAGAATCTTCTTTAAGGATTATCATAAACATCATTCTTTTTCTCTGTTTTATATTAGCCCTAAAATTTCTTAATTCCTTTATAAGATTTATAGAAATAAGATTAGGGCAATATTTAAACAGAGTGGCGACTCATTGACACTGACATGATACGAGAATTGAGAGCAATGCAAATCGAAAAGACAAAAGAAAAGATTTTCATCGCCATCAAGAGGGTGGCGACTCCGCTGGGGAGTTTCTTTCTTCTCATCTTTTGTTATCATTTGTTTTCATTTGATGTTTTGTTCTTTGATAAATAAGAATTACAAACTTTTAAAACAAATTCCCAGTTTATAAACAAATCAATAATATTCATTTTTCTTGAAATTTTAGAAAAGTTGCAATGGATTCTCCGAATTCAATATTTTCTTATTTTCAAGACTTCGATATACCAATAGAGGAAGATCTTTCCTTTTATTAGAATGATTATGGATTGTTTAGTGAAACAGAATTTGCATTGGATAATTCATATCAAACTGATATACAACCTTTTGAAGAATTTGATCTGCAACCTTATGAAGACGATCTAAATTTTACAGAAGACTTTGAAATGTCAAAATTTTACAGAAGACTATGTTGATTTATGTTGAATTAGATTCGATTTTGGATTTTTATGTCGATTTATATTTGAAATGTCAAATTTATGTCGATTATGTTGATTTATGTTAATTATGTTGATTTTTTATTAGAAATGTCAAATTTTTGTTGATTATGTCAATTTGAGTTTGAAATGTCAAATTTATGTTGATTATGTCGATTTTCGTTTGAAATATCAAATTTATATCAGTTATGTTGAAATGTCAAATTTATGTCGATTATGTCAATTTTTTGTTTGATTTTGTTGATTTATTTTTGATGTTGGATTAAGTTTGATGTGTGTCTGTTGACCTCATTTTTGATGAGGTCTCTTCTTTTCTCACTCCTTAGTACTTATGGTCTAGCCATAGGCTTTTCCTTTGACTAATCTTAGAGGACTAGAAATGGGACCCACCCTTTAGAAGTTCAAACACCTCTTGACTCCTCGCAAACCCCACAAGCTTGATTGTAGACCCCTAATCACCTAGAGGGTCGAAATCAAATGTGGAGGTTTAAAGGATGAGTTCCCATATGGACTTTTCGGCCTTAGGACTACCACCGGTGGCCACAGTCGCAGGGAGGGTCGACTTGCACATACACTACACTCTCACACACATTCCAAGTCCTAAAACCACACTCTCACCCAACTTGACTTCCTGACTCATGTAGGTAATTCATATGGATGGTCCTTAACCCCTAAGCCCCTGACTAAGAAGGTTAGGAACAACATAGTGAATGCCTCAAATGAGTCCTCTCATGGCGCATATGGGCTTATATGGCTTCATGGCTCAACCAAATTGATTCCATTTTACTCAATTTTTATCAATCTTCATTTTTCCAAAATTTCAATTTTTGACCCCCAGGGCCCTACACCCATTAAACCTACCAAATGCCATTGGAACTACCCAAAATTTGCAAAATCACCTAAATTACCCAAAATTCCTCAAAATCAATCCTAAACATTTCCCATCACTCAAATTGACCATCTTTGGCCAAATATACCAAAATTTCTAAAAATACCCCCAAATTTCAAAAAATACCCAAAATGCCCTTCTTAGCCCAAAAATCCAAAAATTCAGAAAATTCCCAAAAAATTCCAGAAAATCCCAAATATTCCCAATTTCATTTTGTTCAACTATACCATGAGCCAATTTTGCTAATTTACCTAACTTTTACCAAAACCCCAATTTGACCCATTTTTAACCCAAGTGAACCCAATGTCAAACCAAACCACCCCAATTGACCTAAATTTTGGTCCAATTCAATTCTAAACTTCAATTCAATATCCCAAATATCAATTTAGACCAAATACAACTCCAACTTGATTGACATTTGGGCCCAAAGGCCCAATTTTGGCCCATGACCTAAACCTAACTCAAACCAACCCAACTCAACCCTAATTGGCCCCAAACCTTTTCTAAAACCTTCCTAACATCCCCATAAACAAAACACAAACTTGATTTGCCCAAAATTTGAACCTAAACTCCACCCAAACCTAACCCAAAACCAAAATCCCTTAAATTGACCTAAGCCCAAACCTAACCCAAATGGGCCCAAATCCCAAAATTAGAGCCCAACCAAAGTTGAAAACTCTTTGTACCACTCCCATGAACATTTCTCAACATTAATTTTACATCAAATCCAACTTTAGCCCAACCTTAGCTCAAGTTAGCCCAATTTGGCCCACCTTGGCCCCTTTACCAAAAGACCCCACATTAAACCTAATTCAATTCAAAATCACTTCGTACTTGTTCCAAACCGACATTAAATGACATTAAGTGACATTTCAAACCAAACTCGTCGACATGATTCGACATAAACCGACATTCAGGGTATGCTAAATCAAACTTGGACATCCAACAAATTCTGAGACAATGAACATTTCATGATATTATTGCTGACGGTGTTTCTTTTGCGGGACAAAGACAAGTTTCGTTTTAGATTTCCTTTGGATGTTATGGGTGTGCTAACTTTATTTTGCGGGGACGACATTTTGAAGTAGGGCAGACAATAAAACAATGACATTGACAAACAAAACAAAACAACGACATTAACAAAACAACAATGACAAAACCAAAACTCTTAGGTTAGCCACAAAAACCTAAACTTTCAGCAAATAACAAAATGACACAAAACCGACATGACAAAATGATGAACCAGGATTGATGAGTGAATTTATCTTTCCTAAAAGTAAATTTCTAGAAAACAAGTGATCAACATTAATCAGAAGTTTTCTTAGACAATTACAAATTGCCTAAGATGTAATTAACTATAAGCTTGCTTCTATAGGAGAAATGAAATCACGATAGAAATCTCTGGTTAAAACTTCGTAATCTTCCTTATATAGAAACTCTAGGATATGACATTCTAGAATCTTCTTTTATATGGATTATCATAAACATCCTTCTTTTTCTCTATTGTATATTGGCCCTAAAATTTCTTAATTCCTTTATAGGATTTATGAAAAAAAGATTAGGACGATATTAAAATAGAGTGGCGACTCCTTGACCTTGACATGATACGAAATTGATAGCGATGTGAATTGACCGGTAAAGAGTGAGTGAGCGGGGGGATTTTCATCGCCATCAAGATCGAAAACTTTTAAGCATTCATTGTTAAAATTAAACTTCTTATGTTTTTTTCCAAAAGTTGGCATGGGAATTTAGTAATTTTGGAAAAGTCTTTAATATATCGCCTGTAGAATCCTACATGTGCCAAAAAGCAGTACCTCTCATAGTTGTTGGATGTAGTAATTTTTCTATAATTTGAATTTTTGCGGGATCTACTTCCATGCCATAATCAGATATTTTATTCCCGAAGCACAATTCCTCCTCTGACCATAAATTGACATTTTTTCCCGGTTTGAACTAAATTTTACTGTCGCATACCTCTAAAACTTTTTTTAAGTTGCATAAGTATACATCAATGAATCTTGAAATGCGAAATCATCCATAAACACTTCTATTCTATGTCAACAATTTGCTAAATATGGACATCATACATCTTTGAAATGTTGCGAGGTGCATTACATAATCCAAAAGGCATTCCTCTAAAAGCAAAAGTTCCATAAGGGCTAGTAATGTAGTCTTCTCTAGATACTCGGGAGCAATAAGTATTTGGTGATAACCAGTATATCCATCCAAAAAGTAATAATACTTGTGTCTAATAAGTCTATCTAGCATTTGGTCTAAAAATGATAAAGGGAAGTGATCTTTTAAATTGCTTGACGTTTAATTTTCTATAATCGATACATACTAGCCAACCGGTGACTTGTCTTGTCGGTATAATTTCATTTCATTCATTTACGTCAACGGTCTCTCTTTTCTTAAGAAAACAATGAATTTGGCTTACCCAACGAATACTATCGGAAATAGGATATATAATTCGGGCATCTAACCATTTTAAAATCTCTTTTTTAACCACTTCTTTCATTATTGGTTTCAATCTCCTTCATGGATCAACTCTAGGTTTTTGTTGTTCATTCAACAAAATTAAATGCACTCTGAATCGATGTCTTGATTCCTTTAATATCCTCTATAGACCAACCAAAAGCCTTTTTGTATCTTTTTAAGGTGTCCGGTAATTTTTGTTCTTGATATTCATTTAAATGCGAAGATACGATATTGTGGTAAGGTAGATGATTCTCCTAAAAACATAGCAGATGATTATGGAGAATTTTTAGCTCAAGTTCAGGGGGTTTAATGATAGATGGAATTAAACTTTTATCTCCATTTTCCATAGTATCCAATCTTTCAAATCTTTTACGAGCAATTTTAACTTTTCATTTCTTCATATCATCGAAAATCATCTTCACTTTCACTTTCATTTAAATCTCGCATTCCAAATTTTCTTCAAATACTTCTTTAAAATGATCTTCACTTTCAAGCAAATCCACCAGTTCCATTAGAAAACACTCATCATCTTTTTTAGTTGAAGGGTATTTATTAGATTTCGGAATATTGAAAGTTAACTCTTGATCATTAACTCTCATAGTTAATTCTCCTTTTTGAACATCAATCATAGCTCTCCGAGTAGTAAGGAATGGACTTCCTAAGATCATTGAAATTTCTTTATCTTCCTCCATATATAATACAATAAAATTCTATGAATAAATTTATCCACTTTCAACCAATACATCTTTCACTACTCCTTTAGGATAAGTGATAGAAAGATCGATCAATTAAAGAGTCACGAATGTAGGTGAAATTTCTCTATTCCAATCTTTTTGAAAGTTAATAAAGGCGTAAGATTAATAGCAAGCTCCAGATAAAGCTCTTCCAAGAAATATTTCTCACCTATAGCACGGGATAGTGAAACTACAGGTCTTTAAAGATTTAGGAATCTTCTTCGAATAATTGCCTTGCACTCACCGCTAAGTGCAACGGTCTTGTGGTCTTTGAACTTTCTTTTCTTTTTAAGAATATCCTTCATAAACTTTTGCATAATCGGACTTATCTGCCTCTAGTATAGCTACAAAGGGAATATTAATCATTAATTTCTTAGAATTTCAGAAACTTTGCGTTAACTTACCGTATGAACAGCACAAATATTTGAAACGGAGATGATTTTTTTTGTAGTTATAACATTGGTTGATGAGATATTGATAGCGGATATATCTTATTGAACCTTTCAATGTTTACTTCTCTCTTCTGACTTGAGTGCTTTTGAACTCTTTTTTCGATTCTTTTCCTCATAATTGAATAGCCTTAATTTTACTCGTTGTTTTGATCTTTTGGGTTGATCTCAACATTTCTTCTTAATAAGATTTCCGAGAGGAATTTTATTATTAAAGCCTTGATAAGAAGATATGTTCCAATTGATTCTTAATGTTCTTCATCGCAACATTTTGAGCTTGAATTGATTACTCACAATAGAATCATTTCTTCGGCGATTGACTTATTTTCCTTAAATTTGTAGAGTTACTATTAAAACTAGGAGGATAGAAAGATGCTGTGGTGGTATTTCTTAGTTGTTACGATTTGCAAAAACAGTTCATAGATTTGTTTTCCTATTTTGCGGGTTAACAACGACATTGGTATTATTAGGTTGAAGTTTGGGTGATTCTTCCAACTAGTATTATAATAATTTGAATGAGGATTATTGACTTTGTTATTTATGGCATTCAAACTTTCATAAGGTGTTTGAGAGTACATCATGTTTGTCCTAATGAATTTTCTTCTAACAGGGGTGTTGGAGAATAATTCATTCCGTAATCTATTTTCTTAGAAAGTCTGACAATTTGAGAAGCTTATCATAGTTATCGCATCATAATCATGAATATTAGCTACTCTCTTAGAATTTACCCGCTCATAGGGTTATTGAAAATTATTAGTAGCTCTCTTCAATTAACAAATATGCTTCATCAAAAGGTACACGACATTAATGATTCACGCGGCGGCATCGATAATCGATCTCGAATCCTGTAATCCATTATAAAATGTTTGAATTATTAACCGGTCTAGTAAAGCATGATGTGGACACACTCTCAGAAGATCTTTGAATCTTTCCCAAGCTTCATATATGGATTCTCCATCGGCCCGGCTAAAGATGTGATATCATTCCTACATTAGTAGTTTTTTAAGGAGGAAATATTTTGTGAAACTTTTGTGAAGAAAGTTCTCCCGAGAGTTCTAATAGATCCGGTGCTAATGAATTTAACCACACCTTAGCCTTATCCTTTAATGAAAAAGGAAAAAGTCTAAGCCTAACAACATCGTTAGACACTCCATCATATTTAAAGGTAGCACACGAGTTCTAGAAAACTAGCGAGGTGTAAATTAAGATCTTCATTAGATGTCCTTTCAAATTAATTATTACGTACCATTTGGATAATAGCGAGTTTAGCTCGAATGATTGACAACATCGGGGTTTGGATAGTTAAGTGAATTTCATCGCATATTGGATTAGCATAATCTCATAAAGGTCTTGGTATATTTTTCATTTGATTGTTTAAGTTGTTCGCCATTTTTTGAGGATTTTCATATTGTTTTTGTTGTTTTTGAATTTTTTAATAGTACGCTCTAATTCGGAATCGTAAAGCACTAAACCATAGATGCGATACTATGCATACAAACACATTAAACACGCTAACAATAAACAAACACACAATTATGACTTGTAATTCAAATATAAGATTTAGTACTACGATATTAATTTTATAGGTTACCTTTCCTCCCCAGCAGCGAGCGAAAAAATTGGGGGGCAAACTTTTTAATTTGCCAAAATTTATACGACTTGGATATATATATATATATTGATTTAGTTATCTGTTGAGTTACACAATTAAGCGAGCATACGTATCGCTCGAAGTATCTGGCTCTGGTAAGGTCACGGATATTGATCCCAGGAGGCAGTTAATTTTATGGTGTAGCATAGAAATCACTTATCGAATCACGGTACAATTCACCGATGAGTACAATTGCTAAAATAGAGACAAAAGCAGGTTGTAGTTACTAGTGCAAAGTACGATTTAACCTTCTAAAAAGTTAAACTAATACAGTAGGTATAACAAAGTTCGGTTATAAAAGAATCGTCTCCTCTCCGATTATAATATGATGATTTTTGTGACATAGATCAGTGATGCAAATGTGTTGTACCAAATGAGAACATTCTTATTCTTTACCCTTTTCAACCATGTAAAGAACATTGGCTAATTCTAAAGTTTAGTCCCCAAATCATGGTTAAGTGGGATGAAATCTTGGCTCTCACTCCGAGCTCCCTTTCCTTCCACTGAAGGCTAACTCTCGCTTTAGTTTCCAAACCACAGGACGGCCCGAGGATTTAAATCCCTTTGTACGCTCTGAAATCTCCCAATTCTAAACTTAAACCAGTATATTTCCCTGTTATTTACTTTTCAACCCATGAAGCCATGTCACTCATTCATGGACATTGAATGTCACCTTCACTTTTGTAGTGGAACTCATAATCCTTTTGAAACATATGTTTCCCAACAACTTTTAACAATTTAATTAGCCGGATCGAAAAGTAAATAAAGTACGAAGTGAAAGGTCATCACAAATTCTCCATAATAAATCGGCTTGTCATTTCCGTATTACAACATCAACACATCACATGAAAAGAAGGCAAATAAATCTACTCAAGACTCATGAGGAAAAGATGAAAAAACATGGATTTTATATATAAAGCAACGTCGTACAAATAGAGTAAAAGAAATACAACTTATCTCGAAATCTTTCCCAAGCGAATCTCGAAAGGGGAATTCCTTTGACTCATCTTCTTTCTTCATAATAACACATAATTCTCTCTTTAGATAAGTAAGGAAGAAGAAATCTCCCACTTTCCTACTGCTCACACACTTCTTTAGAAGAGAGCACACAAACCTTAGATTTCTTTAAAAAATGAAAAGACACACTCACTCTTCACTCTTCCAACTCTAAACTCTCCCCCCCTCCCTCTAGAATTTGGCTCCAAAGTAGTTTAAATCTAGCCAAAACTGATTTCCCAAGAGTTTCTTTAAGCATCCCTCCAAAATACGGCCCAGACGCACCAAGATCTAGCTTTAATTCGGGATAGCACGCGGTCGGCATTGGATAGGGCATCGTCGATGCTATTTTCCGCCTTTTAGGGTCCAAAGTCTTTGTAAATTGGCGCGATCGAAGCCACTAGTGACAGCGCCGTTCATCGCTAGTTCAATAAAATGCACTTTTGCCCCATTTTGCTCTAAATTTGCTCCTTTCCCTTCATTTTTGCTCCAAAGGCCTAAATTCTTGCATGAAATAATGAAAAATGCCTTTCTTTAAAGTGCAATATCATCAGCAATTATGAAATGGACATTAAAAAAGATATTAAATTTTTAGTGGATCATCATATTATTCCCTTATTCTATAAAATCTCCTTCTCAGATAAAATGAATGATTTGAAGAGGGCTTAAAACCGAAAGAATGTATATATGATTGGTAATAGAAAAATGAAAGAAAATGGAGAAATATTATAAAGTGAACTTCATGTGGATAGCTCGAGAATACGTACGAAATGAGATTAGATCAAAATTACCTTGGAAATATATCTGTAAGGAGGACCTTATGAAAGCAACCCATAACTAGATAATTAAGTTTTTTTTTCTTGTTATAGGGTATTCTTCTTCTTTTATAAGGGTAACCAGAGATAATTAGCGCATCTTAAGCGGCAAGAAGAAACCTAGAAAAACTCTTGATTAAGGTCATAGCTTGGTCCTCGAAAAGTCAAGTTTGTCATTTGAAGAAAGATTTTAATATTTCACTATAATGTTAGGAGTTTATACTGCATGATATACAATCGTACAGGCACGAAGGTGAGGGTCTACATTGTAACAGGTGAGCAACCTCGGGGTTTGAGGGTGAAGTTCATCGGGGAGAAGTGAAGTTTCGAGTCTGACTTGAATGAAGGAATACATGCGATGAAATGGACTTAAAACCTTGCACTGGAAAGGACTCTGCATCTAAACGACCTATTAGCATTCAAAATCATGCATGGTGGTCTCGATAATGCAAGGTATCTTGTTGTTTATTCGGAGTGATAGACCTTACAATTTGATTATAAATTAATTTGCATAGGGTTGTGCAATACGCATTATGTTCTAAAATGCAATGTTAATATATTTTGTAAATTTAAATTTAATATTTTTTAGATCTCACCACGATCGAATATTTAAATTAAATTGAGTTGAGTCTTTTGAAGCAAAATATTTGCATTTTTTTTACGAGTCCTTAATGATGAATGCATAGAAGATACGATTTCAGGTCGATCGATATATGTATGAGCAGAACTCACTCTATAAGGTAGTGATTCTCACGGGTCGAACTCCGCTTTTGGTGCAGTGAATGCGAAACTATGTAGACGAAGTAGGAGCAACGCATGTCATGCATATGTCTACGGATCATGTTATTATCTTTCATATTCTAAATTGAAAATGAGATTCTACTCGACTTTATTTTGATGTCGATGTTTGTTTAGATGCATGATGTTTATGGTTTTGAATGCGATGATTTATGTAGTGTTGGTTATGAATTTCATTTGAAAAATTTAAAAAGTTATTTATGTTGGGATGAAAGGTTTAGTCCTTAAGTAACTTCTAGGTAATCCGGACAAAGGCGAAATGTTGATATCGACCTATAATTTTGACGAGGCTTATCAGATGGATACGGAATGAACTGACATTGTGGATACCGGCTAACTTATGTTTTACTCATCAGTAACTTCATCATCAACATCATTAATGGTTTTATTGAGGTTTATCATTTGCTTAGTATTTTGTAATTCTTAAATTATTTTAGACTTTTATAGCTAGCTGACCATAATGCTTCTTAACTGTATAAAAGAATGAATACTCGAAAAAGAACTTCAGGTTATTACGGTATTTATTTAAACTGCAAATAGAGTTAGCAAACTCTAATAACTAACATGCAAAGTAAATTTAAGGTGGCATTTTGTATGTCATCATGCAAAACGAGTTAACAAACTTAAAGCATGATTTGAAAAGGATGTTTACAGCAGTCTGCAAAATTAAGCTAACGCAATACATTTAGTTAGTTCTTATATTATTTATTTAGGACAACCAGTCAAAATGCTCATAGTATTCGTCGTCCGGCTTGTCGGGTCCCATAATCTGTGCACCGGAAGCAGGCTTCTCTGACTAGAAGATTCTTATCGACAACCATGTTTGCATCCTCGAAGATCTTCGTAGAGATAGGTAGCGAGGTTAAAGTTGCATTCGGTGATCTTTGTTCATTAGGATTTCATTTAAGTTTTAATAACTTTTTCGGATTTTAAGATGTTGAAAATTTTAGGTAGCTTATGACTTCTTACCGATTACATTTTTAGGATTTTTATTTAATTTGATATTAAAATAATACAATCAGATCCCTTGGTTTGCCCTCTGTAATTCATCAGGGTTATGAACATTAATCACATAGTGACTTGATATTTCATTAGTGATCTTAGGCGTTATATAATAATTCTGCAATATGCTTTATAATTGAGGACAATGTGTGATTTTAAAGTGGAGTTTTATATTATGTCATTTATGCTCTTTCTTTAGTTCAGGCATCTTGCAGTGGGTTAAGTGTGCTTTTTATTCTCATATGAGAAGTCATACACTTCTTAACTTGGGCAGTTAAGACAACAGGCTAGTCTGAATTAATTTAAGATGACTAGTATTAGCACAAGATAGATCGGAATCGAACTTTAAGTTAGTTTAAGTTTGATTTTGTTTTGACTAAGTTAGACCGGGTTTAACTTTGGTTTAGTTTAAGTTGCTTCGGGTTAACCTCGGTTATTTGGGTTAGCTCGAGTTTTTAAAGTTGATTTGGGTTAACTTGGGATTAGGATTGGGATGACAGTTTGGATAAGTTATTTGGGTTAACCTAAGTTATGTCGGGTTGACTGAGTTGCTGGTTAATTGAGGATATTAGAGGTTAAATTCGGGATTGCTTGATTTAATTTAAGTTGTTTTGGTGCTTGGGGTTAGGTTAGTTGACTGACTTGTTCGAGTTTGTTAGGGTTAACCCGAGTTGGGTGAAATTACCCAGTTGGTTTAAGTTGGTTTTTTTTGCTTCCAGTTAGGTTGGGGTGACAGATTGTTTAAGTTGGTTTGGGTTGATCGGAGTTGGGTAGGTTCGACCCGAAGTTTGATTTAAGTTAGTTTGGAGTTAACCATGAATTAGGTTAGGTTGACCCGTATATGGTTTAAGTTGATTTGTATTAACTCGAATGGGTCGAGTTAACCCGGATATGATTTAGGTTGATTTAGTTTAATATGGGTTGGGCAAGTTGACCCGAGACATGAGTTTAAGTTGATTTGGGTTAGCCCGAGTTATGTCAGTTGGGAAATACTTGGTTTAAGTTGATTTAGAGTTGGCAGGAGTTTAGGTCGGATTAGTAGAGTTTAATTTAAGTTGACTTGGGTTAACCATAGTTAGGTTAGGTTGACTCCAGGGGCGGGTTTAAGTTGATATGGGTTAACCCAAGTTTGGTCGGGTTAAACGGGTTCTCTTAAGTTGATTTAGGATTGTAGGAGTTAGATCGAGCTCGCTGAGTTCATTTTTTGGTTGAACGTCCCCAGGTTGGACTATAATTAAGTTGGATTTTTTTCCACAGGACTCGGAATTTGAATTAGGTTGGTTAAGGCCGAATTTGGGTTTAGACCTAAGTTAGATTGATGTTTTGGTGGAGTTAGGTCCGATTAAGTTTTAATTGAGTTAGGTTAGACCTAAGATAAGTTTACAATTTGAAATTTAGGTTAGGTTAGGTCTTGGGTTGGACTAGACATGTGTTTAAAGTTTAAGATTTAAAACTAGAGTTAAGTGGAATTAGGTCTAAGTTCGATTTGGACTGGGTTAGATTAGGGTTAGAATTTGGTTGAATCGGGCGCAGGTTGGTATACCTTAATGGGGTTGACTTTACTTAAGCTAGATGCAGGATAGATTAGATGTAATTTATGTTTTGAAATTAAGTTGAGTTGGTACAGGTCAAAGTTGGGATTACGCATATTTGTGATTGAGATTTTAGTCGAGTCGAGTGTTTAACGTACGTCGAATCTAAGATTAAATTTAATGGTGTTAGGTCTTGATTTAGGTTAGATGTAAATTTATATTTAAAGTTAATTGAGGGTTTGGTCCACATTTGGGTTAGATCTAAGTTAGGTATAAGGTTAGTTGGACATAGGTTAGATGGTTGAAATTTTGGTTGGGTTAGGTCGATTTAGGTTGGACCTAAATTAAATTAAAGTTTATTAGATGATTTAATAATTAAAAGAGATGATTATGAGTTCGAAGTAGTCTTTGATCAACCCGATATTTTCATTAGGATATTATCTTAAGGTTTCTAAGTTAATTTTTATGTTTAAATTAGGTTTATGAGATTACTTGAGCTAAAATGTAAAATATACCAGCACATACGGAATTTAGTCATAATATTTTAATTTAATTTTTAATTTTTTTTAGGTTAAAGTAGTGATTTACTTAAAATATATAATATTTTTAAGCACGTTACAATACCCATTTTTAATGATATAGTACTTTAATGGAAGGTATTTGTGTGTTTTTCTTTGAGGTAAAGACTTAAATGGACTAAACATGTCAAAAAAAGTGAAAAGGGATCAAATTTGGAGAAAAAGTGAAGAGGTGTTAAAATGAAGCTTGGGGTGCACAACCCAGGTACGCGCTGCTTTTGCGGACGAAGGTCGCACTAAGCGCCGAAACCTATGCTTAAGCGCGGGGTAGTTACTTTGCAGTTTTTAAAGAATTTTTGGCTAATTTTGAAGAGGTGTTTGAGTCATCCTTTGGTACAAACGTGAGTAACTGATCAAGGGCGCGGAGCATTTAAATTTCACTTGAAATGATGCATCTCTTTGTTAGATTCATTGAATATGGACACATTTTGAAAAACACCAAGGCACCTTTTGAGAATGTTTAAAGGCGAGACTTGAAAGAGAAGGGTTACGATTAGAGTTCTTGTTGTGTGTTCTTTTAGAGAGAGATTTTAGAGATTACTAAGAGTAAGAAGTTGTAGGATTCTTACTTAAGGTTTATGTCCACAATTTTCTCCATTCCTAGTGAAGAGAAGGTGAGTAGGGATTCTAAGTAAAAATCCATTGTTGTAAAGATTTAAACCCTTTTAGGTTGGGCGACTAGTCCAGGGAGTCTTGTAAGAGAAAGGAGGAGATTGAAAGGAACTTGAGTTTGGTGGAGAAGAACTTGAGATAAGTTTTTATCTTCGTACTTCATTTAGTTTTA
The DNA here is from genome assembly GCA_022702705.1 of Papilionanthe hookeriana x Papilionanthe teres. Classification (NCBI taxonomy): domain Eukaryota; kingdom Viridiplantae; phylum Streptophyta; class Magnoliopsida; order Asparagales; family Orchidaceae; genus Papilionanthe; species Papilionanthe hookeriana x Papilionanthe teres. The sequence goes on along the minus strand of CM040425.1, from coordinate 133,659,017 downwards.
ATTGAGACTTCTTGTGTTTTATACATGGTTTATACTTTTAAAAATACTTGTTGTTGTGTTTTCTCCATGAATTTTGAGTAGTATTTGCTTTATCTTTTTCCTTAAAATAGAAAAGTAATTTCATGTTGCATGAAAGTTGTGGAAATATTGATCTTTAATCTTGGAATAAGTTGTATTGATTTAAATCCTTCGCCTTCATTTACTTCTTGATTTGGCAAATTAAGATGTTAACATTTATTGTAGAACATGTGAGATCTAGTAGGTATTTTCAATCGATAATAGGTAAGAATCACATGGGATTATTATCAGATGAAAGTAATTCATATAATTTTGTGTAAATAAATAAATAATATTTTAATGGGTGTTGAATTAGAGACTTTACGATTATTGTTAAAACCCCGGAAATTTGGTTTATTATTTTAGGTTTTGATGATGTGAGATGTTAGCCACAAGGTGATGGGAAAGGAGGGAACTTCTAGGTGAGAGCTAGTATCTTCCTTACTGGCACCGGTCTTAGCTTGTTCGGAAACTTTAAATCGCTTGATATTCCATTTATAGCATCTCTAGTAAGGTAAAGAATAAAATTGCTCCTATGTGGCACAACACATTTTGAATATTTCCACAACAGAACTTATGTACTTATTACTTATTCATGATAAAGAAAAAGATATTTTCATACATGCTTCTTTAATTTTACAAAAATCTCGTTACGGTTAGTAAATTGTTTACTTTATTTCATAATTTAGAAAAATACCAAAAAAGACTCGCTTTTCTAAAGTTATCTGATATCGAAATCTGTTTAAGTAGGGATTTTTTATAAATATAATTTGTGATGCAAAAACATTTTATTTTTTAATATCCATAAATTTTTCTATGGGATGATATTTTTTGGTGCTTAATCGGAAAGTCCTATAATACTTGATAACAATAAGTATGCTTGCGTAGAATCACTAAATTAAAATATCATTGCTTATTGTATTTTTGACTACATCGAAATTAAGTTTTTGGTCTTTTTGTTGTAACGAAGGATATTTTTATATTAAAAATATAAGTATGAATACGATTACGAAAACTAAGCATAATTTTACTAGTATTCATAGTACTAAAAAGAATCGAGAATCATGTTTTTGGCACCGTTGCACAGGAAAAATTAAATTTTCATTGTATTTGAATTTGAAGAAAAATTAAAAAATATTTTTTGAAATCGAAATTTTTATCTTAGAAAATCTTATTTAAACCTTATATGTATATGTGTGTTTTATTTTATTTTTATTCTTGTGTTGTAATAGTTTATGTGAAGTTCAGGTTACGAAGAATTTAATTTACCTTACGATTCTAACTTAGAACGAACTATTAAAAAAATAAAAAATACAAAATACAAAACATTTTCAAATTTCGAAATGACAAATCGAATTAATCAATCTTTCAAATTCATGATAAATTAAGACATTTAGGAGATTATGTAAACCCTACGGTGGATGAAATTCATGGTAGTATTCAAAATCCTGCTATGGCTGCTAATTCATTTGAACTTAAACCTGATATTATCCAATTGGTATCTAATAATCAGTTTGAGAACTGTTGAAGATCAATTTACATCTTGTCGTTTTAGACATGTGTTACATTTTAAATATGATGGTGTTTCTGATGATGTTATTAGGCTTAGGATTTTTCCATTCTCACTTAGGTATAAGGCTAAGATTATGGTTGAATTATTTAGCATCTGTATCTATCAGAACTTGGGGTGATTAAACATAAAATTCCTTGCTAAATATTTTCCCATCATTAAGAGCTGAACCTTAGAAATGATATTACATATTTTTGGCAATAGGAGTTTGAAGGGAATCTATTGATGAAGCGTGGGAATGATTTAAAGAACTCTAAGTGTCCACACCATGTTTTCCATATTTGTTAATTATTCGAAACTTTTATAATGGGTTAAGTGGATCTCTTAGATCAATTATCGATGCTAACATGCAGTTAGTCATTGATGGTAAACCAATTCTTGAAACTTCTATACTTTAATTAAAGAAATAACTACTAATAATTTTCAATGGCCTTCTGACATGGTACATCCTAAAAAGGTAGCCAATATTCATGATTCTAAAGCTTTTGACATGTTAGAAAATCATGTTACTAAAATTTAAAGGAAGATAGACCCAGAATTGAATGAATTTTCTGAAGCAATTCCATTGATTGAAGAGAATTCATTAGGCCAAATAGTGAATTCTCAAACATCAATTGGAACTTTAAATGTTATAAATAACAAGTCAAATAGCCCATATTCAGACTATTATAATCTTGGATGGAAAAACCTTCCTAACTTTAACTAGAATAACAATTTGGGTGGTAATCATCGAGAATGAAACTGACAAGTAAATCCATTGGGGAAGTGGAACAACCAAGGTAATAGTAATTATATACTTACTTATCCTCCAAGTTTTAATAATAATCCACAATTTAAGGATAAGATGTTGTCTATATAAAAGTGGTGTTACAATTAGTAAAATCAGTTACAAAGTCGAAGTACACTTTATAAGAAATATTGAGAATCGGTTGAGATAAATTGCAAATTCATTAAGTAATAGAACCCAAAGAACACTTCCTAGTAATACGAGAAATTAATCTTGAAGACGAGAATAAAGAGCAAGTAAAGGTTGTTCAAATTAGAAGCGGAAAGAGTTGGAAGGCGAGTTGACGAGATTGAAGTAGAGAAAGAAGATATTGAAAAATCTAAAGAGGACGCTCCAAGGTTTTAAGAGACTGTGTCTCGAACATAAGATTGATTTAGAACAACCGTCACCACCTCCATTTCCTCAAAAAACTTCGTCGACAAAAAAGTTGGATAAAGAATTTTCAAAATTTCGGAAATCTTTTAAGAAGCTTACAATTAATATACCATTTGCGAAGATTTGAACAAATGCAAAGCTATGTGAAGATTATGAAGGATATTCTCGACGGAAACCGAGGGGAAGTTTGAAAGATAATAAGAGCATTTGCAACTAGTGAGGAGTGCGGTGCTACAATTCGAAAAAACTTCTTAAAAAGCTAAAAATCTGAAGACTTCACAATTCTATTTGCAATTGGAGACAAATTTTTGGAAAAGCTTTATGTGATTTGGGTGCTAGTATTAACCTTATGTGGGTGCTCTATATTTAAAGAGTGAGATTAGGAAAAACATCTCCTACAACTATAACCTTGCAATTAGTAGATCGTTAATAAAATATCTTAAGGAAGTTGTAGAATATGTTTGGTGAAAGTGGATCGATTTATCTTTCTTATTGATTTCGATAAAAGATACCTATCATTTTAAGGAGACCTTTCTGAGCAGAGAACGTGCAATGATATATGAGCAAAAAGGGGAATTAACTATTCATGTTAATGATCAAACGATTACTTTTAATATTTCCAAATCAATGAAATACCGTGCAAAGGTAAAGATGATGAATGTTTCGAGATGGATATTATAACATATCTTAGGGAATGTCATTTCAAACAAACTTATGAAGAGAATTTAGAAATGAAATAATTAGAACACGAGCAAGAAGAGGAATTAGAACATCTTAATGATTTTATTGAAGAAGATTCAAATTTTAGTCGAAAATTTTGAAGTTTTAGACATTAGAGAAAAAGACAAATCGTTTTGTCCATCGATTGAGAAACCTCTTGAACTTGAATTGAAGTTACTTTCGAAGCATTTAAAATATGCCTTTTTAGTTGATTCCTCAATTTTGTCGATTATAATTTCCTCGAACTTAACTTTAGAAAAAGAAGAGTGTTTGCTAAAAACTTTTGAAGAAATATAAAAGCCTTTGGAAGGACAATTGGCGATATAAAAGGAACCAGTCCTTCGATATGTATGTCATATAGAATCCTGATGGAAAAAACCTCTTGAATCTAGAGTTGATCTTTAAAGGAGATTAAATCTCATTATGAAAGAAGTTGTTAAGAAAGATATTTTAAAGTGGTTAGATGTTGGGATTATCAATCTTATTGCGAGATAGTGCATGGGTTAGTCTATTCTAAATTTCTAAAAGGAGGAGTAATTATGCTTATTAATGAAAGAATGAATTAATACCAACGGGGTGAGTTACAGGATGATGAATACATTAATTATACTCGAAATTTAATCTTGCCACGAGGAAAAGATCATTTTACAATACCCTTTATGGATCAAATGTTGGATAGGTAGTCGAGCATAAATATTTTATTTTCTGGATGGATATGCGGGCATCACCAAATACTAATTGCTCCAAAGTCAACGGAAAACAACGTTCACAGGTCCTTATGGTACTATTGCTTTTAGAAGAATGGTCTTTGGTTTATGTAATGCCTAACTACATTTCGAAGATGTATGATGGCTATTTTATGTGATTTAATTGAAAATGAAATCAAAGTTTTTATGGATGATTTTTTGGTGTTTGGAACTTCATTTGAATCTTGTTTATAACATTTGTCACGAGTTGTTAAATGCGTGAAGAAATAGACTTAGTCCTTAATTGGGAAAAATGCCGGTTTATGGTAGTAGGGAGGAATTTTTAGACATCACATTTCGGAAAAAATATGGAAGTAGATCCTGCTAAAATTCAAGTGATCGTTAATTTACCTCGTTGTGAGTGTGAGGGAAATTATAAATTTTAGGACATGTTATATTTTATGGAGTGATATATTAGAGATTTTTAAAAAATTGCTTAGCTGTATGCCATATGCTAGAGAAGATGTGATTTTTAATTTTGATAAGGATTGCTAAAGGTTTTGAACATTTTAAAGAAAATTTAATCACTTCACAGGTTATTATTTCACGGATTAGGAAAAACTCATTTGAATTAATGTGTAGGTAAGAAGTGATTATGCTATTGGAGCTATTTGGGACAAAAGTATGATAAAATTTTCAAAGTAGTTTACAATGCTAGTAAAACACTTAATCAAGCTCAAATTAATTATACCACAACTGAGAGAGTTATTATGATAGTATTTGCCTTTGATAAGTTGAGATCATATTTAATTGGAACTAAATGTGTGGTGCATACAGATCATTCTGCGAAGTAAGTATTTAATGAAAAAGAAGGATGCAAACCAAAACTATTAAGATGGGTTCTTCTTTTGTAGAATTTGATTTTTAAAATAGTAGATAGAAAGGGAGGTGATAATGAGTGTGATCATGTATCCGGGCTTAACTCGAGAAATCACTTTGTTACGATGAATAAATTAATAAACATTTTCCGGATGAAACATGGTTTAATATTAATGAATGGCTTGTTCCATGGTATGCGAACATTGTGAACTTTATTGTTAGTAACATTTCACCTTTGGTCTGATACACCAAAAGAGGTACATCTAGTATTGAAAAAACAACATATAAAATCTTACAATCTAGATTTTATTGGCTTTATATCTTGAAGTGTTAATGCTTATATTAAAAAATGTGATCGGTGTCAACATGTAGGGAATATTTCTAGAAGAAATGAATGCCCTCAATTATATTTTTAAAAGTTGAAATATTTGACGTTTGGGATTAGATTTCATGGGACCATTTAAACCATCTTTAAAAAATTTAAATATACTATTAGAGATATACTATGTGTCTAAAAGGATAGAAGGCGTTGCTTTACCTTGATGTGATGCTCAAGTTGTTGCAAAGTTCTTAAAAATGAACATATTTTACGGATTTGGAATGCGAGAGAGTGATAAACCCGAAATATATGGTATTTTTTATGCACATTTTTCTACTTTTATTTTTGATGATATTGCACTTTAATGGAAAGTATTTTGTGTGTTTTCTTGCGGTATGATGAAAATGAGTGATTATGATGAAAGGAGCAAAATTGAATCAAATTTGGAGCTAAAAAAATGAAAAATGAAAATTTGGGCAACTAGCGGAAAATTTAGCGCCTACGGGGCGGCGCTTAGCCGTCGCGATTAAAAATCGAGATTAACTTGAATTTGGCGCCATTTGAGGGGATGGGATACGACTCTTTTCTTGTTAACTTCATAACCCCAATTTGGGCGACAAAGTTTGAATGAAGGGAGTGCATTCTTTGGCGGATACATCGAATGCAGGACACATTTTGAAGAGACACGAAGGCACCTCTTGGTTTATTTTTAAAAGAGGCTTAGGAAAGATTAAGGGGCTCTTCCATTTGTATTTTGAAGGGCTCTTCCATTGCATTTTTGAAGAGTTTTACAGAGTTTTTATTTTATTTCATTAGGAGTAGAAGTAAGTAGAAAGAGAAAAGGGTAGGATTGAAGCCTTCCTTCTTCCCACTTCTTTTCTTTCCTTTAATTTAGTTTTTATTGAAGTCTGAAATCTGTTGCAATTAGAATTTGGAGTTGGGAGACTTGCTGCGAGGAGTAGTTTAGTGAAGAGTTAAAGTTTTAGAGGAACTTCGTGAGTCTTGTGGAGAGGATTTTCGGATAAGTATTTACTTTTGTTCTTACATTTAGTTTTTAATTAATACTTTTTTTGTTTGTTGTTTTTCTTATGGTTTTTAATTTGAAATCAATGTGTTTTTGTATTTTTGAATGCATTGTTCGAGTAGTTTACTTTATATTTTCTTTCTTAAATGAAGAAGTAAGTAATTCATGAAGAATTGTTGTGGAATGTATATGTGTTTAAAGTTAGAAGAAGTTGTCAAGATTGATTCTATAAAATTTATTTACTTCTTAATTTGGCACATAAGATGTAAAATTTGTGGTGAGATTATGTAAGATCCAATGCGATATTGTCTCATAAAAGTTATTAAGAATCACATGTGATTATATGGTGAAAATTGTAGTTCATATAATTGAATGCAATATATTAGAAGATGTTTTAAAGGGAGTAAAATTAAGGATTTTTAGTGTGACGGAGCTAAAAGCCCCTAATTTAGTTTGAAGTTTGAATTTTGTTATGAGAAGTTAGTACTCGGGTGGAGGGAAATGAGGGAACTTCTAGGTAATTTACAGTATCTTCTATTTAACCATGTTGAAATGATAAAATTTCAAATTAACCAATGTTCTTTATATAACCGAGTAAGGGTAAAGAATGCATTTGTATTTATCACAACAAATTTAAATGCTTTCACAACAATACTTTCATAATTATTACCTACTTTATAAAGGAAAGAAAAAGCTATTCTAGTTAATAGTACTGAGCCGTGTTTTACGGTTATTATCATTTTAATTTCTTGTTTGACTTTTATAAGAAAATTTAAGAGAGTGAAATCAACTATCAAACTTTTTAAAAATCAAAACATACTTTCAAAAGCCAATTAAAAAAGTAAAAAATAATTTTCTTATTTATTTAAGATTTTTCACTTTCTATGGGTTTGATATCTCGGGGCTTAATCGAAAGTCTATGTTACTTGATAAACGATACGTATACTTGCGTAGTATCCACATTATAAATCAAAATCATAAGCATATATATATCCGATAGGATCGATTTAAATTTTGTCGCCGTTGCCCGATTTTCATATCATATTTGTAAGTATAAATATCGAATTGGATCAAGTTTTGAATACTTGAATTCTTAGGGGTCGAAATTAATTAAAATTACATTTTAAAAGAAAATTAAGAAATTTTAAATTTTTACTTTTCTTTATTTTTTGTTAGTGTGTTGTGTTTTGTTTTGTTTTTATTGTTGTATGTGTAGTTCGGGTTAGAGAACTTATGCCTTACGATTCGAATTAGAAAGAACCAATAGAAAAATCAAAAAAATTAAAATACGAGAAAAGATAAAAATATTCAAGAAATGGCAAATCATCAAGATCATAATGTTGGCATCCATCAAGAATTAAGACCTTTAAGAGATTATGTTAACCTACGGTGGATGAACTTCGTGGTAATATTCAAAACCACATTGCTTATTTGCTAATTCTTTTGAGCTTAAACCTTTGCTATTATCTAAATGGTGTCTAATAATCAGTTTAGGAGCAACAGCGAAAGTCCCTGTTACATCTTGCTAATTTTCTAGAGTTATGTCTTTACTTTTAAATATGATGGTGTTTCGGATGATGTTATTAGACTTGAGCATTTCCTTTCTCGCCTAAGGGATAAAGCTAAAATATGATTCCCATTCAGTTACCACTTTGGATGGATGCAAAATTGAGGTTAAGCATCACAAAAATTCTTTTGCTGATATTTTCCACCATCTAAGGCTAATTTGATGATATTACATCTTTTTGTCGGTTTGAAAGGGAATCAATATACGAAGCATGGGAAAGATTTAAGTCTCCTCGGGGAAATGTCCATCATTGATTCAAGTTGGTTAATAATTCAGGCTTTTATAATGGATTACTTGGATCTCTTAGATCGATCATCGATGCTATTCTTGGTGGATCATTAATGTCTAAACCATTTTATGATGCTTATGCTTTAATTGAAGAATGTTACTAAAAATTTTCGATAGCCTTCTAAAAGGTTAAATCTAAGGTAGCCGAAGCATTTTTGAAAATGATCTTTTAACAATATTAGCAAATCGATTCTTTCTTGTTTCGAGGAAGATAGACGATTTGGGATGAATTTTTCTCGGCCGCATTCCATGATTGAAGAAAATTCATTAGGCAGATGATTTGATTCTTATTCTTCTGAGAGGAAAGCTGTGAATGTTATAATTAAGCACACAATAACAAAAGTATTTCATTTATTATAACCAGGTTGGAAGAATCATCCAATTTTAAACGGAATACCGATAATTCGGTGGTGTTAATCGAACGATGGTCGAACCACAAAGTAATCCCATTGAGGAATTAGAACAAACAAGAAAATAATAATAATAATAGATTAACTTATCCTTCGAGTTATAAAAATGCTTTACGATTAAAGGAAAGTTAATACATTGAAGAAGTGGTGTCGTATGTGGAAATCGATTACAAATTTAAGGAGCGACCATCGAAATATTGAAAACGAATTGGGACAAATTGCAAATGCCTTAAGTAATAGATCCCGGAATGCTTCCAAGTAATGCGAAGTAAATCCAAGAGAAAAGAATAAAAAAAGAACAAGTAAACGGTGTTGCGAAAGTGGAAGAGAATTGGAAGATAAAGTTGAAAAATAAAGTTGAGGAAAGAAGAGATTAAAGAACAAAAGAGGATGCTCGAAAGGTTTGGAAAGATTTGTTTCTCCACCTAAGGTTGATTTAGAAAAACCACCCATTTCCTCGAGGCTGCATGACAAAAGTTGGATAAATGAGTACAAATTCTTGGAGATGTTTAAGAAACTTCTTATTAATATTCTGTTCTTGCAAGTTTTAGGAATGCCAAGCTATCTGTCTCATGAACGTTCTTCTTAAAAAGAAAATGATGTTTGAAGATAACGAGATTGTTGCACTTAGTGAGGTGCGGTGCAATAGTCCGAGAAAAAGCTTCTGAATAGTTTAAAGATCTGGTAGTTCACAATTACATGTGCGATCGGAAGGATTCTTTGGAAAAGCTTTATGTGATGCAGGTACGAAGCATTAACCTTATGCCTCTATCGATATTCAAAAGGCGGGACTAGGAGAAATAGCAGAAGCTACGTAACTGTGGTGAATCGTTTGATCAGCATGTTCTAAAGGAGTTATAGAAGATGTTTTGGTTAAAGTGGATCCATTTTTTTTTTCTAATGATTTCATTGTGTTAGATATGGAAGAAGATAAAGAGATACCTATAATTTTGGAGAGAACTTTATTACGGAGCCGAGCAATGATAGATGTGCGAAATTAACGATGAGGGTTAATGATCGGTATTTGTTACATTTGTATTTCAAAATCGATGAAATATCTGGTAGAAATTAAAGAAGATGAATGTTATAGGATGGATGTTATCAAATATTTAAGTGAATGTCATTTCAAATCAACTTATGAAGAGAAATTTGAAAGAAAAGAATTTGAACATAAACGAAGAGGCGTTACTTGATTACACAAGAAGATTTTGAGGAAAATTTAAAGTATGTTCGTAGAGTTTTAGACATTGGATTTGGTAGAAAAAGATGAATCTTATGGTCGATCGGTGAAAAGCCTCTGAACTGAGTTAAAAATGCTTCCTGATAATTTGAAGTATGTTTTTCTAAGTGAATCCTCGACCTTGCCGATTTTAATTTCCTCCTGGATGGCGAAAAAGAAGAAGAGAGTTTGCTTGAAATTTTGAAGAAGCATAAGCCTTTGGATGGACAATTGTTGATATTAAAGGAATCGGTCCTTCAATTTGTATGCACGGAATTCTTATGGAAGATAATTGAAACCGTGGTGATCACCAAAGGAAGTTAAAGCTATCGTGAAAGATGAAGAAGTTTGCTTGAAATTTTGAAGAAGCACGAAAGCCTTTGGATGAATGATTGTTGATATTAAAGGAATGGAGTCCTTCAATTTGTGTATGCATAAATTCTTATGGAAGATAATTATAGATATGAATGATCCCCAAAGGAGATTAAAAACTATCATGAAAGACGTTGTTAAGAAAGAAATTTTTAAAATGGTTGGATGATGGAATTATCTACCCTGTTTCGGATAGTGCATGGTTAGTCTTATTGACTTGTGTTCTAAGAAAGGAGGAGTATTTGTATTGTTAATGAAAACAATGAAATAATACCAACAAGAGAAGTTACGGGGTGGTGATATGCATTGATTATAGAAAATTAAATCTTGCCACGAGGAAAGATCACTTTCCGCTCCCATTTACAAGGATCAAATGTTGGATATTTGTTTTGGGCATAAATACTTTTGTTTTACGGATGGATATCTTGGTTACCACCAAATTCAAATTGCTCTGAGGATCGAGAGAAAACTACTTTTACCAGTCCTTATGGTACGTTTGCTTTTAGAAGAATGCTTTGGTTTATGTAATGACTGCTACATTTTGGAGATGTATGATGGCTATTTTCGATTTAGTTGAAAGGGATTAAAATTTTTATGGATGATTTTTAAGTGTTTGGAATTTCATGCGAATCATGTTTTAAGAACATTTATCTAAGGTTCTAAAATCTTGTGAAGAAACTAATTTGGTCATAGCGATAAAAATGTCGATTTATGGTATGGAGGAATTCTTTTGGGACATACGGAATTTCGGGGGAAAAAGGTTTGGAGGTAGATCTTGCCAAAAATTCAAGTTATATCTAATTTACCTTACCCAACCAATGTAAGGGGAATTAGAAGTTTTTAGGACATGCTAGATTCTACGGTACATGAGGAACTTTTCGAAGATTACAAAACCTTTATGTCGTTCTTGAAAAAGGATCTGATTTTAATTTTGATGATGATTGCCTCGAATCCTTTGAAACATTAAAAGGAAAATTAATCCTTTGCACTTGTAATAATTTCACCAAATTGGGAAAAACCTTTTGAATTAATGTGTGATGCTAGTGGTTTTCTTATTGATGTTAATTTTGGGTCGGAAATATGATAAGATTTTCAAAGTTATTTATTATGCTAGTAAAACTCTTAATGAAGCTGAAATTAATTATACCCTTTGCGAAGAGTTATTAGCTATAGTACTTGCCTTTGATAAATTTCGATCATATTTAATTGGAACTAAATGTGTTGTGCATAACGATCGTTCTTGATCAAATACTTAATAGAAAAAAAGATGCAAAACCGAGTGATAAGATGGATTCTTCTTTGCGATAATTTGACTTTCGAATGTAGTAGATAGAAAAGGTTGAAAATCAAATTGTAGATCATTTGTACAGGCTTAAAATTGAAAAATCTCTACATGATGTTGAAGAAATTAATGAACATTTTCTGATGAAAAATTGTTCACTTGTTAATAGTGGCGTGTTCCGTGGTATGCGGACATAGTTAACTTTATTGTTAGTGATATTATATTCTATGGTTTGACATATAAGGAAAAGAAGAAATTTTGTCGGATGCTAAGACTTATTTTTGGGATGAGCCATTTTTATATAAAATGGAAAGGATCCTTATAATTAGAAGATGTGTACCATTGGAAGAGACTTATGAAATTATTCGAAAAAGTCATGATTACGATTATGGGGGACATTTTGGAAGTGATAAAACTGCATATAAAATCTTACAATCTGGATTTTATTGGCTTTCCTGATTTTTAAGGATGTGAATGCTTATATTAAAAATTGTGATAGATGTCGACGTGTAAGTAATATTTCGGAGAAATGAGATGCCTCGATTATATGTTGGAAGTTGAAATATTTGATGTTTGGGGATTAGATTTTATGGGATCATTTACACCATCTTTCGGAAATGTTTATATTTTGATAGCGGTAGACTATGTTTCCAAATAGATTGAAGCTATTGCTTTAACTCACATGTGTTGCTCAAAGTGTTGCAAAGTTTTTAGAAAAGAATATATTTTGTAGATTTGGAATACCAAGAGTAATCATAAGCGATGGGGGAAGTCATTTTAGAAATACGATTATTGGAAAGTTAGCAAAGAAATATCATATTAATCATTGCATTGCTACGCTTATCATCCCGCGGACAAGTGGTTTGGTTGAATTATCCAATCGTGAAATTAAAGAATATTGGAAAAGATTATTAATCGAATAAAAAGGATTGGTCGATCACGGCTGGATTATATTTTGTGGGCCTATAGGACTGCCTAGAGAACCCGTATAGAATGTCCCCGTATAGGCTGATTTTCGGAAAAGATTGTCATTTACCTAATGAACTTAAGCATAAAGCATTTATGGTTGGTAAAGTTCAACTATAATTTGAAGGATCTTTGCGAGAGGGTGTACAATTAAATGAGCTTGAAGAGATAAGGAATGAATCTTATGAAAGTGCTAAGATTTATAAGGAAAAGATAAGTTATGGCATGATCGGAAGATTATTACTAAAAATCTTGTGCTAGGACAAAAAGTTTTACTGTATAATGCCGGATTGAGAATTGTTTTGGAAAACTTAAGTTGAGGTGGATGGGTCCTTTTATTGTGATGAAAATTTATTCTTATGGAGGGGCTACTTGATGTGAATCTATGATTGGAAAAATATTTAAAGTTAATGGAAATGGACTTAAACCATATTTTTCGATCGAACAATCTAAGTGTGATTAGAATATGATGTTGGGTCACTCGAAGGAGTTAAGGTTTGTCGGGTTAAAGACGTTAAACCAAGCACTTTATGGGAGGCAACCCATAATTATCGATGTGTTTTGTAACATGTTTGTTTTGTGTGCTTTGTTTGCTTTGTTTGGTTTGTTTTTCTGTTTTTAGTGGTAGTAATTTGGATTTTTTTAAACTAAATAGAGTTTATTTGACCTTATTTGATGACTTGAGGGAGTCGAATGAAAATTTGGACATTTAGCGGAACTGTGCTAAATTGAGCCTTTGTGGTAAGCGCCGCCTAGTTGGCGCTTAGGTGCGGGTACAAAAAATGTGAAAAATGAGATTCTAGAAGTTAAAAGAAGTTGAAATAGAAAAGGAGAAGGTGGAAAGTGAAAAAGGTTCAAACAAGATTTATCCAGACTTGGATTATCCTCTTGAACCAATGAAGATAACTGTTGAAAAGCCACCACCTCCATTTCCTTAAAGATTAAAGAAACAAAACAGGGATAACGGATTTGGAAACTTTTTGGAGATCCTTAAGAAATTAACGATTAACATTCCTTTTATTAAAGCATTAGAAAAGATGTCTGACTATGTTAAGTTTATGAAGGATATTCTGAGGAAGAAAAGAAAGTTTACAGACCATGAAACTATTGCACTTAGCGGAGAGTGTAGTGCAATTATTCAGAAGAAGCTTCTGGAAAAACTTAAAGATCCCGGTAGTTTCACTATTCCATGTGCTATAGGTGAAAATTTTTTTAGAAAAGATTTATGTGATCTGGGAGCTAGTATTAATCTTATGCCTTTATCAACTTTCAAAAGGTTGGGAATAGGAGAAATTTCTCCTACATCTGTGACTCTTCAGTTGGCCGATCATTCCATTACTTATCCTAAAGGAGTGGTGGAAGATGTGTTAGTGAAAGTGGATAAATTTATCTTTTTTGTGGATTTTATTGTACTTGATATGGAGGAATATAATTCCAATCATTTTGGGAAGACCGTTCCTTGCTACTGGAAGAGCGGTAATTGATGTTCAAAAAGAAGAATTAACTATGAGAGTTAATGATCAAGAGGTGACCTTTAATTTTTTAAAATCTATTAAGTGTCCCTTAATGGAAAAAGATAATGAATGTTTTAGAATGAAGGTCTGTGATTACTTGAGAAACAATCATTTTGAAAATATATTTGAAAAAGAAGAAGAATATAAAAATATGTTTGAAGAAGAAAGTGAAGATGAAGAAAATTCAGATAGTGAGAAGAATGAAGATTTGAGTATGTTCAGGAGAGATTTGAAATATTAGACACTATGGAAGGTGGAGATAAAAGCTTAATTCCATACCATCATAAAACCTCCTGAACTTGAAATGAAAATTCTCCCTAATCATTTAAATTATATGTTTTCAGGAGAATCATCTACTTTGCCTGTTATTGTATCTTCGGAGCTAAACGAATACCAGGAACAGAAGTTATTGGAAACTTTAAAAAGATACAAAAAACTTTTGGATGGACTTTGGTAGATATTAAAGGAGTTAGTCCTTCGATTTGTATGGACAGAATTTTATTAGATGAAGAACATAAACCGAGAGTTGATCCACAAAGGAGACTGAATCCTATAATGAAAGAAGTATTTAAGAAAACGATTTTAAAATGGCTGGATGCTGGAATTATTTATCCTATTTTGGATAGTGCTTGGGTAAGTCCAATACATTGTGTACCAAAAAAGGGAGGAGTGACTGTTGAAGTGGATGAATGTAATAAAATTATACCCACGAGACAAATTAATGGATGGCGAATTTGTATTGACTATAGGAAATTAAATGCTGCCACCATAAAAGATCACTTTCCACTTCTTTTTCTTGATCAAATGCTAGATAGACTTGTTGGACACAAGTACTACTATTTTTTGGATGGATATACTGATTACCATCAAATACCTATTGCTCCTAAGGATCAAGAAAAAACAACATTTACTAGCCCTTATGGAACTTTTGCTTTTCGAAGAATGCCTTTTGGACTGTGTAATGCACCTGCAACATTTCAGAGATGTATGATGTCTATCTTCAGTTGTATGATAGATAATGAAATAGAAGTTTTTATAGATGATTTCTCTATATTCGGGACTTCATTTGAAAATTGCCTGGAAAACTTAGCAAAAGTTTTGGAGCTTTGTGAGAAAAAAAATCTAGTTCTGAATTGGGAGAAATGTCAATTTATGGTTGCAGGAGGAATTGTGCTTGGGCATAAAATTTCTGAACATGGTATGGAGGTCGACCCTGCTAAAATTAAAGTGATTGAGAGAATACCGCCACCGACTACTGTGAGAGGTGAGGAGTTTCTTAGGACACGCTAGATTTTACAGGCGATATATTAAAGATTTTTCTAAAATTACCAAACCTTTGTGCCAACTTTTAGAAAATGATTGAAAGTTTGATTTTGATGATGAATGCTTATGAGCTTTTGAATTATTAAAAGAAAAATTAATCACTGCACCTATAATTATTTTAGCCGATTGCGAGAAACCATTTGAACTTACGTGTGATGCTAGCGATTATGCAATCGGAGTGGCATTGGGGCAAAGGCATGATAAAGTATTCAAAGTCATTTACTATGCTAGTAAAAATCTTAATGAGGCTCAAATTAATTATACTACAACTGAAAGAGAATTATTAGCTATAGTGTTTGCTTTTGAAAAATTTAGACCTTATTTAATTGGAGCTAAAAGTATTGTACATACAGACCATTCGTCTATTAAATATCTAATACAAAAGAAGGATGTGAAACCTACACTCATTAGATGGATACTTCTTCTGCAAGAATTTGATTTTATGATAGTTGATAGGAAGGGAGCTGATAATCAAATAGTCGATCATCTATCCAGAATAGACTCTGATAAATTATCTGAATTTGAAAAAGAAATTACTGAAATTTTCCCTGATGAGCAACTCTATACTATTATGGGAAATAACTTGCCTTGGTATGCTGATATTTTGAATTATAATGTAAGTGATCTTGTACCACCTAATTTAACAAGGCAATAACAAAAGAAGTTTAAATATGATGCAAAATTCTATTTTTTGGATGAGCCCTATCTTTATAAACAGTGTAAGGATCTGATTATTAGGAAATGTGAGCCACAAGAAGAAACCAATTTGATTATTCAACAATGTCACGATTCTGAATTTTGAGGTCATTTTGGTGTTGATAAAACTGCTTTTAAGATTTTACATTCTGGATTTTATTGGTATACTCTTATTAGAGATGTTTATAGATATATTAAATCATGTGATCGGTGTCAGAGAGTAGGTAATATCTCTAGAAGAAATGAAATGCTTCTAAATTATAATTTGGAAGTTGAAATTTTTTATGTATGGGGATTATATTTTATGGGACCATTTACTCCTTCATTTGGAAATCTATATATTTTGGTTGTTGTTGATTATGTCTCGAAATGGATTGAAGCTGTTGCTTTACCCAGATGTGATGCTCGGAGTGTTTCAAATTTTTCAAAGAAAAATATATTTACAAGATATGGAATGTCGAGAGTAATCATAACTGATGGTGGTTCCCATTTCAGGAATAATCGAATTAAGAGATTAATTGAGAAATATAATATCATTCTTAGAATCTCTACTCCTTATCATCTTTAGACTGGGGGTTTAGTAGAAGTATTTAATCGCGAAATTAAAATCATTTTGGAGAAAACTATAGATAATCATAAATTAGATTGGTCTACTCGATTAGATACTGCTTTATGGGCTTATAGAACTGCTTTTAAAACCCCTATTGGAATTTCTCCTTATAGACTAGTGTTTGGTAAGACTTGTCATTTATCAGTTGAATTGCAGCATAAAGCATATTGGGCGATAAAAGTGTAAAATTTTAATTTTAAAATGTTGGAGAGAAAAGATTTATGCAATTGAATGAATTGGAAGAGATTAGAAACACATGTTATCACAATGATAGGATCTATAAAGAGAAAAGAAAATTATGGCATGATCAGAAGATATTGAAAAGGAACCTGGAAAATGGACAAAAATTTGTATTATACAACGCAAGACTGAAGTTATTTCCTGGAAAGCTCAAGTCTAGAGGGTTAGGACCTTTTACAGTTGTAAAAGTTCATTGTTTTGGAGTTGTTGATATTAAAGATCCTGACACTGGAAATATTTTCAAAGTTAATGAGCATCGTTAAAGCCTTACTTTGACGGGTTTCAGCCTGACTTCAAAGAGGTTTTGATGTTGAGTCATCTCGATTAACTGAATGGTTTGTCGGGCTGACGATGTTAAACCAAGTGCTTTATGGGAGGTAACCCATATGTATCTTTGTGGTGTGTTTGCTTGTTTGTTGTAGTTGTGTTTTTTAGATAGTTGTTTTTTAATCCTAATTACTCTTAAATACTTTAAAAATTGATAAATGATGGATCGAATCGAGATATTGGAATATTTTGGACCAAACGAAGTTTGGTGTGAATTTTTTACCACTGGTGCCGCCCCTACACTGAACTTGACTGTTTGAGCACCATTGGTGCCCAAAATCTGCTTGACGGTTTTTAAGTTTCAAAATGCGAGTTTTGGCAGTATTTGGCGGGATCTTCGTCTTTAGAACTCCCTAAACTCCATTTTGGACTTCTTAACTCCAGAAAAATGAAAACCACCTATCCCAATTCGTATCCTATGGATTCCTTTCCCATTGAAATCCCTCGATTTCATGTTTTCAACTGAAGGAATTTCATAAGTTTTAAAGCGCAGCGTTTGTTCAACAAAGTGATGATGAAAAGAAGGATTATCAAGGAAAGTCGCTTCATAAATTGAGGTATGGATAATCCTACTACTAGAAATGAAGAAATTATTAAAGAGAGACGATTGGAAGTGCTTTGCTACACTATCGCTGTCGTTGTTGTTCCCGTCGTGAAAGAGTTTTATACAAATCTTCACGAGATCAACCAAGGGTTCGTATTTGTGCGTGGTAGATTTGCTCAATTCACTCCTGCACGAATCAACGATCTCTTTATGATCGAGAACGTACATATTTACCATTATTCTAATTTCAATGCCACGAGGGCTAATATGAATGATGTATATCGATATCTGACGGATGAGAATGAAGAATGGGAAGTTAGAGAGAATGGATACATGAGTTTCCCATCTGCATCTCTCAATCCAATATCGAAGCAGTGGTATTACTTTATTTCAGCAAAGTTATTTCAGACATTGAAGATTATCAAGGTAACCAAGGAAAGTGCCATTTTGAATTTATGTATTCAAACTGGGAGGCCAGTTGATATTGGTAATATTATTGTGAAATCAGTACTTGGATTAATTATGCATGGCTCTAAATATGGGCCTAGACACCCGTCCACCATATTTCTGTTATGTAGTCAGTCATAGGTTCCTTATGAAAGTTGGGAAAAGGTTCTTCTTCCATGGAGGCCTATTGATCCAACTAATCCCTACGACTACCAGACAGTTGGAGATGAAGATGACATGAATTTGCTTGCTGATCAACCAACACAGACTTCACAGCCGATTCAACCCTATTTTCCTGAAGGTTCTAGAATGATATTGAAGAGGATCAAACAATTGGAGAAAGAGGTATGGAACGTTATGAATGTGATCAATAACATTTCTGATTTATTCGATCATATAGATTAGAGAATGAAAGAACAATTCGATCACGCTAGTCGAATTAAGATGGGCTTGATCAATCTTATGAAGAAGAACGCGATGATTGCTGAAAAATCATCCGACGAATTTCCATTTCATCAATTCTATAACTTGTTTGTGCATCAGCAATCAATTAGAGACATTAGAGGAAAGGATAATTCTGACACTGATGTGGAGTAATTGATGGATTCTACTTATGTTTGTTGCGTGTTTAGTTTACTTTGCTTAGTTATGTTTGGTTTGTGTAGTATTTGCTTTGAGATTTGAACTTGGAATTGGATGTGTTTACTTTCATTGGGTGCTTAGATCTTAGTGCTTGCCTATCGTAGAGTACTTGCTGCACTAAACATCTAAGAATAGTTGGTTTGAATTAACATATTTAGTGTCTATGATGTAACTTAGATTTTATATATATAAGATTGTTGTGTATTGTTTGTGTGAAAAATTGTGTTAATTATTGCTTATGGGATGATGTAAATGCATACTGAAGTGTTAAACATCATTGTGGACGTCGAAATGATCGAAATTACTAAATAATTTTTGGACCCAGAAAATATTTTGGACTGTCGCCACAGGCGCCAGAATGGGCACCGCCGGCGTCCAAATCCAGAGAGTTGGCCAATTTATTTAAATCGAGCACCGCCGGTGCCCGAATCCAAAAAAGGCCTAAAACCCTCGATTTCATGATTTTTGTCGTGGCACCTGCAAATTTTCCATTTCCTTCATCTTCCTCCTCCATTTTTCCGATTTTGAAGATCTAGGGCTTGCTAGATCTCAAATTTAAGGAGATTTGAAGGCTTTTCAACACCGGATTTGCACTTCTCTTGGTTGGAGATTCTCCTTAAGTTAAATTTTTTGGATTTTCACCATGGAAATCTCTCACATTGCCTATGGTGGAAATTTTTGGAGTTTTAAAGAGATTTTGAGATTTCCATGATGAAATTTGCTCTTACTTGTTTAGAATAGTGTTTGGAGTTTGTTACATTGTGAATTTGGGATTTATTGGAATTTTCTTGCAAATTTTAGAAATTCACATGGCTCCAAGAGGGAAGAGGAAATTGGATTTTGATTAGGAGAGGTTTGTTAACATCAAAGCCCAATTTCACTATAACTCTATCCTTCACAACAAGAAGTGTATCCAAGATTGAGCTTTTGATAGTCCTGGCGGATCTGTAGAACAATTAATTGCAGAGCGAAACTGGGAGCGATTTTTTTATTTCACTGTGAATGTTGTTATGGGAGTTGTTAGAGAATTCTATTCTAATATACACTGGACTGAGACTGAGTATGTGCTTGTTAGAGGGAAGATGGTTGAGTTTACTCCTCAGCGTATCAATGCTTTCTATCAGACTTGTGAACCATTCATGTGTGAATACGAAAACTTTGACACTGTGAGGGAGATAATGAGAGAAGTTATTGCTTTTCTGACTGACGGGTAAGGAGAATGAAAAGTAAGTTAAAAACAATTGATAAATTTCCCCGCCTCCACTTTGAATGTTGCTTCAAAAGTTTGGCATTATTTCATTTTTGTAAGACTATTACCATATTATCACCTAGAGATAGAGCGATTCTGATCTATTATATTCAATAGATGAAAAAGATTGATATTGGAGCTATTATTTACAAGAATATTCATACGATTGCTAGAGGCGAGACCACTAGAGGATTAGGACATCTTGCTATAGTTCATGCCCTCTGTGTTCAGTCTGGAGTGGAGTTCAGTAGTTCTGAGGAAGTGGCTATACCATTGAGACCTATTACAAAGAATATTATTAGTACTTATGAGTCTCGTGTGGGAGCCAGAGTTGAGCGTAGGAGTACTGATATTCCTACTACTAGTTATGTTGTTCCATATACTTCTGAGCCGCCTACCTTATCTGATATTATGGAGCAGCTGAGACTATAGAGTGCTAGTATGGATAGACTCCATGGTCGGATGGATGTATTTGAAGCGAGGAGTGATGTGAATGAAGATTATCTGCAGAAGAGAGTTGAGTTTGATATTGCTTATTATGATGCTCAAGACAGATTTATGAGGGGGGAGACCGATGTGATATTTCCTACTTTCCCCAGCTATACACCATATAGACCTGGCCCTGCTGATGACCCTACTGCTTATCCTGGTGATGGAGACTGGTAGATTGTTTGTTTTAATTCTGTTGTTCTTAGTCTGTTGTGTTGTACTGATGTGATGTAGTGGATATTTACTTCTCATGTGAGTTGTAACCCTGCGTTGTACTATTGTGATGTAGTATTATTTACTTTTCATGTTGTACTGTTATGTTGTACTGAAACATTAAAACTGTTAGTTGTACTGTTAGTAGTGTGATAGTTTGTTTCATGTTATAGTGTATTGTTGAATGTTTAGATATCTAATGTTAATTTCTCTTTACCCATGCAAATATTTAAAATTTTTATATCACTGTTACTAATTGTTTCATGCCTGCTAGTTGCAAATTTTGATTAATACCATATAGTTGTTGAAGATTTCAAGATCCCAGCACCGAGAGGTTAGTTTTATTCTACTCCGAACTGTTTCAAATTTACTGAAAAATTTAAGTTTGGGGAAGGGTAGAGAAATACTAACTTTTATTTGTTCTTAAGTATTATATTTTAAAAAATTATTAGCATACCTTCTAGCAGTTGAACCTCATTATAAGATAACTAAAACTTTTTATTTCAATTGAATATTAAGGAAGGATAGGATGAAAATTTTTAGTGATAAAGGTTGATTTTATAGAAGTGAGATATTTGATATGAAAGGATTTGATTATAGTAAACTATTTAAAGTAAAAAGAACTGTATTTTTGAAATATTAAGGGACCTAAAGTATTGTGTGTTAAGAAGAGATTGTAACTTTGTGATGAATAATAA
Organism: Papilionanthe hookeriana x Papilionanthe teres; assembly: GCA_022702705.1. NCBI lineage: Eukaryota > Viridiplantae > Streptophyta > Magnoliopsida > Asparagales > Orchidaceae > Papilionanthe > Papilionanthe hookeriana x Papilionanthe teres. The sequence goes on along the minus strand of CM040425.1, from coordinate 133,637,504 downwards.
AGCTTATACTTAACTATAAAGTAAGGAGATGTTTCAAGTTTGAACTTTAGAAAGAGGAGAGTGAAGTTCAAAATCATTAAAGGGCTATCCAGATATAGTAATCCTCAATAAAAAAAAGAAAAGAAAAGAAGGATTAAAAAACAATCCCTATAAGAAAAGAAAATAAAAAGAAAGAAAAATGTTTATGAGGAGAAGCTTAAGGAGATGCCTAATCAAAAATTGACTTCACTTGAATCACCTAAAGGGAGAACTAGATTTCATTTTGTGAATTTATGTTTTAAGTACTGGACTACATTCTAATGAAGTTTACATGAACTCATTTCTCACATAATCTTTTGAGACACTCTTAATGTGACAAATTATAGTTCATCTTGAAATAAATAGGAGACTAGAACTCTTAGACTTAATTGCTGAATATTCTTACACCTGTAGTGTTAACCTGAGTTGCTAAATTTCTTTCTGAAAATCTAACCAATATATTCTTTTGAATGAAAAATTTTAGTGTCTTACAGTTGAAAATTACATTGCCTAGAGTTATATTTTATGTATTAAAAAGATTACTTGAGGACAAGTAATAGTTAAAGTTTGGGGGATTCTGATGCACTGAAAATATATACGATTTTTGCTATCTAATTTTACCAATTTTTTGTGATATTGCACTTTAAAGAAAGGTATTTTTCATGATGTGCTACAGATATGATGATTTTAGGTGATTGGAGTGAAAAGAAGCAAAACGGAACGAATCTGGAGCAAAAAAGAGCAAAAATGAGCAAAATGGTGAAAAAGTGTTCTGGCGCCACCGGTGCCCAAATCCAGAGAGCTCAATAATTAAATGATACGATCGGGCACTGCCAGTGCCCGAAGTCGGTGGAGTTCAAATTTAAATAGTTTTGGCGACTTTTTGAAGGGATGCCTATGGAAACTCTTTGTATTTCGTCCTTATCTTATAAGTAACTGCTTTTGGACGAAAAGTGGTGTGTCTTGTGTGTGTCTAGTGTCTTCTAGAGTAGTTTTTAGTGAGTGTTAAGTCTTAGGGTTTAGGAGAAGAGAGTGTTGAGTGAAGATTTGAGAGGGATTCTTCTCTAAGGAGGGGAGGAGAAGAGGTAAAGTGAGAGATTGCCTTTCCCTTTCCATTCTAAAGAGAGAATCAAGTGTTGTAAAGAAAAGAGAAGAGGATTCAAAGGAACTTCAAGGGAATTGCATTGGGGAAGAGAAAGAGATAAATTGTTTTTTCTTTTGTGGTTTGTATGAATTTTTTTATACATAAAATCCATGTTTTATTGTTCTTCTCCATGAATCTGAGTAGTCTCCCTTGTCTTTCTTCTTGCATAGAGATGTGATGATGGATTGATGTGGATTTGATGTGCTTTTAATTTAATGAAGAAATTGTGACGGTTTTTCATTTAGAACTTAATTTACTTTCGATTTGGCCAATTGAAATGTTAAAATATGTTTTTGAACATTAAGTTTGAAAGAATTTAATGTCCTACAACAATAATGAAAGATCCATTCAATTTCTATGGATGAATTGCGTAGTTCATGGGAATTGAGTGTAAATAAATAGGGAAATATGTTTTGATGGACTTCAATGTGGAGATTTCAGGGTGACAGGCTGAATTCCCCAAATTGGTTCTAAGATTAGTAATTAATATCAAAGGTTAGCCTTCAGGTGAAGGGTGAGTGAGAGCTCCGAAGTGAGAGCCGGTATCCTCCCAGCCTAGTCTTAGAGTTAGTGACTAAACTTAGAATATGTCAATGTTCTTTTCTTACATAGAAGAGGGCGTACTCTTTTAAGGGTAAAGAATCATCTATGCTCCTATTTGGCACAATAATATAGATAATTATTTCATATCAATTCACACATCATATTCTCTTTGAAAGAGGAAAGATACTTTTCTCATATATCAAAAACCATTCAAATACTTATTTTAGTGTGTCTATGAGTTAATCTTGTTCTTAAAGTTATTAGAAGTAATTGTTGTTAGTTAATCATTACTGTTTCGTTGTTCTTACTGTTTCCTACATAGTAGTAGTAAGTAGTAAACCTTAACTTTAGTGCTTATTACACATTGTGTAACGTTTTCTTAAAATTTTAATATTTCCCTGTAGGATCGATATTCATGACTCCATTAGAGCCCTGTATTACTTGATACGATACATATACTTGCGTTGAATGCTTGGACTTAAAAAAATTATTATAAATCTATAAATCTGTGTTTATAAGTTCTTGCAAAATATAAATTCGAGCATCAATGGGTTAGAAGAAGAAGATGTAAGAGTGTTCAATCATCGCATGTTCTATCAGATTTATATTCTAGAAGGGTCAAATGGAAATAATAGTGGTTCTGGATATATTCCGCCTACTGGAGAGTGGAATTAAATGTTGGTTTGATCTTGTGATTTGTTTTATGTATTTTATGCTTCATGTGTTTAATGTTTTAAGTGTTTAATGTTTTATGATTGTGTTTTGTTGCACTTTAATGTAAGATTGTTACATCTTAGTGATGTAAACTTATCTTTATAATTATTGAGTCCGTTTGTATTTAGGGAATTTCATCCAAAGTGTTTGGATAAAAATTTGTAGTTTGTATTATGTGTAGTTTGTTTTTAATGAATAAAAGTTTGTGTTTGTGTGAAATTTGATCGGAATCGATGGATATTAAAGTTTGAAATTGGAGTATTGGAGATTGTTGAGGAAGAGACAATTATTTTGAGAAGATTATAGATGATTAACTTAGTGGTTTAGTGCATTTTCTTAATTGTGAAAATCTTGGCACTGGCAACTAAGCGCTAGATTGCCAGCGCTTAAGTGCCAGATTTCGCGGCTAAGCGCCGAAGGCTTCGCACTTTGGCGCCGGTTCGCAAAAATTGATTTTCAATAGTTAAAAACCAAAAAATCACCATTTTTAACTTACCTGTCACCTTCAACCACTAATTTTCGTGAAAAGGAACCTAGGGCATCAACGTATTGGATCGTTTAAAGGCTGATTTCAACAAAAATTATTAGATTTGGATTCTTTAAGGTAAGAGCACCACTCCTAAGTAAAAATTTTTTATTTTCACCATGTATTTTGAGTGCATTTTGGAAAATCCTAAAATCACTATTCATGGTGAAAATTTGAGGAAAATGATGAGAAATTACTTGGATTTAGTGAAAATTACTTTTAGAAGTTAATTTAGCAAGTTTAGTTTTATTTTGGAAATTATAGTGAATTTTTCAAAAATTTTTAGAAATGGCTCCAAAGTCAAAGCACTCGAGAGAAAAAATGAGATTCAATTCTGAAAAGTTTGTTAGTACAAGGGCTAAGGAATGATACGTTGACACACTACAGTCACGTAAACTGATTCTTGAACGTGTGTTAGTAAGCCTGGAGAAGTTATTGAGAAGATGATTGCTAAAAGGAATTAGGAGAATTATTGTTGCTTCTCTGTTGTTGCTATTGTTTCTGTGGTCAGAGAGTTTTATGCGAACTTACTTGCAGAAGAAGAAAATTTGGTGATGGTGAGAAGGCAAGATGTACATTTTACAACTGTGGTAATCAATGCTTTTTATCGACTGCCTCCTGATATGTTTTGTTTTTATTCGAACTATCATCCCACTGAGGGAGTGTAGATGAGATTATGGCATTTCTGACTGACGGAAGAGGTTTATGGAAGATCACAAATGATAGAAGAGTAAATTTTTAGACCTCTAAGTTAAATAACATTTCTAAAGCATGGCATTATTTTATCTCATCTAAGCTGTTGCCTTCAAGTCATACTAGTGAAGTTACAAGGGAGAGAGCTATATTGAACTATTGCATTCAGCAAGAGAAGCCTATAGATATTGGAGCAATCATTTATGATTACATTTTGAATTGTGCTAGATCTACCACTATTGTAGGTATGGGATTTTCTTCCTTGATCCATTCATTATGTGAACAATCTGGAGTGTAATTTGAAACTTGGGAAGAGGCCCTTCAGCTTTTAAAACCAATTACCAATGTAAACGTTGGAGCTTACACTATACATTCAGAGTTTGGCTGGAGAGGAGGATTTGGTAGGGCTTCTGCTGCTTTTGCTTTTGCTTCTGCTGCTTCTACATCCCATGCTACTACTTCGAGAGCTTCATCATCTAGTGATTCACATAATGGTTTGTTAAGAAAGATTTTGAAGAAGATGAGTCTTACTCGTGATCATATTAGAGATATGGATGGTAGAATGGATAATATGGAAAGAAATATTATAAAACATGATGAATACGAGGAGAATTATCAGCACTATTTGGATAGATTGATCAGAGGTGATATGAGTGCTGAGATGCCCCCTCATCCATTGTGTCATCCAGAGATTGGAACGAGCAAGATGATGATGATGATGAGGATGATTAGTTGATTTTTTTATGAGTTGCTAAGCTTTTGTTGATGAGCTGTTGTAAGTTATGTCTATTGATTTATTTTGATATTGTGTTTGTTGTGTGAACTCTGGTAGTATGCTGATTATAGTTGGACTATTTCTACATATTCAAATGTATCTGTGTTGGATTGTTATTCTATATGTTGCTTTGTGTGATATATGTGTAGTAGTAAATATTTTAATGTGTATGTTGTGTTAGAGTTTTTATAGTGTGTACTTTAATTCCAAAACTGTTAGGAGGATATGGAACACTATTAAAACCTATTATTTAAACTTTTCAAAATCTACTACTGCCATTTGTTATCTAGTATTGGTGTTATTTCAGTTATTTTCAGTTGGTGTGTATTTGCTTTGAAAACCTCCACTATTGTAGAAGTCCTTTGAAATTTTCAATTTCCATTTAATGAAAAAAACTGAAAAATTTTGAATTTGATTTCTTTTACTCCTATTTTTAAATTGTTATACTTGCATATTTAGGATATTAAGATTCCTGCAAGCATGTTATTTTAGTTTTTAATTCTCACCCATGTATCATTTCTTATGCTTAAATGTTTTATCCTAACTAAAAATTAAAGTTTGGGGGGGGGAATTTTAAAAACAGAAAATTTTTCAAAAACTTAAAATTTTATTTGTTCTCAAGAATACTTAAAATTAATTTGATTTTTAATTAAAAACATTTATGTATATGAAGTTATATTAGGGGAACAAAATTTTGAATATAGAAATGAATAAGAGAATTTAGTTAAAATTTATAGTAATAATGAAAATTTTAAAGTTAAAATTTTCTTAGTAAAGAAGTGTTAAATATAGTTTAAACTATCTTTAGTAAGAAATGTTGTATTTTTGGATAAACAGAAGATTTGAATTTTATTCTTCAAAGCTTAAATTTCTTTTATTGAGGATTAATTTTTAAATACTATTACTATGATTTAAGTGAAATATGTATATCAGACTTTTATTTTAAATGGAACGGTGGAATTCAAAATCATTAAAGGCCTATCCGGATATAATAATTCTTGCCTTATAAAAAAAGAAGGAAAACAAAGAAAAAATAAATAAAAGAAGAAAAGAAAAGAAAAAAAAGAAAAAAGAAAAAGAGAAAAAAAGTGAAAATGGTATGTAGAAAGGAAGGAGAAGCTTGAGGATTTAAGGGTCTAATCAAAAATTGGTTCCAAACCTAAAGTATGAGAGATAAGTTCTGAGAAAATATAAAGCTTAAGTTTATAATATAGTAAGTAAAATTATTTTCAAATAAAGATTTTTAAGTGTGAAAAATAAATGTGTGAATCCAATATTGAAGAATCTACAAGTATTTCTGAATTAGATAGAAACTTATATTTTACATTATCGTTTACCTAAGAACTTTCTAAACTTTAAGTTGGTCTTAATTATTGAAAATTTCTAAATTGGACTATTCCATTTCTAGAATAAAATTTTATTATCTTTCTAAGTAACTCATTACATAATTTGCATGCTAAAATTTTTATGTGATTAAGAGTCACATGAGGACAAGTAACATTTTAAGTTTGGGGGATTTTGATACACCTAAAATAAATAGTATTTTTATGCACATTTTTATACTTATTTTTTATGATATTGCACTTTAATGGAAGTTATTTTGTGTTTTTCTTGCAGGCATAATGAAAATAAGTGATTATGATGAAATGAGCAAAATCAGATCAAATTTAGAGCAAAAAAATGAAAAAAATGAAAAATTGAGCCTTGGCGGCAAAGCGCCGCCTGGTCGGCACTTGGATGCCACAGTTAAAAATCAAATTTTATTCATTTTTAGCACGAATTTCAAGGGGTGTTTAAAGCAACTTTTGGTGGTGACTTCCTTAACTTCCCATGGGCGGAAAATTTGAATGAAGAGATGTATCTTTTGGTAGATACGTTGAATCGAGACATGATTTGAAGAGACAACAAGGCACCTTTTAGAAAATTATATCATGAAGACTTGGAATTAGTTTGTGTGTGTGTGTGTGAGTTTTAGTGAGTCTAGTTTTCAAAAGTCTTTCCTAATTTTCAGAGTTTTCTTCTAGTTTCAAAGAGTTTTACTTTCAATCTTTTATTGTTTATAGTTTAGTTAGTTTAGTTTTAAAGGAGAAAAGGTTGGTGTGAAACTTTCTTTCCATCAATTTTTCTTTCATCCTTTTATTTATTTCTTATTGAAGTCTAAAGTCCAAGTTGGAGTCAACAGAGTTGGGCGCCAACCTCTGTAGTGGCGTATTGAGGAAAGTCAAGTTTGAAAGGAACTTCCAGAGTCTTGTGGAGAGGATTTTCATATAAGTGTTTACTTCTGTTTCTATATTTAGTTTTTCTTGTTGTGTTTTCTTTATGATTTCTATTTTCAAATTAATGTGTGCTTGTGTTTTCTCCATGAATTCTGAGTACTTTTCTTTATCTTATTCTTTCTTAAATGAAGAAGCAATTAAATTATGTAGGATTGTTATGGAATGTATAAGTGTTTAAAGTTGGAATAAGTTGTGAAGATTTAATTCCATGAACTTAATTTACTTCTTAATTTAGCCAGTTAAGATGTTAAATTTATTGTGAGATTATGTAAGATCCAATGCGGTATTGTCTCAAACAACAATTTGTAAAAATCACATTCAATTATATGGGTGAGAATTGTAGTCCATATAAATGAATACTTAAGAGATATGTTTTTAATGAGGAGTAAAATTAGAGGTCTTTAGAGTGACAGGCTAAAGTCCCCTAATTTGGTTTGATATTTTAAATTTTGTTATGAAAGTTAGCCCCCAGGTAGAGGGAATCGAGGGAACTCTAGAGTGAGAGCTGGTATCTTCCCTGCCTAATCATGTTCAAGATTTTAAAATTTCAAATTAACCAATGTTCTTCATAGAACCAAGTAAGGGTGAAGAATAAATTTGCTCCTATTTATCACAACACATTTAAATACTTCCATAACAATATTTTCATAATTATTACTATTTTATAAGAGAAGGAAAAATATATTTTATTTCTTAGTATTTTATACCGCATTTTAAAGTTATGATAATTTTTATTTCCTGCTTAGCTTTTTATTAAAAAAACCAAAAATAATTTTCAAGCTTTTCAAATCAAAACATACTATCAAAAGTCATTTAAAAAGTAAAAATATAATTTTCTTAATTCTTGAAAAAGTTTTTACATTTCCCTATGGGTTCAATATCTCGGGGCTTAATCAGAAAGTCCTCTATTACTTGATAAACGATACGTATACTTGCATAGTATTCCATATTATAAAATCATAATTTTCATATCTAAATCATCAGCACATATATTCGGTGTGGAGTCAAGTTTTAAGTGCACATATATTTATCAGGGATCACCTAACCCAAACCCAAGCTAACCCAAATGTCCTAAAATTGACCAATGACCAAATCAAGCCAAATTGATCCCCCAAAACAACTCAAAACCACTCCAATCCTTTCTAAAACCTTCTTATCAATCATTTACACCAAGTTGCTAAATCAATTGTGTCTAACCCAAGGTTAAGCTAGCCCAACTTAGCCCAATTTGAACCCATGCCCAAATGTGACCAATCCTAGCCAAATTAATTAAACCAAGCTTATCATAGCCAGCCTTTGGACCCTAGGAACCACCCTAGGTCCACCTAGCCCAACCTACATGAGCCATGTACCAAGGGTCCCATGATTTAGGTGATTTGTTTCCTTAAATGCTTAAACCAAAGAGATTTTTACCAAAGGTCATCTCTAATCTAATTGAATGCCTGGCTCACCTGACCACTGGCTCACCTGACCCTCTGGTCACCTCCCCTATCCTTGCTGGCTGGCTTAGTCACCAGAGGACCCAAACCCGAGAGCCATCCACTTCATTCTTCACTCAATTGTGCCCACCTGATGTGTCAAGCCTTGATCGAGCAATGATGCTTATATGCAATCCACCTAAGTGGCTCAATGCGCCCAAATTGCACCCCTGAGCTCAACCTAATGACCATGGTTATTAAACCACCTCTTCACGGCCAAGGGAGGAGTTGCTGAAATTTCTTGGGGAGAACCTGTCCAATTACCTCCAGAGCTTCCTCATGACCTCCTTAGTGTAATCCAACCATCCTCTAGCCATTTCCCTTTGCTTAAGCTCAATTTCAAAGCTCAAAATCCACCCCAAAACTGGATACATCTCAAAACTCCACCAAACTCAAATTAAACTTGCCCACACCATCACTAATTCAAGATAAAAAGTTCCCCATCAAAGCCCATCACAGAGAGCCTCTAGCATAGAGTTTGATCAACTCCACAAATCGGCCTTAATTAAGTACATACCTAGGCCCAAGAGAGCTCAAATTGGCACTTGGAGGAGCTTCGTAAGGTCCCAATGAAGGTGTAGAATTCATTTGATTGAAGCCATCCTTTTTAGATCAAGTTATTGTGCCCTCACTTCCTTCCGAGCTTATTTTCATTCTACACATGCATAGACTATATTTTGTACTGTATAACTATATGGATAGATTCATCTAGGTCAGATGAGTCCATATACATAAACCCGAGGTGATGTGATTGAGTCTAAGCTGAGATCTTAAGGTTTTAAGGTGGACAGTTTACAAGACTGAATAGTTGAGGACGAAGACGCGTTGTCGTTGGATGGAGCGTGTATCAAATCGACGGATCAGATGGCGCCAGACAGAGATATATTGCATAAAGCGTGGGTCGCATGATGCTGACTCAGAAGGCGGCACCTAATCAGAAGGAGACTCGTGTGGCTTCGGAGCAGTTACGGATGACGCAGCGCTGACACTTAAGTAAAAAAATATGAGACTTTTTATTTATTTAAATCAGTCCACCTTTAAAAATCCATAACTTGGTGTAGAAAATCAAACAAATAAAATACAAATAACCTCTTGCTTATTGAACAGGGGAAAACAATGTGGAAATGGTTTCATGTGTGATTTTTCATTAATTAAATACAACATTTGGTATTTTAATTCTCCATTTAGATAGACATGCTACCATGGCATGAAACTTCTTTTGTTATCTCTAATATGAGGGATATTCCTTGATTTTTTGAAGGTCGGGGGGGGGGGATCTCTATAAGGAGATCCCTATTTTTCAAGCTTATTGTGCCTATTTTAATAAAATAATTATAATAACTAGTATATTCATAAAAAAAAATTTAAAATATTTTGGCAGGTTCCTTGTGACCAGAGGACAATAGGAAAAACACAATCTTGATTTAACTCATTAAAATTCATCCTAACTTTAATTAACTCATTAAAATGAAAGAAAATTATGTAAATAACTTGAAATTGATTCCCCACTGTGGCATAGGGTTAGAGGAACTCCTATAAAATTTTTAAGTCATTTGGAGTTAATTTGACCACCTAATTTGATATTTCAAGTTAAATAGCATTTTTCAAATTATAATAATTATAATAAATAAAACATAAGTTAAAAAATTATGAAAATAGATTTGGGAGTTCCTCATGAACAGGGAATTTAATAAAAATGTAATGTCAATTAAAATCAACAGTTTTTTTAAAGCATATTTTTTAAATTTTAAAATATTTAAAAATTATTTAAAATGATTAAAATCCATAAAAATCACTAAAATATTAAAACTCACAAAAATGATATATTTGGTCTCTTAATCATTTGGAAACCATTAAAATAATTTTACTAATTTCATAAGTAACGATATTAATTTTCAAAGCTTCAAAAATAATTTTTATGCTTAAAAATGGATTTTCTTTAATTTCTCACTAAAATAATTCTAATAATTAAACAATAAATTACAAAAATCTAAAAATCATATCTCTGGGCTTTCTGACCTCAGAGGGATTTTTGAAAAATATAAAACCTAATTTTCCATTCAATTAATATTTTATATTTAATTAATGCTCCAGAACTGAAAATAATTATATTAATTAAATTAAAAATCAAGAAATCATGAAATTCGGTCCAAGTGGTCTAATGGTCCACGTGAACCTCCAGTAATTTTCTTAAGAATAAATAATTTGTTTTAATTAAGTTATTGAACTATCTTTCAAAATCCTCATTTTTGCATGTAAATAATTATATAAATTAAATTAAAATTAGAAAAATCACATTTTTTTCTCTAATGTTTTAATTGACTTATGAGTGGGGTAATATAAAAATTTCCTAATCACTTGAGTTGAACATAATAAATTATGAGGTATAGACCTTATAAGGGCAAAATTGTATTTATGGAATTTATGTCTTAATTAATATTTAAGCCCAACCAAAGGGTAAAATGGGAAATGCGTGATTATAATTCATATGTTTAGGTGATTGAAATATAAGGGGATAAATGGTAGAAACTAGCATCACCTTTGTCACAGAAAAGAGAAATTTGCAATTTCTCTAATTATTTTAATTTGGAAGATAATCAAAATTAAATGATCCCAGAATTAGAGGTTTGACTTTATAAGTTAATGATCCATCAATATAATACCCCTAATTGGTATTTAATGATAAATTCAATACTTTAATAAAGATTAAAAACCATAGTCATAGAAGTTAACTTTTCTAAAAATTGTAAATATACCCATTAAGTCTTAAGGGCTTAGTAGTGAGCTAGACTTGATCAAGATTTCTTTAATGAGGTTTAGAAAATGAAATATTATTAATATTAAGCATATTAAAACACTACAAGCCCAATTCTAAAATTAAATTAACTAAAATCCTTAATAAATCAATTTGTTATTAAGGGCATTCACTCACATAATTAATAAAAGAAACGTCAAGTGATAATTACCCCATTCTTAGGGTTGATTAAAACATTAGTTCATTGAGAATAAGGGTATGATAGAGATGAATCATCAAGCAACATAATAAGTTTGAACGTACTTGAGAATTTGAAGAGACTATGAGATGTCCGGGCTCGGTCCCTGGACCTTTCTCATAACCTTTTAGATATCTTGAAGGACGATTATACTTATTATGCCTCACTTAAAGAATCATCTATACATTTAAATAAATTGAACCCGCTGAGTTATGATATAGGACTCGATAGGCCCATGAAGACCTATATATATGCTTGCTTAGCCTTTCTCACGAGCATGTTTCAATTACCGAAAAAATATATATATGCATTGCAAGGCTGATTATTTAAATGAAGGAACGAGAAGAAATGCCAGTTACACTTTTATTTTATTGGACTGCAATTTATTTTCATTTACGTTCTCGTACCTTTTCTGCTTACGAAATTGCATGATAAATACTAATGTCACCCTGCATGTCAAAACCAAAACTTTTAGGATAGCCGCAGAACCAAAACCAAAATTAAAGTCAAAACAAGGCAAAAGATAAAACTCATCGCTACAACAGTAAAAAATATAAGAAAACTCAAGATTTAATCACAAAGAAAATAAAAATCACAATTGCAACTAAATTAAAACATCTCTATCGGATGATCGGGAATCTCTCAGAGGAGGCAACCTATGACTACTAACGGGATTTCCCACGGTCTGAATGAAAGTACTCAGATAATTTCATTGAATTTAGTAAATTCATTCGGACTAAGTGAATCAGAAGAAAATAGTGGTACAGGAATGAGGGAACCATGAGATCATAATCGGTGTCTCCATAATCAACTTAAATATTTCCCTAATAAGACATTAAGACATCTCAATTTAAACATTTCCAAAATACAACACTTCTCTTTTCTCTTTAATTGACACTTCTAAAACTAAACCTGCTACGACGAGGAGCTTAGAGCATGCATAGTGGGCAGCACGACCATCTTCAACAACAAAACTCCTTAGAATAAACAACAAGCCAAAGGACTTCAAGGTAATTTACTTAGTGCAACATAAATCGTCGCTTTATCCCTTTAGGCTTTTTGCATAACCTTGTTGTGCAAACTAAGCCCTAACTCGTCTTAGGTTCCGAGGTTGTCATCCTGTATAACATAAATTCTCCTATCTTACAGGCTATTCACATGTTCGATATCAAGTGAATGTAAGCCCTAAAATAATAAATTTAACAGGATTAAACACTAAATAATTTTCTCAAATTGAAGACGAACAATAGGATAGTTTGGGAAATCATCAAGATTCTTCTTGGAGCTGTGTTTTCCTCTATCTCTCTCTTTCTTTGGATTCCTATAATAATCGTTCCAAACTTGAGTCATTCACCTATTGAATTTCCTATTACCACATTATTTTGAAGAATCCATCCTTTTGGAAGTCATGAAAATAATATTTCTTGATCTTTATCAAGAGTTTTCTTAGATAACTTTAGTTATCTATGATGTAATTAATTGTAGGGGCTTGCCCTTATAGAAAACATAAAGACCCCAAATTAATATAAACCCTATCTAATTGCTTCATACTAATCAGGGGTAGTTTTCGGGCAACATAAATGGTTCGTAGACCAAACGGATGTCATGAATTCTTTAATTTATTTGATCAAGCCTCACCACCAAGTAATATATCTATTCTTCAGGATAGATATATGGCTTATGGTGTAGTGCTCAATTATTTAAACTTTTGCATATATAGGATCAATTTGATTTCATATTTTCAAATTAAAATGATATTTTCCCTAAATTATATTTATATTAAATTAAATTTATTTTAGGCGACCTACCAATCTCCAAATTGTGCACCGACAAGATGCAACAAAACAAAGATTATATATATAAAAACAAAGTTATATAGTGAATCCAGCATGATGTGCACTGTCACAATAATGTTCATAAGCTTTTTATACATTGTGTACATTGACATTAAGAAAATTATCAATAATTGGATAATTTCAAAAAATTCTAGGCTCAGAAAACTACAAATTTGTATTATATCATAAAGATGATCATATATGCACATAACAACACACTCTAAACACTTAAATATCATAAGATTTATAGCAAATAGAGTTATTTTGTAGTTATTATTGGGTTATTCTAAGGATATTTAGGAGTTAATTTTCAATTTATATTATACTTTTTTCAGAGTTATATAGGAGTTATTGTTGGGATACGCATAGGTTATTTAGGCGTTCTTTTATGTTTAGTTTCAGGTTTATTATTGGGTTATTCTGGGGTTATACTTGGTTTTCTCTTGGATATTTCGTAGTTATACTAAAGCTATGTTCGGTTTTTTATGAGGTTATTTTGGGGTTATTTTTGGGTTATTCCCAAATTATTTAGTATTTCTTCAAAAAACCCCAAAATAACCGAAAAATAACCTCAAAATACTCACGTTAGTAAAAACTATTGCAGAACTAAAAAAATAAGAAACAAAACCTAGGGAAAAAATGTAAACAAAATTAGGATTTTTTTAGAGTTATTCTATGGTTATTGTTAGGTTATTCTAAAGATAGTTAGGAGTTAATTTTAGATTTATATCATACTTTTTGTTTGGAGTTATTGAGGAGTTATTATTAGGATATTCTTGAGTTATTTAGTAGTTCTTTTAAGTTTAGATTATTGTTTGTTATTGGGTTATTCTAGGGTTATGCTTGGGTTACTCTTGGATATTTCAGAGTTAGATTGAAGTTATTTTCAGTTTTTTATGAGATTATTTTAGGGTTATTCTACATTTACTTAGGATTTCTTTAAATAAACCCAAAAATAACCCGAAAATAACCTCAAAATACTCATGTCAGTATATCCTACTGCAGAACTAAAACAACAATAAAAAAATAAACACAGGGAAGAACGTAAGTATAATTATTTTTTTTAGAGTTATGTGATTGTTCGGTTATTCTAAGGATATTTTGGAGTTAATTTCAGATTTATATCATAATTTTTTCAGAATTATTTAGGGTTTTTTTGGGATATTCCATGGTTTTTTAGAAGTTATTTTATGTTTAATTTCAAGTTTATTTTGGGTTACTGTGAGGTTATATTTGGGTTATTCTTGGATATTTCAGAGTTAGTCTATAGTTATTTTCAGTTTTTTATGAGGTTATCTGGGATTATTGTTGGGTTATTCGTAGGTTATTTATGAATACTTTAAAATAACTGGAACATAACGCGAAAATAAACCCAAATAATCACGTCAGCAAAACCTGCTACAACACTGCTAAAAAAAAAAAAACCCATCAAGATAGAAGCTAAGCCCGTCTCCGTCCCAAACGTGTTGTCATTATTCTTGTAATCTATGATCTTTATTTATTCATTGAGAGAGAACTTCATCTCCATCGCAGACGCACCGCAAACCCTAGCCTTCGCATGTAACAACAACAAAATCCTGTGAAAACAAAGAATGAGGATAGAATGTTCTAAAATCGTAAGTCTAAAATACGGGATACTCTAAAAGTCAGGAAAATCAAAAGGTGGGATAGTAAAAAAAAAAAAAAAAAAAAAGTAAATGCATCGGGCCGAGCGAGGCAAACATGTTTTTATTTTTATTTTTTATTTTTTTTCGTGTCATTTGATAACTGATCTTCCAAAGTAGCATTACGTGGCGTCCACAAGATTTCTCCAAGCGGTTAGGCATACGTACTGCCGCCAGCCCGCCATCCCAGAAAACGGTGTAATCGTCTTTAGGGTATAATCGTCCTGGATAAAATATATTCCTTCGGCTCCAGGTTAGCTCAAAATTATCCCTTCATTGGAAATTTCGAAATAACGAAGCCAAAGTCGTCGCCTGCGTGGGTGCGAGAGCCGAGAGAGCTGCGAAATTTCCGCTCACTGGGATTAAATTCATCTTCTTCAGGCCGAAGTAAATCCACGCGGAGTTCAAGAAATTGAATAATAAAAAACTCTAGTTTCGATTTCTTTCTCTCTTCTTGCCCTATCTTCAATCAAGTTCAATTGATCTGGATTTTGGTTAAGATTTGAGGTTTTCACTACACAGATGCTGTCCAAGAGCTTTAAATCGGGGAAATGGTAAGTATAAGATGCTTTGTTGGTTGTCTTTTTTTAACTGTCTGATGGGAGGGTGGATCAGTCTTCTTAATATGAGTTACTAAGAGGTTTGGATATTTGGGATTGCTTGGCAGCAAGACGTCGCTGAAACTTGCACTATCTCGGATAAAGCTATTAAAGAATAGAAGGGATATCCAGGTAAAACAATTGAGGCGGGAACTGGCTCAGCTTCTTCAGACTGGCCAGGAACAGACTGCCAGGATCCGGGTTAGTCCTTTTTGCAATTGTTTTTTTGTGCATGGAAGATAATATGGGCCGTTTCGATTTGAAAAGAAACTGGATCAAGAGCTTCAGTTTTAAATCGTTTAAAGTTGCACATGCCTCTGGATCTCAGTTTTTTTTTTCTTAATTTGGATTTCTGTTTTTACAGAAGGAAGGTTATTCGGAACAAATTTTGTGAATAATGGGTTATGTGAGCGGTGCTTTTTGAAAAAATGTCTGGTCTGATTTGATGTGCAAATATATTACTATTTCATCTTGTCTTCAGATTGAGGTCTTTCGTTATTATTATTATTTTTTTGTTTGCTTATATACTTCCGCAAACCTCTATTTTTTCAACCTCAATAATTTTGGTTGAAGTATTATTCACCTATGCAAATTTTGACGCTTTGAGTGCTTATTATAGAATCAGAATTATTGATAACCTAATCATGAACTAGTGGTAGAATCAAGCAAGCGTAATGTTTTAGCACGTCCCATGTTCATTAGATATAAATGAAACGACTGAACTTTTGTTATCTTAAATTTAAACTTAACATCTTACGTAGTCAACACTGAAGTAACAATCTATGCTTTTTTTTGTAAATCGTGCCGAGATGTTTTTGGGCAATTTAGAAATTGTCAGTTTATACGTTCTGTCCCTTTAGCCTTTTGAGTTTAAACAATGACTTTCAGGTATTTGTAATGTGCACGGCTTCCATTGACCTGCTTTGAGCTCGATATCATCTTATCACTGTTTATTTTTGTTAAGTGTTCGTAATTAAGAATAATTGTTGAATTCTATGTTTTTGTTCATTTACCTAACATTTGACATTGTTTGTTTTTCTAGGTTGAACATGTAATAAGAGAAGAAAAGACCATGTCAGCATATGATCTTATTGAGATTTACTGTGAACTAATTGTGGCACGGATGCCTATTATTGAGTCTCAAAAGTATGTTATGATCGAAACTTTTTACTTTGTACCTTTTATTACTGCTTACTCTTGCCATTTTAACATGGAAACTTGTATTGGATAACATCAAATGTTAATAACAAATGTTCATGTCAAATTTGTGTTTTCTTCTTACTCCGTGTGAATTCTATGTCTAAGGAAGCTTTTTGGATGTCTTCATGTTATTTGCTTTGTATATGTAATCTATGTATGCAGGAATTTTGTTTCAAAATTGTTCATTTAATTTTTTACAGTTGGTGTGCTTCCTCTCAAACCATGTGATAATGATGATTCCATGGTTGGTGTCATTTTTTTAACTTTTTGGGTGCCTCTATCTTGCAATATTGTTAATTAGTTCATTTTAAGGGAAACAAAAAAAAATTGCATCACCATTCTCACTTTCAAATCTGCAGTGTTCTTTCTGAAAACCTATAAAATAATAAGATGCATGGGTGAGAAAGTTTATCAACATATCTATGATTAAGATTTAGGTTAAATATCACCTGGGTCCTAGAGGTTATGTGGTTGCTTCATGTTGGTCTATATCCTGGCAAACTTTATAATTGAGTCCCATGCACATTTTGGCATATAATTTAGGTTTTTAAACTTAGTTTATGGTTTTAAAGTTTACAACTATTGCTTATCACATTATTAAAGATAGCTATTTTGTAGGATTATATGCATGCTGGATATTTGAACTTAAAAAAAAATGTAGTCCTAGTCTATAATACTGCAATTTCTTCTCATTATCCAATGATTTCAACAGCGACCTCCAATATTTAATGTGCGTCACCGATTTCAAAATTTGTTCTATATTAAAAACCGAAGTGTTGAGAATGAGACCTTATTTAGGGTCCTAGTCTAGGGGTTTATTTGTAAAATGTTGTGTTATCCTAGCCCATTTTATGAATGTAAATATTAGATATTTGGAGCAATTATTTCTTTTTGGTACCATAACCTAACTTTAGCCGTTGCATCTCTCTCTGGGCAGCCTGCCTGCCAATTTCTGTCACTTGAGATCTCTCCGTCGCTTCTCCCTTGCACAAGCACCTAGACCTTTCTTCCCAAGCAGCGCTGCTTCGACCTAAAACCATTGAGAAATAGGATCGTGGCCACGGGATCGTGGTGACTCGATTGCGGTAACATGACCGCGACTCTCAGAGAACCGAGCATATGATATTATTACGTGCTCGCGAATGTGGGTGAGATGTTGGCGCACAAAAGCGATCAACGAGATCGACTAGACGTGTTCGAAGCTTACAGATTGCGACTTCCAAAGACCACAATGTAATCACAACATTCAGATCACGACTTTCGGAGCCCACGATTTGATCGCATTTTACAAAGGAATAGAAGGTTCGGTCTGCAGGTTAAAGAAGAGCCTCTTTGTCTTAAAATAGGCTCCCATATAGTGGTACAGGAGGTTTGATAGATTCATGTCACATACTAGGTACATGAAATGCCAAACATACTACTTTTGCTTCATCAAACACTTTAGTAATTATTATATCTTACTTATTTTGTATATTGATGAGATACTGATTGTATGGACAAATATGAAGAGAATCAAGGACATTAAGTAGCAACTATCAAGTGAGTTTGAGCTGAAAAATTTACGCCCAACTAGAAAAATCATCGAGATTAGATTAGTAGGGACATTAGTTTAGGCATAATGAAGTTATCTTAGGCAGATTATGTTGAGAAAATACCACAATAGTTCAACATGAGTGATATAAATCCAATTTGCACCTCTTTAAGTAGTCCCTTCAAGCTATCTAAGAAATTATCACTTAAAACTGAAGCAAATTACATATGGGGAGAACTCCATATGCTTCAAGAGTTTGAAATCTGATGTATGTTATAATTTGTATCAAATCAGATATTGCATATGCAATGAGAGTAGTCAGTAGGTATATGAATGATCCCGAGAAAAATGATTAGGAAGCGGTGAAGTTAATTTTCAGGTATTTTAGAGGAACAATCAACATGACACTTTGTTATAGAAGTGTAGGGATTAGTCTATAGAGATTTACAGATTCATAAATGACAAGATTTCGATAATAGGAGTACAACAGTGTATATTTTTACTTTGGGGAACATAACGGTGAGTTGAGTTTCCAAGCTACAGAAAATTATTTCACTTTCAACAATGGAGGTCGAATACATTGCTATCACTGAGACTAGCAATAAGATGACTTGGCTGCAGGGCTTTATGGCAGAATTGGGCAAGGAGCAAGGGATTGTGAAGCTTTATGGTGACATTATGAGTGCAATTTATGTTAAGAATGTTGTTTTTCATGGCATGACAAAACACATTTAGCTGAGATATCACTTTATATGCTCTCTCCCAAAAGATGAGCAGTTAATCTTAGAGACGATACACAGCTCAGAATCCTGCATACATGTAAACGCAGGTTGTGACTATTAGAAACTGGAGCTATACATGGCTTCAATTGGAGTCTATGAATGTTGAGATTGGGAGTGAGCCACATTACGATATGTGACTATGATGATGTTACAAATGGAGGTACATATCTAGTGGGCAGGTGTTGGATGCTTTCAGTCTCTAAGTGAGATTGTTGTGGTGTGGAGCACGGAAGTCAGCTTGACAAGCAACAGAGGGATTTCAGGAGAGTTGCACTCGTGCCTGAACGGTATGCCTGGGATTGCAGACAGTGGGCACAACACGCCTATACTGGAGTCTGCAGGGCCCCTGCACCATCTATCGGCCGCCTATGTTCTTGGTTATAGAGGGTGCAACATTTCCGTGCAAGGAGTAGCGCGGGCATGCTAGGTGCAGTTACTCTCTCAGTTTGGTTTAAATTCTCCATTCTAGCGATGAAGCATCTGACTTTTGTGTGCGGTTCTTTCGACAAGGATTCTCTTGAAGCAAATAAGTGTTTGAGAGGAGGATTTACATGTGCTTTTCTCTTGGGATATTTGAGTGAGTATTCTGTACATTTATGAATTTCGTTATTTCGTAGTGAAAATTTTTTAGTGGTGTAACTCCTGATTTTTTCTCCTTCTCGGGGTTTTCCATGTTAAATCCCAGTGTTTCTTTTTGGATAGTTTTTTTTGTGCTTTTGAATAATTTATGTTGGTATTCTCAAACCAGGGTGATCCTATTCTACTGTATGGTTTTGATTTCTAGTTTCGAAGCTTTCATAACAGAATGTGTACGTTTTCATCATCCTAACATTTGCAAGCATAAGCTTTTTCTCATATTTCCTGATACAATGGTGATGGAGGCGATATCTTTCTTTGTATGTTGTAACATATTCAATAGTTACATATGATGACATTTATATTTCCCTTAATTGTTTCTAGAAGTATTCACAATCAAATTTATTCATGATTTGTTTTATATAGAAAACAAAATCAGACTATATTTTGCTTGAATAGGATATGTGTTTTCTTTCTTGGGCTTTGTAAACAGCACTTGTGTTTACTACTCTCAATTTTCGATGTTATGCCTTTTCTGTACATTTATGAATTTTGTAGTGAAAATTTCTTGGTGGTGTAGCTTCTAATTTTTTCTCCTCCTCGGTGTTTTTCACGTTAAATCCCAGTGTGTTTTGGGATTGTTTTTTTTTTTTCTTTTGAATAATTATTATGGTATTCTCGAATCAGGGCGATGCTCTTCTACGGTATGGTCTTGATTTCTAGTTTCGAAGTCTTCATAATAGAAATCTAGGTTTTCATCATCCTAACATTTGCAAGCATAAGCTTTTTCTCATATTTCCTGATATAGAGGTGATGGGGGCGATATCATTCTTTGTATGTTGTAACATATTCAATAGTTACAAATGATGACATTTATATTTCTCTTAATTATTTCTAGAAGTACTCACAATCAAATTTATTCATGATTTGTTTTATTTAGAAAAAAACAAATCAGGACTCATGTAGCTGACCCCACTTAATGGGATTAAGGCTTTGTTGTTGTTGTTGTTGTTGTTTTATATACAAAACAAAATCCGACTCTATTTTGGTTTCAATAGGATACATGCTTTCTTTCTTGGGCTTTGTAAACAACACTTGTGTGTACTACTCTTGATTATCAATGTTATGCTTTCTTTGTACATTTATAAATCTCATAGTGAAATTTTCTTGTTGGTGTAGCTCATGATTTTTTCTCCTTCTCGGGGTTTTCCACGTTAAATCCCGGTGTGTTTTTTTTTGAATTTTTTTTTTTTTACTTTTGAATAATTTATTCTGGTATTCTCGAATCAGGGAGATTCTATTCTACGACATGGTTTTAATTTCCAGTTTCGAAGCCTTAATAATAGAAGTGTAGGTTTTCATCATCCTAACATTTACAAGCATAAGCTTTCTTTCATATTTCCTGATATAGTGGTGATGGAGGCGATGTCATTCTTTATATGTTGTAACATATTCAATAGTTACAAATGATGACATTTATATTTCCCTTAATTGTTTCTAAAAGTAGTCACAATCGAATTTATTCATGATTTGTTTTATATAGACAACAAAATCAAGACTAGATTTTGCTTGAATAGGATACGTGCTTTCTTTCTCGGGCTTTGTAAACAGCACTTGTGTTTGCTACTCTTGATTATGGATGTTATGCCTTCTCTGTAAAATGGATACGTATTTTCTACTGGTTTTACATCATTTAGCAATTTCTTAGTGTGATATTGGCATCAAGGATATGTATTTTCCCATGCATTATGCTGTTTTCTTAGATTTCAAAACTCATGTTATAAGTTTTACAGGAGCTGTCCCATTGATCTAAAGGAAGCGATAACTAGTGTGATATTTGCATCCCCAAGGTGTGCAGATATACCAGAACTTACAGATGTAAAAAAACAGCTTGTGGCAAAATATGGTAAAGAATTTGTCATATCTGCACTTGAACTTCGACCAGATTGTGGTGTTAACCGAATGGTCAGATCTAGTTCCCCCTTTTTTTGCAATGATGAACATGTTCTAGTTGACATATTTATTTGGTTTCCATTTGATTTATTCCTAGTTTTCTATTGGTTGTTCATTTTTTAGCCTTCTCTACATGTAGATAGTTGAGAAATTATCAGCCAAAACACCTGATACGGAGACAAAATTGAAGACCTTGACTGCGATTGCTAAAGAGCATGAAGTCAAATGGGATTCAAAAGCATTTGAGGAGGAACTGCAGAAGCCTAAGGAGGACCTGTTGGTTTGTATTTGCTGAAGCAAACTTTAATCTATTTCATAATTGAAACAGTAACCTTTAAATTGAAGCCTTTTACTCTGCTATTTTGTAGAATGGTTCTGATAGTTTCACGGGTGCTAATAAGATGTCAATGGAGTCGTTAAATTTAAAATTTACTCCAAATGCTAGACAAACGGAATCAGACTCAAAAGTTTATGAATCTGACATACCTAGCAAACCACTTAGTTTCAGTTCCTCTTCTGCTAACTTGAGGACTACGCCTGTGGTACCCCCGCCTGCTCCCAATCAGTCCGGGGAATCAGGTGAAGCCAAAATTACTTTTTTTCTTGCACTAAAGCAATGGTTGTTCTCGTTCATGTATGGTTTGATGGTTTTACTATTATTATTAACAGATGGGAAATCTGGGTTGTCGGAAATTGGGGATTCATATACAAGAGCTGAGACTGCCGCTTTTAAACAACCAACTTGGAGAATGGATTTTAAGGATGCAGCCTCTGCTGCTCAAGTGGCTGCTGAATCTGCAGAAAGGGCTAGCATAGCTGCCAGAGCTGCTGCTGAGCTTGCAGGTCGAGGAAGCATTTCCAGACAGAATTCTAATGAGCCAAATGGATCACCTCTGCATACTAGAACAGATGTGAACCCAAAGAGAGCACTGAGCTCAAAGCTCAAAGAAGTTGAATCTGTAAATATTGATTATGATCAAGTCAAAGGCTTCCATGGCATGAAAGAAGAGGTGCATAGGCTTCCCAGTGATGAATTGAGAGAAGAAATTTCACATCATAGTAGCACCTCTGATGAAGGCCTGGAGGATAGTCGTCCTCAAGTGGGCAATGTGAGGACATTTGATAGTTTTCGGGGAAGTTTTTCTAGGATGGAAATGGGGAACGAAAAGAATAATGATGAAGATGGCTTTGTAGAAAAAAATGGAGAAGTGAACAATGATGGATCAGCTCTGGCTAGTTCTTTTGTTGGTACCCATGATGATGAGGCCATTTGGATTTCACCTCTCGACAAGCACCAATCTGACAAACATGACATTAATGCCGGGGAAAAGCTTTTCAGATATGAGAGTAAGGAACTTGATTCAAGTGACTATCCTGCTGCAGTTTTTGATGAGTATGATCCTGAACCAGCAGATGATAAAGAAAACTTATTTTATTCCTTTGATAAAAAACAGAATGATCTTCATACTTCCATGTTCGCCCCAAGTACCAGTTCTGTAAATTCCAGCATTTTTAGCAGCTCTCCCCATGAAAATCACCCTATAACTGTTGAAAATGTTCCATCCCCAAAATTCGATGACACCATGTCTGTTGTTTTTGATGACCCAGACAGTCTCACTTCAGAAAGTGATAATGAAATGAGCAGTTCCCGGAAGAATGGAACTGCTCAGAACAGTACTCTGCTGCATGAAAAAGCTTGGTTGGGTGAGGACTTACATTCTCAACAAGAGTTTCAGCCTTCAAGCTCAACGAAAGTTAAACCACTGTTGGGAGCTGAAGAAAGGAATCACCTTCAAATTTCCTCTTCCTCGGGCACCAAAGATTCTGAAATGCTAGATAAACTTGCAAATGGCGGCGACTTCGGGCTGAGATTCGGAAGATTAACTGGTGGGTTAAGAAACCGAGGTTACAACAATCCACCTTATATATCAAGCTCAGTGATTGATTCGCCTGTGCCATCAAAAGAAGATTTAGGTAGTAATACTAAACAAATAATATCTCCACCCTTCACAGGTTCTCTAATTGAGGACGAGCCATTATCAAATCCAATAATGCCAGGAGCTTCTACTGATCCAATATCTGTGTCAGTAGAATACAACCAGGGAATCAGAAGCAACAAAACCTTCAGCACAGATAAATCAGAAAAAGATACTGCTAGATTTAGTCAGTCTGTTTCTGACCATAGAGAAGCAGATCCAAACCCATCAAAGCAGGTCTCTGAAGCTATCAATCAGAAGATCCATGATGAGAAATTACGAACCCTGCCCTACAAGGAACTGAGCTCCCGAATGTGGAAGACTGATTTTGATTCTGATGATAACATGGAGAGCCAAGGAAATCCAAGTTCCAATACAACATTCAAATTGTCTCGTCGGACTAAAGATTTAAGCTCGAAGGGTCGACCCAATCTTTCTAGTTCTGATACTCGGAACCCCGGGACTGAAAGTAAGCCATCTCGCCGGAACTCTGCACCTGAAGTCCCTTCTCAGACTGATGATAAAGCAACAATGCTTGCGTATGAAACATCAGTTTCTGGTGGTGGAACAAAGTCACAGAAAGCCCCTCATGTTCATCCAAAACTCCCTGATTATGAAACCCTTGCTGCTCATTTTCAATCGCTAAGGTCAAATCGCCGTCAACTGTAGACATTTTGCTTCAAAACTTTCTCCTGCGCTTGAAACATTGGAATTACTAAGTTCATATGTACAGAAACAATTTTCTTGGTTCGCAAGGTATGTTACAAGTGTTTCTTTATTATTATTATTATCATTTCTTTCTGCTATTTGATAAACTCTTTTATTAATTTTTTGTAATTAAGATGAGTAATGGAACTTTCATTTCGGTGTAGTAGTTTATAGCCCAGGGATTATGGTTATCGCTTGTTTTAATAGCTTACAAGAACTGATTGAATGATGTAAGATAAGTAGCGAGTTCTCATCTTTACAGGAAGTTCCCTTTCTTTTTTTTTTTTTGGGTATAGTTACATACATAGCACACATAACTTATATATTTACATATCTCACGCTTAAACTTTAAAATTTATACATATGACACTCAAATCTTTACTAGCAAAAAAAAAAGAATAGCACTATTAACACCTTTTTAAAGTTAAATACGACTTTATAGGTTTAAAGCATCAAACTGCTACGTATGTAAATATGAGAGTTTAGGTATGAAATATGTAAACAATATAAGAATTTTGTGCTACTTATGTAAATTTACCCCTTTTTTTTGGTGGTTTGCAGTCAAAATCGGATAGAATTAGTTTGGTTTAGTTCAGAAATTATTGATATTTTGGAATAAAATTGAACCATGAAATGTGGAATTCAAGATCACTGATGACCCAAAAAGATTGTTTTGTTTTGATTTGATTTTGGCTTTGGAGATATGAATAGAAAACTGTTAATTTGTATTTCATTCTCCGCAGCTTAACATAAATTTGGAATACAAATATATTTATAAACTATGCAGTTTTTATTTTTTCTTTTGATCTAATGATTCCAAATATATCTTGTAAATTCCCTATAATTTTATGACGCTGAGTTTATCAACATTAGGATTATGCAGTCAACAATTTGAAAGGATTTTTTTTTTGTCAGATCAAAATTGAATCAAGTAAATTACGATTATTGTTCTTTAGTTCGATCAAAATTGAAGATTTTAATTTCAATTTGAGCTAAATTGAGTTCCAAAAAAGAGAATCAGTACTCTTATTTTTAACGAATTTATCAACATTACATTTTTTTATCGTAATACTGTTAATTTATCAACATTGGAGCAACACGGTCAGGCTGAATTGATCTCTGGCTTGGAAATTTTGAATCGACTTAATAGTAGTAATTGGTGATAAATAAGCATGTTAGAATAAGTGGGAACTAAAATCTCGAGGAAATGAGCCACTTAAATATTTGTGGGCCGCCCACAGGTTGAGGAAGAATTGATTTTATTAAGTAGGCTTCATCTACCCTTCTTGACTCTGGAGAGTTTAGGGCCACATGAATGGGTTCTAGAGCATTTCATTCAAGTTATGATCACCATACGAAGGGCTAGCATGGTCTTTAGTGTGCTTGGTTTTGATTATCTTCCTAGTCTTATCAGCATCTTGATAAAATGTAATTTCATTTAAGAGGATAAAAGTTATTGAGTTCAAATCCAAGGAAATAATGATTTATCAATGGATTTGCTCTTAAGTTAGCCTTCACTGGGTATTTTGAAAACCACCTAAGGCTTACTAAGGAGCCCTAAATCTAAGGATGAATCTTAAGAGCTATGGTGAGACTTGAGATGTTGTCAACTTAAATAAAGTCAATAGTAGTTATTAGTAGCTATAAAGCTCTTGAAATCTCCAAGCTATCTTCAAACTCATATTTCTCCTACTCTCAAACAGGGTATGTTGCTCAATTTATAATTTATGGAAATGATATGGTATGATAGCCAGGGAAATTGCTTCTGCTACCCAGCCCACAAACACCTGTTAAGCATTCTACCCAACATACTTTGAGTTATCTTCTTCATAGTAAACATCTGTAGAGGATAAGAAGGAATAGATGAAAGGATACTTCTAAGTAACCCCATTAGACAGAATGGAGTTAGTCTAGCAGTGATTTTTGGCTTTTATCTTATCAATAGCTTCATTGAATTGAGTCTGTTTAGCCCTCCCTTTAAGTAATTGAACACCAAGATAGTTAATGGCAAGACTATCTTGAGTGAAACCAGTGTAATTAGAAATCTAATGTTTAATCTGGGGGTTGACATTGGTGCTAGCAAAGAACTTACATCTCTACAGGTTTAGCTCTATCCCAGAAGTGAGTTGAAAATGCTTAAGAATTGGCTCACAGCTTTCACAGCAGGTCTAGAGGCCTTGGAGAAAATGATGAGATCATCTGCGTAAGACAAATGACTGATGATCATAGTGGATCTATGATGGTAGGCCAGATGTGGAGAAGTAAATATGTAATCAAAGGCAATTATAAAAATGGTTGGAGAAACAGGGTCCCCTTGCTTAATGCCCCTAGTAGCACTGAAGAACCCATGACATCTGCCATTGTCAAAATATCATTTCCATAAATTATATATTGAGCAACATACCCTGCTTGAGAGTAGGAGAAATATGAGTTTGAAGATAGCTTGGAGATTTCAAGAGCTTTATAGCTCCTAATAACGTCTAAGTACATTTAATTCAAAAGAAATCCTAAACAAATCACAGTCATTTTCACTTAGTTTTATATTTCATGTAAGGAAAAAAAAGTCATTTTCCAAGGAATAAATAATTAAATTATTATTATGGATTAAGTCTAAGTTATTTTCATAATCTAATATTTATATAAATTACTCATTTCATTGTATTATATTATCATTTAATGAAGCTTGATATGTCATCTGAAAATACAATTAATCAAACACAAAATTTGTAGTTTTTTAATTAAAAATGTTTGGTATGAAATTCAAAATCATCCTACCGTTAGTTTAAGCAAACTCATAGTCCAACTGAATGCCCTTACGAGACAAACCCTCTACAACAAAAATAGTATGATTTTAGTCTAAATAAGGCCAAATCATGAACTTGAGGTATTTTTAAAATCATTTTGCATTTTTTGAAGGGGCAAACATTTTATGAATCGTATATGCTTATAATTAAATCAAATGTCTTGATATACGAATCTAGTGTGCCTAAGTTCAGCCAATTATAAGAATGCTACAATATGTCAATCCAGAAATTAATATGAATTGTTTTATATGTTGGGAGATGGTATCATGTACCTTCTTTATATCTAGTTTAAAGATCACATTATGACCCCTACATTTTCTGTCAAGGTCCAGCAATAACTCTTGGGCCAACAAGATGTTATCAGATATAAATCTACCTTTCATATAGGCAGCCTAGTTAACTTTGTGAGCTGATGCAAGTGGGGCTGAAGTTTACCCACTAGGACTTTTCTAATTAGTTTGGAAATGATTGTGGTTAAGCTAATGGGTCTAAAATCACCCCAGGTTGATCAACTGTTGTTCTTAGGGATTAGAATGATAGTAGAAGCAATAAAATATTTGGGGGGATCCACACCTTGAAAAAAACACTGGACAACTTTGATAATGTCTTTGTTAATTAGTGTCCAGTTAGCTTTATAAAAGGAAGGTAAATCCATTAGGACCAGCTGCTTTGTTCCCATAAATAGAATCTAAAGCAGATTTAATTTGATCCTCTAAAGGCAACTTGGTTAGTAACAAACGCTAAGCATAATTTTGACAATCCTGGAATAAGGAATGGTTAATCTGAGACCTATTGGGAGGTCTATTAGTAAACATCTTTTTAAAGTGTTCAGCTGCATCATCAGCAATTTCCTCAGGAGCAGTGATTTTGAATCCAACAGAATTTGTAAAGGCAAGAACCATATTAAATTTCCTTCCATAGTTGATACATGCATGATAGAATCTTGTATTCCTGTCCCCCTCAACAAATTTGGTAACAATAGCCTTTTGTTTAAGAAAATTTTCTTGGTATTGAATATGTGACAGTAATTTTTCATTAGCTGGATGAAGTTCAGATTCATAGCTGATTCCCAATTGATAACCAGCCTCCACATTACTGACAACTTCTTCTGACTGCCTAATGTTCTCCTGAACATTACCAAAAGTTTCCCAGTTCCAAGTTCTAAAGTGAGCAGCAGTCTTCTTCTGCAAATGCCATAGATTGACCCAAGGATTAGTTCCATCTTCAGACTCCTAAACCTTCTCAAATTCAGATTGGAAGCCAGGGTGCTGAAGCCACATATTCTGGAATCTAAAAGGGCCACCCCTACCACTACCAGTGTTGTTGATAGAGCACAGTAGGGGCCTATGATCAGAACCTGTCATGGCAAGGTGAGTATTAAAAGTATAAGAAAAAGTCTGAAGCCACATGGAATTTACCAATAATCTGTCAAGCCTTTCCCGAGTATTCCCTATTCTCCAGGTAAAATTAGGATCCTGGAAACCAAGGTCAAAAAGTGAAGCATCAAATATGAATTGGTTGAATCTAGCCATAGAAGCAGGCAAAGGAGGATTGCCTCCCTTTTTCTCAGCAGGAGATGCCAAGTGATCTCCCTTAAAATTACCTAAATTTTTATATCATTTTTAACTAATATTTTAAGAACATTACGCTTTAATGGAAGGTATTTCTTATCTTTTTGGTTGAAGGTTGATCTACCTAAAAAATACCCATTTTTATGCCTTATTTATGATTCAATTCTTAAGGATATTATGCTTTAATGAAAGGTATTTTCATGTTTTTGGATGTAGATGATTAAAAAAGAGTCCAAGAAAGAAAAAGATGGAAATATGAGCAAAAAGGAGCAAAAATGGAGCTTATGGAGCAAAATTTTGGAATTATTGGCCTGGCGTCTAGGCGCTAGAGTCCGGCGCCTAAGCGGCAGTTCGATACAGACATTGTTAAGTTTTTTTTGATGACTTTGGGCAGTTATTTTGACGGTGTTAAGCGGTTATTGGAGCTTCTAGAAGACTGGAAGTTACTCATAATATATAAGACATGTGATACAATGTATTTGGACACAAGGAAACAGTCTGGATCGCAAAGAGGTGCGACCCAAAGTGAAGAGGTGCGAAAGACCTGGTCACGGAGTCCGGCGCCTAGGCGCCAGATCCCGGTGCCTAGGCGCCAGATCCCGGTGCCTAGGCGCGATGGTTACCTTCTAGAAGATACATTGAATTTGGATGAATTTTGAAGAGGTGCCTTAAGCAACCCCTAGTCAAATTCAGAGCTCTATAAATAGGAGCCCATTCTACAGAGAAAATTGCACCAAAACCCTTATCTTTAGTACACATACCCATTTTAGCATCTTCTCTCTCATTTCTAGTTTTATTTAGTCTCTTCCATACTTAGTGTGCCACTTTATTTTGTATCTAGTGAGTTTATTTTGAGTGTTTATTGTGTGTTATTGTTGTTGGAGTTTTTCATCATTGCTTTGGAGTCGGTGGAAGTCAGCGGATCTCTTGAAGGAACACTTCAGATAAATATTTGTACTTTGGTTCAAAGTTTTATAAATATGTTTTGTTGTATTGTTTCAATAAGTTCTGAGTAGTTAGTTATCTTTCTCCTTTCAACTATGAAAAAATTATAAATTAAATAAATTTTGTAGGAGAATTAAATATAAAATATTTTAAAACATTGTGATGATATTAATATCTGATCTTAGTTTACTTTTTAAATTCGCCATTTAATTTATTAAAACCTGTTGAAGAATTTTGAGACCTATCCGGAGATAAATTTTTAACTATTAGATATCACATGAATCCTTAGGTAATCGCAGGCTATACATGGATTGTTTAAGGTGAAGTGCAAATAAATATGAAGATATTATTTATTGTGCGTAAAATTAATTAGTTTTTAGAGTGACAGACTAAATTCTAATAATTTAGTTTATAGAAAGGTAACGGTTCACTGGTAGGGCCGACGATAGCCACCCTTGGACATCTAAGTAGTGTGAGCTCAGATTAACTCATTATACTAATAAAACATCCTGAGCCTAACTATAGATTAGTCAATGTTCTTTGCACCTGGACCAAAGGGTAAAGAATATAAATGTTTCTATTTAGAGCAATATCATAATCTTAATTCCCTACAAAAGATAAATAATCTATAATTATTAGATTAGTTGAAAAAGGAGAAAGTCATTTTTATAATTGCATTGAATTTTAATTACTGCTTACTTTACTTTCCTGCTTATTGCTTACTTTCTTTTAGTAAAAATTATTAGTTAATTAAATTTGAATATATATAAAAAAGAGTATATATAAATTGCTTTCGAAAATTTCAAAATATTACTTATATCTCTTATTTTTTATTTCACTATCCCTGTGGGATCGTTAACTAGGACTCACTGTAGACCTCGTATTACTTGAACGATACGTATACTTGCGTTTAAAATTGTGACTTTTACAATAATAAAATCTAAATATAAAATTATAAAAGTAAACCTCGCACATGAAGTTTTTGAAGTCATTTGCTGGAAATTAAATATTCTAAAAAATGATATCAAATTCTTGTATTTTAAAGCTCATTTAAAGTCGCGTCGCATCAAGTTTTTGGCGCATTGCCGGGGATAAGATAAAATAAAAAGTAAAAGGATAGGATAAAATAAAAAGTAAAAGGATTTGATAAAATAAAAAGTAAAAAAAAAGTAAAAACAAAAAAAAAGAAAAACAAGAAAACATAAAACAAAACAAAAATATTTTCTTTAAATTTTTATACGTAGTTCTGGATCTGAAGGATTACTACCTTTTGATTCTGAATTAGAAAGAACAATTAAAAGAATTAAAAAAGGAAAACAAATTTCAAAACATCAAAAAATGGCTAACTTATATTAAAATAATCAAAAACTAATCGAAATTAATGAACAAAATATTTATAAACAATTAAGGGAATATGCAAACCCTACAGCTGATGAACTTCATGTTAGTATTGAAATTCCAGCTGTAGATGCTAATTCTTTTGAGCTTAAATCTTCTATTATTCAAATGGTTCAAAACAATCAATTTGGAGGAACACCTAATGAGGATCCAAATTTACACCGTGCTAGTTTTTTAGAACTTTGTGCTACCTTTAAATGTAATAATGTTTCTGATGATGCTATTAGGCTTAAACTCTTTCCTTTTTCCTTACAAGATAAAGCAAAGATGTGGCTTAATTCATTAGCAACTTGTTCTATTGAAACATGGGCAGATATGACACAAAACTTCCTTACTAAATATTTTCCTCCTTCTAAAACTGCTAAATTAAGAAATGATATTACCTCATTTATGCAATTTGGTGGAGAAACAATTTATGAAGCTTGGGAAAGATTTAAGAAATTATTAAGAAAATGTTCTCATCATGCTTTAACAGATTAGTTAATTATTCAAACATTTTATAATGGACTTATTAGATCACTTAGATCTATTATTGATGCTGCTGGTGGTGGTTCTTTAATGGCTAAGACATTTGAAGAAGACTACACCTTAATTGAAGAAATGACTAATAACAATTTTCAATGGCCTTCTGAACAGTATTCAAAATAATGAAGCATTTTCTATTTTAGCTTAACAAGTGGATGCGATATCTAAGAAATTAGATAATTTTGCTATTAATATATCACACGTAAGTAATGATTATTATGCAAATTCTGATGATTCTCAAACAATGGAAACTTTGCAAGCTATTGCTAGTAAAGCTAATAACCCTTATTCTAATTATTATAATCCTGGTTGGAAAAATCATCCTAATTTTAATTGGAGTAATGGACATAAAGTTAATTCAAATTGGAACTATCAAGGAAATTCAAACTATAGACCAACTTATCCTCCTGGTTATAACAATCAGCAGAAAAAGTTGTCTGTAGAAGAATTGATCTTGCAACTAAGCAATCAGCTACAAAGTCAAAACACTGCTTTTCGTAATATTGAGAATCAGATGGGTCAAATTGCTAATTTCATTAATTACAGACCTCAAGGAACAATGCCTAGCAAGTCGAAATTAATCCTAAAGGATATAGAAAAGAACATAAACAAGCAAAAGCTGTACAACTCAGAAGTGGAAAGGAATTAACAGAGAAAACACAGAATGAGATTGAAAAAGAGAAAGAAGTTGAAGAGATTAAAAACCTAAAGATACCCCTTCTCCAAGTAAAGATCAGACTGTTGTACCTATTGAAGTGAGAGTTGAAAGACCACCACCACCTTTTCCTCAAAGACTTAAACAACAGAAGCTTGATCATCAATTTTCTAAGTTCTTTGAAAATTTTAAGAAACTTACCATTAACATTCCTTTTGCTGAAGCTTTGGAGCAAATGCCAAGCTATGCAAAATTTATGAAGGATATTTTAAGCAAGAAGAGAAAATTTGAAGCTTTTGAAACTGTTGCATTAAGTGAAGAATGTAGTGCAATAATTCGAAGAAATTACCTCTGAAACTTAAAGATCATGGAAGTTTCACTATACCATGTGCTATTGGAGAAAAATTATGTGGAAAAGCCTTATGTGATTTAGGAGCTAGTATTAATCTCATGCCATTTTCAATCTTTCGAAGGTTAGATTTAGGATAGATTTCTCCTACCGCTGTAACTCTTCAGTTAGCTGATCGATCGATCACTTATCCTAAAGGAGTTATAGAGGATGTTCTTGTTAAGATAAATAAATTTATCTTCCATTTGAATTTCATTGTTCTAGATATGGAAGAAGATAAAGAAATACCTAGCATTCTAGGGAGACCTTTTATAGCTACCGGTCGAGCTATGATTGATGTGCAAAAAGGAGAATTAACGATGAGAGTTAATGATCAAGAGATAACATTCAATGTTACGAAATCAATGAGTCTATCCCGAAAATGAAAAATGTTATCGAATGGATATTTTTTATTATATGATTGAAAAACATTACCAAGAAAAATGTAAGGTCATTTCTGATGATAAAGATAAAGAATCTATGTTATATGATGAGTCATTAAATGAAGAAAATTTATCTGAAGAAGCTCACTATATTTAAGAAAATTGGGAAATTTTAGACACAACAAAAAAATGATATACTTTTACCCTCAATTGAAAAAGCCCCTGAACTGGAATTAAAGATATTACCTGCACATTTAAAGTATGTATTTCTTGGAGATTCATTAACTTTACCTGTAATTATATCTTCAAAATTAAGCAAAGATCAAGAAGAAAAATTAATAGGAGTTCTGAATAATTATAAGAAAGTTTTTTATTGGACTATTGTAGATACAAAAGGAATAAGCCCTTCAATTTGTATGCATAGGATTTTAATGGAAGAAAATTGTAAACCCACTATTGAACCTCAAATAAGATTAAATCTAATTATGAAAGAGGTTGTTAAGAAAGAGATTTTGAAATGGTTAGATGCTAGAATTATTTATCCTATTTCGGATAGCCAATGGGTAAGTCCTATTCGTTGTGTTCCGAAGAAAGGAGGAATAACTGTCATTGTTAATGAAAAGAATGAATTAATCCCAACAAGACAAGTAACTGGATGGCGAATTTGCATTGACTATCGAAAATTAAACAATGCCACTAAAAGGATCATTTTCCTTTACCTTTCATGGATCAAATGCTGGATAAACTAGCTGAACACTCATATTTCTGTTTTATGGATGGATATTCTGGTTATCATCAATTACCCGTAGCTTCTGAGGATCAAGAAAAGATAACATTTACAAGTATTTATGGAACATTTGCCTTTAAAAGAATGCCTTTTGGTTTATGCAATGTACCTGCAACTTTTCAAAGATGTATGATGTCAATATTATGTGATTTGATTGATAAAAGAATTGAAGTATTTATGAACGATTTTTAAGTTTTTGGAACTTCTTTTGAATATTGCTTGGAAAATATAACGAAATTTATGAAGAGATGTGAAGAAACAAATTTATTTGTAAACTGGGAAAAATGTCAATTTATGGTCACAGATGGCATTGTACTTAGACATAAAGTTTCACAAATAAGGATGGAAGTTGATCAAGCAAAAGTGAAAATTATTGCTGAACTGCAACCACCTACTACTCATTCTTGATGTAAGAAGTTTTACGGGTTTTCTTTGGATTTTATAGGAGATATATAAATGATTTTTCTAAAATTGCTAAACCTCTTTGCCATTTATTGGAAAAAGAAGCTAAATTTGAATTTAATGAAGATTGTCTGAATGCGTTCAATATTCTAAAAGAAAAGTTAATCATCTGCACTTTGTCATTGTTGCACTTTGATTGGAATAAACCTTTCGAATTAATGTGTGATGCAAGTGATTATGCAATTGGAGCTGTATTAGGACAAAAGTATGAGAAGATTTTCAAAGTTATATACTTATGCTTAGCAAAACTCTTAATGAAACTCAAGTAAATTACACTACTATCGAAAAGAGCTTTTAACAATAGTATATGCCTTTGATAAATTTAGACCATATCTTATTGGAACAAAATGTATCGTGCATACTGATCTTTCTGCTATTAAGTATTTAATATCTAAAAAGGATGCTAAAACTAGATTGATCAGATGAGTTTTACTTTTGCAAGAATTGGATTTTGAAATTGTGAACAGAAGAGGGACTGACAACCAAATAGCTGATCATTTATCAAGAATAAAAAATAATAATGAGAAGATTTATGAAGAAAATATAAATGAGAAATTTTCGGATGAGCAATTATATGTCATTCAAGGATTACTAGTGCCTTGGTATGCATATATAGTTAACTACTTGGTTAGCAATATTTTACCATATGGGATGAATAGTAAATACATTAAGAAATTCAAGAATGATTGTAAATCATATATTTGGGAAGATCCTCATTTATTTAAATTAGGAAGAGATTCTGTGATTCAAAGATGTGTACCTTATGAAGAAACTTTTGCAATTATTCAAAAATGTCACGATTCTGAATTTGGAGGACACTTTGGAGTGGATAAAACTACATTTAAAATTTTAAATTTTGGATTTTATTGACCTACTTTATTTAAAGATGTTGGACATTATTTGAAAACTTGTGATCGATGTCAAAGAATGAGAAATATATCCAGAAAAGATGAAATACCTCTAAACTTTATATTAGAAATTGAAATTTTCGATGTATGGGGTTTAGACTTTATGGGACCTTTCGTACCATCATCTGAAAAGATTTATATTTTATTAGCAGATGATTATATTTCAAAGTGGATCGAAGCTGTAGCTTTACCGAACTGTGATTCCAAAAGTGTTTCGAAATTTTTAAAGAAAATGATTTTTACAAGTTTTGGAATGCTCAGGATAATTATCACGGATGGGGAAGTCATTTTCGAAAATATAAGAATTCGATCATTGCTTGGAGAAATTCGAATTAAGCACGTAATTGCAACTGCTTATCATCCTCAAATAAGTGGAATGAGCGAAGTGTCAAACGAGAGAAATTAAAAGAATATTGGAAAAGACTGTTAATCCTAAAAGAACTGACTGGGTTGATAAACTTGATTCTGCATTATGGGCTTATAGAACAGCTTAAAAGACACCTATCGGAATGTCACCTTATCGGTTAATTTATGGTAAACATTGTCACTTACCTGTTGAACTGAAGCATAAAGCTTATTGGGCTATAAAGAAGTTCAATTATAATTTGAATACTGCAAGAGAAAATCGATTATTACAATTGAATGAAATGGAAGAGATTAGAAATGAGTCTTATGAAAATGTAAGAATTTAAAAGGAATGAATGAAGAAATTGCATGACAAAATGATTTCAAGGAAAATATTCGAGCCTGGACAAGAAGTATTATTATTTAATGCTCGTTTAAAACTTTTCTCTAGAAAATTAAAATCTAAATGGATGGGAGCATTTATAATTGAGAAAGTATACCCTTATGGAGCTATGGATATTAAAGATCCCAAAACTAGAGAAGTATTTAAAGTTAACGGAATAAGACTGAAGCCTTATATGGGAGAAATGAAATTTAATTACAAAGAGGCTTATGAGCTGAGTCTACTCGATTAATTCAATTAATTAGGTCAGGCTGACAACGTTAAACCAAGCGTTGTGTGGGAGGTAATCCATATTTATTAGTTTGAATTTAATTATTCTTGTAAGGTTATGCCTTGGTCTTGACTGAATTTGTAAATAACTTTTAGAAATAGAAGGCTAACGAGTCTGTATTGGCTTTAACTAAACATTTTCTTGAAGTATATAGAAATTAGACTTGGACCTCTTCATGTCAAATGTGAGTAAAAAGGAGATCAAGTTAACCTTCGTTTGTGATTATTTGTGATTTGAATTTTTCGTAATTGTGTTTGTGTATTGATCAATACTCGTTTGTTAGACCTATTTTTACGACCAAAACTTTGTAAAATTTGACGATAGGCAAATCAGAGTCGATCAAGGTTCTGGCGCCTAGAGCGCCAGAATAACTATCGTATCAATGATCCGGCGCCTAGGCGCCAGATTCCGGCGCCTAAGCGCCGCGGTTACAGATATTGGAGAAACCAAAATTCTTTAGTTTTTCACACGAAATCTCTTTATATATAGCCTATTTTTCGTCCCCAATTCCATAGAAACAGTAATTTCGACTAGAGCAATTCATTTTGGAGGAGTTAGGAAGGATTTGGAGGCAATGGATAGAGGAAATCATGGAAATGAGGTAAGAGACAAATCTCCTAAAGATCCTCAGCCTTATTTTAATGATTTTATTGTCGTTAGTATGGAGAAAATGTTTAGTTGAATGGATAAGATTGAAGCGGAAATTCAAAGTATTGGTAATCATCTCCATGAAATGTACCACCAATACAAACACTTGGAATGGCAAACCAAACTTCAATCTGATCTTATGGCTGCCTATCATGACACTCAAGTAGAAATGTACGTGAAGAACAAGTGAACTGATGAAAAGACGGCTTTGGAATTTCCAAGGGCGTTGGTGTTCTGTCCCTTCGGTCCTGGTGAACTTCATTGCGAAAGAGATGGAAGTTGAAGATCGGTGTTAAATAGATTCTATATGTGTTTTAGGTGTGATTGAGTCTTGTGTTAGTGTGTTGAATATATTACTTGTGTATTTGCTTAAATTGTTCAATGTGTGTTGTTGGATTTGAATGTTTGCTTTGAATATGTTGTTGTTTGTGTTATTTATAAAACGATGAATCTTGATACAAGTCTTGTACTGAATGTTAATGAATTTGGAATTGATATTAGGATTTAGAATTGAAGAATTTGGATACATTTATGTGGATCTATACTATCATTTTAAATTGATTGTGAAAATATTTGGAGGTTATAAAATGGATTAATACTCTCATAAGAGTAATTAGAAGTCAAATTTGATAAGATTTGGTGGAAAATAATTAATTTAAATTGAATTTTTGGAAAGGCGAGTCTGGCGCCTAGGCGCAAGAATTCGGCGCCTAGGCGTCGAGTCGGCCTGAACCTGAAAACTCATCTTCTTAAACCCCCCACACCATTTTTGACGCCTAAGCTTCCTTCTCCACAGATTTTCGCTAAAATACCACCTAGAGATCCCATTTAGAGCAAGATTTTCAAGTTTTTGGGCTTGAAATCACCCGATTTTTTCATCTCGAGGTCAGATCTACATTCTAAACTAATTATTTTTTATTTTCACCATAGATTTTGCTCTCATTTAGAAAAACTGTAATTTTGAGAAAAATTTTGATTTTTTATGGTTAAATCCATGAATTTTTAAGATTTTTCAAGTTTGAAAAGCTTAAATTAGTTTAGTTTCCTAGATCCGTTGAATTTATTTCACATTTTTCTTTCACGTTTAGATGGCACCCAAATCTAAGCGAGGAAAGGAACGAGAAAATTTTGATCGTAGCAAGTTCGTCACTGCTGCTGCACACTTCCGATACAATGATTTTGCTACGACTTGGAAGTTTATCTCGGAGCGAAGTTTTCATAATCCTGGAGGAAGAATTGAGGAAATAATCGTTGCACTCAACTAGCAATTATTCTTCTATTTCACTGTTGTTTCCGTTATCCCAGTGGTTAGAGAATTTTATGCTAATTTCGTGGATGCGGAGGAATACGAGATTTTCATTCAAGGAGTTGGAGTGGGATTCACTCCTGAATGCATCAATATTTTCTATGGCCTGCCGCCAAACATAGTGTTATTACTTAGGTTTATCTCCATCTAAGGGAGATTTGGACATGATCATTGCTTACCTGACTGATAGTACTGGAGCCTGGAAGGTTCAAAACATAAAGGGTAAATTTTTCATCTTCTAAGCTTAATGGTGTTTCCAAGGTATGACACTACTTTATTTCTGCTCGTCTCCTTCCATCCAATCATCTAAGTGAAGTTAACAGAGATAGAGTTATTCTAAACTACTATATTCAAGAGAGGAAGTCTATTGATGTAGGGAGCATTATTTATGATTCTGTAGAGGCTACTGCTCGTTCTAGCACATCTATTGGACTTGGTTTTCCATCTCTGATCTATTCTCTATGTCAAAGTGCTGGAGTAGTTGCTGAGCTTTCTGAGGAAAAGCTCAAGTCGACGAAGCCTATAGGAAGAGAAAGCGTCAGCATTTATGATCGACTGCGAAGTAAGAGTTCTACTGCACCTGTTAGTTCATTACCTACTTCAGGTAGAGCTTCTACTTCTAGACCATCTACTTCTGCTGACCATCATCTAATTTTTGGGAAACCATGCATAATCAGTTCATAGAGCAGCAGCATGAGTTATTATTAACTCACTGCAGAGTAGATACTATAGACAAGAAGATTGATCATCTTTTTGAGTATACACAAAGAAAGAGTGATTTCGATGCTGAGTATTCAGTCTTTAGTGAGATTTCTGCAGGGTGAGCATGATGTTCAGTTTCTTACTTGTTCCAGATTTTCACCCTAGTTGATCCTAAGGATATGAAGTTCTCTTTTGGTGATGATGATGAAGCTACAGACAGTGATTAGTAGCTTGACTTATCTCTAGAGATTGTTGATTATGTTTTCAGAGTGCTTTCTTGTTTTTGAGCTGTTTATTGTGATGTTATTTGTTAACTTTTATGTTAAAACTGTTTTTAGATTATCTGATGTGTGTTTAAGACTGAGATGTGAATGAATTTCTACAAAAGTTTATTTCTGTTTCAGTTTATTGTTTAGTGTTCATGAATAGTTAGTAAATTTGCATGTTCTAAAATAAAAAAAATTAATTTTTCTTTAATTTTTAGAAATTAATTGCTGCACTGCAAAACTTTTTTTGCTTTGGAGTCGGTGGAAGTCAGCGGATCTCTTGAAGGAACACTTCAGATAAGTATTTGTACTTTGGTTCAAAGTTTATAAATGTGTTTTGTTGTGTTGTTTCAAAGAGTTCTGAGTAGTTAGTTATCTTTCTCCTTTCAACTATGAAAAAATTATAAATTAAATAAATTTTGTAGGAGAATTAAATATAAAATATTTTAAAACATTGTGATGATATTAATACCTGATCTTAGTTTACTTTTTAAATTGGCCATTTAATTTGTTAAAACCCGTTGAAGAATTTTGAGACCTATCCGGAGATAAATTCTTAACTAGTAGATATCACATGAATCCTTAGGTAATCGCAGGCTATACGCGGATTGTTTAAGGTGAAGTGCAAATAAATAGGAAGATATTATTTATTGAGCGTAAAATTAATTAGTTTTTAGAGTGAAAGACTAAATTCTAATAATTTGGTTTATAGGAAGGTAACGGGTCACTGGTAGGGCCGACCATAGCCACCCTTGGACATCTAGTAGTGTGTGCCTAGATTAACCCATTCTACTAATAAAACATCCTGAGCCTAACTATAGATTAGTTATTGTTCTTTGCACCTGGACCAAAGGGTAAAGAATAAGAATGCTTCTATTTGACACA
The DNA here is from genome assembly GCA_022702705.1 of Papilionanthe hookeriana x Papilionanthe teres. Lineage (NCBI taxonomy): Eukaryota > Viridiplantae > Streptophyta > Magnoliopsida > Asparagales > Orchidaceae > Papilionanthe > Papilionanthe hookeriana x Papilionanthe teres. Next base: position 133,597,868 of record CM040425.1, on the reverse strand, counting down.
ATACCATAATCTTGATTCCCTACAAAAGATAATTAATCTATAATTCTTGGATTAGTTGAAAAAGGAGAAAGTCTTTTTATAATTGCATTGAATTTTAATTACTGCTTACTTTACTTACTTGCTTATTGCTTACTTTCTTTTAGTAAAAATTATTAGTTAATTAAATTTGAATATATATATATATATAAAAGAGTATATATAAATTGCTTTAAAAAATTATTACTTATATTTCTTTCTTTTTATTTCACTATCCCTGTGGGATCGATAACAAGGACTCCACTAGAGCCCCGTATTACTTGAACGATACGTATACTTGCATTTAAAATTGTGACTTTTACAATAATAAAATCTAAATATAAAATTATAAAAGTAAACCTCGCACATCAAGTTTTTGAAGCCATTTGCTGGAAATTAAATATTCTAAAAAGTGGTATCAAATTCTTGTATTTTAAAGCATATTTAAAGTCGTATCGCATCACAGGTACAAGAAAATAAGTTTATGAAGAAAAAGAATAAAAAAAGGAGTAAATGGAGCAAAAATGAGTTAATTGAAGAAAAGAATAAGAAAAGGGCTGAGTCTGGCGCCCAGGCGCCAGACTCATCAGGAAATTCTAGAGAACTTGTGGATGATTTTGTGATGGTTACTGATGACTCAGAAGAGATCTAAAAGCCTCTGGACAATTTTCCATATGTTATAAACAAGATACAATGAATTTAGACACTGGGAATCAATTAGTCAACAAAGAGATGCGACTCAAAACCTGAAGGGACGCGTCCATTCGCGCAGAAGGTTGGCGCCTAGGCGCCACAGTTACCTTCTAGATTATTCAACGAATTTGGATGAATTTTGAAGAGCTTCTTGAAGCAACCCCTGGTCATTTTCAAAGCTCTATAAATATAGGACAATTTTACAGCAATGTGTGGTCGTTTGGAGTGTGTAAGTGTTATAAGAGTGAAAGGGGTGTGCCACTTCTTTTAGAAAAAGAGTGTTTAGTGTTATTTACTTTTCCTTAGTGAGAGTTCAGAGTGTTGGAGTCTTGTAGAAGTCAGTCAAAGTCAGAGAAACTTCAAAGGATTGCTTGGATATCATTCCAGATAAGTATTTATAATTTAATTCTTAAGTTTTGTACTTTGAATTTAAATTATATAAATATGGGTTGTGGTGTGAATCCTATGCTTTCTGAATAGTATTTTTGTCTTTCTCCCTACAAGTATGAAATGATTAAAATAAAGATTTGATTTAGTTTTGAGAAATTTTTTTTCTTCATTAATAATTTGTGATGTTACTTTACCTGATTTTCATTTACACTACAATTTGATCACTTGTAATGTTAAAATCTATGGAGAGTTTTTAAGACCTGACCGTAGGCTAATAATTCTTTACTTGTAAGTATCACATCTCCCTTGGAAAGGTAGATGGTAAATCCTTAAAGGGGGAGGTGTGAATAGATAGGGAGATAATCTTTGAAGGGCGTAGAATTGAATAGGTTTTTAGAGTGACATGCTAAATTCTATCAATTTGGTTTAAGAGGTGACGGGTCACCAGTAGGCCCGACCATAGTCACCCATGGGGGGAAACTAGAAGTGAGAGCCTAGAACTTCGTCCCTTACTACTAATAATACATTCTGGTTTTATCTTCTAAAACTAGCCAATGTTCTTTAGAAGCTGTAATAAAGGTAAAGAATAATTATGCTCCTATTTGTCACATTACCACATTATTTAAGTTCTCAAACTAAATTAGATGTTTACCAATCATTAAATATTTTGTATGGGGAAAGAATATTTGTTTATTGTGTTGAAGAATTTAAACTACTATTTTATTTCCAACTACTACTTTAAATAACTTGCATGTTCATACTTGAAAATTGATTAGTTTATAAATAGATTTTTCATCTTTCTTTTCTTATTTATTTGTACTTAACTTTCTCTGTAGGATCGATATCTGAGGCTTAATTAGAAAGTCCTATATTACTTGAAACGATACATATACTTGTGTAGTACCCCTAGTGTATGATTTATATTTATCAAAACTTTAATCTTTAATTATCGTACAATAGCCGCTTAATCAGATTTGGGGTCAAGTTTGGCTATAATTTTATAAGCTATTTTACTTGCGTAATTACGGTCAGGTCAAGTTTTTGGCACTGTTGCCGGGGAAATCAATATAAGCATTAAAGATTAAATAATTAAGGAAAGATAAAAACTTTATTTTATATATAATATTTATATTTTAATTTTATTAATTAATTAAATAATATTTTATAATTTCTTTTATGCGAAGTTCAGGATCTGAAGGATTAATACCTTACAATTCTGAATTAGAACGCACTATAAGAAGAATTAGAAAAGAAAGCAGAATTCATAATTTCCTAGAAATGGATAATATGCCACACAATAATATGCAATAAAATATTGCAGAAAATGAAAATCAAAATAAACATAGACCTTTAAGAGAGTATGTTAACCCTACAGCTGATGAAATTCATTTAAGCATTCAAATCTCTGCTGGAGCAGCAAACTCATTTTAACTTAAACCTGCAATTATACAAAAAGTCCAAAATAATTAGTTTGGAGGATCTCTTACTGAAGATCCTAATTTACACCTTGCTAGTTTTCTAGAACTTTGTGCTACTTTCAAATATGACAATGTTTCTGATGATGTTATTAGGCATAGATTTTTTCCTTTTTCTTTAAGGGATAAGGCTAAGATGTGGCTAAATTCGTTAGCAACTGGATCTATTAAAACTTGGGGAGAAATGGCGCAAAAATTTCTAGCTAATTGTTTTTCGCCTTCCAAAACTGCAAAACTTAGAAATGATACAGCTTCATTTACTCAATTTGAAGGAGAAACTATTTATGAAGCATGAGAACGATTTAAAGAACTTCTTAGGATGTGTTCACATCATGCTTTACCAAACTGGCTAATTATACAAATATTTTATAATTGATTAATATGTTCTCTTAGATCTATTGTAGATGTTGTTGCTGGAGGTTCCTTAATGGCTAAATCACTTGATGAAGCTTATGATTTAATAGAAGAAATGACTACCAATAATTTTCAATAGCCTTTTAATAGAATAAATACTAAAAGAGTGGCGGGTATACAAGAAAATGAAGCCTTTTCTATTTTAGTATCTCAAGTTGCTACAATATCTAAGAAATTAGATAGTTTGTCTCAATTATTGCATTTAGGTAATGATAATTCTGGAAGTACTGATGAATCTCAAACTTTAAAGACATTGCAAGTGACCCGACCCGCAATAACGCATTAATTTTTGCTTCCAAAAGATGACAAAAAACATGACCCAATTTATAAATAGTGGCTAGTGTATAAAATTAAAATGTTATAAAATTTTTGAAAATTTTTTACACACTAGGGGTACTACGTTAGTACACGTATCGTTTGAAGTAATATAGGGTTTTCTTTTATAACCCCAGTATCGATCCCACAGAGAAGTGAGGTAAGAAATTTTGTAGGCTAATTCCAGTATATTTCTATAAGGTCTAAATTTGGAATATCGATTGATCCCTGATAGATATAAGTGCAACGGATGTCAGAAACTTGGTTCCGCTGGATAAATGCGCTGATGATTTAAGATATGAAAATAATGATTTTATAATATGGGATATTACGCAAGTATATGTATCGTTTATTAAGTAATATAGGACTTTATGGTTAAGCCCCGTGATATCGAACCCACAGGGAAAATGTGAAACCTTTAAAGGAATCAGAGAAATTATATTTTTACTTTCTTTAATTGTTTTCGAAAAAGTATGTCTTGATTTTGAAAAATTTTGAAGGTTGATATGTCTCTTTTTTTAAAAAAATTTTCTTAATACAATGCAAAGCAAGAAATTAAAATTACAATAACTAAAAACACTGGATGTAAAACACTATTAACTATAATATCTTTTTCTTTCCTTTCATGAAGTAGTAATAATTCTTAAAGTATTGTTTTGGAAGTATTCAAAATTTTCTTGTGACAGATAGAAGCAAATGTGTTCTTTACCTTTACTTGGTTCTATAAAGAACATAGGTTAATTTGAAATTTATATTATTTTGAACATGGTTAAGCAGGGAAGATACCGAGTCTCTCACTCTAGAGTTCTCTCGATTCCCACTACACGGGAGCTAACTTCTCGTAACAAAACTCGAAACATCGAAACCAAATTAGGGGGTTTAAGCCTGTCACTCTAAAATCCTCTAATTTACTCCCTTTTATAAAAATATCTTCTAATATTACATTCAATTATATGGACCACAGTTCTCACCTATATAATTTCATGTGATTCTTACTAACTTTTATGAGACAACACCGCATTGGATCTTACATAATCTCAAGAAATTTTACAACTTAACAGGCCAAATTAAGAAGTAAACAAAGTTTTTAGAATAAATCTTCACAACTTCTTCCAACTTTTATACACTTATACTTTCCCCAATAATTCTTGTTAAATTAATTACTTCTCCATTTAAGAATGAAGAAGATATAGTGAACTACTCAGAATACATTGAGAAAATATAAAAACACATTGATTTGAAATTAAAAACAACGATAAGAAAAATAATAAACGAAAAAAGTTTTAATAAACTAAATAAAAGTAAACACTTATCTGAAAATTTTCTCCACAAGACAAAGGAAGTTCCTTTGAAACTTTGACTCTTCGCTAAACTACTTCTCAGATAAAGTCTCCCAACTTCGTTGACTCAGAATACAGACTTCAGACTTCAATAAAAACTAAACTAAAAGAAAGAAAAGAAGTGGGAAGAAGAATACTTCACTCCGACCCTTTTCTCCTTTCTACTCTCTACTCCTACTCTAAATAAAAACTTTTAAAATGCAGTGGAAGAACAATGGAAGTACTCTTCAAAATGCAGTGGAAGAGTCTCCTCAAATTGCCTCCTCTAAATCTTCCTAAGACTCTCTTTAATTAGTAAACCAAAAGGTGCCTTGGTGTCTCTTCAAAATGTGTCCAGATTCAATGTATCTACCAAGGAACACACCCCTTCATTCAAACTTGCTTCCCAAAGGAAGTTATGGACGTTACCACCAAGAGTTGCATCCCATCCCCTTTGAAATTGGTGCCAAATCCATTTGAATCTCGATTTTTAACGCATGGCGGCTAAGCGCCGGCCGTGACGCTTAGCCACGAGTGCCAAATTTTTTATTTTTCATTTTTTTGCTCAATATTTGATCCAATTTTGCTCCTTTCATCATGACCATCCATTTTCATCATACCTGCAAGAAAAACACAAAATACCTTCCATTAAAGTGCAATATCATTAAAAATAGGTATAAAAATGTGCATAAAAATACTATATATTTTAAGTGTATCAAAATCCCCCAAAATTAAAATTTTACTTATCCTCAAGTGACAGTTAATCTCATAGAACATTTTAGCATGCAAATTATGTAATGAGTTTCTTAGGAAGATAACAAAATTTTGTTCTAGAAATGGAATAGTCAAATTTAGAAAAAAATTTTAGTAATTAAAATCAACTTAAAGTTTAGAAAGTTCTCAAGTAAAAGAAAATGATAAATATAAGTCTCTATCTATTTCAGAAATATTTGTAGATTTTTCAAAATATAGGATTCAAACATTTATTTTGCTCACTTAAAAATCTTTATTTGAAAAAAAATTTTACATACTATATTACAACTTTAAGCTTTAGATTTTCTTTGAACTTATATCTTAAACTTTAGGTATGAAACCAATTTTTGATTAGGCCCTTAAATACTCAAGCTTCTCCTCCCTTTTCATATACTATATTTTTCACTTTTTTTTAATAATGTAAGGATTACTATATCTGGATAGACCTTTAATGATTTTGAATTCCATCATTCCATTTAAAATAAAGATCGGATATACATCTTTCACTTAAAAATCATAATAATAAGTATTCGAAAATTACTCTTCAATAAAAAAATTTAAGCTTTGAAGAATAAAAGTCAAATCTTCATTTATCCAAAAATACAAAACTTCTTACTAAAGATAGTTTAACTTTATTTAACACCTCTTCATTAAGAAAATTTTAACTTTAAGTTTTTCATGATTACTATAAAATTTAACTAAATTCTTTTATTCATTTCTATATTCAAAATTTTGTTCCCCTAATATAACTTCATGTACATAATTGTTCTCAATCAAAAATAAGATTTATTTTTAAGTATTCTTGAGAATCAAATAAAATTTTAAGTCTTTGAAAATCTTTGTTTTTAAAATCCCCCCCAAACTTTAAATTTTTAATTAAGATAAAACATTTAAGCACAAGAAATGATACATGGGTGAGAAACAAAAACTAACATATCATGCTTGCAGGAATTTTTAATATCCTAATATGCAATTATAAAAATTTAAATACATGTGTAAAATGAAATCAAATTTAGTATTTCAAAACATTTTTCTTTTATTTTTATAATTTTTATAATAATAAGAAAAGTAAAAATTTCAGAAGACTTCTACAGTAGTGGAGGTTTTAAAGGAAATACACACTAACTAAAATAACACACTGATACAGATAACAAATGATAGTTGAATTTGAAGAATTTTAAACATGTAGTTTTCCTAAGTAGAAGTTTCTAATAGTGGTTTATAATTTCCTAACAGTTTTTGAATTAAAAATACACACTACTAAAAACTCTGACATAACATACACATAAAAAACATTTACTATTACACACTACCACACAGCAACATATAAATCAACAATAAAACAACAACAATACTCGAATAAGCATAACGGATAAATAGTACAACTACGAATACGCATACTATCAAGGTTCACATCACAACACAATCATCAAACAAAATACTAGATAAAGTACACAGTGACACAACACATTAATACAACAACTAAAACAAACAACATACATCTACTCTTCATCCTCGTCATCATCATCATCTTGCTCGTTCCAATCTCTGGATGACACATAAGGTATATAGAATGGATGAGGTGGCATCTCGAGCACTACGATCTCCTCTAATCGATCTATCCAAATATTGCTTGATAATTCTCCTCATATTCATCATGTTTTACAATATATCTCTCAACATTATCCGACTTACCATCCATATCTCTCACAAGCTCTCGAGTAAGACTCACTTTTTTCAAAATATTTATTAATAAACCGAGTACGTGAATCGAGTAGATGACGAAGCACGTGAAGTAGTAGCACGAGAAGCGAGAAGCGACGAGCGAAGCGGTAGAAGCCTTACCAAATCCTCCTCTCCGACCAAACTCCGAAAGTACAATGTAAGCACCAACGTTTACACTAGTAATTGGTCTCAATGGCTGAAGTACCTCTTCCCAGGTTTCAAATTTTACTCCAGATCTTTCACAAAGTGAATGAATCAAGGAAGGAAATCCCATACCTGCAGTCGTGGTTGATCTAGCATAGTTCAAAACATAATAAAAAATTATGCTTCCAATATCAATCGGCTTCCCATGGTGAATATAAAGGTTCAACACCGCTCTTTCTCTCGTCACTTCACTGGTATGACTTGAAGGTAACAACATAGATGAGATAAAATAATGCCATGCCTAAGAAATGACATTCAATTTAGAAGCAGGAAAGTTCACTCTTCTATCATTTGTAATTTCCATAATCCTCTTTCATCAGTCAGATATTCCAAAATCTCATCTAATTTTCCTTCCGAAGGATGATAGTTAGAATAAAAATAGAACATGTCAGGAGGTAGTCCATAAAAGGTATTGATTGCACCTGAAGAAAAGTTTAATTCATGCCTCCTAACCATCACTTGATTCTCTTATGCAGCAGGTTAATTTGCATAAAATTCTCTAACCACAGAAACAACAGCAACAGCGGAGAAGCAACAGTAATTCTGCTAGTTTCTTCTTGCAATCATATCTTCAATCACCTCTCCTGGCTTACTAAACACTCGCTCAGGAATCCACTTACGTGATTGCAATGCATCGACGTATCGTTCCTCAGCCCTCGTACTAACAAATTTGTCAGAATCAAAAATTTGGAGCCATCTTTAAAAATTCACAAAAAATTCACCATAAATTCCAAAATCAAACTAAGCTTGCTAAATTATCTTCCAAAAGAAATTTTCACTAAATCCAAGCAATTTATCAAGCTTTTCCTCAATTTATCCAAGCAGTTTTATCACTTCCAAAATGTCCCCCATAATCAGAATCATGACATTTTTGAATAATTTCATAAGTCTCTTCCAAAGGTACACATCTTTGAATTATAAGATCATTTCCTTGTTTATATAAAAATCGGTCATCCCAAAAATAAGTCTTAGCATTTGACAGAAATTTCTTCTTTTCATGATATGTCAAACCACAGGGTATAATATTACTAACAATAAAGTTTACTATGTCTGCATACCACGGAACACTCCATTCTTTAACAGTGAGCAGTTTTTCATCAGGAAAATGTTCATTAATTTCTTTAATATCACAGAAAGATTTTTCAATTTCAAGCCTGTACAAATGATCAGCAATTTGATTATTAGAACCCTTCCTATCTACTATCTCAAAATCAAATTCTTGCAAAAGAAGAATCCATCTTATAAGTCTCGGTTTTGCATCATTTTTTTCATTAAGTATTTGATAGCAGAATGATCAGTATGCACAACACATTTAGTTCCAATTAAATATGATCGAAATTTATCAAAGGCAAATACTATAGCTAATAACTCTTTCTCAGTAGTGGTATAATTAATTTAAGCTTCATTAAGAGTTTTACTAGCATAATAAATTACTTTGAAAATTTTATCATATTTCTGACCCAAAACATCACCAATAGCATAATCACTAGCATCACACATTAATTCAAAAGGTTTTTCCCAATTTGGTGAAATTATTACAGGTGCAGTGATTAATTTTTATTAATGTTTTAAAGACTTTATAGCAATCATCATCAAAATTAAAAATTTCATCTTTTTCCAGTAAACGGCATAAATGTTTTGTAATCTTTGAAAAATTTTTAATGTAACGCCTGTAGAATCCAGCATGTCCTAAAAAACTTCTAATTCCCCTTACATTGGTTGGGCAAGGTAAATTAGATATAACTTGAATTTTTGCAGGATCTACCTCCAAATCTTTTTCAAAATCCGATGTCCCAAAACAGTTCCTCCTGCTATCATAAATTGGCATATTTCCCAATTAAGGACCAAATTAGTTTCTTCATAGTGTTTTAGAACTTTAGATAGATGTTCTAAACATGATTCAAATGAAATTCCAAACACAAAAAAGTCATCCATAAAAACTTCAATCCCTTTTTCAATTAAATCAAAAAAAAAAGCCATCATACATCTCTGAAATGTAGCAGGGGCATTACATAAACCAAAGGGCATTCTTCTAAAAGCAAACGTACCATAAGGACTGGTAAATGTAGTTTTGTCTTGATCCTCAGGAGCAATTTGAATTTGGTGGTAACCAGTATATCCATCTAGAAAACAAAAGTATTTATGCCCAGTCAATCTATTCAACATTTGATCTAGAATAGGGAGTGGAAAATGATCTTTCCTTATGGCAAGGTTTAATTTTCTGTAATCAATGCATATTTGCCACCCTGTAACTTGTCTTGTTGGTATCATTTCCTTCTTTTCATTAACAGTCATAGTTACTCGTCCTTTCTTAGGAACACAATGAATAGGACTAACCTATGCACTATCTGAAATAGGGTAGATAATTCCAGCATCCAACCATTTTAAAATTTCATTCTTAACAACTTCTTTTATGATAGAATTTAATCTCCTTTGGGGATCAGCCCGCGGTTTGCAATTATATTCCATAAGAATTCTGTACATACAAATTGAAGGACTGATTCTTTTAATATCAGCAATTGTCCATCTAAAGGCTTTCTTATGCTTCTTCAGAATTTCAAGTAAACTCACTTTTTCTTTTTTAGTTAATTGAGAGGAAATTATAACAGACAAGGTTTAGGATTCACCTAGAAAAACATACTTCAAATGATCAGGAAGCATTTTCAACTCAAGTTTAGGAGGTTTTTCAATTGATGGACCATAAGATTTATCTTTTTTAGTCATATCCAACAATTCAAAACTTTAACAAACATACTTTAAATCTTCTTCTTGAAAATCTTCAGAATCAAGTAACTCCTCTTCTTACTTATATTCAAATTCTTCTCTTTCAGCTTTCTCTTCATAAGTTGATTTGAAATGACATTCACTTAAATATTCGATAACATCCATCCTAAAATGCTCATCTTCTTTACCTCTTGTAGGATATTTCATCGATTTTGAAATATTAAATGTAACAGTCTGATCATTAACACTCATCGTTAATTCCCCTTTTTGCACATCTATCATGGCTACGCTCGTAGCTAGAAAAGGTCTCCCCAAAATTATGGGTATCTCTTTATCTTCCTCCATATCTAACACAATGAAATCCACAGAAAAAATAAATTGATCCACTTTTACCAAAACATCTTCTATAACTCCTTTAGGATATGTGATCGAACGATCTGCTAATTGCAGAGTTAAAGTAGTCGGGGTTATTTCTCCTAGTCCCAGTCTTTTGAATATTGATAGAGGCATAAGTTTAATGCTTGCACCCAAATCACATAAAGCTTTTCCACAGAATCTTTCTCCAATTGCACATGGAATTGTGAAACTACCAGGATCTCTAACTTTTTCGGAAGCTTTTTCGAATTATCGCACCGCACTCCTCACTAAGTGCAACAGTCTCATTTTCTTCAAACTTCCTCTTTTTATTAAGAATATTCTTCATAAATTTCGCATAGCTTGGCATTTGTTCTAGGGCTTCAGCAAATGAAATATTGATTGTAAGCTTCTTTAATATCTCCAAGAATTTTGAAAATTGCTTTTCCAAGTTTTGTTGACGAAGTCTCTGAGGAAATTGAGGTGGTAGTTTTTCTAAATCAACCTTAGGTGGAGAAATAGGTCTTTCAAAACCTTTTGGAGCGTCCTCTTTAGGTCTTTCAATTTCTTTCTCTACTTCAGTTTCTTTTTGAACTCTACCTTCCAATTCTTTTCCACTTCTCAGTTGAATTGCTTTCACTTGTGCTTTATTCTTTTCTCTTGGATTCACTTCAGTATTACTTGGAAGCATTCCTTGGGATCTATTACTTAAGGCATTTGCAATTTGTCCCAATTAATTTTCAATATTTTTGATGGTTGCTCCTTGAATTTGTAATTGATTTCCCATATGTGATACTACTTCTTCCATAGACATAAAGCTTTGTTATAACCTGAAGGATAAGTTAATCTATTATTATTATTACCTTGGTTGTTCCAATTCCCCAATGGGTTTACTTGAGTGTTCCCCTATTATTGATTAACACCACCCTGATTATCGTTATTCCAGTTAAAATTTGGATGATTCTTCCAACTTGGGTTATAATAATTGGAATATGGGTTGTTAAGTTTGATTATAACATTCACAGTTTTTGGTAAAGAATAAGAATCAACCATTTGGCCTAATGAATTTTCTTCAATCATGAGATTTGGCCGAGAAAAATTCATCCCAAATTGGTCTATCTTCCTTGATACAACAACAACTTGATTTGCTAACATTGTAAAAGCATCATTTTCATAAACACTGGCTACCTTTTTAGGATTTAACCTTTCAAATGGCCATTGAAAATTATTAGTAGCCATTTCTTCAATTAAAGCATAAGCATCAGAAAATGGTTTAGACATTAATGATCCACCAGCAGCAGCATCGATGATTGATCTAAGAGATCCAACTAATTAATTATAAAAGTTTGAATTATTAACCAATCTGGTATCACATGATGTGGACATTTCCTAAGGAGATCTTTAAATATTTCTCATGCTTCATATATTGATTCTCCTTCAAACTGGCAAGAAGATGTTATATCATTTCTCAACTTAACTGTCTTAGATGGTGGAAAATATTTAGTAAGGGATTTTTGTGACAGTTCACCCAAAGTTCTAATTGATTCAGGTTCTAACGAATGTAACCACATTTTAGCTTTATCCCTTAGTGAGAAAGGAAAAAGTCTAAGTCTAATAACATCATCCGAAACACCATCATATTTAAAAGTAGCACAAAACTCTAGAAAATTAGCAAGATGAAAATTAGGATCTTCAGTTGTTGCTCCCCAAAACTGATTATTTGACACCATTTGGATAATAACAGGTTTAAGCTCAAAAGAATTAGCAGCTACAGCAGGGTTTTGAATACTACCACGAAGTTCATCAACTGTATGGTTAATATAATCTCTTAGAGGTCTTAATTCTTGATGGATGCCAACATTTCGATTTTGATGATTTGCCATTTCTTGAATAGTTTTTTTCTTTTTCTGCATTTTTAATTTTTTTGATTTTTCTGATAGTTCTTTCTAATTCAGAATCATAAGGCACAAGTCCTTCAGAACCTGAACTACGCATACAATAATAAAACAAAACAAAATACAACACACTAACAAAAACAAAGAAAAGTAAAAATTTAAAATTTCTTAATTCTCTTTAAAATACAATTTAAATTAATTTCCCCTGCAACGGCGCCAAAAACTTGATCCCCGATAATATAAGTGCAACGGATGCCAGAAACTTGGTTCCGCTGGATAAATGCGCTGATGATGTAAGATATGAAAATAATGATTTTATAATATGAGATACTACGCAAGTATACGTATCTTTTATTAAGTAATATAAGACTTTCTGATTAAGCCCCGAGATATCAAACCCACAGGAAAAATGTGAAATCTTTAAAGGAATCAGAGAAATTATCTTTTTACTTTCTTTAATTGTTTTCAAAAAGGTATGTCTTGATTTTGAAAAGTTTTGAAGGTTGATATGTCTCTTTTTTTTAATTTTCTTAATACAATGCAAAGCAAGAAATTAAAATTACAATAACTAATAACACTGGATGTAAAATACTATTAATTAGAATATCTTTTTCTTTCTTTTCATGAAGTAGTAATAATTCTTAAAGTATTGTTGAGTAAGTATTCAAATTTTTGTTGTGACAGATAGAAGCAAATGTGTTCTTTACCCTTACTTGGTTCTATAAAGAACATAGGTTAATTTGAAATTTATATTATTTTGAACATGGTTAGGCGGGGAAGATACCGAGTCTCTCACTCTAGAGTTCCCTCGATTCCCACCACCCTGGGGCTAACTTCTCATAACAAAACTCAAAACTTCAAACCAAATTTGGGGGTTTTAGCTCTGTCACTCTAAAATCCTCTAATTGTACTACCTTTTATAAAAATATCTTCTAATATTACATTCAATTATATGGACTACAGTTCTCACCCATATAATTTCATGTGATTCTTACTAACTTTTATGAGACAACACCGCATTGGATCTTACATAGTCTCAATAAATTTTACAACTTATCAGGCCAAATTAAGAAGTAAATAAAGTTTTTAGAATCAATCTTCACAACTTCTTCCAACTTTTAAACACTTATACTTTCCACAACAATTCTCTTTAAATTAATTACTTCTCCATTTAAGAAAGAAAAAGATAAAGTAAACTACTCAGAATGCATTGAGAAAATATAATAACACATTGATTTGAAATTAAAAACAACACTTAAATGAAAATCCTCTCCACAAGACTAAGGAAGTTCCTCTGAAACTTTGACTCTTCACTAAACTACTTCTCAGAGCAAGTCTCCCAACTCTGTTAACTCAGAATACAGACTTCAGACTTCAATAAAAACAAATCTAAAAGATAGAAAAGAAGTGGGAAGAATAATACTTCACTCCGACCCTTTTCTCCTTTCTACTCTCTACTCCTACTCTAAATGAAAACTTTAAAATACAGTGGAAGAACAATGGAAGTACTCTTCAAAATGCAGTGGAAGAGTCTCCTCAAATTGCCTCCTCTAAATCTTTCCTAAGACTCTCTTTAAATAGTAAACCAAAAGGTGCCTTGGTGTCTCTTCAAAATGTGTCCAGATTCAATGTATCTACCAAGGAACGCACCCCTTCATTCAATCTTGCCGCCCAAAGGAAGTTATGAATGTTACCACCAAGAGTTGCATCCCATCCCCTTTAAAATTGGCGCCAAATCCATTTGAATCTCGATTTTTAACTGTGGCGGCTAAGCGCCGACCCAGCGGCGCTTAGCCGCTAGTGCCAAATTTTTTATTTTTCATTATTTTTGCTCCAAATTTGATTCAATTTTGCTCCTTTCATCATGGCCATCCATTTTCATCATACCTGTAAGAAAAACACAAAATACCTTCCATTAAAGTGCAATATCATTAAAAATAGGTATAAAAATGTGCATAAAAATACTAAATATTTTAGGTGTATCATCGATTAAAATGGGTTTTCTAATAACTAATCCTAAATAAAGTTCTTAAATAAAAAGATAACTTATGGATAAATTGGTTTGGAGAATTTCGAGATATTAAAAACTACCCTTCTCTTGTAATTACATAGATAATGTGTAGGAAAGAGATGCTTAGAATTTTATGAAGTAGTGCCAAATATAAGAAATCCTATTCTTTACCTTCGCTCGATAGTATAAAGAACATTGGCTAATTTATAGATCAATTCAGGATGTATTATTTGTAGAATGAGTTAATCTAGGCTCACACTTCTAGATGTCCAAGGGTGACTATGGTCGGCCCTACTAGTGACCCGTTCCCTTTCTGTAAACCAAATTATTAGAATTTAGTCTATCACTCTAAAAACTAATCAATTCTACGCCCAATAAAAAATATCTCCCTATTTATTTGCACTTCACCTTGAATAACCCTCCTAAGGCCTTTAATTACCCAAAGATTCATGTGATATCTACTAGTTAAGAACTCATCTCCGGTTAAGTCTCCGAATTCTTCAACAGATTTTACAATAAAAGTGATCAAATTGTAAAGTAAATGAAGATCCGATATGAATATCATCACCATAATTTAATAAGAGAATATCAAAGCAAATCTTAATTCCTAAACATGTATCTATTTCATTACAAAAAAAAAGTAAATGAAAATAATGGCATAAGAAGTAAAAGAATAGAAAAAATTATATAATAAATTAAGTGCCAACAAGGAACTTATTTCATTAGTATTCTATTATATTTATACAACTATCTATCACTTAGAAGCATATAATAGATAATTTTATCATAAAAATAATTTTCCAACACATGCCACTACTTCATATTAAAAGAAAGAGTAAAAAAATACTTACGAAGCATGGATAAATCACGTCAAAAAACAAGGTTTAAAACAAAGAAAATCCACTAGAAAGTGTTTACAACAATTACAAGAGAATGAAGAACATAATACTTAGCTTTTTCCCTCTGAAGGAAAGAAGAAGATCTCTCCACCAAAGTCTCCCATCGATCCATGCGCCGCTCGTACATCCCTTACATAAATATCTCAAAATCCCTCACCAATCTCTCCATAAGATGTAGAAATCTACATCTTCATGACTCTAAAATGACTCTAAAATGACTATGGGGGAAAAGAGAGAGAGAGAGAGAGAGAGAGAGAGAGAGACCTCCCCCTTGCTATAGAATTATAGAGCTTCGAAAATGACCAAGGGTTGCATAAAGAACCTCTTCAAAATTCGTCCACATTCATTGAATCTTATAGAAAATAACTGTGGCGCCTAGGCGCTGGACTCTGTGACCAGATCTTCACACCCCTTCACTTTGGATCGCACCTCTTTGCGATTAAAATCGTTTTCCTGTGTTCAGATGCATTGTATCACATGTCCTATGTATCAGGAGTAACTTCCAGTCATTTAGAAGGTTTGATAAGCGCTTAACACCGTCAAAATAACTGCCTAAAGTTGATAAAAAACTTAACTACTTTAGAATCAAATTGGCGCCTAGGCGCCAGTCCCAATGGACACACCCCATCATTCAAATAACACATCTCTTCGTTTAATAATCACTCTAAGTGTCTATATTCATTATATAATTGATTTGGGGTGTGCATAATGTCAAGAAACTTCTAGAACACCCTAGAATGGACAAAAGTTGTTAATAATCCGTCCAATAACCATTTTTGGACGATTCTGGAGCTTGGACGTCGAGTTCTGGTGGCGCCACCCTCTGCGCAGCTCCATCGTTTTGCTTCATTTAGCTTTGTTTCAACTCTGTTTCGCCCCATTTCAGTTGCGTCACGTTCCTAACATCTTCACCTACAAGATAGACATAAAAATAACCTTTCTCAAAAGTATAATTTCATTTAAAAACATGTGAGAAATGTAAAATAGATTAAGCATAGAAAAATATACTGATATGTACTAGGTCATAATTTTCTTCTTTGCTCATTTTGGCTCCAAATTACATTATTTTTGCCTCATTTCTCTAAAATCATATATTTTCATACTTGAAGACAAAAATATGCAAAATACATTCCTTTAAAGTGTATATGATAAAAATGTGCATAAATTGAACATAAAATCTACACTAAAAATAGGTAAATTTTAGTTGGATCAATTCCCTCAAACTTAAACGTTACTTGTCCTCAAGTAACACTATAACTTTAAAAACCAAATATGTTGACTTTTGGTTGTGGTTTTCAATAGAGTTTCCTATAATTTCATCTTAGAAATGTTATAGTATAACATAGGAGAAATTCTAGCAAATCAACCTAGGACTAGAGTGTAAGAATATCTCATATTCAACTTAGGAATCCTGATTTTCTATTTACTTCAAAAGTTATTGAAAATTGTTAAACTAAAGATTCATAGAAAGTATAAAAATGGAATTTAAGCTTCTTATTTATATCAATTGAACCAATACCTTTTGAAATAAGAATAAGCTTAGGATTATTTTTAAGTCTTTTCATTTAAAAAGATTCAAGTGAAACTAATTTTTGATTAGGCTTCTCCTCAAGCTTCTCCTCACTTATTTTCTTTTTTTTCTTTTCTTAGGGGATCATTTTCAATCTCTTTTTTTCTAATTTTTTTATGTGAGGATTACTATATCTGGATAGGCCTTTAATAATTTTGAATTTCACTATTCTCTCTCTAAAATCCAAAACTCAAAACTTTCCCTCACTTTTTATAAGTGTAAGTATTAGTTTGAAAATGTTTTTCAATAAAGGCTCAATTCTTATTAAGTATAAACCTAGGAATTTTAGCTTTTCAAATATTCAACTCCTTTCTACCATAAATAGAAAAATAATTTTTTTAATATTTCCTACAAAATATCTTAACTCTGGAATAGTTTCTTCACTAAGGATTTCAACTAAGTTATTTTTTTAACATTCCTAAAATCGAAATTATAGTAACCTAAATGTAACACCACATACCACAAGTCATTTTAAAAATGATATCAAATTGGATACATGCTGCTGAGGACAAATAAAGTTACATTTTAAAAATTTTTCTTCCCCCCAAACTTATATTTAAAAATATTTTGTAATAAATTCTATAAAATGTTGTAGGAAGTAAAAGTAAAGGTTGAATCTACTTACTATTACAACATCCTATCAAATTCATATACATGCAATTAGGATAGAATGACAGCAAGAGAAAGTAAATCTAACCTAAAACATGCTTGTAATAAAATTACACTAAAAGCAAGTATTTTCACATTAAAATTTTATTTTTCTTCCTACACTCAAACTTAATTTTTAACATATATAGCATTCAATACAGAAAATATAAGCAAGAAGAAAAATAATTTAGAAATTCTATCTACCACAAATGTCTATCAAAACTATTTACAAGTATTCATTAGGACAAAACAATATGCAGTAGAAAGTAAATCTAAACTAATCATGCGAGAATGAAATTCATTAAATAAAAGTTAAACTAGAAAAGTATGTATCAGCAAGGGAATATAATAAATGTTCCTCAAGTCTTATATAAAATTGTAACACTAGCACAAACACACAATTAAATACAAACACACATGATAAATGAGGTCAATTCATCCTTTAACTCATCGCATCTCACTAATTTACCTCTAATTTCTAATGGAATCACTTCACTAGTAAATTAGGTACTTTCAAATGATTTTATAGAGTATAATCCCAAAGATAAGATTACCCCTAATATATTGGTTTCCAGACACCAATCTCAGGCATCATTTAATCCCTATAATTAAGCACCTCTAACAGTTATAAAGATAGTGTAAGATCATCCACATGGTATTCATCAAATAGGTTCGCGACTCCTACCTAATGAAAATAAAGTTACAGAAAGGAAGTAACAAATTAAGATGGAACTATCAATGTTCAAAATTCATAATTTCTCTTGTAAAACTCAAGTCTGGGTGAGACCCAAGTCATAGAGGACTCGTTAATCCAACCACTACAAGAGAACATACAAGTCTAATCATAATAAGAAGTTAAGGAATCACAACTCTCATGACACACAAAGATCAAACTACTAACATTCTAAACATCAACCAACAACAATCAAACTTATCAATCCATAATGACACACAAAGATCAAGTCAATCCACTCTAAAGCAAACACTATACAACACTAACAATCATGACTCTCAAGCACACTAAATCAAAACACACTGATAACTATGGGTTGCCTCCCATAAACTCTTGCTTTTAACGTCGCGGGCTCTAAAAATGATTCCTCCTGGATCAAAATTCCAATTAATTAATCATCGATCAATCGCTCAATCATTTCCAGATCCAGGGATTCATATAAAATCCTCAAATTTTAATTTTTCATTCAACACTTCATTTTTCAGTTTGATTTATATCATGTTCCTCATATTTCTTTCAAGATCCAATATTCTTCTATTTATTTTCTGAATTTGCATATTAATATCATCCTTAAAATTTATAAGAAATAGATCTTTATAAGATACTTCAATATCTGCCAAATTTTGGATCGAATTTTCTTTAGATAATTCATATTCTAGATCAATATCTTCTATGTTACACTTCTGTTTCAAATTATCTTCCAATTCTTCCCCTTTATAATTATTAAATAATGGAGGATCTATCTTAGTTGAGGAAATAGATTTTTCTAATTCCTTAGGAATTTCTTCCAATGGTCTTCTAATATCCTTAACCTCTTTTTTTAACTCAAAGTTCTTTTGAAATATATCCTTAAATTCTCTTCCAAGTTCTAGTTTATAACTTTATCATGTTCATCATTCAATTCAGGTTTTTCTTGTGGTTGAGTCGAATCTAAAGATATAAAGACTGGTTGTATTGATGAATTCCCTAAATAGGTAGGCTTTAAAATTGTATGGGGTACATCCATCTTAAGTTCATGAGATTTTTCAACAAATGGAATTAGAAGTTTACTATTTTTGGTAGCGTCCATCATTTCACACCTCTCCTGAACATACATACAGTCTTCTTTAAATAATGTTTTTGAATCATCATGAAAATCCATTTCAATCTCATCATTTAACTTACTCTCAAAACTTTCTTGGAAATGGTCTTTACTTAGATAATCAATTTCATCTATCCAAAAACAATCATCATCATTTCTCTCAGCTGGATATTTCATAGTCTTTAATACATCAAAAGAAATTTTCTGGTCATTAATATTCATAATCAACTCTCCTTTTTGCGCATCTATCATAGCTTGTCCAGTAACAAGGAAAGGTCTCCCTAAAATAATTGGAATTTATTTATCTTCCTCCATATCTAATACAATAAAGTCCAAAGGAAAGATAAACTTATCCACATTAATAAGCACGTCTTCTATAACCCCTTTTGGATAAATGATAGATTGATCAGCTAACATAAGTGTTACAGTAGTGGGAGAAATATCGACTAAAACTAACCTTCTAAGTATAGATAGAGGCATCACAATAATGCTCACTCCTAAATCACACATAAAGCTTTTCCACATAATCTTTCTCCAATTGCATAAAGAACTGTAAAGCTACAAGGACCTTTAATTTTCTGAGGAAAATTTTTATGAAGTATAGCGCTGCACTCCTCACTTAGTGAAACTGTCTCGTAATCCCCAAATTTCCTTTTCTTGTTTAATATCTCCTTAATAAACTTTGAAAAACTTGGCATCTGTTCCAAAGCTTCAGTGAAAGGAATATTTATCGTTAACTTCTTAAGTACTTTCATGAACTTTGAAAATTTCTTATCCAACTCATGCTGTCTAAGTCTTTGAGAAAATGGAGGTGGTGGTCTTTCCAGACTGATTTTAGTTGGAGAAATTAATTTTTTCAAATCCTTAGAAACATGTTTTTCAGGTCTTTAAGTTTCCTTTATTTCTCTCACAACATCTTTCTCTTTTCTAACCACATCCTCTATCTCTCTTCCACTTTTTAATTGGACAGCTTCTACTTGTTCATTAATGTTATCTTTAGGGTTGATCTCAATGTTGCTAGGAAGTGCTCCTTGGAGTTTATTGCTAAGTGAATTAGCAATTTGTTTCAATTGATTCTTTATATTTTTAATCGCAGCATTTTGACTTTGCAACTGGTTTCTTATTTGCAATACCACTTCTTCCATATACATCTTCTTATCCTCAAATTGATGATCATTGTTAGAGTCCGGTGGATATGAAGGTCTATAGTTTGTGTTCCCCTGATTATTCCAACTTCCATTAGGATTCACATGATTATTTTCCCATTTTTGGTTTTCACCATCAGTATTATGATTTCAGTTAAATTTAGGATGGTTCTCCCAACACGGGTTGTAAAAGTTAGAATATGGGTTGTTTATGGTATTTAAAGCGTCATATGATAAGTTAGAATCAATTATACGCCCTAATGAAATTTTCTCACTTACAGAAGTATATTGAGGCTGGTTCATTCTAAATTGGTCCAACTTCCTTGATATTACGACAACCTGAGATGCAAGAATTGTGATCACATCTGTATCATGAACACTAGCTACATTTTTATGATTTACCCTTGTAGAGGGCCATTGAAATTCATTTGTAGCCATTTTTTCAATTAATGCATATGCTTCATTAAATGATTTTGACATTAATGATCCACCAGCAGTAGCATCAATTATAAACCTTAGGGATCCTACTAACTCATTATAAAAAGTTTGAATGATTAACCAATCGGGCAGAGCATGATGTTGACACTTTCTTAGGAGTTTCTTATATCTTTCCCAGGCTTCGTATATTGATTCTCCTTCATATGGACAAAATGAGATAATATTGTTTCTAAGTTTAGTAGTCCTTCAAGGTGGAAAATACTTAGCTAGGAATTTCTGAGTTAACTCCTTCCAATTTTTAATAGAGCCAGGTGCTAATGAGTATAACCATATTTTAGCCTTATCCCTTAGTGAGAAAGGAAAAGCCTTAGCCTAACAGCATCGTCTGACATGCCGTTATAATGAAATGTAGCACAAAGTTCTAGAAAACTAGATAAGTGTAAATAGGGATTCTCTAAATGAGTTCCCCCAAACTAATTGTTCTGCACCAGTTGGATAATCTCAGGATTTATTTCAAACTAGTTAGCTTCTATAATAGGGTTTTGTATACTTGAGTGAATTTCATCTGTCGTAGGATTTACGTAATCCCTCAATGAAGTATGCTGATTTTCCACGTTATTATCTTGAAAGTTTTCCATTTCGATTTCTAGTTTTTCGAGTCCTTTCTGTATTTTTATTTTTTTTATTTTTTTCAAACTCGGGATTATAAGACACAAGTTATGCAGATCTTTTGTTTCGCATACATAACACAACAAACAATACATTAACAATTAAACAAATAATAGATGAAATATATTCAACACAATAAAATATTTTTACGAACACCTTATTTTTCACACAAACAATTTTTTTTCTTTTTTTCACAACACTTTTTCATATAACAATACAATTTTCATAAAAAAATAGTTTTTACGACACTTCAGTTTTCCAAGTATAAACCTAATTATTTCAACTAAAATTCTCCTAAAGTTCATACCGAAGCTTCCCCAGCAACGGCACAAAAACCTTGACCCGACCCGCAATAACGCAGTAATTTTTGCTTCCAAAAGATGGCCAAAAACTTGACCTAATTTATAAATAGCGGCTAGTGTATAAAATTAAAATATTGTAAAATTTTTGAAAATTTTTTACACACTAAGGGTACTACGCAAGTATACGTATTGTTTCAAGTAATATATGATTTTCTTTTATAACCCCAGTATTGATCCCACAGAGAAGTGAGGTAAGAAATTATTTAGACTAATTCCAGTATATTGTTATAAGGCCTAAATTTGGAATGTTGATTAAAATGAGTTTTCTAATAACTAATCCTAAATAAAGTTCTTAAATAAAAAGATAATTTATGGATAAATTGGTTTGGATAATTTCGAGATATTAAAAACTACATTTCTCTTGTAATTACATAGATAATGTGTAGGAAAGAGATGCTTAGAATTTTCATGAAGTAGTGCAAAATTGAAACAATCCTATTCTTTACCTTCGCTCGATAGTATAATGAACATTGGCTAATCTATAGATCGGTTAAGGATGTATTATTAATAGAATGGGTTAATCTAGGCTCACACTTCTAGATGTCTAAGGGTGGCTATGGTCGGCCCTACTAGTGACCCGTTCCCTTTCTATAAACCAAATTATTAGAATTTAGTCTATCACTCTAAAAACTAATCAATTCTATGCCCAATAAATAATATCTCCCTATTTATTTGCACTTCACCTTGAATAACCCGCTCAAGGCCTTCGATTACCCAAGGATTCATGTGATATCTACTAGTTAATAACTCATCTCTAGTTAGGTCTCCAAATTATTCAACAGATTTTAACAATACAAGTGATCAATTTATAAAGTAAATGAAGATCCGGTATGAATATCATCACCATAATTTAACAAGAGAATATCTAAGCAAATCTTAATTCCTAAACATGCATCTATTTCATCACAAAATAAAAGTAAATAAAAATAATGACATAAGAAGTAAAAGAATTGATAGAATTATGTAATAAATTAAGTGGCAACAAGGAACTTATTTCATTAGTATTCTATTATATTTATGCAACTATCTGCCACCTAGAAGCATCTAATAGATAATTCTATCATAAAAATAATTTTCCTACACGTGTCACTACTTCATATTAAAAGAAAGAGTAAAGAAAATTAATTATGAAGCATGGATAAATCACGTCAAAAAACTCAATTTAAAACAAAGAAAATCCACTAGAAAGTGTATACAACAATTACAAGAGAATGAAGAACACAATACTTAGCTTTTCTCTCTGAAAGAAAGAAGAAGATCTCTCCACCAAAGTCTCCCTTCGATCCATGCACTGCTCGTACATCCCTTATATTAATATCTCAAAATCACTCACCAATCTCTCGATAAGATGTAGAAATCTACATCTTCATGACTCTAAAATGACTAAGGGGGAAGAAAGAGAGAGAGAGAGAGAGAGAGAGAGAGAGAGAGAGAGACCGCCCCTTGCTGTAGAATTGGTCCCTATTTATAGAGCTTCAAAAATGATCAGGGGTTACTTAAGACACCTCTTCAAAATTTGTCCACATTCATTGAATCTTCTAGAAACTAATTGTGGCGCCTAGGCACCGGGATTGGGCGCCTAGGCGCCGAACTATGTTACCAGATCTTCACACCCCTTCACTTTGGATCGCACCTCTTTGCGATTAAAACCTTTTTCCTGTGTCTCGATGCTTTATATCACATGTCCTATGTATCAGGAGTAACTTTCAGTCCTCTAAAAGGTCTGATAACCGCTTAATACCGTCAAAATAACTACCCAAAGTAGATCAAAAACTTAACTGCTTCAAAATCGAATTGGTGCCTAGGCGCCGGAGTCGGGCGCCTAGGCGCCAGTCCTAATGGACACACCCCTTCATTCAAATGACACATCTCTTCATTTAATAACCACTCCAAGTGTCTATATTCATTGTATAACTGATTTGGGGTGTGCATAATGTCAAGAAACTTCTAGAATACCCTAGAATGGACAAAAGTTGTCAATAATCTATCCAATAACCGTTTTTGGACGATTCTGGAGCCTAAGCGTCGAGTTCTGGCAGCGCCACCCTCTGCACAGCTCCACCGTTTTGCTTCGATTGGCTTTATTTCAACTTTGTTTCGCCCCATTTTAGTTGCGTCGCGTTCCTAACGGCTTAACCTACAAGATAGACATAAAAAACAATCTTTCTCAAAAGTATAATTTCATTCAAAAACATGTGAGAAATGTAAAATAAAATAAGCATAGAAAAATATATTGATATGTACTAAGTCAGAATTTTCTTCTTTACTCATTTTGGCTCCAAATTGCATTATTTTTGCCTCATTTCTCTAAAATCATTTATTTTTATACTTGAAGACAAAAATATGCAAAATACATTCCTTTAAAGTGTATATCATAAAAAATGTGCATAAAGTGAGCATAAAATCTACACTAAAAATAGGTAATTTTTAGTTGGATCAGCAGGCTATCGCTAGCAAAACTAATAACCCTTATTCCAATTACTATAATCCAGGTCGGAAGAATCACCCTAAATTAAATTGCAATAATGAAAATCCATAATAGGGAAATAACCAACCTAACCAAATTGGAAATTGGAATAATCAAGGTAATTTTAACTATTGGCATTTTTATCCTCCTGGTTTTAATAACCAACAATTTAAGGAAAAGAAACTGTCTATAGAAGAATTAATTTTACAAATAGGTAGTCAGTTGCAAAATCAAAATGCTGCGATAAGAGATATTGAAAATCAAATGGGGCAAATTGCAAATGCAATTAACAACAGACCACAGGGAACACTTCCAAGTACTGTTGAAGTAAATCCAAGAGAAAATTGAAAAGATCAAGAGCAAATTAAAGCTGTATTACTTAGAAGTGGAAAAGAACTAAGGGATGGAAAGGAAAATAAAATTCAAAAAGAGAATAAAGTCATAGAAGTTGAGAAACCTAAGGAAATAATTACTAAAAAAGAAAAACTATCTCATGATGAATTTGAAAAACCTTCACCCTCCACAATGACTAAAACAACAAAAATTGGACCAACAATTTTCAAAATTTTTTGAGGTATTCAAAATGCTTACAATTAATATTCCATTTGCTGAAGCTTTGGAACAAATTCCTAAGTATGCTAAATTTATGAAAGATAATCTTAAAAAGAAAAGAAAATATGAAGCTTTTGAAACGATTACATTAAGCGAAGAATGTAGGACAATTATTCAGAAAAAGCTACTCAGAAGCTTAAAGATCCTGGAAGTTTTACTATACCTTGTGCTATAGGAAATAGATTTCATAGAAAAGCTTTATGCGATTTAGGAGCAAGTATTAACCTCATGCCTTTATCCATTTTTAAAAGGTTAGATTTGGGATAAATATCTCCTACTACTGTAAGCTTACAATTAGCAGACCGATCTACTACTCACCCAAGAGGAATGATAGAAGACGTTTTGGTAAAGTGGATAAATTTATTTTTCCTGTTGATTTTATAATTCTGGATATGGAAGAAGATGAAGAGATTCCTATTATTTTAGGAAGACTGTTCCTTGCTACTGAACGTGCTATGATAGACGTATAAAAATGGGAGCTAACCATGAGAGTTAATGATCAAGAAGTAATATTCAATTTTCTTAAATCAATGTGGTCTCATTACGATGACAAGTGTTATAGAATGGATATTTTTGATTATATGATAGCACAACACTATCAAGAAAAATGTCAAATCATTTCTAAAGAAGAGGAGTTATTAGATCCTGAAGATTTAAGTGATGAAAGTGATTCTGAAGAAGATATAAAAGATATTGATTATATTAATGAAAATTGGGAAATATTGGATACGACTAAAAGTAATGAATTCAAACCATCAATTAAAAAGGCTCCTAAATTGGAATTAAAGGAATTACCCTCTCATTTAAAGTATGTCTTTTTAGGGAATTCATTAACTTTACTAGTTATTATATCTTCTGAATTAACTACAGAATAAGAGATGAAATTGATAGAAGTTTTAAAACAATATAAAAAACCTTTTGGATGGAAAATAGGAGATATTAAAGGAATAAGCCCATCAATATGTATGCACAGAATACTATTAGAAAATGACAGTAAACCCAGTATTGAACCTTAAAGGAGACTAAACCCTATTATGAATGACGTGGTTAAGAAAGAAATGTTAAAATGGTTGAATGCTGGAATAATTTATCCAATATCAGATAGTCCTTGGGTTAGTCCTATTCATTGTGCTCCAAAGAAAGGAGGAGTGACTATTGTTGAAAATGAAAATAATGAATTGAATCCAACAAGACAAGTTACTGGTTAGAGAATCTGTATTGATTACAGAAAATTAAATACTGCCACCAAGAAAGATCATTTTCCTCTTCCATTCTTACATCAAATGCTGGATAGATTAGCGGGACATTCATATTTCTGTTTTTTAGATGGATATTTTGGTTATCATCAAATACCTATAACTTTTGAAGATCAAGAAAAGACTACGTTTACAAGTCCTTACAGAACTTTTGCTTTTCGTAAAATTCCTTTTTGATTATTTAATGCACCTGCTACTTTTCAAAGGTGTATGATGGCTATCTTTTCTGATTTAATTGAAAAAGGAATTGAAATTTTTATGGATGATTTTTATGTATTTGGAACTTCTTTTGATTCTTGTTTACATAATTTGATTAAAGTTTTAAAACGCTGTCAAGAAAAAAATTTAGTTCTGAATTGGGAGAAGTGTCAATTTATGGTTACAAAATGAATTGTACTTAGACATAATATTTCTAAAAATGGAATGGAAGTTGATCAAGCAAAAATTCAAGTTTTTACTGGATTGTAACCCCCAACTAATATAATTGGTATAAGAAGTTTTCTTGGACATGCTGGATTTTATAAAAGATATATTAAAGATTTTTTTAAGATTACTAAACCTTTATGCCATCTTTTAGAAAAAGATATAAAATTTGAATTCGATAAAAATTACCGAAATGCCTTTAATTTATTAAAAGAAAAATTAATCACTGCACTTATCATAGTTGCACCTAATTGGGAAAAACCATTTGAATTAATTTGTGATGCAAGTGATTACGTTATAGGGGTAGCTTTAGGACAAATATATGATAAGATGTTTAAAGTTATATATTATGCTAGTAAAACTCTTAATGAAGCTCAAATTAATTACACTACCACCGAAAAAGAGCTATTGGCTACAGTATATGCCTTTAACAAATTTCGATCATATTTACTTGAAATAAATGTATTGTGCATACGTATCATTCTATTATTAAATATCTGATGACAAAAAAAGAAGCTAAACTTTGATCGATTAGATGGATCATTCTTTTGCAAGAATTTGACTTTCAAGTAGTTAATAGAAGAGGGTCTGATAATCAAATCGCCGATCAACTTTCAAGAATAGAACATGATAAGGAATTGAATGATAAGGAAGAAATTAATGATTGTTTTCCTGATTAACAACTTTATACAATTTCTGATGGATTAATCCCATGGTATGCTGATATAGTTAATTATTTAGCTAGTAACGTTATACCATATGGATTATATCATCAACAGAAAAATAAATTCTTATATGATGTGAAATTTTACTTTTGGGATAATCCCTTTCTGTTTAAACACTATAAGGATTCTATTATACGAAGATGTGCTCCTTATGAAGAAGCTTTCGAGATTATTCAAAAAATACCACAACTTTGAATTTGACGAGAATTTCGGAATTGATAAAAATAATTTTAAAATTTTACAATCTAGATTTTATTAGCCTACATTATTTAAGGATGTTTACAATTATGTTAAATCCTGTGATCGCTGTTAACATATAGGCAATATTTATAGGAGAGATGAAATGCCTCTAAATTTTAATTTGGAAGTGAAAATTTTAATGTCTGGGGTTTAGATTTCATGGGACCATTTATTCCTTCTTCAGGAAAAATTTATATTCTATTAGCTGTTGATTATACTTCGAAATGGATTGAAGCTAAAGCTTTACCTCATTGTGATGCTAAAAGTGTTGAAAAATTTTTAATTGAAAATATTTTTACCAGATTTGGAATGCCAAGAATAATTATCACTGATGGGGGAAGTCATTTCAAGAATTTTATGATTTAGAGATTAATGAGTAAATTTAGGAATAACCATAGAATTTCAACAGCTTGTCATCCCCAAACTAGTGGATTAGCTGGAGTATCAAATATAGAAATAAAAAAAATTTAGAGAAAACAGTTAACCCAAAATGAACGAATTGGGCTGATAGACTTAATGATGCTCCATGGGCTTATAGGACTGCTTATAAAACTCCTATTGGAATGTCACCATATAGGTTCATATATGGAAAACCTTGTCATTTACTTATTGAATTGGAACATAAAGATTATTGGTTGATTAAAGAGCTTAATTACAATTTAAGTGATGCTGGAGATAAATGATTATTGCAATTGAATGAACTTGAAGGAATTAGATATGATTCATATGAAAGTGATTAAATTTATAAAGAGAAAAATGAAGAAGCTGCATGACAAAAAAATATTAAGAAAGACTTTTGAGCCTGGACAAGAAGTTTTATTATATATTTCAAGATTAAAATTGTTTCCAGGAAAATTGAAATCCAAATGGCAGGACCTTTTATTGTTAAGAAATTTTATCCTTATGGAGCGGTGGATATAATTGATCAGAAAACAAATTTTGTAATTAAAGTAAATGGACAAAGATTGAAGCCCTCTATTGGAGGAACTTTGCCATCTTTTAAAGATGTGCTATATTTAATCCATTTGGAATAAACTGTTGGTTATATCGGGCTGACGACATTAAACCAAGTACTTTATGGGAGGCAACCCATAGTATGATTTAATTTTTTTTTATATTAAGTGTGCTTTATATGTGACTTCATTTAGTTACATATTTTTTAGATCCACTTTTAGACTCTATTTTGGAGTGAAACTTATGAAAATTTTATGAAGGGCGAACCTATGAATTTTAGGATTCTGGCGCCTAGGCGCCAGAACTGGCGCCTAAGTGCCAGAACTAGAGCCTATGCGCCAGAACTAGAGCCTAAGCGCCAGACATCAGAATTCCTGGCGCTTAGGCACCACAGTTCTGTATCATGGTAAAACTGCCTAAATAAGGTTTTTACCCACTCAAACCTTTATAAAAAACTACTTCTTCTTCCCAAAATGTCAGGCCCTCAAATTTCCACCCTAGAATTACACTTTTGAGAGAAAAGAAAGGTTGGATTGCTTTTATGGAGAGACATACAACGAAGAATGGAGGGAAAGCCAATTTTATGCACAAAGATTCTCAAACCTACTTCAATGGCTACTTAGCTATGACATTAGAGAAGCTTTTTGGTCAACTTGAGAAGATTGAAGAAGAATTGGTGCCTATTGGAGAAAGGATGCATGAGATGTACCATCAATATGAGCACATGGAATGGCAAATGAAGGTACAATCTGACCATTTGGTTGCATTTGAAGACCACCATGTAACCATGAATGCTCAAAACAAATAGATTGATGAAAAGACGGCCTTGGAATTTCCTCGTGTCCCTTTCTTTCACTCCTTTGTTCGTAGTGAACTACCTTGTAGAACTAACGAAGGTTCTGATGTGAATCCTTAAATTTAGGGTGACTTTATGAGGAGAAATTGATTGTGAATATGATGTGTTAAGTAGTGTGCTTGATGTATTGTGTAAGTGATTTATATGAGTGTTATGTGTTGTTGTGAATTGTGAGAAGTTGTGTATGTGTGTTTTCTGTATTTTTTGAACTTTATCTTGAAGATTTAAAATAGAATGATGTGAAACTTGAGTTTGAGTGTATCAAATTGTGTTTGGAATGAATCTTAAATTTGGAATCTATTTTGGACTTGAATATTCTCTTTAATTGCTAGGAGATGTTTAATGATGTTTTCGACATAATTTTAAGTATACAGAGGTTAGAAACATATAAAATAAATAATGTAAAAATTTGGAAAAATTTTGGAATTTCTTGCGAATCTGGCGCCTAGGCGCCAGAACTGGTGCCTAGGCGCCAGAACTGGTGCCTAGGCACCGGTTCACCTGAACAAAAAATTTGGCCATATAACAGAACCCAACACCATTGTTAATGCCTAAGCTTCTTCTTCCTCCCTAAAAACCTGCGAGAACTAGTCCTAAAGCTCCTTATTGTGCTTGATTCGCAAAGTTTCGACGTATAAAAACACTAGATTTGAACTTCTCGAGGTTAGATCTATACTTTGGCATACTGATTTTGAATTTTTACCATGGATTTCTCTACTTATGAATATTGCTGAAATTTTAGAGAAAAATTTATTTTTTTAAGTAGAAAATCCATGGATCTAAGCCTAATATAGTATTTTAAGCTTAGATTTTGTGCCATGTTTTGGATTTTTAAATTATTTAAAATTATTTTTTTTACTTATAGTATGGCACCAAAATCAAAGCGAGGAAAGGAGCAGAGTGAATTTGATCAGTCTAAGTTCGCTAGCGTAAGTTCCCAAGTGCGCTATAATGAATTTGCATCGTCTCACAAATTCATAGCTGAACGAAGTTTTTATCATCCCGAAGAATGAATCAAAAATATTATAGTTGCTCAACAGTGGGAACAGCTCTGTTATTTCTCTGTAGTTGCTGTCATTTCAGTGGTTCGGGAATTTTACACAAATTTTCAAGAACTTGCTGACAATGAAGTTTATATTATGGGTATGGCAGTAGAGTTTACTCCTGAAGTTATCAATATGTTTTACAGTCTACCCCCTGCTACAGATTGCGTTTATGATATTTTTGTTCCTTCTGAAAGAGAGCTTGATGAGATTATAACTTATATGACCAACATAAGAGGATCATGGAAGATCATAAACAACAAACGGGTAAATTTTTCCTCTTCTATGTTGAATGCTACTTGAAAGGCCTGGTTGTACTTTATTTCTGCTTGTATTCTTCCATCACATCACCTGAGTGAAGTGACGAAAGAACAAGCTATTTTAAATTACTGCATTCAAGAAATGAAGCCTATAGATGTGGGAGTCATAATATATAATGTGATCAACACTTCAGCTAGAGGAAGTGTTATTTCTGGTTTAGGCTTTCCGGCTCTCATTTTCTCGATTTGCAAGAATGCCGGTATTACTTATTCTCATTCTGAAGTGTTGCTTAAGCCGCTTAAGCCAATTGGAAAAGCTCATGTGGACATATATGGAAAGTCTAAAAGTCAAAGTTCCACAGGATTTAGTTCTTCTATGCCTTCTACTTCTGTACCTGGACCCTCCACTTCTACTTCGGAACCTCTACCAGATATGTGGAATATTGTTTGCCAGAGATATTTGGAGCATCAAAGAGATCTATTTTTGATGCAATGCAGGGTAGAAGATATAGATAGTAAGGTCGATCATATGTCTGACTATGTACATAGGAAGAGTGACTATGATGGTGAGTATAACGAAGCACTTGTGAAATTTCTGAAGGGTGATAGGAGTTTTGAATTTCCTAATTGTCTAAAATTCACCCCATGGATGAACCCGAAAAGTCCTATTCCTGATGATTCTTCTGACGATGAGGAAGTAATTGAGGATGATTAGATTTTATGTTTTCTTTGCTTTGCAGATGTGCCTTTTATTAGTGTTTTTACGGATCATGTATTATTGTACTGTTTGAGAACTTTGTAGTAACTTGTTGACCTCATTTTTGATGAGGTCTTCCCTTCTTCTTTTTAGTGCTTAGGATCTAGCCTTAGGCTTTTTCTTTTGACTATCTTAGAGGACTAGAATTGGGACCCGCCTTTTAGAAATTCAAACCACTTCTAAACTCCCCGCAAACTCCACAAACTTGACTATAGACCCCTAATCACCTAGAGGGTTGAAATCAAATGTGGAAGTTTAAAGGATGAGTTCCTATAGGACTCTTTAGCCTTAGGACCGCTTACAGGTGGCACGGTCCAGTGAAGGGGCTGACTTACACTACACTTACACACTACATTTCCACACACTTCCTAAAACCACACCCATACCCAACTTAACCTCCCGACTCATGTGGGTGATTCACATGGATGGTCCTTAACCCCTAAGCCCTCGGCTAAGAGGTTAGGAACAACATAGTGAATGCCTCGAATGAGTCCTTTCATGGCTCATATGGGCTTGAAATGGCTTCATGGCTCAACCAAAATGACTTCTTTCCACTTACATCCACCCAATCTTCAATTTTCCAAATTTTCAATTTTTGACCCCGAGACCCTATACCTACTAAACCTACCCAAAACCTGCGAAATTACCCAAATTTTTGCAAAATTTCCAAATTACCCAAAATTTTCCAAAATCAATCCCAAAAATCTCCACATCACTCAAATTGATCATCCATACCCAAAAATACCAAAGATTCCAAAAATACCCCCAATACCCTCCAAATACCCAAAATACCCTTCTTGGCCTAAAAATCAAAAAATTCAGAAAATTCCCAGAAAATTCCAGAAAATCCTAAATATTCCCAATTTCATTTTGTCCAACTACACCATGGGCCAATTTTGTCAATTTACCCTACTTTTGTCAAAACCCCCAAATTGACCCATTTTAACCCAAAGTGAACCCAATGTTAAACCAAACCTATCCAATTGACCCAAATTCTGGTCCAATTCAATTCTAAACTTCAATTCAACATCCCCAATACCAATCTAGACCAAATCCACGTCCAATTTGATTGACATTTGGATCCAATTTCACTTTGGGCCTTAAAGCCTAAATTTGGACCCATGACCCAAACTTAGCCCAAACTAACCCAATTCAACTCCAATTAACCCCAAATCTTTTCTAAACCTTCCTTAACACCCCCATAAACATTTCTCAACATTTATTTCAACTCTAGCCCAACGTTAGCCCAATTTGACCTACATTGGCCCATTTACCAAATTCAACCCAATTCAAACCCAAACCACCTTAAATCTATTTCAAATTATTCATGAAACATCCCTAAACCAATTATGACATTTATTTGACAAAGTTCTTCACAAAATTTTTATCCAAATGCCCATCCTAAAATCAAAAGCCCATTTCCCTTAAACTTTCCTAAAAGCCCACTTCACCACATTCAAAAGCCCAAATCTACCCTAAAGCCCACATGACATCTCCATTTGTCATCCACTTAATTAAATCCATTACCTAAGTCCTAAATTCACCATCAAATTATTCCAAATCAAGTTTCATACAAATTTCCATCAAAACATCCAAAATTCTTAAAACCCATTTTCATGAAATTGACCAAACCTTTTCCCAAGCCAAATGGAGCCAAGGATGAGCCATTCACAAGCCATATGAAGCCATGAGAGTTTGGCATGTGACCATGCCATTAATGGCAAAAGGAGGAGGTCCTTTAACCATCTCCTAAAAGTCATTAGCCTTAAGCATGTCTCCCCTTAACCAAGATTTAATCCAAATATTCTTGGATAAGGACATCACCACCTCTTGACCGGCTAGCCTAACTGATCTTCTCGGCCCAAGACCAGCCATGGGGAGGTGAACCCAACCCAAACCAATGGGTTGACCAATTTCAAGCCAAAATGGCCTCTCCCCCATTCCATTTTAATCCAAACACTTTACACATGTCCAAGCCCGATTGACTTCACCATTGCCGAGCCACGACCTCCACGGTCAAGATGGTGACCCATGCTGCTCGGCCGGCCGCCTGGATCGCCGGAAAACACCACACCCGAGAGCATCATGTGAGCCCGAGCTTGGAATTCTCACCTGCTGAGTTGCCCCATGCCCAATGGCCACCATGGCTGTTCTTCTCCTCACCAGAGCAGCTGATCCCATGCCTCAACTCCCCCTGGGAGGCCCTCCACCCTCTCCTATTTAAACTCCACCCCTCTCGGCCATGGAAGGAGCTAAGCAAAAACCTTGCCAAAACTCTGCCAAAATTGTTCCAGACCCTTCTCCACTCTTAGAACACTTGATCCCCAGTGAAATCCCCCTGCCATTTCTCCTCTGTAAGCTCAATTTCAGAGTTGAAATTCCACCCAAAACCGGGACACTTCTCCACGGTGAGCCAATTCTCAAATTGATTGGCTCTACACCTTCACCGGACCGAGGGAAGGTGTCCACCAGCAAAATCCCCATCTCCGAGGCCACCCGGTTGCTCCGACCTCCAAGCTTTGTGATCGGGCTTGGTCGAAATCATATCCGAGACAATTCCCAGGACCGGGAGACTTCATGCGGAGCTTCGCTGGGACCCGATCGAAGGTGCAACAACTCTCGGATTGAAGCCACACTTCTCCGAGCCAAGGTATGAGCTAACTCTCCATCCCGAGCTTCCGGAGATTCTCCATTTCAAATGCCTTAGTTTCGATGCATGTTAGCCGTATAGATGTGTTCGTCTCTTCGAGACGAATCCATAGAGTATAAGAACGTAAAAATCCATTGAGAATCGAGTGAGATCTTAGGGATTTAGTGTGGACGGCTCTCGGGTGAGAACACTTGGGGACGATGAACGGATGCCGTCCATTCGATACACGCACGCACGAACGGCTCAGATGGCGTCGGACCAGGAAACGGTGCGAGAACCGCGGGGCCCGGGCTGCCGACTCGAGTGGCGGCGTCGAATGGGAGCGCGCCGCGTGGCCTTTCGGAGGCTGCCGAGGATGCGGCGGCGCCGCGTGGATAAATAGAAAATTAGGGTATTTTCTTATTTATTTAATTCCCTAAACTTCAAAAATTCATATCTCTGTGTAGGAAAATCATAAAAATAAAATAAAAATACCCTCTTGCTCGGTGAACGAGAGGAGAATAATGTGGAAAAGAAATCACTTAATTTCATCAAGTATTTTATTTTTTATAATTTATTTACTCTCTGCATTGTTTTAATTCTCCATGCATGCATACAATTCACCATGGCATGAGACCATAGGGCTTTTGAAGCCTCTGAATTTGGGAACATTCCCTGAATTTTCCAAAGTCGAGGCCATCCCTATGAAGAGTTCTTGATTTTTCAAGTTCGAGTCATCTGTTTTGAGTATTTTAATTCCAGTAAATAGCATGTTGTGAAATAAATTCTAGGAAAATTTGGTGATGTTGCTTATGACCAGAGAACCCTAGGAAAAATAGGTTTTGACTTAGTTCATTTTGAAACAACCCTAATTGGCTTAAACACTCAAAATAGGTCTTTAATTAATTAGAGTTAACCATGCATCAAATTGACTTGAAATCAATTCTCCACTGACCTTTAGGATCAGAGGAATCCATCATAAAAATTTGAGGTCAATTGGACTTGGTTAGCCCCACTAATTGGGTTGATTAAGCCACTTAGCCATTTTAAACTTTAAAAATTCATAACTTTTAAAATACTTTTCAAAAATTCACCAAATTGGTTTTGGAGCCTCTCTGATATTAGGGAAACCCAGGAAAATTAAAATTTCAATTTTCTAAAAAAGTTGATTTTTAATAATATTTTAATATTTTAATAATTAAAAAATAATAAAAATCACAAAAATAATAAAATTCACCAAAATGTCATATTTTGAATTTTAATCACTTAGGAATAAACCCCATATTTTTCCTAAGTCTATTTAGTGAGATATTAAATTTTAAAGCCCTAGGGTAATTTTAAAATTAAAAAAATGTATTTTCTAGCATTTTCACTAAAATAATTACAATAAATCATAGAAAAAATTAGAAAATTGCAAAATTTGCTTCTCTGGTTTCCTTGATATCAGAGAGATTTTTGAAAAATATAAAATCCATTTTTCAACATTTATTTTATTTTTAAATTAATTAACACTCCAAAACTCAAAACAATTATAATAAAAATAATATAATTCAAAAAATCACCAAAATTGGTCCAAGTGCTTCTCTGGTCATTAGGAATGTCCCCTAATTTTCTTAAGGACAGAAACTTTCCCTTCGTCATGTTATTAAATTTTCCTTGAAAATCTCTATTTTCCACCAAAAATAATTATATAAATAAATTAAATACAGAAAAATCACATTTTCTCCTCTCATGTCTTTATTGACATATGAGTGAAGTCACATAAAAATTTCAAGTTCATTTGAGTTCAATTTAGTGAGTTATGAAATTATTAAGCTAAAGGGGTAAAATGGTAATTAAACTTTTAACCCTTAATTAAAACTTTAGGTTTAATAAAAAATCAACAAGTAAAATATTTGATCTTAATCTGATTTGGATGATTGAAATTTAAATAATTAAAGGGTAGAAACCCATTAAATAATTTTAAAATGATTAAACTTTAATTAAATAATAGATTAAATTTGGAGGAATAATAAATTGGAATTATTAAAATAAGGGATATTTATTAGGAAGAGATTTATTCTTTAATTTAAAAAGTCCCTAAGTTAATTATCTCATTAATATTCAACTCTTAATTAAAATGATAACTCAAATTTAAAATATTAAAAGACTTAATTAAATTATTAAACTCTTTTAAAATTTTAATTAAAATTAAAAATAAAGTAAATTAAAGATAAATTAAATTAAAATTAAATTAAATTTAACAATTAAATTAAATTAAATTAAATTTAATAATTAAATTAAATTAAATTAAATAATTAAATTAAATTAAATTAAACAATTAAATTAAATTAAATTAAGTTAAATTAAATTAAATTAACAATTAAATTAAATTAAAAAATCAAATTAAATTAAATTAAATTAAATTAAATTAAATTAAATTAAATAAATTAAATTAATTAAATAAAATTGAATTAAATCAAATTAAATTAAATTAAATAAATTAAATTAAATAATTGAATTAAATTAAATTAAATAATCAAATTAAAATTAAATCAAATCAAATTAATTAAACATCAAATCAAATTAAATCAAACTCAGTTAAATTAAAGAAAATAAATTTAAAGCAACTTGAACACTATTCCAAATTTAAACTCTTTAACTTAAATCAAATCATTTGAATACTAATTTACCCTTGAAAGCTTTAGTTATTATAACTCCTAAATAAAACATTAAATGAAGTGTCACTTCACTCATAGGATATTCGAATGTCACTAGTTCATCTGAGCAAGTTAACAAAACTTGAAAACCTCGGACGATCGATTCATTTATATAATTAAATTCATTTGGACTTAAAACAATCCTAGAAATATTGAAAAGATGTTTAAGATCCTTCTTAAGCACTTCCTCGATATGATAGGACATTTATAAGAACAATTGAATTTGATTATTCTTTGATGAAGAAAATCGTCCTTAAACTAAAACACAAAGAACCTAGACGTCATAGGAAATGACTAGCTATAGGATTAGGAATTTGGTAGAAAACCATAACCTTTCCCTTAGCCTTACCTAGGAACTTGCTTAAGTATGCTAATTGTGTTTTAAGTGCAGCTTGGGATGACGGGAAGACCCTCCGGTACGCATTTGTATTATTGCAATTTACTTTCCTGCAATTTATTTTCCAACAATTTATATTATTGCAATTTACTTTATTGCAATCTGCGTTTGTTTTTCTTGCATGATAAAACAAGCTGTTGCATGAAAACCCACACCTTTAGGATAGCCCCTAAAAGCTGAAACCAAAACTAAGTTAAAAGTCATTGCAAGATAAAATTCACCGCCACAACATTTCAAAATATAAAACAACTCAAAATTTAATCACAAACAGAACACAAAACTACAATTACAACTAAATTAAAACGTCTCGTTGGATGATCGGGAATACCTCGGATGATGTAACCTACGTGTTGCTAACGGGATTTCCCACGGTCTAAATGAAAGTGTGGAACTCATTCGATTGAGTTTAGCAAATTCATCTGGACTAAGTGAATCCGATAAAAATAATGATGCCGGAAGGATGGAACCGTGGGATCTTAACCGGTGTCGTTATAATCAACTTTAAGATTTGTTTTAATCAAAATAAAAAAAAAACACTTGGAAATTAAGATTTTCTCTAAACCAAAACACTTTTCTCATCTCCTGATTTATGATTTCTAAAACTAAACCTCTGCAACAACAAGGAACTTGGAGCATGGTGGGCAGCACGGCCATCGTCATCAGCAAAACTTGAACCTACTTCAGCGAAACTTTTCTAGAATTAAATAACCAAGCCATAGGACTTCGAGGTAGCTTGCCTAATGCAACATAAATCCTCAACCTCTTTGTTAGGCATTTGCATTGCAAATTAAGCCCTAACCGGTCTTAGGATTCCGAGGTAGTCGTCCGATACGACAATAAACCCTCACATCTTCTAGGCTATTTGTTTGATTTTATCATACAAATATAAGCCCTAATTAATTAAAATTGGCAAGATTGAAATACTAAATAAACATTAGGACTTTCCTAAACTCAAGCCAAATGATAGGATAGTCGGGAAGTTACCGAAGTTCACTTCGAATCCGTAATTTCTCCTACTTTTCTTCCTTTGGATTCATAAAACAAAATGTTCCAAACTTGATCCATTCCCTATTGAAATTCCAAAATTCAATCCCTTGAAAACTTAAAATTTGAAATTCTTGAGAGCGAATTATTGATTATTATCGAGAGTTTTCTTAGGTGATTCCCGTCACTTAAGATGTAATTAACTATAGGGGCTTGCCCTTATAGGGAATTTTAAAGAACCCGGGTAATATAAACCATGTTTAATACTTTCATATTAAGCGAGGGAATTTGTCGGCTTATAAAATTGGTTCGCAGACCAAACGGATGTCACAAAACTTCTAGTTTATTTGATCGAGCCCCACCCTCGAGCGAGTGTGTCTATCCTTAGGGATAGATACACGGTTTGTGGTGCGGTGCCCGTTTATATAAACTATTTGGGATGTGAGATCGGTTTAATCTCATATTTAAAATTATTTTCAAAGTCAAATACTACTTTCTAAATTATATATATATTTAAATCAAATTTAAAATTTAAATTCGCCGATAACTTCTGTTAGGCGACCCCCTTTTAAAATACAACACAACCTAAAAATAATGCCGACATAACTCTATTAAATTTTTGTTATCAGATTGCTTAGAATTTAATCCTATTTATGCTCCTGTTGTTTTGTTAAATGTTTAAAAATGTGAAAGAGTGTTAGTCTTCTTATTGTTATTTACTTTGCTACTCTTTTGCATTGTTGTTTATGCCTGCATTATTTACTTTTCTAAAATACCTTAAATATTAAATTTCTTCTTCCTGCTTAGTTTAATATTTCAAAGTGCAAATTTTTTTAAACTTTATTAAAAGAACTAAATTTGGGGGAGGGAAAAGAGCTTATATTTAAACTTGTCCTTAGTAAACAATATGTTCAAAATTAATAACATAACATATGGAAGAAAAGTTAATTTAAGAGATATACTGTTGATTTCATGAATACTTAAACTTATAAAAGTATTTTTATATATAACAAGGGATAATACTAAAAATTGTAATTATTTAATAAAAGGTGTTAGAATTTTGATTCAAATATCTAAATAAAAAAATGTTGTATCTTTGAAAATATTAAGGAATCTAGATGTTTACTTGAAAAGATAGAATTGAAGCTCTATGAAAAAAATTTTTGCTAAACACATATTCATTAATTGAAAAATGTGTTAAGTCTTTAAAATATAAGTTAAGGATAATGAAGTTTAAAATCATTAACATGCTATACGGATATAGTAATCCTCACATAAAAAAATGAAAAGAAAAAAAAAGAAAGAAATGATTGAAAACAATCCCTGAAAAAGAAAATAAAATATACAGGATTGGAAAAAATCCAAATATAAAAAGAAAAAGAAAAATAAGAGTGAGGAGAAGCTTGAGGAAAAGCCTAAATCTAAATTTGGCTTCACTTGAATTATCTTATAGGATGAGATCTAATGCAACTTTTTACTTAAATTCTTATGTATAAGCATCCTTACTAGTAGAGTTATCATGAAAATCTTTTTCCTGTAAATTATCTACACATTCTTAACATGACAAATTGCAATTATTTTTAGAAAAAATATGAGAAGAGAGTTCTTAACACTTGCATATTAAATATTTTACATATTTTGGTTTTAGCCTAAGTTATTTAAAAAAGCTTTTAAGTTTCAATATTCTAATTAAAAAATAAACAGTTATAGAAGTCTTAAAAGAAAATTTTTCTCCATAGATTATTGTTTTTAGTAGTAAAAAAAAGTTAAGAGTTACTTGAGGACAAGCAACGTTTAAGTTTGAAGGAATTGATCACCCTTAAAATTGACTAAATTTTTATATCATTTTTAACTAATATTTTAAGGATATTACGCTTTAATGAAAGGTATTTCTTATGTTTTTGGTTGCAAGTAAAAGAAAACAAGTTTATGAAGAAAAAGAATAAAAAATGGAGTAAAAGGAGCAAAAATGAGTCAATTGAAGAAAATAAGAAAAAAAGGGCTGACTCTGGCGCCTAGGTGCCAGACTAAGCAGAGAATTCTAGAGCACTTGTGGATGATTTTGTGACGGTTATTGATGACTCGGAAGCGTTATAGAAGCCTTTGGACAATTTCTCATATGTTTTAAACAAGATACAATGAATTTAAACAAGGGGAATCAATTATTTAACGAAGAGATGCGATCAAAACCTGAAGTGACGAGTCCATTCACGCAGAAGACTGGTGCCTAGGTGCCACAGTTACCTTCTCGAATATTTAACGAATTTGGACAAATTTTGAAAAGGTTCTTGAAGCAACCCCTGGTCATTTTCGAAGCTCTAGAGGAAAATTCTACAGCAATGTGTGGTCGTTGGAGTGTGTAAGTGTTATAAGAGTGAAAGGGGTGTGCCACTTCATTTAGAAAAAGAGTGTTTAGTGTTATTTACTTTTCCTTAGTGAGAGTTTAGAGTGTTGGAGTCTTGTAGAAGTCAGTCAAAGTCAGAGAAACTTCAAAGGATTTCTTCGATATCATTCCATATAAGTATTTATAATTTTGTTCTTAAGTTTTGTACTTTGAATTTAAATTATATAAATATGGTTTGTGGTGTGAATCATATGCTTTCTGAGTAGTCTTCTTGTCTTTCTCACTACGAAATATGAAATGATTAAAATAAAGATTTGATTTAGCTTTAAGAACTTATTTTTCTTCATTAATAATTTGTGATGTTACTTTACCTTATTTTCATTTACACTACAGCTTGATCACTTATAATGTTAAAATCTGTGGAGAGTTTTTAAGACTTGACCGTGGGCTAAGAATTCTTAACTTGTAAGTATCACATCTCCCTTGTAAAGGTAGATGATAAATCCTTAAAAGGGGAGGTGCGAATAGAAAGGAAGATAATCTTTGAAGGGAGTAGAATTTAATAGGTATTTAGAGTGACAGATTAAATTCTATCAATTTGGTTTAGGAGGAAGTGACGGGTCACTAGTAGGCCCAACCATAGGCATCAATGGGGGAAACTAGAAGTGAAAGCCTAGAACTTCTTCCCTTACTACTAATAATACATCCTGATCTTATCTTCTAAAACTAGCCAATGTTCTTTAGATGTTGTAACAAGGGTAAAGAATAATTATGCTCCTATTCATCACATTACCACATTATTTAAGTTCTCAAACTAAATTATATGCTTACTAATTATTAAATATTTTGTATGGGGAAAGAATCTTTGTATATTGTGTTGAAGAATTTAAACTAATATTTTATTTCCAACTACTACTTTAAATAACTTGCATATTCATACTTGAAAATTGATTAGTTTATAAATAGATTTTTCATCTTTGTTTTCTTATTTATTTGTACTTAACTTCCCCGTAGGATCGATATCTGGGGCTTTATTAGAAAATCATATATTATTTGAAACGATACGTATACTTGCGTAGTACCCGTAGTGTGAAATTTATATTTATCAAAACTTTAATCTTTAATTATCGTACATTAGCCGCTTAATCAGATTTGGGTTCAAGTTTGGATATAATTTTATAAGTTATTTTACTTGCATAATTGCGGTCGGGTCATCAAGAAATTAAAGTTACCTCCCAAAAGCCAAAAAGAGTTAGTAGAGATGTCAATCTGCAATAGATATAGCCAAAGACTTTAATGTTCTAGAGCATTGCAACCGGCATGGATGAAAGTAGCTTGTCTCTGATGCCCTCCCAAGGAAAATTGAATGTGTACAAACTGAGGATGGTCATGAATAACAGACCACCATAGTTCAGACCTGGCAAAGAGCCAAATTTTGTTGTTCAC
Source organism: Papilionanthe hookeriana x Papilionanthe teres (assembly GCA_022702705.1). Classification (NCBI taxonomy): domain Eukaryota; kingdom Viridiplantae; phylum Streptophyta; class Magnoliopsida; order Asparagales; family Orchidaceae; genus Papilionanthe; species Papilionanthe hookeriana x Papilionanthe teres. The sequence goes on along the minus strand of CM040425.1, from coordinate 133,555,944 downwards.
ATTAGCAAAATGAGTAAAATTGGGGAATTTATTGATGATGTGATTGGGATTCTTTGTAACCATCGGTTCAAGGAGAACAAAACACCAAAGTTTATGAGTTTTAACAATTTGTCTAAGTCTACTAAGGGGAGAGGAATGGGCCACTCCCTTTATGTTCCAACACAAAAAATTGATCATTGAGAAAAGGTTCTCCCCTTCCCCCTAGTATTATGGTAAGGGGCAGGTGAAGTTGCATCAAGAGGGCCAGCTGGGTGCTGAGTGTCCAGTGTATTTTGGAAATCTAATATACTCTTCTTCCTCTTACTGCTCTTCTGAATTTGCCATTCTCCATGCATTTCTTCATACAGCTGTGTTAAGTTAAGGACATTAATTTCCTGTGTGTCCCCCTGACCAAGGACAGATTCCTGCAAAGGGACCTCCTTCTCCCCAATCAAAGGACTGGTGATTGGACTATGAGTGCTACTTGGGTCAACAATTTGAATTATCTATGGGGGCACCAGTTTCTCAGCCCCCAAATCCTCCTGCCTGTTAATTGGAGGAGTTGCTTTCCCAGCAACCTCCACTTCCTCCAGAATAAAGCCTTGAACTTCTTTATTTGTGGTAACAGTAACAAACACCTTAGGAGGTCTTGTAGTTTTGTTTCTGGTGGGAGGGTCCTCCTGCCTGTTAATCGAAGAAATTGCAGTCCCAGCAACCTCCCCTTCCTCCAGAATATTGCCCTGAACTTCTTTATTAGTGGGAACAGTAGCAACCACCTTAGGTGGTCCTGAAGGTTTCTTTTGGTGGGAGGGTGGAGTCTCTAATAGATATCTTTAACATGCCAAAACATTCTGCATTGTTGACAGTATTATGGTCTCTGCTCCACTTCAATTGCCTTTCAAAATTTCTCTTCATCTGTTTTAATCCAAATTCCTTTTAAATCAGGAAGGGTTATGTCTCTGTTAACCTCACTTTTGGTTGAGGTCTAGTCTCTCTTTAGAATAGCCAAGGGTTTAGCCATAGGACTCTCCTGGTGACTTTCTTAGAGGACTAGTCATGGAACCCCCCCATAGAAATTCAAAACTCTTCTTGCTTCACTAGGGGGTTTTCATATGCTTAAGGCCTAACCTCCACCTTTTGGTAGGAAAAAGGCAAGCATAAGGAATCCTAGGGGAAGTCTCCTATAGGTGGTCAGACCTTAGGATTTGCCCTGAGGGAGGTCTGGAGATCACCACTCATACACTTCACATTCACAACATACACACACTGCACATTCTGATTTAAACCTTGAACTCTTTGGAAACTCATGTGGATAGCACAACCCTAAGTCTATGACTAAGTGGTAGGGACCAACACATAGAGGACCAAATGTAAGTGACCCTTGGTCATTACATCCTGCTCACCTTGAAGCCACCTTCAAATTTCAAAAATTTCAATTTTTGGCCCCTGACCTCCCAAAATGCCCTAAATTACCCAAAATTCTTCAAATTCACCAAAATTCCCCAAAAAGCATTCCAAGATATCCCTTACCACTCAAATTGACCATTCATGACCAAAAATTCCAAAATTTCCAAAAATACCCCCTAATACCCTCAAAATACCCAAAATACCCTTTTTGCCCAAAAAACCAAAAATTCCAAAAAATTCTCAAAAAATTCCAGAAAATCCTAAAAATTCCCAATTTCATTTTGTTTAAACTACACCATGGGCTAATTTTGCCAAATTAATACACTTTCAATCCAAAATCCCAACTTGGCCCATTTAACCTAAAGGTGCCTAAACCAAACCCAATCTTGACCCAATTGACCCCAATTTTCAACAAATTCAATTCTAAACCAAAATTCAACATCCCCAATAACAACTTAGACTAAATTCATGTCCAATGTGACCCAAATTTGAATTTAATTCCACTTGAAATCAAAATCCCCAATTTTGCCTAAAAAACCAGAAACTCCTAAAGTGACCCAATGTCAATCAATTCCTCCCAAATTTCAATTCCAAACTCTTTGTAACACCTCCTTAAACTAAATTGGATCATCAATTGCCCATAATTTGAGCTCAGGTCTTACCCAAATCCATTTTGGACCAAAGAAACCCCAATTTTGACCCAAGCTGAACACATGTTTTAAATCCATCAAATTGACCCTCTAAACCTTGTCAAAACCATTTCATGTCTTCATGAAAATTCTTCAATACAATTATATGAACAATATTGGTCAAGGCACCTAGACCCCATTCTCACTCAAACCAAAGTTAAGTTATCCCAAACCCAAATGAACCTAATTAAACTAATAATTCAAATCAACCTAAATTAAACCAAAATTAATCAAATTAATCTCATGGAAGCCCTAAAATCAATATATATATATATATATATATATATATATATATATATATATATAATAATAATAATAATAATAATAAAATATAATAAATAAATGAAAAAAAGAGGAAAATATTTTTCCATGCCTCTCCCCTTACACACTCTTACACACTCTCTTACACACACACTTACACATTTCCTCATTCCCCCCGCGCCCCCACCCACCCCCCCCCCCCCTAAACTCCTTCTAGGCGTGAGCCTCTCTTCTCCTTCTCCTCCTTCTAAGCTAGCCACAATCACTCACTTCCTCTCTTAGCCAAGGTTTCCAACAAGTGTTTCTCCAAGGCAAGGTAACATCTTCCCCTTCTCTCTACTTTTACTTTTAGTTCAAAATTTCTTAAAGGGAAAAGTTCATCATCATGTTTATGTTTAACTTAAAAGTCTAAATCACACATACATTCATTTTTTTTTCTTATTCTCCTTCATAAGTTTTTTTTTTAAAAAAAAATGTGTTAATCCCTTTCACAAATCTTCAAGCTATTTAAACTTTCCCATGCTTAGGCTTTAGGATTTTTTTATGCAAAATTACTTAGCTATTTCCATGACTTAGCTTTAAGATGTTTTTCATGCAAGCTAATTTAGTTTTTTAAAATCTCCCCATGTATATTTTCAAAAATTATGTGTAGGTTGTTTATCCTTAATGCTATTTAAATTTTATTCATGCATAGGTTTAGGAATCCTTTTTTTTATGAAAAGTTATGTAGCTAGTGTTAAATATTAAAATCTAAAAGAAATAAAACATGAAGGGAATGGAAATAAATAAAACAGAAGAAGAAAAGAAATAAACATAAGAATAAAATAAGATAAGAGGAAATGGAATAAATTTTTAATAATGTATAATAATAAAATAACATAACTATGTATAAATGTAAATATATTATATGTGCTAAATAATATTGTAAATAAATTATAATACTAAATAAATAACTACACTACATTTAAATAACATAACTACATACTACTAAAATATAAATGAATAATATATATATATATATATATATATATATATATATATATATATATATATATATATATATAAGTGAATAATAAAAATATGTAAATAATAAAAAGTAATGTGATAAGAATAAAATAAATGATTATAAACCTAAAAGATAATGAAAATATAAGAAATGGATGATAATAAAAAAATAATAATTGTAAATATAAAAAATAAGTAAATAAAAATGTCATTCTTTTTAAAAATAATATAAATAAATAATAATTCTAATAGCTTTAAATAAAGGATAATAATTTCAAATAAATGAAAGGTTAATTTAAGAGGGAGAATATTAAAAAAGCTTTATAAATAGATAAATAATAATAAAAATAAGCAAATAAAAATACCATGCCTCTTTAAAATAATCTAAATGTAAATATATGTGTAAATAATAATTTTTAATAAATAATAACTTAATATAAATGATCATAACTTTAAATAAAGAAAAGGATAATTGAGGAGAGAGAAAATGAAAAGCTTTATAATTAAATAAATAGTAATATAAATGATAAATAAATAATATAAATGATAAATAAATAATATAAATGATAAACTTAAATATACATATAATTAATAACAATAATAAATTAAAATAAAAATGACTTATAATATATATATATATATACATATATATATATATATATATATATATATATATATATATATATATATATATATATATATATATATATATATATATTAAAAGATAAGAATATAAAGAATAATAAAAAATAAATAATACATATATATATATAAATTAAAAATAACTTAAATAATATAAAATGATAATAAACAAAATTAAATGATAATGAAAATAATAATTTAAATTTAATTAAATAAATTGAATTAAATTAAATTAAATAAACGAAAATCAAATATTAAAATAAATGATAATGTATATAAACAATAAATTAAATTAAATCAAATTAAATTAAACAAATTAAATAAATCAAATCAAATTAAATAATAATGTAAATAAATAATAATTTAAATTAAATTAAATAAATTAAATAAATTAAATTAAGTTAAATAAATTAATGAAAACTGAATATTAAATTAAAATTAAATGATAATGTAAATAATAAATTAAATTAAATCAAATCATATTAAATTAAATTAAATTAAATAATAATATAAATAAAACTTAAATTAAATAAATTAAATAAACAAATTATATAAATTAAATTTATAATGTAAATAAATAATAAATTAAATTAAACTAAACAAATTATATTAATTAAATTAAATAAAATAAAACAAATTTAATTTAATTTAATTTAATTCAACAATAATACTTTACATTAAATTAAATAAATAATAATCTTAAATAATAATTAATTAAATTCAATTAAAATTAAATTAAAAAAAATAAATTAAAATAAAATTAAAGATAATAATTTAAATAAATAAATATTAAGTTAAAGTAAAATAAAATAAATAAAATAAATAAAATAAATAAAATAAATAAAATAAATAAAATAAATAAATAACAATTAATTAATTAAATAAATAATGATAAAGTAAATAAATCACCTAAGATACTAAATAATAAATTAAATAAACCATAAAGATAATAATAATTTTAATTACACATAAAAGTTAATAATTTTAAATAACATAACAACACATAAATAATAAACAATAACAAAGAATAATAACACATAACAACATAAACAATAATAACATAATAAAATGATAATATATAGATAACACAACCATCACAAATCACAACTTGGTGTAGAAAACATAATAAGAATACCTTCATGCTTAGTGAATGCATGGAGTAACCCAAATTTTATCCGATGTCCACACAATCCCAAACCCAAACCAAAACATAAATCAAACCAAAATCAAACCAAACCTAAACCAAAACATAAACCAAAACCAAAATCAAAACAAATTCAAACCAAACCCAAACCAAAACATAAACCAAAACCAAACCTAGTTCAAACCCAAACCGAATACAAACCAAACCAAATTCAAATCCTCCAATCCCCAAACTAAAATCAAACTCAATTAAAAACCACAAACTCTTCATAGCACTCCTATAAGTCCAAATCAAACTACCAATTGCCTCCAATCCAAATCCAAACCACACATAAACCCATCTGCCCTAACCTACCCCGAACAACTGTGTTCATTAAGCATAAGGGTATAGGTAGGGTGAATTGTTAAGCAACATAATAAGTCTAAACGAGCTCGAGACTTTTCATAAGGATGTGAGAGGGAAGCATGGACCTGCATCCTTCTTTGACTGTTTGGATACCTCTGAGGTCTATTAAACTTAATATGTCTGCTTAACGAAACCATCCTCAAAAAAATTAAACAAAGTTTATTGAAACACAACATATGAATTCACATAGAAATCATAGGATTGAGTAGTTACTCCTTGTTAGTTCTACTTCTTCCTGTTTTCTGGCATGCTTTAATTTCTGCAAAATTATAAACACATATATACAATGCAATACTAAAGTCTCAGCTGGGAATGCCGAGAAGACCCTCCAGGTACGCTTTTACTTTATTGAAATTTACCTTATTGCAATTTATTTACCTGCGCTGCGTTTTACTTTTCTTGCATGATAAATAAGATTGTTGCATGAAAACTGAAACCTTTAGGATAGCCACAAAACTGAAACCCAAAACTAAATTAAAAGTCATACAAGATAAAATTTACCGCCACAATATTTCAAAATATAAGACAACTCAAAATTTAATCACAAACAGAACAACAAAAATTACAATTTTAACTAAATTAAAATGTCTTGTTGGATGATCGGGAATACCTCGGATGATGTAACCTACGTGTTGTTAACGGGATTTCCTACGGTCTAAATGAAAGTGTGGAACTCATTCAGTTGAGTTTAGCAAATTCATCTGGACTAAGTGAATCCGACAAAAAATAACGATACCTGAAGGATGGAACCGTGGGATCTTAACCGGTGTTGTTATAATCAACTTTAAGATTTGTTTTGATTAAAACATTAAAAAACACTTGGATTTTAAGATTTCTCTAAACCAAAACACTTCTCTCATCTCCTGATTTTCACTTTCTAAAACTAAACTTCTGCGACAATAAGGAGCTTGGAGCATAGTGGGCAGCACGACCATCGTCGTCAGCAAAACTCGGATCTTCAACAACAACTCTCTTTTCTTATAAATAAACAACTAGCCATAGGACTTCGAGGTAGTTTGCCTAGTGCAACATAAATCCTCAACTTTTTGTTAGGCATTTGCATAATTGTCTTATGCAAATTAAGCCCTAACTGGTCCTAGGACTCTGAGGTAGTCGTTCTGTACGACATAAACCCTCACATATTCGAGGCTATTTGTGTGATTATATCATGCAAGTATAAGTCCTAATTAACTAAAATTGGCAGGATTACAACATTAAATAAACTCTTAAATTGAAGCCGAACAATACGATAGTTTGGGAAGTTGCCAAGATTCTTCTTGGATCCTCAGCTTCTCCTACTTCTCTTCTATTGGACTCTTAAAATAAACTGTTCCAAACTCGATCCATTCCCTATTGAAATTCCAAAATTCAATCCTTTGAAAATCTTAAACTTTGAAATTCTTGAGAGCAAAACCATTGATCATTATCGAGAGTTTTCTTAAATGATTCCCGTCATTTAGGATATAATTAACTATAGGGGCTTGCCCTTATAGGGAACTTTAAGAACCCAGGTAATATAAACCCTGCTTAATTCCTTTATATTAAGCAGGGGAACTTGTCGGCTTATAAAATTGGTTCGCAGACCAAATGGATGTCACAAATCTTTTAGTCTATTTAATCGAGCCCCATCGTCAAGCAGTGTGACTATTCCTCGGGATAGATACACGGTTTGTGGTGCGGTGCTCGTTTATATAAACTATTTGGGATGTGAGATCAGTTTGATTTCATATCTTAAAATTTTCAAACTTAAAATTATTTTCAAAAATCAAATGCTACTTTCCAAATTATATATATATACTTAAATTAAATTTAAAATCTAAAAATATGCCGACAATCTCTTTCTACCAACACACTTGCTATTGCTGGCCTTGCCATATCATAGGTGAGAGGATCCACCTTCAAAGGGGGTACCAAGTGCTTGGTTGATGTTAAAAATGACATTAGGATGGTATAGCTATATGGGCAAATTGGGGAGTTTAAACCACATAAGGACAATTGGAGGATCCTTTGCAGGATCAAAATCAAGAGTCCACTTTAATATTATCATTGTTGTGCCTGTTATCACAAGAGCTTGTTTGGAAAATATTCTAACATAGTCCTCCTCATTGGATAACCTTATTGAATGGTGTCCTCCATCCAGTAGTCCAAGCTTCTTAGAGCCAATCAAAGCTAGGTCATCAAAGTATTTTCTAATAAAATCCATCGTTGGATGTCCCAATTGAAATTTCCTAATCAAGGTAAACTTGACTCTCTCAGTAAGTGTCTGCATCTCCTGAGAAGTAAAGATTGTTGCAGGTTGTCCTTTCTTAGAGCCAAGTGGCCTAATGTAAGGGCAAATACCTTTCCCAGCAGGTGCATCATGAAGGGCCTATGGGAACACAAGGTGCTCAAAGGATTTGTGGGAAGTCTGACCTTTACCGACCACACCTGCATAGGTCGCCTTAGCCCATTGGGCATTAGTTCCAATGTCAATCGGGAATGCATTTGCCATAACAAAGGCAAACTCAAATGAAACCAGAAAATCAAGAGTAAGAACAGAAGCCAGAAAAGGGTCCAAAGACCATTGAAGAGCAATGCAAGCCCACCAGTTAAGTAACACAGGGAAGATGACCAAGAAACAGTCACTCCACCACACTAGAGCCAATGTAACAGTAACCAAATTTGAAAAAGAAAGAACCCGAGAAACAAGAGAAAAGCAACAAAACTTTAAAGCACCACCAAAAACCTTCACAAGCCTTCAAAAAGGAACCACCACCACCCTTCACCGCCGCTGAATCACCTTGCGCTGCCAGAGAACCCATCAAGGCGCAAACTATAGTATATATATATATAGAGGTGCTATATATATATATATATATATATATATATATATATATATATATATATATATATATATATATATATAATTCTAAAAACAAAAAAAATATTTTTGGAACACTCTAAATAACTTTTTCGTGCCTTAAATATTTAGAAACAATCATACTTTAATCAAACATACCAAATACGTTTTTTTAAAAATAAAAAAATAAATAAAATCAAATAAAATCAAATAAAAAATGGAAACATAAAAGTGATTCCAAATGACCCTTTAGCTTTTCCATCATTTAATATTCTCTCTTACCCCTTTTTTGGAAGTAAAACAATAAAAAATTGTTTAAAAAAAGTTCGAATGATGCATATGTTTGCCTATTTATGATATATTCATTTACACTTATTCAATTGAATGATAATAGTAGCAATCCAATTTCATTATTTAATAATTCCACTTGATCATATTATATTAATATTTAGCGTTTTCAAATTATAAGATATAAATTTTTCTATCACTTTTTTGAACATCATTTTTCAACATTCTTATAATACACTATAATTGAAGAATTGTTAAATTGATTCGATTAAACAATATGACAAATTAAATATGTCAATTACAAAACCTCTACCAACTAAATTATGTACCGTTTACCATTAAGTGTTATTATATTGAATGTTTATTATGTTAGTAGCTTCATATATTTTTCTATTGGGCCATTTACATACGTACCACACTATTCTTATATATTTACATAGTTTACGGTCAAAACTTTAACAAATGTGTCAGCATGATCTATTTAAAACCTTCATAAATGGGATACTTTTTATTGATTCTATATAATTTAATGGATCAGACAAAACAAAAAATAGAAACAAATTGTGGAAATTTTTATTTGAAAATTGTTGTTTCCCTCATTTGGTTGAAGTTAAAATTGTGTGTTTTATTTTTTTTACCATTGCTAGTGACAAACAGATTTTGTTTCTTCAGAAAAGAGGTAAATGAGTAGTGTGTTATATATATATATATATATATATATATATATATATATATATATATATATATATATATATATATATATATATATATATATAACAAAAACTTGCCTTAAAGGCAAGGACTATATTGACTATACTCAAAAGCAATTACAAACTGTGGAAATAGGGAAACAATTTCCTGTCCCCATGTAACAAAAAAGCTAGGGGGGGGGGGCAAGACCAATGGTCTCACTATCCTTTCCAGTAACAGCTAACCAATGAGCAGCCCTATTGCTTTCTCTTGGTGAGTACATATAAGAGATTCTAGATGTTTGTATATAAGGGGCCATACTCTTGAACCATCTGTTGATGTGCCAAGGAGGTTCCTCAAGACTCTCTAATATCCTTATACAAATAATGGAATTAGATTCCACCTTAATATGTTTGAATTTGAGATTATGTGCTAACAGAATAGCCCAGAAAATAGCAATAAATTCTGATTCCAGTGCATCCAGGGCCACAACAGGGGATGAGAAATAAAGTACACACTACACCAAAGAGTTTCTGAAAATACCACCAAAACCTGCAGCATCCTTACAAAAATTGCCATCAGTGTTGACTTTAACCAGGTGGAAGGGGGAGGAGACCATCTGATGAGGGGAGGAATAAAGTTGTGTTGCATGAAAGAGGTTGGCCACCCAGCTTGACTGATGTTAGGAAACTTCTGATAAATGATCAGTTTATGAATGTAAGAAAGGTAATGTATAACACCAATGTGAGCCATGGAGGTGCTATCTTCATACTTGGCCTTGTTTCTGATCATTCATAAGAACCAGGCCACAATACAAGGGATTACCTGAAGTTTAGCAGCCTTCTAGTCTCCCCATCAAGTAGTGAAGGAAACCCAACTGAAGTGGAATGTATCTAGATTTAACTTATCTAGTAGTTGCGATCAAATCGCTTGAGAGAAAGAGCAAGCAAAGAACAAATGCTCCAAAGTCCATCAGCATGACAAAGGTAGTAGCAGTAAAGACCCCTCAACCCTTTGAGTTTCAAAATATCATCAGTGGGAAGTAACTTCTGTCGAAGCCTCCAACAGAAAAAGGACATAGATGGTGATAAAAGCTTTCCCATATAGCCTTTCCCCAGTCAGACTGGTGCCAATGGAAGAAACTTGAGTAAATAAAGGAAGACAAGTTCTGAGAGGCCCCTTGATTAGTCCTGATTCTATCTTTCTGATAAGGGTTGAAAGTTGTTTTCATAACAAATTGTAGTTATTCCTCTGTTAATATGGAGTTCAATAGAATGTAATTCCAGTTGTTATCCTCCCATAAATCTTGGACCTGTCAGTTGTAATCAGAAGGTGGTTGGATATTGCATAATTTTTTCCCACCCCAACTCCTTTGATCCAACCAGAAATTTATCTGACCCTCTCCAAGCTCCCAAATAAATAGTGTTTCAACTTGCTCTTTGATTTGAATTAATTTGTACCATAATCTGGAGTCACCAATCCCGGAAGTGGCAAGAGAGGGATAGATATGTCTGCAGTATTTTCCTTTCATGAAATGGGCCCAAAGACTATCCTGAGCTCTAAAACTTATCCATAACTTACATAAATTAATGAAGCTAAGGTGTTGGAAACTTTGGAACTCCAGCCCAGCATGTAAGCATTTACATAGTGCATGCCAAGGTAGGCAATGACATTGTTTCTGTTGACCTGACCACAAAAAACCTGTTGAAAATTCCGCCCAATGTAACTTGAGTGCTCTTCTTCATGGAAAACATTTGGAGGACATAAGTTGTAAGGGAAGTCAAGGTACTTCTCAGTAGGGTGATCCTGCCTTCATTTGATAAAAAAGAATTAGTCCAGCACATGATTTTGGCCTTTATCGTATCTATGATAGCATTAAACTGTGTCTATTTTGTTCTTCCTTTAATAAGATTAAAACCTAGATAGTGAATAGGTAGAGAAGTTGGTTTGAAACCAGTGAACCTAGCTATCTAGTGTTTAATATTGGTCTTGACAGGTGCTCCAACAAAGAATTTATACATCTGAAGGTTTAATTCCATTCTAGAAGTCTGTTGGAAATGATTCATAGTTTGCATCACAGCCTTTATGGTAGCCTTGGAAGCATTAGTGAAGATAATAATGGCATCTGCATAAGATAAGTGGTTTACTCCAATATTAGACCTGTGTTGGTAAATCAGATAGGGAGAAGTGATTAATAAATGGTTCAACAGTCTTGAGAGGTAATTAAATGCCAAAATAAAAATGGTGGAGGACAAGGGATCCCCTTGCTTAATGTCCCTGGTGGCACTAAAGAAGCCATTGCTCTGACCAGTAATCATAACAGAATGAGAATTGCACTTTAGCCATCTTTGAATTAAAATAATAGACTCATGAGAGAAGCCTCTAACCGCAAATGTATCCAATATAAAATCCCAACTTATGGTGTCGTATGCTTTCTTAATATCCAATTTAAGAATGATATTACCTCCTCTACATTTTCTGTCTAAATCCAACAAAAGTTCTTGAGCCAACATAATATTATATGAAATGCTCCTCTGTTTGAGAAAGATTGTTCGGTTACAATGGATGAGCTGCTGTAAATGGGGTTGAAGCTGAAAAACCAAAACTTGGCTAATGATTTTGGAAATAGTGGTAGTTAAACTGATGGGTCTGAAATCACTGCAAGTCTTTCTAGATGAAATTTTAAGTAGAAGAACAATAATAGAAGCAATAAAGTACTTGAGAGGGTCCATACCCTTTGAAGAAACTTTGTACAACCATGATAACATCCTTTTTTACTATGTTCCAGCTAGCTTTCTAGAATGTTGAAGTATACCCATTAGGCCCAGCTGCTTTGCTTCTATCTATTGAATCTAAGGTTGCTTTTATTTCTGCTTCCAATGGCACCTGAGAGAGATCCAGCCTTTAAACAAATTTAATACAACCAGAGGAAAAAGAACCATCAATAGGTAGTCTGTTAGGATATTTGCTGTTGAAGAGATTAGTAAAATGAGTAACTGCATCCTTAGCAATGTCATAAGCATTAGTGAACCTTTGTCCTTTAGAGTTTACAATAGAAAGTATCATGTTGCATTTCCTTCTGTAATTGATGCATGCTTGGAAAAACTTAGAGTTCCCATCCCCATCTATAAAGTTAGAGATAGTTGCTTCTTGGTGCATAAAACTTTCATGGTATTTTGTAATAGACAAATGTTTTTCATGGGCTAGAATCAACTCAGCTTCAGTATGACTGCCAGACTTAAAACCCTCTTTCAGTGTTGGAACCTCCTCCTCAGTAGCTCTCAACTTATCATGAATATTTCCAAACTTGTCCCAATTCCATTTCTTAAGGTAAGTTGCAATACTCTTCTGAAGATGCCACAAGTTTTACCAAGGATTATCTTTAGGATTATCTACAGTATTAGAAATCCATAACATTCCTAATTCTGTAAGAAATTCAGGGAGGGCAACCTACATGTTCTGAAACCTGAAAGGACTACCACCTGCAACAGAAGAATTGTTAATAGAACAAAGAAGAGGCCCATGATCAGACCCAACCATTTTGAGATGAGAAATGGTAGTGTATGGGAAATTTTGAAGCCAAAGTGAGTTTCCCAACATTCCGTCCAACCTTTCCCAGACAACATCCCTCCTCCAAGTGAAAGAGGGCCTTGAAAACCCAAATCATACAACTCAACATCAGTAATAAATTGATTAAAATTTGCCATAGAAGATTCCAAAGGATGATTTCCTCCCCTTTTTTCAAAAGGGGAAGTCATGCAAGTGAAATCTCCACCCAATAACAACCAGGAATTAATGGAAAGGCTCCCCAACAGGTTAGACCACAGTAACTGCTGAAGCTGATGGCTGCAGCTAGCATAAACGAAAGTCACATACCCCAACTGATCTCGCAAAGAAAATTGTATATGAAGGAAATGTGAGTGGTTCTGAACTACTGTCCACTGTAATTCAATTCTGGCAAAGAGCCAGATTTTTTTATTAATATTAGCTAGATGAGTGAATTTTGGAAACTTCTTGATTATCTTTTGCGGGTTTTTAGTGATCATTGGCTCCAGGAGGGCAAAGTCCCAAAATTGGTGAGTTTTAACAAGATGTTTTAATCCTAATAGAGGAGGGATAGGCCACCCCCATGATATTCCAACACAGAAAATTAATCATTGGGATAATGTCCTCCCCTTCCCTCTAGTCCTGGGGTGTGAAGCAATATTATCACCTGGCTGGAAACAGTCCAAAGACTGATTTTCTAATAACTTTTGCAGTTCTGGTTTGTTCCTTCTTCTTTTACCTCTTTTTTGGACTTTCCACTCATCCTCCATAACAGTTGTTAGATTTTGAATTATGGGGCCCGAGTCACCCAAAGGTGTTAAAACTTCTTTTTCCACATCTAGGGGTAGTTGAACTGGTTGAGGTGAATCTTCATTGCCACCTTTTTTAGCTGGAATTTGAACATTGGTAGATTTATGAACTTCACTAGGTTCCCCTATCTCCCTGATAGGAGAAAGTGATGGAGTACCTACTTGAGATCCCTCATCATCTTTTCTGATACTATTATCAGTTTTATTGCCCATAACATCAGAATTTATTGGGATAGATGGATTTTCTGAATGGGAGACAGTAGAAAAGACCCGATCCACTTGAGAGGGGGCCTCTTGGGTGATCACATGCTCCTTAGGGGCCCTTATAAAAGGAGGTTCAATGGACCTTTTCTTAGTGGGAGGGTGGAGCCTATAGCAAGTATCTTTGATATGCCCAAACATTTTGCAATGTTGACAGTAGAGAGACCTGTTTTTCACTACCACTTCTTTCCAAAAACCATCATCCTCCTTCTCAGTAGTGATCCAAACTTTTCCACCTCAGGCAAAGTGATTTCTCTTTCTACTAGGACCCTTGCTCTAGCTGGCCTGACCATGTCATTGGTAGGTGAATCCACTTTAAGGGGGTGCCAAGTGCTTGATAGAAATTAAACAAAGCATTAGGATGATACAATTGAATTGGAAGACCATGAATTTTGAACCACATTGGAAAAATGGGGTTTTCCTTAGATGGATCAAAATCTGGTGTCCGTTTAATGATTTTCATTTGGGTGCCAACAATTAACAATAAATGTTTAATCAATGAGGAGAGGAGAAGCCATAACAGAGAACTCAAATAAAAAATGATTCAAAATAGAAAACACCATAGAAAACTTTCAAGGTAAAAAAAAACACTAAGAAGTCACCACTCTTCACAGGACTATAAGATGTCGGCCTCCAGTAACCAGAAAACCAATGGAACAATACTCAAATTCAAAAAGACAAAAACATGAGAAGAGTCTAAGAGCTTAAAAACCAAGCCACCACAGCTCCAGGTCACTTACCACCATAAAATGGAATCCTAGGCTTCCAACCGCACCACTTCTGAGCTTCCTCCTCCGACAAAATGGTGCGACTTTTTAAATTTGCCAAAATTTATGAACTCAGATTTAAATATATATTGATTTAGTTTGATAATGAGTCACACAATTAACACAAGTATACATATGGCTCAAGTAATACAGGGCTCTAGTGGATTCCTGGATATCAATCCCACAAGGAGGCTTTAATTTTATGGCGTAACAAAGAAATCACTAATCGAATCACAACACAATTGTAAGTAGTTTAATTCTTAAAATAAAGACAAACAGTTTCAGTTACTATTTCTACCAAAGCAAGTTCTAGACTCTAGCAAGTTAAACTAACACAAGACTAAATTTATAACAAAGTTCAGTTGTAAGAAAGAGTCTTCCTCCTTTCCAATCATAATGTGATGATTATTGTGACATAGATCAGTGATGCAAATGTATTGTGCCAAATAAGAGCATTCATGTTCTTTACTCATATTTCAGCGTATAAAGAAGATTGACTAATCCTAAATTTCATCCCCAAATCCATGATTAGGCTGGGAGGATACTGGCTCTCACTCCAGAGCTCCCACTTCCCTTCAACTAAAGTCTATCACTCGCTTCAGTTTCTAAACATTAGGACTAAATTGAGGATTTCATCCTGTAACTCTAAAATCCCCAATTCTACGCCCATCAAAGTATATTTCCCTATTTATTTGTATTCAATCCCCATGAACTACGTCTCCCATTCATAGATATTGAATGTGACCTTCACTTTTGTTGTAGAGCTCATAATTCATTCGGAACATATGTTTCCCAACAAGTTTTAATAATTTAATTGGCCAGATCAAAAAGTAAATGAACTTCGAAGAGAAAAGGTCATCACAAATTCTCCTTAATAAATCGGCACATCGTTTCCATTTCATAATATCAACACATCACATGAAAAGGAGAAAGACAAAGAAATATACTCAAGACTCATAAGGAAAAGATGAAAAAACATGGATTTTATATATAAAAACAACGTCGTACAAACAAAGTAAAGTAAATACAACTTATCTCAAACTCTTCCCCAAGTGAATCTCATGGAATTCCTTTGACTCCTCTTCTTTCTTAACAACAACATACAATTCTCTCTTTAGATGAGTAAGGAAGAAGAAATCTCTCACTTTTCCTCTCCTCTCACAGTCCTTAGAAGAGAAAACACAAAACCTAATTTCCTACACAAAATGGAAAGAAACTCTCTCTAAACTTTAAAATCTTCTCTACCTTTCTCATCCTCTCCAAACTTGGCTCCAAAAGTGTTTAAAATCGGCCAAAACTGAATTCCCAAGTGTTTCCTCAAGCAATCCTTCAAAATCAGGCCAAATACACTGAATCTTGTTTGAATTTGGGATAGGCCGCTGTGTGGTGCTGGATAGGGCGTCGTTCGACACATTATTCCACCAAAACGGTCCTAACTCTCTGTAAATTGTGCGGTTTGGTGCTGGTGAAGCGTCGTTCGGCGGCAGTTCAATAAAATGTACTTTTGTCTTTTTTGCTTCAAATTTGCTGGTTTTTTGCTTCCTTTTACTCCAAAGGCTTAAAATCATTGTATTTGCATGAAATCATGAAAAATCTCTTTCTATAAAGTGCAATATCATCAAAAACAGGTATGAAATGGATAGTAAAAAGCTATCAACTTTTTTAGTGGATCACAAAACATCTGCGCCACCTGAGAGTCCATCAAAACCCTAGCAGAGCACGATGAAGCCACCAAACAGCCGACTGGGTGGTTCAGAAAAGAAAAAAGGAAAAATCCTTGGAATTGAAGAATCTTTCTGAGGCAAACATTATTCCTTCAGGTGCTTCTCCTTCTCTAGGCTGACAAGAGTGGGACGATTTGTTATTAATGATTAATTTTCTTCGTTAAAATATTAGGGGAGTGGCACATCCTGGCTCCTTTCATTCAAATTTGCCGCCCATGGGAAGTTAAGGAAGTCACCACCAAAAGTTGCTTCAAACACCCATTGAAATTGACACCAAAAATGAAGAAAATTTGATTTTTAACTGTGACGGCTAAGCGCCGACTAGACGACGCTTAGCCGCCAAAGTCCAATTTTTCATTTTTTTATTTTTTTGCTTCAAATTTGATCCAATTTTGCTCCTTTCATCATAATCACTTATTTTCATCATACCTGCAAGAAAAACACAAAATAACTTCCATTAAAGTGCAATATCATCAAAAATAGGTAAAAAAATGTGCATAAAAATACTATATATTTTAGGTGTATCACGAATGTCATGAATTCTTTAGTTTATTTGATCAAGCCTCACCCCGAGCCACATATTTATACTTCGCGATAGATACATGTCTTGTGATGAAATGCTTGATTATTTAAACTATTAATTATATGAGATTAGTTTGAGTTCAAATTTCCCAAAAATAAAAAAATATTATTTCCAAAAAATTCATATATATATATATTAAACTAAATCAAAATTATATTTTAAATAATTTTCAAAAATTCTAAATATATCATTAACACCATCATACTCAATCAATCAAATCAAATTAATGAGAACAAGAATTTTAGCTGTCGACGGGATTCTATGAAATCAACGTCATTAAGCTTTAGATAAAGTATATATCTCAAGAATCCATGTGTGTTGACCTTATAAAGAGGAAATACTTTAGTGAATCTCACTATGTGGCTTGTTATCCCTAGTTGATTGACTCAACAATTTGGAAACAGATGTTGGCTCACAAGGATGTTATTGAGCCTTATATAAAATGGGATTTGGGAGAGGGGAACTTAAGCTTTTGTTTTAATGAATGGTCTCTTTAAGGACCTTTAACTGATCTTTATGGTGGGATTTTGTTAAAGATTACTGGAGCGACGACACATTGGAATTTCTAGATGCTTAATCACTTGGTATCTCAGTAGGATGCTTCTTCCATTTGTAGATTTCCTTTTGATAGCCATTAAAAAGTTTATCTTTGAAGGCTAACTAGTGCCTTAATGTCTGGGATCATTACTCAAGGTTTCAATCAGTCTGGTCATCAATATAATTATGCTTAGTTGTGGTGTAAAGTATTGAAGCCTTCCAAGTCTTTTTTTTCTTGGACGACTCTTCACTCATTCCTCCCCACTGATGATATCCTTAAAGTCAAGGGACTTCGACATTTGTCCACCTGCTTGTTGTGCATATGAGTTGAAGGTTCTCTACTCATTTTTTTTTTGTTTTGCAGGTTCACTCATCAGTTTTGGAGCTTGCTCTATGACTTTCTCTGAGATATTTTACCTGTAAGAATGCTTTCATCTATTGGGGACTAGTGTCTTGATTGGGCTGCATCTTCAAACCCAGTTATCAAAGTCCTTCCTATTGTTCTTTGTTGGTTTTTATGGATGACTAAGAACACTGTCAATCATGGTGATCAAATTGTATTGGTGATATCACAGACTTCGTTTCTAACATTATCGCTTATTGACATAAGGTGTGTAAGTTTGTCGAGGTGAAAGACAAGTTTCTGGCTCAATTTTCTTCCCTTGGCCTCACTTTTGCCTCTTCCACTCCAACTAGGTTGCTACCTCAATTGTTTTATTAGCAAAACCTACCAAGAGGTGGATTAACATCAACATTGATGGGAGTTGGAAGGTTGATTGTGCTGGTGTCTATATTTCCAAAATCATTTACGGCTATAAAATTATATTGGAAATGTAATCTTCATTTCTCTAAAGCTATTGTAGGGGGCTTGCTGTTATTCATTGGCAAATTTTTCATCATCTCAAGCTAGCATCTTTTCTTTCTCAGAATTTTAAAATTAAGTGGTCCTTTATCCCTAGGGTGGGAAACTTACCTGCTGATTAGTTGGTAAAACACTCCACCTTTGTTTAAATCTTTCCACATTCTAAAATTTTAACCCTCCTTCCTCTTGAAAGACCGGCCACCTTTCTATTTTTCTTTCTCTTCCCAAGAGGGTCTCTTACCTTTCAAATCATGCTATCATGAGCCCTTTTTCACTCCCTAAAGTGGCCACAATCCATCATTTCACTTATTTGCTTCACCAAAGTCAAAAAGGAGCTTGATGGCTTGATTCGACTGCCATGCCTCACAAAACCTGAGAGTTCTCTGCTCTAAGGTGTGGCCAACCCCTAAACAGGCATGAAAATGCCATCCCTAGCATGGTCACACTCATACTAGGCATGGCTACACCGACCCTGACCCAAAGTAGGTAGGGTTTTGGATTGCCTGGCATGACAACACCTGATCTGGGCCTAACCATGCTTATATCAACGTGTCCACTCAATTTTCAGGCATTACCACACCAGTGAAACCATAGGATTAAGGTAAGAACATGCTTTGAACGACATTCATTGATGCCTTGAGTCATAGTAACATAAATATCATCAACGTATAACATATGGCTAAAAAATATGTGGTAAAGAATCAAGGAAGATGCCAACCAATGGTAACCATTTACGGGCATAACCATAGTAGGGAAAACCCTATTCGTACCCTAAGCGCCCATTTAGATTCCTAAGTGGATGCCTTGAGCTTCAGGAAGTTACATATTTGTTGAGCACAATACCAAAGCATTAAGCTGGAAATCCTACACTTGAGACATCAAAACGTGATGCCAACACTCCTTATATGAGTTATTACCTTCTTTGTTGAGTTTAAAAGCTATTTACGACTTAGTTTGCTAGCGTCCAGAAGACCCTTAAGGACTCACATAATCTTTGACATGTCAGACAAGGGTCGAACATGAGTCTTCGAACATATATCACTCGCTTTCAAAAAGAAATGTCGGAATTATACCTTTGATTGACTTGGTTATGCTTCCCCAATTCTTGCAGGTACCTTGGAGGAACTAAACTTCAAATTCTTGATCTTATTTTCTAGATTTATCAAGTGGAATTATTGATTTGAGCCAAATTCATCATTGTCATACGACTCCAATCTCAAGGAAAACATGTGGAAAATAGCTTCTGATACCATGAGATCTCCATCCTTCGCCAGCAAATGATGAATGCCATCACTAATGTGATTGAGTTTGTTTTTATGTACATAGAGATGACTCCGTAGTGGTTGAGAACAGACCGAAGTTTTGGATAGAATGGCATTCAGAGTCCCCATTAAAATTGAATCCTGAAGAAGATTAGATCTTCTCCAAAGTAGTCAATTGCCTTCAACATGGTTTAACCGCCTTAAGTACTATGCTTGTGTTGTATACACCAGTATCTTCCATGAGACACACGACGAATGATGTTACTCTAGACCTTCCATTCGTTGATACTGAGCCAAATAACTGTGGAGAATATTTGGAAGCCAATGGAATGCTAAAAGAATATTGAACTAAGGAGAGACAAGTAATGACTGAAGGGAAGAAAAAGTAAAATATGAGAAGTTCAAGCCTATTTTACCTTTAACCCTATATGTAGGATATCCAAGGTAGTCAAAATGCCTCAAATTTATACCTGTATCTTTAGAAATTCACATCAAATCCACGTGAAAATTGAGAAATTAAAATGATGAAATATTTTTAAATTTTGTAAAAACTAAATTTTTATTTTTGACAAAAAATATTTTATAGAAAAGTCATCAGCCACCTCGAACAACATAAGACTCTGACTCACATGTCCCTAAACTCAGACTTCAGCATACTCTCTTCCCTTGCTCAAACCTGGAAGATCAAACTAATCAGCTGGAACTAATAGATAAGTCCGAACAGCTACCTCATCCGTCTAGAGAGTAGTCATGTATGCATAAAAAACTGCTAGATACTTCTTCAGGTATGATATGGCTAGCTCATTCTAAAGGCTAGCCACCCGAGTGAAGGATTCCACCATTATGTCTATACAATGAGCCAACGAACCTTGAGAACCTCGTTGATTGTCAATCTCCCCTTTCACATCCTCGAGATTTGACAGACGATTAGTTGTGTCGTAGCTATGGGCCAGAACAGAAGGTCCTTTTGCCAACTCTAGAGTGAAGGTTTGACCGTCGAGGAGTCGATGATGTGCATGGTATTCTCTGCAAGAGTAATCAAATATTATAAATAAATATGAGAATAAATTAACCAATTTTAGAAAAGTTAATTTGTTCATACCATTCATTCACTCCATCTCAGATGAGTTGAGGGTCTCACCAGTAAGTGGTTGCACAACCACTTGATTGCCCTCACCGGCTAAGGGAAAGAGATGTCCACCTTCATGTGCTTGACATGTTTCTTAACAAGCACCTTTTCTAGTTGTTGAACCAGCTGGGATCCAGAATAAGAACTTTTGCACCAGCGGTATGTACGTCAACCCTTCTTCGCATCTCATGTAGTAGCAACGAGTCAGACAACTCGACAGTCTCCTATGTTTTTTTGTTTCTTTCTTACTACTTGCTTAACCAGCTTCGTTCCCTCTGGTCGACTCCCTTCTTTTAACCTCTTTGATTCGACCAGGCGTCCTTCACCCTTCGACTTCTTTCCCACTAGTCGGTCCTCATCCATAGGCTTCTTCTTTACTATCAGCAAAACATACTTGAGTTTCTTTTTCTCCCCTATGAGATGGTAGAGTTTTTCGGTAAAATGCCTGAAGGCTTTCAACATGGCCGCCTAATTCACGGGGTTCTTGCCACTCACCATTACATTTTTCTATTAAAAAATGTTTAAAGCTCTAGAAATTAAGAAATGGTAATTAAAAAGTGTTGATCACGCTCTATTTATGGGAAATGCGAGCACATAAATTAAGGGATTTTAATTATTAGAAATTTTTGTAACACAATAAATAAGCTAATTTTTAAATTTAATTATTTTATTCTCGCTTTCAAAAAGTAAGAGAATTGGGAACTAAATGTGAAAATAAAAAAAAATGGTCGCATGAATCTCAAGAAAATTCATTGGATCTCGCTTAATGGATACTAGAGGATTGTATCAAGATTGTTAAAAGATGGAAACACCACACATCATTTCCAATGAGTCGACCGAACGGAAGCCCAAGCAAACGAAAAAATATGTAGCACCTAACGAAGGGACAATTATTTGTAACCGACCCCCTTAACTAATTTTTAGATTCTTCACAAAGATGGTCAAAGGGCACCCCATTAAATATTCTTCCAATCCTTTGAGAAAGTCCTCGTCCAATGAGAGATGTCTGCCAAATTACAATGATACACTCTCTGTCTGACGGTCCAAGTCTACTTTAACAACAATAGGGTTACTACGGAGGATTCTTTTAAGGCGGACATAAGACTTTCCAATCGACCGAAGACTTTTCAACCGACCGAACAATTATCAAACGACTAAATGCCAACACTGGCGGGCCATTAAATACCCATATATATGAAGTCATGAATCAGATATGGATATTAAAGTATATAAGAGTTAGTTATGAATATGAAAATTTGTAGAAATGAAATGTAATGCTCCTATTAAAATAGGGACAAACATATAATTTTGCTAGATATCCCTACGATCTATAAATAATGAGTCATTTTTTCAATAAAGGATTACTCAACATTTTGATTTGTTTTTTAGTTCTGTTGACTTATTTTGAAAAATAAATTGTGCATTTTTAAAAATAGTTAAAATATTTTAAAAAAGTTTTTTATATTCATAATAAAAATCACTCTAGCCACTGCCCACTACTCCTCACTTAATTAACGACCACTACTACTGCTATAAAACGAGCCCATAGCCCCTTCAAACTGCAGCAAACGGCCAGCAATCAACGCTGTTGATCTTCATCACAACCTCAATACAAATTTCAATAAAAATAAAAACAGTACATATTTAATATGTTAAATATAATTTTATTTACCTTCAAATCGAAATATACAAAATATAAATATAAAAATATAAAATAATCCCAAATAACCCTTTATTCTCTTACGGGATTTGTACTATCTGCTTGAATTTTATTGAATAACCAATCCGTCCTTTATGGCATACAGCTATGTTAACCATCGAAGTACTTGTTTGGACGTGTGTATTTTAATATTTTATTGTCCATCACTCAAAATCCAATAATTATTTTGGCTTCTCATTTGTCTCTTGTGTTTGGCTTTTTAAATTTAGAAGCTTATCTTTTAGTATGGTGTTTATTTTGTTGACTGTTTTGCATTTGATATAAGCCCTAATGCTATAATGCGGCAGGATGTACATTTATTGTAATTTTAAATAATTTTTAAAAATATTATCAGTATTTATTTTCTTTATAAAATATTATAAAAACAAAGTATTTTTTATTATTTCTGTTGAATCCCAAGTTACCTTTGAATAGACTAGCCTCGAGGTTTTGAGTGAAAGTAGAAAAGAGAAGAAAGAGTAAAAGACGGTGTTGACTTGAGAAAA
Organism: Papilionanthe hookeriana x Papilionanthe teres; assembly: GCA_022702705.1. Taxonomy (NCBI): domain Eukaryota; kingdom Viridiplantae; phylum Streptophyta; class Magnoliopsida; order Asparagales; family Orchidaceae; genus Papilionanthe; species Papilionanthe hookeriana x Papilionanthe teres. The sequence goes on along the minus strand of CM040425.1, from coordinate 133,532,910 downwards.
TAAACGTTTAACCTTTTATTCATAAAATAGCCCATATTTATAATCAGAGGTGGCTTAAATTTACAATTAAATTATTACCCTTATTTGTTTATCAGTTAGAGGGTGTATCAAATTTACAATTAAATTATTACCCTTATTTGTTTATCAGTTAGAGGGTGTATCAGGCCATTTCCTAATCGTGGAGCGGTTAATTTAACCACCTCTATAATACAAGTAACTGAATAGACGCAACTATCATGAATAGTTATGACGTGTCTATTGAGTCCTATACTTGGCAGTCAATATAACTGACTTTTGTGTCTAGTTGATGGTTGCCTATGTCTTGGCGGATTTTGTTAGCATATTGATTTTGCTTACCGTCTATACTTGATGGATCAACCTGTTGGCTGAGTGGAAGTACTGAGTTCGCCAGTTGTAACATATAATTTCGGTCGACGGTAGGAATGCTAGTTTAAATCTCTTGATTAGAGCTGTAAACGAGCCGAACACGAGCGAGCCTAGGCTCAGCTTGTGTTCGACTCTTTTACATTTCGAGCTCAGAAAGTGTGTTCGTGTTCGGCTTGTCTGCTTAACGAGCCGAATACGAGCTGTTCACGAACAAAGAGTCCTTTTGACAACCCTAATCACGTAATCATAAGATCTTAAGAGTTTTAGTAAGATTTAATAATTAATGTTTTCATTAAAACATCATTTGAATCTAATTTAATAATTTTTAGTCTATATACTTAATTAATAATTTTAATTGATTATAAATCTTTAAAATTTTTAAAATTACTGCTCATCAATATATGTGTGTGTATGTGTGTGTGTGTCTAATTGATGAATCTTATTTCGAGCCAAAACGAGTCTAACATTAACGAACAAATTTTTGTTCATATTCGGCTCGTTAAGGCTTGTTAACTTAGCGAACAAGCCGAACACAAGCTTTTTCACAAGCCGAACACAAGCTGTTCGCAAACAACGAGCCGTTTTGACAACCCTACTCTTGATCCCTCTAAGATTCATGCTGACACTTTCCTGTATACATATTAGTTCCTCAATTTTCTTGCTCCTAGATAGTTACAATGAAGACAAAAAATGATTATAATAATAAATTGCATTAGAACTCAATGTTTATTCCCTACTTTTTCAAACCCAAAAATTTATATAAATAGAGTTTGCAGAGCCATCCCTTCTCCATTAGATATTGAATCCCAAACACCACCATGTCTGCCGTGAGAGCTCTGAATCATCTTTACGATGATGCTCTCTGAATGACCCTTGATGAGTTTTAGCTTCCCCTCAACCTCTTCCTCTTCCTATGAGCAAAAAGACGAAGAAAAAGATGGTATTTATGAAAAAGAAGAAACACAAGGAACCTGTGGTCAAGTTAAATGACCAAGTTGCTTATTTAGCTGGCCTTCATGCCCATCGACCAGAAAAAGTCTCAGAAGTTGAAAGGAGTTGTTAGAACACTTCATCTTCTCCTATGGGTGTTATTCTGATCGTTAAGGAAGAGATTCATCGGGTTGATCCGATCATCCAACAGGGCGGTTGGTACTTTGGAACATCTCAGTATGATAGTAATCATCAACATTACACGTCAACCTTAAATATAGAAAAATGATGTTCCCTTCGATGATTTACCCATAACCTCCACTAAATTGGGTAGGTTGTTAGGTATGATAATCTCTGGTTGCTGTTGGTCTAGAATTTTTTCCCTTTTTTACATCATACTATGATGTAGGTTTAGATGCTGTGGTTTCGACCAATGAGAATGTTCGATCGACCGATGTTTCTACCAATCCTACTTCAATCTTAAGGACTGCGCATCGGCACCCGATTGAAGAGAGTTCAGCCGATCAGATATGATGACCTCATTTTTGTTGAGGTCAAGTTTTTATTTAAGAGCATAGGATCTAGCCATAGGATTTCTTGGTGACTTTCTTAGAAGATTAGAAATAGAACCCTACCCATTATAATTTCAAAATGCTTTTTTGCTTCACTTGGAGTTTCATATGCTTCCTACTAACTTCTAGCACTTAGTAGGATGGAGCCATGCATAAGGAAACTCAAGAGGAGTCCCCTATAGGATGGTCAAGCCTTAGAACTAACCTTGGGTGGTCTGATCTGAGTTAGGTTTGCACACACACACACTTGAACATCACACTTTCACTCTTAATAAAAAATCCTAAACCAAACATGCCCAGCCTTGGTTCCCTATTCTTTTGGAAACGTGGGTTGTTCCCTAAGCTCTTAGCCCTAAGCTGGGGCTTGGCTAGAACTAACACATGGAGGATCCAAAAGTGGGACTTTTCCTTGGTTCATGGCTCAAATAGGCTGACCTCATAATCAACATTCTCAACACATCCCAATTTGACCAAGCTGCCAATTTTGACCTATTTAGCTCAAATTTCACCAAAATTACCAAATTGCCTCTACAACCCTAATTCTTCCCAAAGTTCCCAAATTTGCCGAAATTCTTAAATTTCTCTCAAAAATTATTTCAAAACATTTCCCAACAATCAAATTAACCAAAATCCACCAAAATACCCAAAATACCCTAAAATTACTAGAATGCCCTTCAAATTCCCAAAAATTCAAAAAATTCCCAAAATCTCCAAAAACATTCTAAATGATCCCAAAACCAATTAAGACCACTTCATTGAGCCCAACTTGACCAAATTGACCCATTTTGACCAAAATCTCCAAATTGTCCTTAAAGGCCCAAAATGCTCAAATCACCCCCAAAATTGACTTCAATCTTCCCCAATTTCAATTCTAAACTATAATTAAACATTCCCAATCCTAAATGAAACCAAATCCAAACCCAATTGAGCCCAATTTCAAGGACAATGGCAAGCCCAATTCAAAAGCCCTAATTTTAACCAAATATCCATATTCCCCTAAATTGAACCCTATGATCAAATCAATTTCTCAAATTTGCATTCCAAACCCTTCATAACATTACCTTAAATCGAAATTGAGCAAAATATTGATCTAAATTTGAACTCAAACATCATCTAAGCCCAACCTAAGCTAAAACCCTAAATGTTACCCAAAACTCAAATCTCACCAAATTGAACCTTCTAAAATCTCCACCCATTGATATTCAAAACTCTTCACCACAATTCCTTGGAACAAATTGAACCATCAATTGAACCATATATAAGCTTTAGCCCAAGTTAAACCCAGGACATGCCCAAATTACCCAAAATTGACCATGAGCCAAATCTACCCAAATTGACCCTCCAAATCACTAATTTCTTTTCAAAACTCCTCATGACAATCATCCACACCAAATTGAACAATCTCATCCAAATCCAAAACCTAACCCAACCTAGGCCCAAGTTGACCCAAAGTCCCAATTTTGAACCTATACCAAGAAATTGACCAAACCTACTCAAATTGACCAAGCCATGGCCACCACAGCCAAGACATGGATCCTAGGGACCAAACAAGACCCACCTAGCCCAACCTACATGAGCCATGGTCCAAAGGTCCCATGAATTTAGGTATGTCCTTCCAAAATTGGCCAAACTAAAAGGATCATTGCCACCAGCAATAAAACCTCCAATTTAATCACCATTAAGAGTTCCTCTGGCCTCTTTGACCCAGCTAGTGACCTCCCCTGACCAGGCATGACGACCTATTGGCTAGTGGTGTGACTTTTTAATTTGTAAAAAATAATGAACTCAGATTTAGATATATATACTTATTTATTTTAATAATGAATCACACAATTAATGCAAGTATATGTATCGCTCAAGTAATACTGGGCTCTAGTGGAGTCCTGGTTATCGATCCCACATAGAGGATTTAATTTTATGGCGTAGCACAGAAATAACGAATCGAATCACAACACAATTACAAGTGGTTTAATTCTTAAAGTAAAGACAAACATATTCAGTTACTATTTCTATCAAAGCACATTCTAAACTCTAACAAGTTAAATTATCACAAGAATAAATTTATAACAAAGTTCTGTTGCAAGAAAGAGTCTTCCTCCTTTCCATTCATAATGTGATGATTATTGTGACATAGATCAGTGATACAAATGTATTGTGCCAAATAGGAGCATTCTTATTATTTACCCATATTTCAGCGTATAAAGAACATTAGCTAATCCTAAGTTTAGTCCCCAAATCCGTGGTTAGGTTGGAAGGATACTTGCTCTTACTCTAGAGATCCCACTTCCCTTCACCTGACGGCTAACTCTCGCTTCGGTTTCTAAACATTAGGACCAAATTGATGATTTCAACATGTCACTCTGAAATCTCTAATTCTACACCCATCAAAGTATATTTGCTTATTTATTTGCACTCAATCCCCATGAATTTCATCTCTCATTCATGGACATTGAATTTGACCTTCACTTTTGTTGTGGAACTCATAATCCTTTCGGAACATATGTTTCCTAGCCATAAGTTTTAATAATTCAATTGGCCATATCAAAAAGTAAATGAAGTTCTAAGTGAAATGGTTATCACAAATTTTCCATAATAAATCAGCACATTATTTCCATTTCACAACATCAACACATCACATGAAAAGGAGAAAGACAAAGAAATCTACTCAAGACTCATGAGGAAAAGATGACAAAACAAGGATTTTATATATAAAAACAATGTCATACAAATAGAGTAAACTAAAGACAACTTATCTCAAACTCTTCCCCAAACGAACTCTCAAGGAATTCCTTTGACTACTCTTCTTTCTTCACAACAACACAAAATTCTCTCTTTAGATGAGTAAGAAAGAAGAAATCTATCACTTTCCCTCTTCTCTCACACTCCTTAGAAGAGAAAACACAAATCCTAACTTCCTACACTAATGGAAAGAAACTCTCTCTAAACTCTAAACTCTTTTCTTCCTTTTTTCCCCCTCTTCAAACTTTGCTCCAAAAGTGTTAAATTCAACCAAAATTGAATTTCCAGGAGTTTCTTCAAGAAACCCTTCAATATCCAGCCAAATACATTGAATCTAGTTTGAATTCGGGATAGGGCGCTGTCCAGCACTGGTAGGAGCACCGCTCAGCGCATTATTCACCCAAAACGTCATAACTCTCGGTAAACTGGTGCTTTCTGACATTGGCGACAACGTGGTTCGGCGCTAGTTCAATAAAATGCACTTTTGTCCTTTTTCGCTCCAAATTTACTCTTATTCGCTTCCTTTTACTCCAAAGGCGTAAAATCATTGTACCTGCATGAAATCATGAAAAATATCTTTCTTTAAAGTGCAGGACCATCAAAAGCAGGTATGAAATGGATAGTAAAAAGCTATCAAATTTCAGTGGATCAAGATCCCCCAAACTTAACTATTAGTTGTCCTCAAGTAATTTTAGTTAATACATAAAATTATGATCCACTGTAATGAACTTTCTTTCTAGAATACCATAATTTTAATTTAGATAAGTACAATAGTAAAATTTTTAGAAAGATCTTCGAATAAATCAAGTAAATTCTATAGGTGTAAGAATATATAGTTTTCAATTCTTAGAGTTCTAGCCTTCTATTCATTTGAAAAATGATTGTAGATTGTCCTATTAAGGCACTTAAAAGGATTACATGAGAAGAAGTTTATGAGAACAATACTAGTAAAGATGCTACTCCATACATATAAGTTCAGGAAAGTAATTAAGTTTTTCCTTTTAGGTAGGTGCAAGTGAGCTAATTTTTTATTAAGCATCTCCTCCCCTATCATTTTTCTTTTGCTTTCTTTTGCTTTTCTTTTCTTTTCTTTTGTTTTCTTTTATTTTATTTTCAATGAGGATTACCATATCTGGATAGCCTTAAATGATTTTGAACTTCTCCCTTTTCACCCTAAATTTGAAACTTACCACATTCCTTTACCTTATAGCATTTCTTTAACTTATTAATGGTTCATCATAGAGTCTCGATCCTTTCCTATCACATAAAATTTTAATATTCTTAATATTTCAAACATACAGTTTTTCTTACTTTGAATAGTTGACTATAGTCTTATTCTCTTATACCAACTATCTTACCTCATAAAATTACTTTTCATTACCAAATACTTTCATTCAACTTTATAAAATACTTAAATAAAATCAAAATACAGTTATTTGAAATTGATTTCTATTATAGAAAATCATGTTACTAATTTTGAAAATAATTTTAAATGAGAACAATTAACAGCTAATTCTTTCCCTCCCCCAAACTTAGATTTTTGAATATAATTAACATGGAAGAAAGAAAAGATATAAATATATAACTCATAACTCAATATGTTGGTCTTTTCATACCTTTGAGTTTAAGCGGGTTTTTCTTCATAAAATAGAACAGTAGGCCTAAAATATTAGAAGCATTTCTATACACAAATGTGAGTTATAAATTTATAAAGAAGAAGTTTAAAAACATTTAATATAAATAGTGCACATAACATTAACATCCAACTTTTAGCATCACAAATTAAACTAGCAAACCAAACACATGAAAACTCTACTATTGCATCACATACATCAAAAACCAACAATAAAAGGCTACTACAAGTACATCCAAATACACATATAACATCCCAGATACAAATCATAAGGAGTCACAGGTACATCACAAATACAAAACACAAATACATAACAAAGTTCAATGAAAATTAAGAATAAAAATACATAAACTACCAATCTTCTTCTTCTACAAGAGCTTGTCAGCATATTTTTTTAGGTTATGTGTTTTGAAAAGGGGGTCGTCTACAGAAGTTTTCGGCGAATTTTAAATTTTAAATTTAATTTAAATATATATATATATAATTTAAAAAGTAGTATTTGGTTTTGAAAGTAATTTTTAATTTGAAATTTTTAAGATATGAAATCAAACCGATCTCACATCCCAAATAGTTTATATAAATGAGCACCGCACCACAAACCGTGTATTTATTCCGAAGAATACACACACTGCTTGATGATGAGGCTCGAATAAATAAACTAAAAGATTTGTGACATCCGTTTGGTCTGCGAACCGATTTTATAAGCCGACAAGTTCCCCTATTTAATATAAAGAAATTAAACAGGGTTTATATTACACGGGTTCTTAAAGTTCCCTATAAGGGCAAGCTCCTATAGTTAATTACATCTTAAATGACGGGAATCATTTAAGAAAACTCTCGATAATGATTAGTGGTTTTGCTCTCAAGAATTTCAAAGTTTAAGGTTTCAAAGGATTGAATTTAGGAAATTTCAATAGGGAATGGATCAAATTTGGAACAGTTATTTTCATGAGTCTAAAGGAAGAGAAGTAGGAGAAGCTGAGGATCCAAGAAGAATCTTGACAACTTCCCAAACTATCCTATTGTTTGGCTTCAATTTAGGAATTTATTTAATTTTACAATCCTGCCAGTTTTATTTATTTAGGTCTTACATTCGTATGACATGATCATACAAATGGCCTCGAAGATGTGAGGGTTTATGTCGTACCGAACGACTACCTCGGAGTCCTAAGACTGGTTAGGGCTTAATTTGCATAAGATGATTATGCAAATGCCTATAAAAAAGTTGAGGATTTATGTTGCACTAGGCAAACTACCTCAAAGTCCAATGGCTTGGTTGTTTAATTCTAGGAATGTTTAGCTGATGTAGAATTGTTTTCTGACGAAGATGGTCGTGCTACCCACCGTACTCCAAGCTTCTTGTTGTTGCAGAGGTTTAGTTTTAGAAGTGATAAATCGGGAGATGAGAGAAGTGTTTTGGTTTAGAGAAAATCTTAAAATCCAAGTATTTTTAGTGTTTTAATTAAAATAAATCTTAAAGTTGTTTAAATAGAACCGATTAAGATCCCATGGTTCCGTCATCCCGGCACCTTTATTTTCATCGAATTCACTTAGTCCATATGAATTTGCTAAACTCAACTGAATGAGTTCCACACTTTCATTTAGACCGTGGGAAATCCCGTTAGCAACACGTGGGTTACATCATCCGAGGTATTCCCGATCATTCAACGAGACGTTTTAATTTAGTTTTAATTGTAGTTTTATTGTTCTGTTTGTGATTAAATTTTGAGTTGTTTTATATTTTGGAATGTTGTGGCGGTGAATTTTATCTTGCAATGACTTTTAATTTACTTTTGGTTTCAGTTCAGGGACTATCCTAAAGGTTTTGGTTTTCATGCAACAGTCTTGTTTAACATGCAAGAAAAGTAAAGTACAATGCATGTAAGTAATTTGCAATAAAATAAATTGCAATTAAAATAAAAGCGTACCTGGAGGGTCTTCCCGTCATCCCAAGCTGCACTTAAAACACATGTTAAGGCATTTAAATATTTATAACAAGTACCTAGGTAAAGCTAAGGGAAGGGTTTTGGTTGTCTACCAAATTCCTAATCCTATTGCTAGTCATCTCCTATGACGTCTAGGTTTTTGGTTTGGTTTAAGGATGATTTTCTTCATCAAAGAACAATTAAATTTAATTGTTCTTCTAAAACATCCCATCATATTGAGGAAGTGCTTAGGACGAGTCCTAAACATCTTTTCAATATTTCGGGGATTGTTTTGAGTCCAAGTGAATTTTTATTATACGGATGAATTGATCATCCAAGGATTTGTATTTTTTGTTTTGTTTCTTGCTCAGTGAACTTGGGTATTTGATTACCTGATCAATGAAGTGACATCTCACTTAATACTCTATTTAAGAGTTATAATAATTAAAGCCTTTAAGGGCAAGTTGATTTATTGAGAATTTTAATCAAATTTGAGTTAATAATTTAAAGTGTTTTAGTTTGATTATGAGGTTTTAATTAATAGTTTTAAGTTTGGAATAGTGTTCAAGTCCTTTATTTTTTAAGTTTACTTTAAGTGTTTGGTTTAACTCTTAATGATTTCATTTGGGTGTGTTGTTAAATGATTTTAATTCAATTTAATCTTAATTTAATTTAAGTTTAATTTAATTTAATTTAATTTAATTTAATTTAATTTAATTTAATTTAATTTAATTTAATTTAATTTAATTTTAATTTAATTTGGTTTAATTTAATTAAATTTAAATTTAAATTTAATTTAATTTGAAATTCAACTTAATCTGATTTAATTTATTTTGATTTAATTTTAATTTTTATCTTAAATTTAATTTAATTTAATTTAACATTTTAAATTTTAAGTTAAGATTATCCTTTTAGTTAAGAATTAAATTTTATTGAAGTGATTAATTTAGGGATTTATAAATTAAACCCTACTTTAATAATTCCAATTTTATTATTCTTCCAAAATTTCAATTAATTAATTAATTAAAGTTTTATTTTAATTATATTTGAAATGGTTAGTAGGTTTTTACCCTCAATCATTTAAGTTTCAATCATCCAAAATCAGTTTAAAACCAAATATTTTACCCTCTCCTTTTTTATTAATCCTAAAATTTTAATTAAGGGTTGAAATTTTTAATTACCCTTTTGCCCTTCAAGATTAATAATTCTATAACTCACTAAACTAAACTCAAGTGAACTTGAAATTTTTATGTAACCTCACTCACATGTCAATTAAGGCATTAGAGGAAAAAATGTGATTTTTCTGTATTTAATTTATTTATGTATTTATTTTTGATGGAAAATAGGGGTTTTCAAAAAAAAATTCAATAACATGACCAAGGAAATGTTTTTATCCTTACGAAAATTATGGGATGTTCCTAATGACTAGAGGACCATTTGGACCAATTTTGGTAATTTTTTGAATTATATTTTATTTATTAGAATTATTTTTGAGTTTTAGAGTGTTAATTAATTTAAAAATAAAATAAAAGTTGAAAAATTGATTTTATATTTTTCAAAAATCTCTCTAACCTCAGGGAAATCAGAGAACCAAATTTTATATTTTTCTGATTTTTCTTTGATTTATTAGAATTATTTTAGTGGAAATGTAAAAGAAAATCATTTTTTAATTCAAAAATTGTTTTAAGCCTTTACAAATTCAATATCTTACCTAGAGACTTAGGAAAAATATTTGGTTTGTTCCAAGGTGATTAGAATTTAAAATATGACATTTTGGTGATTTTTAATATTTTTATGATTTTTATGATTTTTTAATTATTAAAAATATTAAAATAATGATAAAAATCATCTTTTTTAGAAAATTACAATTTTAATTTTTCTAAATTCCTCTGATATCAGAGAAGCCCCAAAACCATTTTTGTGAATTTTTGAAAAGTATTTTGTGAGTTATGAATTTTTAAAGTTTGATTTTAGTTGTGTGATTTAATTAATCCATTGAGTGGGGTTAAACATTTCCAATTGATTTCAAATTTTTATGTGATGTTTATCTGATCTTAAAGATTAGTGGAGAATTGTTTTCAAGTTAATTTGATGTGTAATTAACCCTAATTAATTAAAGTTCAGTTTTGAGTAATTAGGCCAATTAGGGTTGTTCCAAGTGAATTAGTTCAAAACCTATTTTTCCTAGGGTCCTCTGGTCATAAGAAACATCACCAAATTTTCCTAGAATATATTTCTCAACATGCTAATTATTAGAATTAAAATACTCAAAATAGTAACATGTAATTGAAAAATCAATAACTTCTCATAGGGATGGCCTCTGACCTTGGAAAATTCAGGGAATGTTTCCAAGTTCAGAGGCTTCAAAAGCCGTGTGGTCTCATACCATGGTGAATTACCTATGCAAATGGAGAATTAAACAATGCAGAGAGTAAATAAATCATTAAAAATAAAATACTTGATGAAATGACTTGATTTCTTTTCCACATTATTCTCCTCTGTTCACTAAGCAAGAGGGTATTTTTATTTTATTTTTATGATTTTTCTACACAAAGTTATGAATTTTTGAAGTTCTGATAATTAAATAAATAGAAAAATACCCTATTTTCCTACTTATCCACGCGGCGCCACGCAATTCTCGGCAGCTCCGAAAGGCCACGCGGCGCGCTTTGATTCGACGCCGCCATCTGAGTCAGCTGCCACGGGGCCCGCGGTTCACGTACCATCTCCTGGTCTGACTCCATTTGAGCCTTCCGTCCAATACACGTGCGAATGGACGACATCCGTTCATCGTCCCCGATCGACCTCACCCGAGAGCCGTCCATCTTCCAGGCTTGATATCTCCTTCGATACTTAACCAATTTCTGCATTCTTATACTCTATGGATTCGTCTTGAAGAGACGAACACATCCATATGGTTAATCATGCATTGAAATTAAGGTAATAGGAATGGAGAATTCATGGAAGCTCAGAAGGAGGAGAGAGCTCATACCTTTGCTCAGAGAAGTGTGGCTTCAATCTGAGAGTTGTGTCACCTTCGATTGAGTCCAAGTAAGCTCCAGATGAAGTCTCTGGCCCTGGGGAATTGCCTAAACCTGATTTCGACTAGACCCGATTCCAAAGCTTGGAGGCTAGAGGAAATGGGTGGCCTGGAGAGGTGGCTTCCACTGGGGAACTCCTTCTCTTGATCTTGTGCAGGTGTGGGTGATTTTAATTTGAGTTTGGTGGAGAATTGGAAAGTGTCCTGGTTTTGGGTAGAATTTTGGCTGAGAAATTGAGCTCTGTGGATGGGGATTAGGGTAAATTATCACTGGGGATCAATTGCTTTATGTGTGGAGGATGGGCTAGAACAATTTTGGCAGAGTTTCTGTATGGTTTGGTGCAACTCTTCTCTTGGCCGAGAGGGGGTGGGGTTTAAATAGAAGTGGCTGGAGGGCCTCCCAGGGGTGTTTGATGGCTTGGATCAGCTGCTTATGTCAAGGGAAGAACAGCCATGATAGCCATTGGGCATGGGGCAGCTCAGCAAGGGAGAATTCCAATGTTGGGCTCCTCCCAAGGTCTCAGCCATGGGGTTTTCCGGCGGCTGTGGTGGCTGGCCAGCCAGGGTCAGGTCACCATCTTGACCAGTGAGGTTAGGACTTGGCAATGTTGAAGTCAATTGGAGTTGGCCATGTGTAAAGGAGTTGGATTGAAATGGAATGTGGAGGGGATGATTTTGGCTTGGTTTGGGTCAACACATGGTTTTGGGCTAGGTTCACCTCTCCATGGCTTGCTTGGGCGGAAGAGAAAGTTGTTTGGTTCAGCTTAATCAGTAGGGTCAAGTCACCATCCAAGTATAATTAGGCTTAAGCATGAATTAGGGGAGACATGAGAGTGGTTAATCACTTTAAGGGAATATGGAAAGAACCTCCTCCTTTTGCCCAAGATAGCATGGTGACATGTAAAGGGGCTTTCATGGCTCCCATGTGGCTCATGCATGGCTTCATGGCTTGCCTATGGCTTAGGATGGCTTGACTTGGTTTCATAGAAATGGGTTTTAGGCATTTTTGATGAATTTTAAGGAGATTGTCATGTGGCTAAAATTGGAATGATTTGATGATAAATTAGGACTTTAGAGATGATTTTAAATCGAATGTATGATGAGGGAGAGTGTCATATGGGCTTTGGATGAATTTTTGGGCTTTTGAGTTTGGTTAGGAATGGGCTTTTAAATGACTTAAATGGGTGGGCTTTTAGGTTTTGAAAACAAATTTGTGGATGGGAGTTTTGTAAAAGATTGGGCTAATCAATTGTTGGGTTTAGTTTAGGGATGTGTCATGAGTGATTTGAAATCAATTTAGAGTGATTTGGATTTGAATTGGGTTGAATTTGGGTTTCTTTGGTAAAGGGGCCAAAGTGGGTCAATTTGGGCTAACTTTGGCTAAGTTTGGGCTAATGTTGGATTTGAAGTAAAATTAATGTTGCGAAATGTTTAGGGGAATATTATGAAGAGTTTTGAACTTTGGTTGGGGTTCAATTTTGGGACTTGGGCCCATTTGGGTTAGGTTTTGGTTTAGGTCAATTTAAGGGATTTTGGGTTTGGATTGAATTTGACTAAGGTTTGGGTCCAAATTTTGGGCAAACTATGTTAGTGTTTTGTTTATGGAGATGTTAGGGAAGGTTTAGAAAAGGTTTGGGGTCAATTGGGGTTGAATTGGGTTGGTTTGGGCTAAGTTTGGGTTATGGGTCAAAATTGGGCTTTAAGCTTAAAATGAAATTGGATTCAAATGTCAATCAAATTGGGCTTAGATTTAGTCTAGATTGATATTGGGGATATTGAATTGAAGTTTAGAATTGATTTGGACCAAAATTGAGGTCAATTGGAAAGGTTTGGTTTGACATTGGGTTCATTTGGGTTTGACTTTTGGGCAAATTGGAGGTTTTGGCAAAAGTGGGATAAATTGACAAAATTGGCCCATGGTGTAGTTAAACAAAATGAAATTGAGAATATTTGGGATTTTCTGGAATTTTTTAGGAATTTTAAGAATTTTTGGATTTTTGGGTCAAGAGGGGTATTTTGGTAATTTGGAGGGTATTTGGGGTATTTTTGGAAATTTTGGTATTTTTGGTTATGGATGATCAATTTGAATGGTTGGGAAATGTTCAAGGTTGAGTTTGGAAAATTTTTGGGTGATTTGGAAATTTTGGTGGTTTTGTGTAGTTCCAAGGGCTTTTGGTCGGCTAGGTGGGTCCGGGGCCCCAGGGGTCAAAAATTGAAATTTTGGAAAAATGAAGATTGATCAAATTTGAGTAGAATAGAATCATTTTAGTTGAGCCATGAAGCCATATTAAGCCCATATGAGCCATGAGAGGACTCATTTGAGGCATTCACTATGTTGTTCCTAACCCTCTTAGCGAGGGGCTTAGGGGTTAAGGACCACCCATATGAACTACCTATATGAGTCAGAAAGTCAAGTTAGGTGAAAGTGTGGGTTCTAGGATTTGGAATGTGTGTGTGAGAGTGTAGTGTATGTGTAAGTCAGCCCTCACCAGACCAGGTCACCCAGGGTGATCCTAAGGCCAAAGAGTCCTATAGGGAACTCATTCTTTAAACTTACACATTTGATCTCAACCCTCTAGGTGATTAGGGGTTTACAATCAACCTTGCGAGGTTTGCAGGGAGTTAAGAAGTAGTTTGAATTTCTAAGTGGTGGATTCCATTTCTAGTCCTCTAGGATAGTCAAAGGAAAAGCCTAAGGCTAGATCCTAAGTACTAAAGAGAGAAAGAGAAGACCTCATAAAAAATGAGGTCAACAGAGCTCTATTATCATAAGGTTCTTCAGGCTAGTATGGAGTATACTCAGGGTAAGTAAGAAATACAGCACTAGTGTCTCCCGTGAAAAATCTCATATGTGCGTCATGATAAGCTATCACATATTTTCTCCATCGCACTTGATAATAATCATTAATCTTGTTCCTTACTTCTAGTCCCTCTACTATGGTGTTCAACCTTTCCAACTGATCCATAACATCATGCAGAGTAGGCTCCCTAGATAAAGATGGTTTATCATGACTAGAAGAAAGCTCATCAGCTTTCTTACTCCATTTCCATCCAACATGGGCTTCATAAGTTTTCAAATTTAGTTTAGTAATGGGCTTCAAGGGATGGACTATCTCATCATTATCTTCAATTACTACTCCTGACTGAATACACAAGGCATAAATCAGGCTGGGGTGTCCTAGTCCTTCTGTAGTCTCTCCTTTTGAGCTTGTCAAAATAATTTTATGAATAATAGCCCCAATATTTATATTCTTCATGTTTTAAATACATTAATTCAAAATAGCTCTATCAACAATAACATCGCTATGATGGTTGGTAGGCAAAAGTCTTGCAGAAATGAAATAATGCTAGGCTTTCGACACAGGATTCAAAGTAGAAAGGGGGAAGTTAACTTTAGTCTTTGCTTAATCTTCCATTCCCCTTTTCTAGTAGTTAAAAAGTTCACAATCATATCAAGTGCTTCATTTGTAATAGGAAAATTTTCATATTTAAAAGAAAAAGGTGCTATTAACTGATAAAATGCATTTATGTTGGCAGGGGTGAATTCAACCATTTGGCCTCTAACCAAAATGTATTCACTCTTAGAATAATACAGATTAGCATAAAATTCTCTAACAATACCCAAACTCGCTTTAGTAGTGAAATAACATAAAATCTCCCATTGGTGATTAGCAATCGGTTCTTTAAGCATACCTCCAGGATTTTCAAAAGCTCTCTCATGAATACATTTCTTATTGCTAAGAAACGTACTAAAGCGTGAATAAGCTTTGAAACTCACAAATTTACTTTCATCACATTTAAATTTCCTCTTCCCCTTAGCCATTCCTGGAGCCATTTGTCTAAAAATACTAAATTTTTCTAAATCAATTTTAAAATTACAATGCAATGGACTCCAAAGTAAATTTAAAAAGATAAGAACTCAAATCCATGAAAAATCTTCAATTTTTCTCAAAAAACTTCAAAATTTCAAATCTTTCTAATGCAGGATATTTCCACAGTCAAAATTGAAAAAAATTAGGTTAAAGTGTAGCTCTTATCAAGAGAAGATGAAATCCGAACTTTTCCGGCCACAAGATCGCTTCAAATCCAAATGCTAGTGAGCCCTAAGTGTAAAAAATAGACCTTGACTAGAGGTAGAAGATGATGGTTTGGGCAAAAATAGTGGGTCCCAGGGTTAAATCACAAAAATTTGGAGTTTTAGGCATTTTTCCGGTTCTAGCACTGTCCGACGCTAGCAGCAGTGTTGTTCGACGCATTATTCTGCTTAAATGGCCATGTTCTCTGACTTCTGGCACTTTCTGGTGCTGGTGACAGCGCCGTTTGGTTCCTTTTCAAAAACTGGGCTTCCGAATTTCTTTTTTAATGTGGATCTTTTTAAGCCCGCTCCGACGTCTAATTAGTCTAATTAAGCATTGAATAACTATCTAAAGCCTTCGCAAATGATATTTTTTAACACAAACAACACATAACATTACTTTCATATATAAAATCCATGTGTCAGACATATACACATTACACTAAGCATTACACATCATCAAGCCATATAATCTTAAATTCAGCGTCACACACAACCACAACACAATAATGCTGAAAACTAAATAAAAAAGCATGTCCAAATATAACATTCAAGCCAAATAAAGCAAAGCAATCTGATACACAAACTCATAAATATAATAATGAAGTTTTTATTCTTCCTCGGAACTATCATCAATTTTAAGATCTCCCATTGATTGATCATGAACGAATAAATTGTAGAATGGATGAAATGGAAATTCTTCAGTAGAATCCTCTTTAATCCATCCTTTTCTTCTCATCAATCGAATCAAAATTCCTTCAAGATATCCAGAATGATCAAAGTGCTCATTCATTCTCCAATCCAGATGATCAAAGAAATCAGAAAGATTGTTGATTGCATTCATCAGATATTGTAATTATTTCTCCAATTTCTTAATTTTCTTCAAGATGATCTATGAACTTTCAGGAAAATAAGGACGAATAGGTGCTGACCTCTGAGATGGTTGATCTTCAATGATGCTCATGTCATTCATATCACCAACTAACTGGTTACTACAAGCATGTTCTGGGTCTATAGGCTTTCAAGGTAGAAGTACTCTTTCCCGGTTCTCATATGGCACTTGTGATTGATTGCAGAGGAGAAATATGTTGGAAGGATTTCCAAGCCCATACTTTGATCCATGAACAATCAATCCCAAAATAGACTTAACAATTATCGAACCAACATCAATAGACATCCCCATTTGAATACAATAATTTAGAATAACACACTCCTTAGTTACCTTACTGATTTTCATTGTTGGGAGCAATTTTGCACATATGAAATAATGTAAGTATTTCGATGTAGGATTTAACAATGTGGTCGAGAAACTTACTTACAAGTTATCTCTTATCTCTCATTCATCAATTTCATCCATGAGATATCTGTATATATCATTCATATTGTCCGTCGTCGGGACAAAATTCGAATAGTGGTAGATTGTCACATTCTCAATCATGTATAAATCATTAATTTTTGCAGGAGTAAATGTGACAAACCTCCCTCGCACATAGACTGATCCTTGGTTGATTCCATGAAGATTTGCATAAAACTCCTTCACAACCGGAACAACTACAATGGTAGTAGTATAACACTATACTTCCCAACGTCTCTGAACAATAATTTCATCAATTTTAGTCATAGGAGAATACTTACCTCGATTCAAAAAGCCTTGCTCCTTAATCAATCTTATTTTCAAGATATTTTTGTTGAATAGCCGCTGAGACTCGAAACTTACAAACTTTCTACAGTTGAACACTTGAAATCGTGAAGTTTCCGTCGAGAAAGAATCCATTTGGACAAGAATTTGGGTTTTCCTTTTCGTTCCTTTGGCAGTTCCTACGTCTAGGGGCAGTTTTTGGGAGTTCTAATGGAGGATTTAACACCTAAAACCGCCAAAATTTGAATTTAAAGACGAGGAAAGGTTTTCTGAACAGCGGCGCTGTTCGACGCTGATAATAGAGTCATTCGGTGCTTGTTCAAATTTCGCCAATCTTCACTTCGTTTAAATTTTTTCCAAATTTCGATTTGATTCATTTCTTAATGGTATTAATGATAATAAATGAATAATAAAACTTAATTAATTATGAAACGAACATAAATAACATATAAAACAAAGCAAACACTCAATAAGTGTGGGTTACCTCCCACAAAGCGCTTGGTTTAACTTCGTCAGCCCGACATAACTTTTAGTTATTCAAGTTGATCCAACATTAAAACCTCTTTAAAACTAGGTCTATTGCCTTCAAAATATGGTTTTAAAATCTCTTCCAATTCATCGACTTTGAATATTTTTCCAGAATTAGAGTCTTCGATAATCACAGCTCCAAACTGATATACTTTTATGACAATAAAAGGTCCTATCCATCTAGATTTCACTTTCCCAGGAAATAATTTCAATCTTGTAATGTATAATAAAACTTTTTGTCCTGATTCAAATTTCTTTTTGATAATCTTCCGATCATGCCATATTTTTCTTCTCTCCTTATATATTTTATCATTATCAAATGATTTATTTTTCTTTCTTCCAATTCATTCAATTGCAACAGTTTCTTCTCACCAGCATCTTTCAAATTAAAATTCAATTTCTTTATCACCAAATACACTTTATATTCTAATTCAATTGGCAAGTGACAGATTTTTCCAAAGATTAATCTGTAATGGGACATTCCTATAGAAGTTTTATAAGCAGTTCTGTATGCCCATAAAGCAGTATCTAATCTAGCAGTCCAATCCAATTTCTCAAGATTAATGACTTTTTCCAAAATTCATTTAATTTCATGATTAGATACCTCTACTAAACCATTATTTTGGAGATGATAAGCTATAGAGATTCTTTGCACAATATTATACTTTTCCACCAATCTCTGATTCAGATTATTCTTAAAATGGGATCCTCCATCAGTGATGATTACTCTAAGCATTCCATATCTTGTTAAAATATTTTTCATTAAAAACTTCAAAACACTTTTAGTATAACACCTTGGTAAATCTATTGCCTCAATCCATTTTGATACATAATCAACAACAATCAGTATATATATTTCCAAATGAAGGCATAAATGGTCCAATAAAATCTAATACCCATGCATAAAAATTTTTGACTTCCAATGTGAAATTTAGAGGCATTCATTTCTTCTAGTTATATTACCTATTCTCTGACATCAATCACAAGTTTTGATAAATCTATAAATATCTCTGAAAACTGTAGGCCAATAAAATCCAGATTGCAAAATCTTATGTGCAGTTCTATCAATTCCAAAATGTCCTCTAAATTCATAATAATGATATTCTTGAATAATTTTTTCAGTTTCTTCATAAGACACACATCTCTTAATAATAATATATTTACATTGCTTGTACAGATAAGGATCATCCCAGAAATAAAATTTAGCATCATGCTTAAATTTTTTCTATTTTGTATTGTTAAATCAGATGGTAATATATTACTAATGATGCAGTTCACAATATTAGTATACCACGATAAATTTCCTTCAATAATATTATATAATTGCTCATAAGGAAAAGTTTCAGTGATTTCCCTTTCAAAATCATTCAAATTAGGTTGTTCAAGTCTAGATAAATGATCAGCTATTTGATTATCGACCCCTTTTTAATTAACGATCTTAAAATCAAATTATTGCATTAAAAGAATCCATCGAATCAGTCTTAGTTTTGCATCCTTCTTTTGCATTAAATTATTAATAGCAGAATGATCAGTATGCACTATACATTTAACTCCAATTAAGTAAGATCTAAATTTCTCAAAGGCATATATGATAGCTAATAACTCTCTTTCAGTAGTAGTGTAATTAATTTGAGTATTCGTAAGAGTCTTACTAGCAAAGTATATAACTTTAAACACTTTGTCACGTCAATAGCGTAATCGCTAGCATCGCACATTAATTTAAATGGTTTCTTCCAGTAATGTGAAAATAATAGGGGCATCAATTAATTTTTCCTTAAATAGATCGAAAGCTTTTAAGCATTCATCATTAAAATCAAACTTTATATCTTTTTCCAAAAGTTGGCATAGAGGTTTAAAAATTTTTAAAAAATTTTTTAATATATCTCCTGCAGAATCGTACATGTCCAAAAAAGCTTCTTACCCTTCTCACAATTGTTGGAGGTAATAATTTTTCTAGAACTTCAATTTTTGCAGGTTCTATTTCTGTGCCATATTTAGATATTTTATGCCCAAGTACAACTCCTCCTGCAACCATAAATTAACACTTTTCCCTGTTTAAGACTAAATTTTCTTTTTCGCATACCTCTAAAACTTTTTCTAAGTTGCATATGCATGCATCAAATTAATCTCCAAATACTGAGAAATCATCCATAAACACTTCTATTCCATCATCAATTAATTTTCTAAATATGGTTGTCATACATCTTTGAAATGTTGCAGGTACATTACATAATCCAAAGGGCATTCTTCTAAAAACAAAAGTTTCATAAGGGCTACTAAATGTAGTCTTCTCTTGATCCTCAGGAGCAATAGGTATTTGGTCATAACCGATATATCCATCTAGAAAGCAATAATACTTGTGTCCAGTAAGTCTGTCTAGCATTTGATCTAAAAATGGTAAAGGAATGTGATCTTTTCTGGTGGAGGCGTTTAATTTTCGATAATCAATACATATTCACCAACTAGTGACTTGTCTTGTCGGTATAATTTCATTTTGATCATTTATGTCAACAGTCACTCCTCCTTTCTTAGGAACACAATGAATTGGGCTCACCCAAACACTATCAGAAATATGATATATAATTCCAGCATCTAACCACTTTAAAATCTCTTCTTTAACTACTTCTTTCATTAGTGGGTTCAGTCTCGTTTGTGGATCAACTCTTGGTTTGTGTTTTTCATTCAACAAAATTATGTGCATACAGATCGAATGACTGATTGCTTTAATATCAGCTGTGGACCAACTAAAAGCCTTTTTGTATCTTTTTAAAGTTTCTAATAATTTTTGTTCTTGATATTCATTTAAATCCAAAGATACAATGACTAGTAAAGTAGATGATTCTCCTAAAAACATGTACTTTAGATGATTATGAAGAATTTCTAACTCATGTTCAGGGGGTTTAATGATAGATGGAATTAAACTTTTATCTCCATTTTCCATAGTATCCAATCTTTCAAAATTTTCTTGAACAAATTATAACTTTTCATTCTTCATATCATCCAAATCATCTTCATTTTCACTTTTATATTCTACCTCACATTCCAATTTTTCTTCAAATACTTCTTTAAAATGAGCATCTGATACACCTAAAATATATAGTATTTTTATGCACATTTTTATACATATTTTTAATGATATTGCACTTTAATGGAAGGTATTTTGTGTTTTTCTTGCAGGTATGATGAAAATAGATGGTTATGATGAAAGGGGCAAAATTGGATCAAATTTGGAGCAAAAAAAATGAAAAATAAAAAATTTGGCACTGGCGGCTAAGCGACACTGTGCCGGCGCTTAGTCGGCACAGTTATAAATCAAACTTTAATTAGATTTGGCGCCAAATTCAAAAGGAAATGGATGTAACTCTTGGTGGTAACGTCCATAACTTCCTTTGGGCGGCAAATTTGAATGAAGGGGTGCGTTGCTTGGTAGATACATCAAATATGGAGACATTTTGAAGAGACACCAAGGCACCTTTTGGTTCACTATTTAAAGAGAATCTTAGAAGTGAAGAAGTGAAGAATTGAAGAGGCTCTTCACTGTATTTCAAAGAGAGGAATTTAGGAGATTCATCCACTGCATTTTACGTTTTTATTTAGAGTAGGAGTAGAAAGTAGAAAGGAGAAAAGGGTCGGAGTTAAGAGTTCTTCTCCCACTTCTTTTCTTTCTTTTAGTTTAGTTTTTATTGAAGTCTGAAGTCTGTATTCTGAGTTATCGGAGTTTGGAGACTTTCTCAGAGGAATAGTTTAGCGAAGAGTCAAAGTTTCAGAGGAACTTCCTTAGTCTTGTGGAAAGGATTTTTAGATAAGTGTTTTCTTTTATTTTGTTTATCAATAATTGCTTTTGTTTATTATTTTTCTTATCATTTTTAATTTCAAATCAATGTGTTTTAATATTTTCCTAATGCATTCTGAGTAGTTTACTTTATCTTTTTCTTTCTTAAAATGGAAAAGTAATTAATTTAAAGAGAATTGTTGTGGAAAGTATCAGTGTTTAAAAGTTGGAAGAAGTTGTGAAGATTGATTCTGAGAACTATGTTTACTTCTTAATTAGGCCAGTTAAGTTGTAAAATTTCTTGAGATTATGTAAGATCCAATACGGTATTATCTCACTAAAGTTAGTAGGAATCACATGCAATTATATGGGTGAGAACTGTAATCCATATAAGTGAACGTAATATTAGAAGATATTTTTATAGAAGGGAGTAAAATTAGAGGATTTTAGAGTGACAGGATAAAACCCCCTAACTTGGTTTGAAGTTTTGAGTTTTGTTATGAGAAGTTAGCCCTCAGGTGGTGGGAATCGAGGGAACTCTAGAGTTAGAGACTGGTATCTTCCCTGCCTAACCATGTTCAAAATAATATAAATTTCAAATTAACCTATACAACAATAAAACAAAACAAAACAATAAAACAAAACTAAACAAAACACAACAATAAAACGAAACAAAACACAACACACTAACAAAAACAAAGAAAAGTAAAAATTTTAAATTTCTTAATTCTCTTTAAAATGCAATTTAATTAATTTTCCCCGGCATCGGCGCCAAAAACTTGATCCTCGATAGATATAAGTGCAATGGTTGCTAAAAACTTGACTCCGCTAGATATAATTGTGTTGATGATTTAAGATATGAAAATTATGATTTTATAATATGGAATACTACGCAAGTATACGTATCATTTATCAAGTAATATAGGACTTTCTGATTAAACCTCGAGATATCGAACCCACAGGGAAAAGTTGAAAATCTTTAAAGGAATTTAGAAAATTATCTTTTTACTTTCTTTAATTGTTTTTGAAATAGTATGTCTTGATTTTGAAAAGTTTTAGAAAGTTGATTTGTCTTTTGAAATTTTCTTAATAAAATGCTAAGCAATGAAAGTAAAGGTTTCAATAACTAATAACACTGGATGTAAAAATACTATTAACTAAAATATCTTTTTCTTTCCTTTCACGAAGAAGTAATAATTTTTAAAGTATTATTGTGGAAGTATTCAAATTTTTGTTGTGACAGATGGAAGCAAATGTGTTCTTTACCCTTACTTGGTTCTATAAAGAACATCATCTCTCAAATAATCACAGACTTCCATTCGATAACACTCATCATCTTTTTCAGTTGAAGGGTACTTCATAGATTTCAAAATGTTGAAAGTTAACTCTTGGTCATTGACTCTCATAGTTAATTCTCATTTTTAAACATCAATCATAGCTCTCCCAGTAGCAAGGAATGGTCTTCCCAAAATAATTGGAATATCTTTATCTTCCTTCATATTTAATACAATAAAGTCCACATGAAAGATAAATTTATCCACCTACTTATACATCTTCCACAACTCCTTTAGGATAAGTGATAGAACGATCAGCCAGTTGAAGAGTCACAGATGTAGGTGAAATTTCTCCTATTGCCAATCTTTTGAAAGTTGATAAAGGCATAAGATTAATACTAGCTCCAAGATCACATAAAGCTCTTCCGAAAAATTTCTCACCTATAACACACAGGATAGTGAAACTACCTGGGTATTTAAGTTTTTTAGGAAGCTTTTTCTGAATAATTGCACCACACTCTCCGCTAAGTGCAATAGTCTCGTGGTCTTTAAACTTTCTTTTCTTTTTAAGTATATCCTTCATAAACTTTGCATAATCAAGCATCTGCTCTAATGCTTCAACAAATGGTATATTTAATAGTTAATTTCTTAAGAATTTTCAAAATTTTTTCAAATCTGTTATCTCTGTTCTGTTTCTTTAGTCTTTGAGGAAAAGGAGGAGGTTGTTTTTTAACAGTTATCTTTATTGGTTTTAGCAGATATTCGTCTGGATATATCTTATTAGAACCTTTCTCAATGTTCACTTCCTCACTTTCAACTTTGACTTCTTTTTGAACTCTTGGTTTCAATTCTTTTCCACTCCCTAATTGAATAGCCTTAATTTGCTCTTTGTTTAAATCTTTTGGGTTGATCTCAACATTGATAGGAAGATTCTTAGAAGGTCTATTATTAAGCGCAGTAAAGATATGTCCCAATTGATTCTCAATGTTCTTCATTGCAACGTTCTGAGATTGAATTTGATTAACCATATTCAGAATCATTTCTTCAGTAGACAAATTCTTTTCCTTAAATTGTTGATTACTATTAAAACCAGGAGGATAGGAAGGTCTATAATTGGTATTTCCATGGTTGTTCGGATTTCCAACTGGATTCATAAGATTGTTTCCCCATTGTGGATTAACAACAACATTGGTGTTATTGTAGTTAAAGTTTGGGTGATTCCTGCAACTAGAACTATAATAATTTGAATAAGGATTATTGACTTTGTTATTTATTGCATTCAAGGTTTCATAAGACATTTGATAGTCTATCATCTGCCCTGAGAAATTTTCTTCTAACACTGGGGGTGTTGGAGAATAATTCATTCCATATTGATCTATTTTTTTAGAAAGTACAACAATTTGAGAGACTATCATAATTATCGCATCAGAATCATGAATACTAGCTACTCTCTTAGGATTTACCTACTCAGAGGGCCATTGAAAATTATTAGTAGTCATCTCTTCAATTAAAGAATATGCTTCGTTAAAAGGTTTTGACATTAATGATCTACCAGCATTAGCATCGATAATCGATCTCAAAGATCCCACTAATATATTATAAAAGGTTTGAATTATTAACCAATCTGGTAAAGCATGGTGTGGACACATCCTCAGAAGATCTTTAAATCTTTCCCAAGCTTCATATGTGGATTCTCCATCAAACTGACTAAAAGATGTGATACCATTCCTTAGCTTAGCAATTTTGGAAGGAGGCAAATATTTTGACAGAAACATTTGTGAAAGCTCTCCCCAAGTTCTAATAGATCCAGGTGCTAATGAATTTAACCACATCTTAGTCTTATCCCTTAATGAAAAAGGAAAAAGTCTAAGCCTGACAGGATCATTTGACACTCCATCATATTTAAAAGAAGCACAAAGTTCTAGAAAACTAGCGAGATGTAAGTTAGGATGTTCATTAGGTATTCTTCCAAATTGATTATTTTGTACCATTTGGATAATAGTAGGTTTAAGCTCAAATGAATTAGCAACAACATCAAGATTTTGAATAGTTAAGTGAATTTCATCTACTGTTGGATTAGCATAATATCTTAAAGGTCTTGGAATATTTTTGTTTTGATTGTTTAGGTTGTTCGCCATTTTGTGAGGATTTATAGGTTGTTTTTGTTGTTTTTAAATTTTTCTAATGGCACGCAATAATTCAAAATAGTAAGGCACTAAACCTATAGATCTGATACTATGCATACAAACACAAAAAAACACACTGACAATAAACAGACACACATAATCATGACTTACAATTCAAATATAAAATTTCAAATACTACAAAATTAAATTTTAATAGTTACATTTTTTACCTTGCCTCCTCGGCAATGGCGCCAAAAACTTGGTGCGACTTTTTAAATTTTCAAAAATTAATGAACTCAAATTTAGATATATATAATGATTTAGTTTAATAATGAGTCACACAATTAACATAAGTATACGTATCACTCAAGTAATACACGGCTCTAGTGGAGTCCTGGTTATTGATCCCACAGGGAGGCTTTAATTGTAAGGTGTAGCACAGAAATCACTACTCGAATCACAACACAATTGTAAGTGGTTTAATTCCTAAAGTAAAGACAAACATATTCAGTTACTATTTCTACCAAAGCACGTTTTAGACTCTAGCAAGTTAAACTAACACAAGACTAAATTTATAACAAAGTTTAGTTGCAAGAAAGAGTCTTCTTTCTTTCCATTCAAAATGTGATGATTATTGTGACATAGATCATTGATACAAATGTATTGTCCCAAATAGGAGCATTCCTATTCTTTACCTATATTTCAGCGTATAAAGAACATTGGCTAATCCTAAGTTTAGTCCCCAAATCTGTGGTTAGGCTCGGAGGATACTGGCTTTCACACCAGAGCTCCCACTTCCCTTCTCCTGATGGTTAACTCTCGCTTCAGTTTCTAAACATGAGGACCAAATAGAGAACTTCATCCTATCACTCTGAAATCTCCAATTTTACACCCATCAATGTATATTTTCATATTTATTTGCACTCAATTCCCATGAACTATGTCTATCAATCATGGACATTGAATGTGACCTTCACTTTTATTGTGGAACTCATAATCTTTTTGTAACATATGTTTCACAATAAGTTTTAACAGTTCAATTGGCCAGATCAAAAAGTAAATGAAGTTCTAAGTGAGAAAGTCATCACAAATTTTTCATATTAAATCAGCACATCATATCCATTTCACAACATCAACAAATCACAAGAAAAGGAGAAAGATAAAGAAATCTACTCAAGTCTCATGAGGAAAAGATGAAAAAACATGGATTTTATATATGAAAACAATGTCATACTAACAGAGTAAAGTAAAGATAACTTATCTCAAACTCTTCCCCAAGAGAATCTCAAGGAATTCCTTAAAATCCTCTTCTTTCTTCACAAAAACATACAATTCTCTCTTTAGATGAGCAAGGAAGAAGAAATCTCTCACTTTCCATCTTCTCTCACACTCCTTAGAAGAGAAAACAAAAAACCTAACTTCCTACACTATATGGAAAGAAGCTCTCACTTAACTCTAAACTCTTCTCTTCTTTTCTTCTCACTTTTCAAACTTGGCTCCAAAAGTGTTTAAATTCGTCCAAAAATAGAATTCCCAAGAGTTTCCTCAAGCAACCCTTCAAAATCAGGCCAAATACATTAAATCTAATTTGAATTCGTGATAAGACGCTGTCTGGAGCTGGTAGGAGCTCCGTCGGTGCATTATTCTGCCAAAACATCGTAACTCTCTATAAACTGGCACTGTCTAGTGCTGGTGATAGTGCCGTTAAGTGCTAGTTCAACAAAATGCACATTTGTCCTTTTTCGCTCCAAATTTGCTTCTTTTCGCCTCCTTTTTATCCAAAGTTCTAAAATCATTATACCTACATGAAATCATGAAAAATACCTTTCTTTAAAGTGCAATATCATCAAAAAAAGTATGAAATGGATAGTAAAAAGTTATCAAATTTTAGTGGATCAGCTGGGAAACCCAAAACCGACAGCCACCTTACCATAAGACGAACTCAATTGCACCCATCCATTGTGTCTCACCTTGATTGGTCACTAAAAACTTTCAGCCCTCCACCTAAGTAGTTGATTGCACCCACCAGTCACTCCGGTAGCCACTATAAGCCCGTTTATTTAAACACCACCTCTTCATGTACAAAAAGAGAACTGTTGACCTCATTTTTGATGAGGTCTTTTGCTTCTCTCTTTAGTACTTAAGATCTAGCCTTAGGCTTTTCCTTTGACTAATCTTAGAGGACTAGAAATGGAACCCACCCTTTAGAAATTCAAACTACTTCTTAATTCCCTGCAAACCCCACAAGCTTGATTGTAGACCCTGTTGACCTCATTTTTGATGAGGTCTTCTCTTCTTCTTTTTAGTACTTAGGATCTAGCCTTAGGCTTTTCCTTTGACTATCCTAGAGGATTAGAATTGGGACCCACCAATTGAAATTCAAACCACTTCTTAACTCCATGCAACTCCACGAACTTGATTGTAGACCCTAATCACTGAGGGTTGAAATCGAATGTGGAAGTTTAAAGGATGAGTTCTATGGGATTCTTTGGCCTTAGGGCCCCAGGTGGCCAGTGCAGTGAAGGGCTGACTTACACACACACTACACCTATACACTACACTTCCACACACCTCCTAAAATCACACTCATACCTAACTCGACCTCCCGACTCATGGAGGTGATTCGCATGGATGGTCCTTAACCCCTAAGCCCTTGCGTAAGAGGTTAGGAACAACATAGTGGATGCGCTCAAATGAGTCCCTTCATGGCTCATGTGGGCTTGATATGGCTTCATGGCTCAACCAAAATGATTTCATTTCACTTACATTCACCCAATCTTCAATTTTCCAAAATTTTCAATTTTTGACCCACGGACCCTACGACCTACCTAAACCTACCAAATACCCTTGAGACTACCCAAAATTTGCAAAATCACTTGAATTACCCAAAATTCTCCAAAATCTTTCCTAAACATTTCCTCACCAATCAAATTGATCATCCATACCCAAAAATACCAAAAATTCCAAAAATACCTCCCAATACCCTCCAAATACCCAAAATGCCCCTCTTAGCCAAAAAATCCAAAAATTCAGAAAATTCCCAGAAAATTCCAGAAAATCCCAAATATTCCCAATTTCATTTTGTTCAACTACACCATGGGCCAATTTTGTCAATTTAGCCCACTTTTGTCAAAATCCCCAATTTGACCCATTTTTAACCCAAAGTGAACCCAATGTCAAACCAAACCTACCCAATTGACCCAAATTCTGGTCCAATTCAATTCTAAACTTCAATTCAACATCCCCAACACAAATCTAGACCAAATCAAAGTCCAATTTGATTGACATTTGGATCCAATTTCACTTTTGGCCTTAAAGCCCAATTTGGACCCATGACCCAAACTTAGCCCAAACTCACCCAATTCAACTCCAATTAACCCCAAATCTTTTCTAAACCTTCCTTAACATTCCCACAAACAAAACACTAACATGATTTGCTCAAAATTTAGACCCAAACCCCACTCAAATTCAACCCAAAGCCAAAATCCCTTAAATGGGCCTACACCTAAACCTAGCCCATATAGGCCCAAACCCCAAAATCAAGACCCAATCAAAGTTGAAAACTCTTTAAAACAGCCCCATAAGCCATTTTCAACATTTATTTTACATCAATTTCAACCCTAGCCCAACATTGGCCCAAGTTAGCCCAATTTGACCTATGTTGACCCATTCACCAAAGAAACCCGAATCCAACCCAATTCAAACCCAAACCACCCCAAATTTGCTTCAAATCACTCATGACCCATCCATGAGCTAAAACCAACATTTTTTGGCCCAATCCTTCACAAATTTCCCATCCATAAATTTATTTCTAAACCAAAAGCCCACTTTCTTAAACCTTCCTAAAA
Organism: Papilionanthe hookeriana x Papilionanthe teres; assembly: GCA_022702705.1. Taxonomy (NCBI): domain Eukaryota; kingdom Viridiplantae; phylum Streptophyta; class Magnoliopsida; order Asparagales; family Orchidaceae; genus Papilionanthe; species Papilionanthe hookeriana x Papilionanthe teres. The sequence goes on along the minus strand of CM040425.1, from coordinate 133,504,422 downwards.
GCCCAAACTTCATGCCAAGGCCCATATGACAAATTCTTATCATCATACCCTTAATTGAAATCATCCCTAAGTTCAAATCAATCATCAAATGGTTCCAAATCAAGCCATATGCTAAATTCCCATCAAAATGCCAAAATTTCCTTAAACCCATTTCCATGAAATTGACTTAACTTTTCCCAAGCCAAAGATGAGCCATGAAGCCATGCATGAGCCACATGGAAGCCATGAGAGCCTCTTTACATGTCACCATGCCATTTTGGGCAAAAGGAGGAGACTCTTTCCTTAATTCCTAAAGGTGATTAACCACTCCCATGATTCCCCTTAACTATGCTTATGCCTAATTGTGCTTGGATGGTGACTTGACCCTACTGATTATGCTGAGCCAAATCACTTTCTCTTCAGCCTAAACCAAGCCTTGGGAGGTGCACCTAGCCCAAAAGGATGGGTTGACCCAAATCAAGCCAAACTGGCCTCTTCCCCATTCCACTTTGATTCAACACCTTTACACATGGCTAATGTGAATTGACTTCACCATTGCCAAGCCCTGACCTCCCTGGTCAAGATGGTGACCCTTGCCTACCGGCCAGCCGCCTGGGTCGCCGGAAAACTCCATGGCCGAGACATGGGGAGGAGCCAAACTTTGGAATTCCACCTTGCTGAGCTGCCCCATGCCCAATGGCCACCATGGTCGTTCTTCTCATCACCAGAGCAGCTGATCCCAAGCCCTAACTCCCCCTGGGAGGCCCTCCACCCTCTCCTATTTAAACACCACCCCTTCTCGGCCATGAGAGGTGCTGAAACAAACCTTAAGGAAACTCTGCCAAAATTGTTCCAGACTACTCCCCACACATAGAGAACTTGATCCCCACTGAAATCCCCCTGCCATTTCCTCTCTGTGAGCTCAATTTCAGAGTTGAAATCCAAGCCCAAAACCAGGACACTTCTCCACAGTGAGCCAATCCCCAAATTGATTGGTCCTACACCTTCACCGGAGCCAAGGACTTCATCTGGAGCTTACTTGGACCCAATCGAAGGTGACACAACTCTCAGATCGAAGCTTCACTTCTCTGAGCAAAGGTATGGACTCACTCTTCTTCCCGAGCTTCCAGAGATTCTCCTTTTAATTTGAGTCAATTTAAATACATGTTTACCGTATGGATGTGTTCGTCTCCTCAAGACGAATCCATAGAGCATAAGAACACAAAAATCCGTTGAGAATCGAGTGAGAAATTAGGGGCTAGAAGGTTGACGGTCACGGGTGCACACTAGTCGTAGACGATGACTGGGAGCCGTCGGATCGAGCGTGTATCGAGCGAACGGTCTGGATCGAGCCGGACGAGTGCGATGGTACGTGAACCGCGGGGCCCTGGAGCGCTGAGTCAGCTGGCGGCGCCGAATCGAAGACGACACGCGGCGCTTCGGAGATGCTAAGGTTGACGCGGCGCCGACTCGGATAAATAGAAAAATAGGGATTTTCCGATTTATTTAATTCCCTAAACTTCAAAAATACATAACTTTGTGTAGAAAAATCAGAAAAATAAAATAAAAATACTCTCTTGCTCGGTGAACGAGAGGAGAATAATGTGGAAAAGAAATCATTTAATTTCATCAAGTATTTTATTTTTAATGATTTATTTACTGTATCGCATTGTTTTAATTCTCCATGCATATAGGAAATTCACCATGGCATGAGACCATAGGGTTTTTGAAGCCTCTGAATTTGGGAACATTCCCTGAATTTTCCAAAGTCAGAGGCCATCCCTATGAGAAGTTATTGATTTTTCAAATTCATGTTACTTTTTTGAGTATTTTAAATCCAATAATTAGCATGTTGTGAAATAAATTCTAGGAAAATTTGGTGATGTTTCTTATGACCAGAGGACCCTAGGAAAAATAGGTTTTGAATTAATTCACTTGGAATAACCCTAATTGGCTTGAACACCCTAAATAGGTCTTTAATTAATTAGAGCTAATCATACATCAAATTGACTTGAAATCAATTCTCCACTGACCATTAGGATCAGAGGAACCCACCATAAAAATTTGAAGTCAATTGGACTTGGTTAGCCCTACTAAATGGGTTGATTAAGCCATTTAGCCAATTTAAACTTTGAAAATTCATAACTTTCAAATTACTTTTCAAAAATTCACCAAATTGGTTTTGGAGCCTCTTTGATATTAGGGAATTTAAGAAAATTAAAATTTCAATTTTCTAAAAAGTTGATTTTTTGCATTATTTTAATATTTTAATAATTAAAAAAATAATAAAAATCACAAAAATAATAAAATTCACCATAATGTCACATTTTAAATTTTAATCACTTAGGAACAAATCCCATATTTTTCTTAAGTCTCTATGATGAGATATTAAATTTTAAAGCCCTTAGGTAATTTTAAAATTAAAAAAAAAATGTATTTTCTAGCATTTCCACTAAAATAATTCTAATAAATCAAAGAAAAATAAAAAAATTGTAAAAATTGATTCTCTGATTTCCTTGATATCAAAGAGATTTTTGAAAAATATAAAATTCATTTTTCAACCTGTATTTTATTTTTAAATTAATTAATACTCCAAAACTCAAAATAATTATAATAAAAAGAATATAATTCAAAAAATCACCAAAATTGGTCCAAGTGGTCCTCTAGTCATTAGGAATGTCCCATAAGTTTCTTAAGGACAGAAACTTTCCCTTGGTCATATTATTAAATTTTCCTTGGAAATCCCTATTTTCCACCAAAAATAATTACATAAATAAATTAAATACAGAAAATTCACATTTTCTCCTCTAATGTCTTCATTGACATATGAGTGAAGTCACATAAAAATTTCAAATTCATTTGAGCTCAATTTAGTGAGTTATGAAATTATTAAGCTTGAAGGGCAAAATGGTAATTAAAATTTTAACCCTTAATTAAAACTTTAGGCTTAATAAAATGAAAGAGTAAAATATTTGATCTTAATCTGATTTGGATGATTGAAATTTAAATAATTAAAGGGTAGAAACCTATTAAACAATTCAAAAATTATTAAAATGAACCTTAATAAAATAATTAATTAAATTTGGAAGAATAATGAAAAAATTGGAATTATTAAAATAGGGATATTATTAGGAAGAGATTTGTTCCTTAATTTAAGAATCCCTAAATTAATCATCTCAATAATATTTAATTCCTAATTAAAATGAAAATCCAAGTTTAAGATTTAAAATGCTAAAAGACTTAATCATTAAATTAAATTAAAGTTAAATTATTTAAAGCAAACCCTTTTAAAATAAAATATTAAATTAAATTAAATTAAATTAAATTAAATTAAATCAAATGAAAAATTAAGTTAAATTAAATTAAATTAAATTAAATTAAATTAAATTAAATTAAATTAAATTAAATTAAATCAAATTAAATTAAATTATGCTAAATCATATTATATTAAATTAACTTAAATTAAATTAAATTAAATTAAACCACATTAAATTAAATTAAGTTAAATTAAATTAAATTAAATTAAATTAAATATAACATCACCTAAGACATAAAGAATTCAAAAATAAATCTAAAATAACTTGAACACTATTCCAAACTTAAATCCATTAACTAAAATTAAATCATGAATCATTTGAACATCCATTTGCCCTCGAAAGCTTTTGTTGTCATAACTCTTAAAAGGAGCGTTAAATGAAGTGTTACTTCATTCATGAGATATTCAAATGTCCTAGTTCACTGAGCAAGACAACAAACTTGAACTCCCGGACGATTAATTCATTTGTATAATTAAATTCTCTTGTACTTAAAACAATCCTAGAAATATTGAAAAGATGTTTAAGATTCGTCTTAAGCACTTCCTCGATATGACAGGATATTTATAAGAACAACTGAACTTAGTTGATCTTTGATGAAGAAAATCGTCCTCAAACCCAAATACAAGAACCTAGACGTCATAGGAGATGACTAGCTATAGGATTAGGACCTTGGTAGAAAACCATAACCCTTCCCTTAGCTTTACCTAGGAACTTGCTTTAAATGCTTAAATATTCTAACCGTGTTTTAAGTGCGGCTTGGGATGACGGGAAGACCCTCCGAGTACGCTTTTATTTTATTGCAATTTACCTTATTGCAATTTATTTAATCGCATCGCACTTACTTTTCTTGCATGATAAACAACTGTTGCATGAAAACCCACACCTTAGGATAGTCCCTAAAACTGAAACCAAAACTAAATTAAAAGTCATTACAAGATAAAATTCACCGCCACAACATTTCAAAATATAAAACAACTCAAAATTTAATCACAAACAGAACAACAAAACTACAACTACAACTAAATTAAAACGTCTTGTTGGATGATCGGGAATACCTCGGATGATGTAACCTACGTGTTGCTAACGGGATTTCCCACGGTCTAAATGAAAGTGTGGAACTCATTCAGTTGAGTTTAGCAAATTCATCTGGACTAAGTGAATCTGATAAAAATAACGATGCCGGAAGGATGGAACCGTGGCATCTTAACCGGTGTTGTTATAATCAACTTTAAGATTTGTTCAATTAAAATATTAAAAACACCTGGATTTTAAGATTTTTTTTCTAAACCAGAAAAACTTTTCTCACCTCCTGATTTATGACTTCTAAAACTAAACCACTACAACAACAAGGAGTTCGGAGCATGGTGGGCAGCACGGCCATCGTCATCAGCAAAACCTGAGTCTACTTCAGTAAAACTTTCTTGGAATTAAATAACCAAGCTATAGGACTTCGAGGTAGTTTTCCTAGTGCAACATAAATCCTCAACTCTTCGTTAGGCATTTGCATGATCATGTCTTGTAAATTAAGCCCTAATCGGTCTTAGGACTCCGAGGTAGTCGTCCGATACGACATAAACCCTCACATCTTCAAGGCTATTTGTATGATTTTATCATACAAATATAAGTCCTAACTAATTAAAATTGGTAAGATCAAAATACTAAATAAACATTAGGGCTTTCCTAAATCCAAGCCAAACAATAGGATAGTCGGGAAATTACCGAAGTTCGCTTCGAATCCGTGATTTCTCCTACCTTTCTTCCTTTGAATTCCCAAAACAAAATGTTCCAAACTTGATCCATTCCCTATTGAAATTCTAAAATTCAATCCCTTGAAAACTTAAACTTTGAAATTCTTGAGAGCGAACTACCGATTATTATCGAGAGTTTTCTAAGGTGATTCCCATCACTTAAGATGTAATTAACTATAGGGGCTTGCCCTTATAGGGAATTTTAAGAACCTGAGTAATATAAACCCCGTTTAATGTTTTCATATTAAACGGGGAATTTGTTCGGCTTATAAAATTGGTTCGCGATCAAACGGATGTCACAAACTTCTCTAGTTTATTTAATCGAGCCTCATTATCAAGCGAGTGTGTCTATTCTTCGGGATAGATACACGGTTTGTAGTGCGGCGCTCGTTTATATAAACTATTCGGGATGTGAGATTAGTTTGATTTCATATCTTAAAATTTTCAAATTTAAAATTATTTTCAAAATTAAATATTACTTTTCAAATTATTTATTTAAATTAAATTAAAATTCGCCGACAATTTCTGTAGGCGACCCCCTTTTCCAAACAGAACACCATAACTCAAAAATAAGCCGTACAGACCCCTAATCACCTAGAGGGTTGAAATCAAATGTGGAGATTTAAAGGATGAGTTCCCTATAGGACTTTTTGGCCTTAGGGATACCCTCGGTGGCCTGGCCTAGTGAGGGTTGACTTGCACATACACTACACTCTCACTCACATTTCAAGTCCTAAAACCACACTCTCACCCAACTTGACCTCCTGACTCATGTAGGTAATTCATATGGATTGTCCTTAACCCCTAAGCCCCTAGCTAAGAGGGTTAGGAACATAGTGAATGCCCCAAATGAGTCCTCTCATGACTCATATGGGCTTAATATGGCTTCATGACTCAACCAAAGTGATCCCATTTCACTCACATTTGATCAATCTTATTTTTTTCAAAATTTTAATTTTTGACCCCCGGGGCCCCGGACCTACCAAACCTACCAAATACCCTTAAAATGACCCAAAATTTGCAAAATTGCCTAAATTATCTAAGATCCCTCAAAATCAATTCTAAACACTTCCTATCATTCAAATTGACCATCTTTTGCCAAAAATATCAAAATTTCCAAAAATACCCCTAAACCCCCCCAAATTACCAAAATACCCTTTTACCCCAAAAATCTAAAAATTCAGAAAATTCCCAAAAAATTCCAAAAAATCCTAAAAATTCCCAATTTAATTTTGTTCAACTAGACCATGGGCCAAGTTTTCCAATTTACTCCACTTTTACCAAAACCCCCAATTTGACCCATTTTTAACCCAAGTGAACCCAATGCCAAACCAAACCACCCCAATTGACCTCAATTCTGGTCCAATTCAATTCTAAACTTCAATTCAATATCCCCAATAACAATTTAGACCAAATCCAAGTCCAATTTGATTGACATTTGAGCCCAATTTCAATTTGAAGCATAAGGCCCAATTTTGGCCCATGACCTAAAACTAGCCCAATTTGAAGCATAAGGCCCAATTTTCTAAAGCCTTCCTAACACCCCCATAAACAAAACACTAACTTGATTTGCCCCAAATTTGAACCTAAACTCCACCCAAACCTAACCCAAAACCAAAATCCCTTAAATTGATCTAAGCCCAAACCTAACCCAAATGGGCCCAAATGCCAAAATCGAAGCCCAAACAAAGTTGAAAACTCTCTGTGACACTCCCATAAACATTTATCAACATTAATTTTACATCAAATCCAACTTTAGCCCAACCTTAAACTAAGTTATCCCAATGTGAACCACTTTGGCCCCTTTACTAAAGGACCCACATTAAACCCAATTCGATTCAAAATCACTTCAAATTTGTTCCAAATCACTCATGACACATCCCTAAACTAAACCCAAAATTTATTTGGCATGGTCCTTCACAAAACTTTCATCCAAAAGCCCATTTTAAAATCCAAAAGCCCACTTCCTTAAACCAGTTTAAAAGCTCATACAAAACCATTCCAAAAGCCCAAAATCTATCCTAAAGCCCACATGACATTTTCATTTGTCATCCTTTTAACCAAAATCAATCCCTAAGTTTTAAATGCATGATCAAATGATTCCAAATCAAGCCTCATGCCAAATCACCCCTAAATGACAAAAATCACTAAAACCCTTTTTCATGAAACTTGGCTAAGCCATTCCCAAGCCACATGAAGCCATGAAGCCATCCTTAAGGCCCATGTAAAGCCATGAGAAGTTTGACATGTGACCATCCCATAAATGGCAAATGGAGGAGCCCCTTTCTTAAGCCTTCCTTAAGCCTTTTTAACCCCATCCATGATACACACTAAACCAAGTTTAGCCACCTCACCATGGATGGAGACCACACCATCTTCTCTTGGCTGACCCAAGTGATTCTTTTCAGCCCAAAACCAGGCCTTGGGTGGTGAACCTAGCCCAAAACCATGGGTTGACTCATTTGAACCCAAAATAGCCTTCCCCCCATTCCATTTCAATTCAACTCCTTTACACAAGGCCATGGCTAATTGAATGCACTAAACCCCAGCCCTGACCTCCCTGACCTTGAGGGTGACCTGACCCTGGCCGGCCAGCCACCACAGCCACCGGAAACCACCAGGCCGAGAGCACCCATGTGAGACAATTTTTGAATTCTGCCTTGCTGACTTGTTCCATGCCTAATGGCCACCATGACTGTTCTTCTCCTCACCAGAGCAGATGATCCAAACCACTAAACCCCCTTGGGAAGCCCTCCAGCCACCTCTATTTAAACACCACCACCTCTCGGCCAAATGAGGTGTTGAACCAAACCTTACCAAAACTCTGCCAAAATCATTCCAGACCCCTCTCCAGACATAGAGAACTTGATCCCCACTGAAATCCAGCCCTAAAACCCTCTCTGTGAGCTCAATTTCTGAGTTAAAAATTCACCCAAAAAAACAGGATACTTCACCAAAGTGAGCCAATCTCCAAATTGATTGATCCTACACCTTCACCAGACCAAGAGGAGAAGTTCCCCAGCAAAAGCCCCCTCACCAAGCCAGCCATTACTTCCAGCCTCCATGCTTTGTGATCGGCCTTGGTCACTTTCATACTTAGACAATTCCCCAGAGCCAGAGACTTCATCTGGAGCTTGCTTGGACTCAATCGAAGGTGACACAACTCTCAGATCGAAGCTTCACTTCTCTGAGCAAAGGTATGAACTCATTCTTCCTCCCAAGCTTCCAACAATTCTCCATTTTGTTTGGGTTAATTTCATAGCCTATAAACCGTATGGATGTGTTCGTCTCTTCAAGATGAATCGATAGAGTATAAGAACACGAAACTCCATTGAGAATCGAGAGAGATATTAGGGTTTGAGTGTGGATGGTCACGGGTGCACACCAGTCGTAGACGATGACCAGGAGCTGTTGGATCGCGCGTGTATCAAGCGGACAGTCGAGATCAAGCCGGACAGCGCAATGGTACGTGAACCGTGGGCCCCTGGAGAGCTGAGTCAGATGGCGGCGCTGAATCACAGCGCGACTCGTGGCCTTTCGGAGCTGCCGAGGTTGACGCGGCGCCGCGTGGATAAGTAGGAAATTAGGGTATTTTTGAATTATTTAAATACCAAAACTTTAAAAATTCATATCTTTGCATAGAAAAATCACAAAAATAAAATAAAAATACCCTCTTGCTCAGTGAACAGAGGAGAATAAGGTGGAAAAGAAATCAAGTTAATTGGATGAGTATTTTATTTTTAATAATCTATTTACTGTTTCCAATATTTTGATTCTCTATTTGCATAGAAACTTCACCATGGCATGAGACCATAGGGCTTTTGAAGCCACTAATCTTGGGAAAATTCCCTGAATTTTTCAAAGTCAGAGGCCATCTCTGTGAAAAGTTATTGATTTTTCAAGTTCATGTCACTATTTTAGGTATTTTAATTCCAATAATTAGCATGTTGTAAAATAAATTCTAAGAAAATTTGGTGATGTTTATTAGGACCAGAGGACCCTATGAAAAATATATTTTGAGTTAATTCATTCATAATAACCTTAATTGGCATAAACCCCTAAAATTGAATTTGAATTAATTAGGGTTAACCACACATCAAATTGACTTGAAAATAATTCTCCGTTACTCTTTAGGCTTAGAGGAACCCTACATAAAATTTTGAAATCAATTGGACTTGATTAACCCCACCAAATGGATTGATTGATTAAGCTTCACAAGCAAAATGGAACTTTAAAAATTCATAACTCCAAAAAATTTTTTTCAAAAATTCACAAAAATGGTTTTAGAGCTTCTCTGATATCAGGGGAGTTTAGGAAAATTGAAATTGGAATTTTCTAAAAAAGTTGATTTTTCATAATATTTTAATACTTTAATAATTAAAAAATAATAAAAATCACAAAAATATTAAAAATCATAAAAATGTCACATTTTGACTCCTAATCATTTAGGAACAAACCAAATATTTTTCCTAAGTCCCTAGGGTAAGATATTGAATTTTAAAGGTTTAATGTAATTTTTAATATTAAAAAATGAATTTTCAACCTTCTTCACTAAAATAATTCTAATAAAACAATGAAAAATCAGAAAATTATAAAATTTGTTTCTATAGACTCCTTGAGGTCAGAGAAATTTATGGAAAATTTAAAACCTATTTTTCAACTCTTATTTTATTTTTGAAGTTAATTAATACTCTAAAAATCAAAATAATTATGATAAATAAAATATAATTCAAAAAATCACAAAAATTGGTCCAAGTGGTCCTCTGGTTATTAGGAACATCCCATAATTTTCTTAAGGACAGAAACCTTTCGTTGGTCATGTTGTTGAATTTTCTTTGAAAACCCTTATTTTCTACTGAAAATAATTATATAAATAAATTAAATTCAGAAAAATCACATTTTCTCCTCTAATGTCTTAATTGACATGTGAGTGAGGTGACATAAAAATTTCAAATTCATTTGAGCTCAATTTAGTGAGTTATGAAATAAATAAGCTTAAAAGGGCATAAAGGTAATTAAAATTTTAACCCTTAATTAAGACTTTAGGTTTAATCAAAATGGGGGGTAAAATATTTGATTTTAACTTTCTCTTGGATGATTGAAACTTAGGGAAATTAAAAGGGTAGAAACCCATTAAACACTTTGAAAATATCAAAATGAAACTCAAATTAATTAAATAATTTAAATTTTGAAAAGAATATATTTAAAATTTGGATTATTAAAATAGGGATATTATTAAGAGGATATTTATTCTTTAATTTAAAAAATCCCTAAATAAGTCACTTTAACAATATTTAGTTCTTAATTAAAAATTAAAATAATAATCCAAATTAAAAATTAAAACTAAAAATTAAATTAAATTAAATTAAAATTAAATTAAAATTAAACTAAAATTAAAGTTAAACTAAAATTAACAATTAAAATTAAAATTAAAATACAATTAAAATTAAAATTAAAATTAAATTGAATTAAAATTAAAATAAAATTAAAATAAAATTAAATTAAAATTAAATTAAAATTAAAAGTTAAACTAAAATTAAAATTAAATTAAAATTAAAATAATATTAAATTAAATTAAATTTATGTTAAATTAAAATTAAAGTTGAATTAAATTAAATAAAAACATTTAACAAGAAACCTAAGTGAAATCATTAAGAATTAAATCAAAACATATCAATAATTTCAACACCTCTTCTTATCTAAATAAATTTAAGACATGAACATCAATTTAAAATACTAAGATAATTGAAATGGAAAGATTTAAATTAAATCTAAAATAATTTGAACACTATTCCAAACTTAAAATGATTAATTAAAACCTCATAATTAAATTAAAACACTTTAATCCATTAAGTTAAACTTCAAATTAAGAATGATTAAAATTTTCAACAACCCAAATTGCCCTTAAAGGCTTTAATTATTATAACTCTTAAATAGAGTATTAAGTGAAATGTCACTTCATTCATCAGGTGATCAAATACCCAAGTTCACTAAGCAAGAGACAAAGTTTAATTAAACTCCTAGATGATTAATTCATATGTGCAATTAAATTTACTTAGACTCAAAATAATCTCGGAAATATAGAAAAGATGTTTAGGACTCTTCCTAAGCACTTCCTCAATATGACGGGATGTTTTAGAAGAACAACTGAATTTAATTGTTTTTTGATGAAGAAAATCATCCTTAAACCAAACCAAGAACCTAGACGTCATAGGAGATGACTAGTTATAGGATTAGGTATTTGATAGACAACCAAAACCCTTCCCTTAACTTTACCTAGGTATCTGTTAAAATATTTAAATGCTTTAACATGTGTTGTAAGTGCAGCTTGAGATGACGGGAAGACCCTCCAGGTACGCTTTTATTTTATTGCAGTTTACTTTATTGCAAATTACTTACGTGCACTGTACTTTACTTTTCTTGCATGATAAATAAAACTGTTGCATGAAAACCAAAACCTTTAGGATAGTCCCTAAACTGAAACCAAAACTAAATTAAAAGTCATTGCAAGATAAAATTCACCGCCACAACATTCCAAAATATAAAAACAACTCAAAATTTAATTACAAATAGAACAACAAAACTACAATTGCAACTAAATTAAAACGTCTCGTCGAATGATCGGGAATACCTCGGATGATGTAACCAACGTGTTGCTAACGGGATTTCCTATGGTCTAAATGAAAGTGTGGAACTCATTCAGTTGAGTTTAGCAAATTCATCTGGACTAAGTGAATTCGATAAAAATAACGGTGCCGGGATAACGGAACCGTGGGATCTTAATCGGTTCTATTTAAACAACTTTAAGATTTGTTTTAATTAAAGTATTAAAAAACACTTGGATTTTAAGATTTTCAGTAAACCAAAACACTTTTCTCACCTCTTGATTTTCACCTTCTACAACTAAACCTCTGCAACAACAAGGAGCTCGGAGCATGGTGGGCAGCTCGGCCATCATCATTAGCAAAACTAGAATCTACTTCAACAAAAATTTCTTAGAATTAAATAATCAAGCCATAGGACTTCGAGGTAGTTTGCCTAGTGCAACATAAATCCTCAACTTTTTATTTGCATAATCATGTTATGCAAATTAAGTCCTAACCAGTCTTAGGATTCCGAGGTAGTTGTTTGGTACGACATAAACCCTCACATCTTCGAGGCTATTTGTATGATTATGTCATACTAATATAAGTCCTAATTAATTAAAATTGGCAAGATTGCAACATTAAATAAACTCTCGAATTGAAGCGAAACAATAGGATAGTTTGGGAAGTTGCCAAGATTCTTCTTGGATCCTTAGCTTCTCTTACTTCTCTTCCTTTGGATTCTTGAAATAAACTGTTCCAAATTTGATCCATTCCCTATTGAAATCTCCAAAATTCAATCCTTTGAAACCTTAAACTTTGAAATTCTTGAGAGCAAAACCACTGATCATTATCGAGAGTTTTCTTAAATGATTCCCATGATGTAAATAACTATAGGGGCTTGCCCTTATAGGGAACTTTAAGAACCCAGGTAATATAAACCCCATTTAATTTCTTTATATTAAACAGGGGAACTTGTCGGCTTATAAAATTGGTTCGCAGACCAAACGTATGTCACAAATCTTCTAGTTACTTAATCGAGCCCCATCGTCAAGCAGTGTGTCTATTCTTCGAGATAGATACACGGTTTGTGATGCGGTGCTCGTTTATATAAACTATTTGGGATGTGAGATCTGTTTGATATTTCATATCTTAAAATTTTTAAATTCAAAATTATTTTCAAAATCAAATGCTACTTTCTAAATTATATATATATATATATATATATATATATATATATATATTTAAATTAAATTTAAAATTTAAAATTCGCTGACAACTTCTATAGGCGACCTCCTTTTCAAAATACAACACACAATCTAAAAATAAGCCGTACAAGAGCATGCATAAAACCCTGAGGAAAATTTGCTAAATTGTCTCCAGAGCTTCTCCAAGACTCGATGAGTGCATGCCCACTGCTTCCAGCCACCCATAGCCACTGTTCAGAGCCAATTTCTCCATCCAATTTTTAGCCAAAACTAGAACACATTTCACCACTCCACCACAGTGCACCAAACTTCAAATTTAATTGCTCCTCACCATCCCCTAACCAAACTTAGAAGACCCCCCTTGAAAGCCTGATATACCTAAAATATATAATATTTTTATGCACATATTTATACCTATTTTTAACGATATTGCACTTTAATGGAAGATATTTGTGTGTTTTCCTTCAGATACACTTAAATGGACCAAATATGTTAAAAGGAGTGAAAAAGGATCAAATTTGGAGCAAAAATTAAGAAGTTGCTAAAATGAACTTGGGCTCCCACGTGCCGAGATCTGTTGCCTAAGCGCAAACAGACAGACAAGGGTGCGCTTAAACGTCAAAATCCTATGCTTAAGCGCTAAAACCCTACGCTTAATGCTCAAGCAGTTACTCTACAATTTTAAATAATTTTTCACAAATTTTGAAGAGGTTTTAAGGCATCCTTTGGTTCAAATGTGGGTAACTGATCAAGGGCATCAAAATACATTCAAATTTCACTTAAAAGGATGCAACTCTTAGGTTGATTCATTGAATATGAATATATTTTGAAGAGACACCAAGGCACTTTTTAGAAAATATAAAAGGACATGAGGAGAAGTGTGTGGTGTGTGTACAGAGGCTGTTAGAAAGTAGAATTAGTGTGTTTTTATAGAGTTTAGAGAGTATGGAGTTATAGATTCTTACTTAGGGTTTCTTCACACTTTTCTCATTCCTAGTGAAAGAGAAGATGAGTAGAGATTCCTAAGGAAAAATCTATTATTGTAGAGAGATTTAAACCACCCTCTTGGGTTGGAAAATTAGTGCAAGGGAGTATTGAAGAGAAAGGAAGAGATTCAAATGAACTTCAAGAGTTTGGTGGAGAGGAACTTAAGATAAGTTTTTATCTTCGGACTTCATTTGGTTTTAATTGAGTTTTCTTGTATTTTCTACATGGTTTCTAGTTTTAAAACTATTGTTGTTGTACTTTTTTCATGGATTCTGAGAAGTCTTCTTTATCTTTTCCTTAAAAAATGAAAAGTAATTATGTGTTGGATGAAAGTTGTGGAAGTATTGATTTTTAATCTTAGAAGAAGTTGTGTTGATTTACTCCTTGCACTTCATTTAGTTCTGATTTGTCCAATCATGATGTTAAATTTTGTCATGAGAACGTGTAAGATCCTATTAGGTATTGTCTCATTCAAAAATAGGTAAGAATCATTGTATTATGTCGATAAGAAAGTAATTCATATAATTTTTTGAAAATAAATAGAGAAATATACTTTGATGGGTGTAGAATTAGAAACTTTAAAGTGATAGACTAAAGCCACTAATTTGGTTTATTATTTTAGGTTTTGATGTGAGAGTTAGCCCCCAGGTGGAGGGAAAGGAGGGAAATCTAGAATGTGAGCTAGTATCTTCTCTACCTAAGCCGTCTTCAAAACTATTCAAACTTTAAACTAGCCAATTTTCTATATAGCAACTTTAGTAAGGGTAAAGAATAAAATTGCTCCTATTTGGCACAACACATTTTTGACTATTTATATACTTATTACTTATTCATGATAAGGAAAAAGATTTTTTTATCTATACTCATTTAATCTTACAAAAATCTTGGTAAAGTTCGTAAATTATTGACTTTATTTCATAATTTAAGAAAATACCAAAAAGAATCACATTTTAAAGTTTTCTGTTATCTGAATTTATTTAATTAAGATTCTTTTCTAAATAGATTTTGTGATCTAAAAACCTTTTAATCTTTTATTATCCGTAATTTTCCCCGTGAGATCGATATTTTGGGGCTTAATCAGAAAGTCTTATATTACTTGATAACGATACACATACTTGCATAGAATCCCTAAATTAAGTATCACTGTTGCATTCTTATTTACATCGAAATCAAGTTTTTGGTGTCTTTGTAAAGAAGGAAATTTTATAATAATAATAAGATTATAATCTGATTTTCACAAGCATAATTTTACCAGTATTTGTTTGTAATAAAACGAATCAGTATCAAGTTTTTTGCGTCGTTGCCAGGGAAGAAGAGGAAAAATCAAATTTTCTTTGGATTTGAATTTAAAATATAAATTAAAAAGAATTTTAGAAAATCAAAATTTCTATTTTTAGAAAGTCTTATTTAAGCCTTATTTGTTTTTTTATTTTATATTTTATTTTTGTTTTTATTGTTGTGTTGTAATAGTTTATGCAAAGTTTAGGTTTTGAAGTACTTGTACCATTCAATTTTGAATTAGAACGAACTATTAGAAAAATTTTAACAATTAATAAAACATAAAAAATTGATAATTTTCAAGAAATGGCAAATCAAATTAATCAAAATGCTAAAATTCATCATGAATTAAGACCTTTAAGAGATTATGCAAACCCTACAATGGATGAACTTCATGGTAGTATTCAAAATCCTATTGTAGTTGCTAATTCATTTGAACTTAAACCTACTATTATCCAAATGGTATCTAATAATCAGATTGGAGGAGTCACCAACTGAAGATCCAAATTTACAACTTGTCAATTCTCTAGAATTGTGTGCTACATTTAAATATGATGGTGTATTTGATGATGTTATTAGGCTTAGGCTTTTCCATTCTCACTTAAGGATAAGGCTAAATTTGGTTAAATTATTTAGTACCTGGATCCATCAAAACTTTGTGTGATTTAACGCAGAAATTCCTTGCTAAATATTTTCCACCATAAAAAAATAGGAAGCTTAGAAATGATATTACATCTTTTTGTCAGTTTGAAGAGAAATCTATTTAAAAATCTTGGGAACAATTTAAAGAACTCCTAAAAATGTGTCTACACCATTAATTATTCAAACTTTTTGTAATGGATTAGCTAGATCTCTTAGATCTATTATCGATGCCGCGGCTGGTGGTTCATTGATGTCTAAACCATTTCCTGAAGATTATGATTTAATTGAGGAAATGGCTAATAATAATTTTCAATGGCATTTTGAAAGGGTACATTTTAAAAAGGTAGCCAATACTCATGATTCTGAAGCTTTTTCCAAGTTAGCAAATTAAGTTGCCACAATTTAAAGGAAGATAGACTAATTTGGAATGAATTTTTCTCAACCAATTCCAATGATTGAAGAGAATTCATTAGGCCAAATGTTAGATTCTAAAACATTAATGGAGACTTTGAAAGCTATAAATAACAAGTCAATTAATCCATATTCAAACTATTATAATTCAGGTTGGAAAAATCATCCTAACTTTCAGTAGAATAACAATTTGGGTGGTACTAATCAGCAATGGGAAAGCAACAAAGTAAACCCACTAGTCAACTGGAACAAGCAAGGTAATAGTAATTATAGACCTACCTATCCTCCAGGTTTTAATTATAATCCACAGTTTAAGGATAAGAAGTTATGTACATAAGAAGTGGTGTTACAAATGGGAAATCAGTAACAAAGTCAAAGAGCTGCTATAAGAAATATTGAGAATCAGTTTGGACAAATTGCAAATTTATTAAGTAATAGAATCCAAGGAACAATTCCTATTTATATAGAAGTTAATCTTAAAGACTAGAATAATGAGGAAGTAAAGACTATTCAACTATGAAGTGGAAGAGAGTTGGAAAGCAGAGTTCAAAAAGAGATTAAAGTAGAGAGAGAAGAAATTGAAAAATCTAAAGAGGACGCTCTAGAAGATTTGAGAGACCTATTTTTTCATTTAAGATTGATTTAGAAAAACCACCACCACCTCCATTTCCTCAAAGATCATCAATAAAAGTTGGATAAACAATTTTCAAAATTTTTGGAAATCTTTAAGAAGCTTACAAATAATTTTCCTTTTGCTGAAACTTTAGAACAAATGCCAAGCTATGTGAAGTTTATGAAGGATATTCTTAAGAGAAAAAAAGTTTGAAGATAGTGAGATTGTTGCACTTAGTTAGGAGTGCAGTGCTATAATTCCGAAACAAACAACCTGAAAAGCTTAAAGATCCTGGAAGCTTCACAATTCCATGTGCAATTGGATATAGATTTTTTGGAAAAGTTTTATATGATTTAGGTGAAAGTATTAACATTATGTCATTATGTAAATTTAAAAGGCTGGGATTAAGAGAAATATCTCTTACAACTGTAACCTTGCAATTAACAGATCGTTCTATCACATATCTTAAGGGAGTTGTAGAAGATGTTTTGGTGAGAATGGATCGATTTATTTTTCTTGTTGATTTCATTGTGTTAGATATGGAGGAAGATAAAGCGATACCTATCATTCTAGGGAGACATTTTCTAGCAACATGCAGAACAATGATAGATGTACAAAAAGGGGAATTAAATATGAGTCTTAATGATCAAACAGTTACTCTAATATTTCCAAATCAAGGAAAAACCTTGCAAAAGGTAAATATAATGAACATTTCAGGATGGATGTAATGTGATATCTTAGTGAATGTCATTTCAAAACAACTTATGAAGAGAATTCAAAAATGAAAGAATTGGAACACGAGCAAAAAGAGGAATTAGAACATCTTAATGTTTTTATTAAAGAAAATTTAAATTTTTTTCAAGACAGTTTTGAAGTTTTGGATGTGATAGGAAAAGACAAATATTTTTGTCCATCAAATGAGAAACCTCTTGAACTTGAATTGAAGTTACTTCTTAAGAACTTAAAATATGCCTTTTTAGGTGATTCCTCAACTTTGTCAGTTATAATTTTCTTAAACATAGCTTCAGTAGAAGAAGAGTGTTTGCTAAAAATCTTGAAGAAATATAAGAAAGCATTTGGATACAATTGCAGATACTAAAGGAATCGGTCCTTTAATTTGAATGCATAGAATCCTGATGGAAGAAAACAAACCCAGTGCTGATTGTCAAAGGAGATTAAATCTCATTATAAAAGAATTTGTCAAGAAAGAAATTTTAAAGTGGTTAGATGCTGGGATTATCTATCCTATTTCAGATAGTGGATGAGTTAGTCATATTCACTGTATTTCTAAGAAAGGAGGAGTAACAGTAACTTTTAATGAAAAGAATAAACTAATACCATAAAAACTAGTTATAGGATGGTGAATATGAATTGAATATAGAAAATTAAAGCTTGCCAGAAAAATATATTATTTTCCATTACCCTTTCTGGATCAAATGTTGGACAGACTAGCTGGCCATAAATATTTTTATTTTTTGGATGGATATACTGGTTATCACGAAATACAAATGGCTCCAAAGGATCAAGAGAAAATTAAATTTACTAGTCCATATGGTACTTTTGATTTTAGAAGAATGCCCTTTGGTTTATATAATGCCCCTGCTACATTTCAAAGATGTATGATGTTTGTTTTCTGTGATTTAATAGAAAAAAGAATTGAAGTTTTTATGGACAATTTTTCTGTGTTTGGAACTTTTTTCAAAAATTTTATGAAGAAACAAATTTAGTCCTTAATTGGGAAAAATGACAGTTTATGGTAGCAGGAGAAATTCTTTTAGGACATCACATTTCAGAGGAAGGTATGGAAGTAGATCTTGATAAATTTCAAGTGATCGCTAATTTACCTCATCTAACAAATTTTAGGGAAATTACGAGTTTTTTTGGACATGTTGGATTTTACAGGTGATATTTAAGGACTTTTTCAAAAATTGCTAAGCCACTATTCCATTTGCTCGAGAAAGATGTGATTTTCAATTTTGACAAGGTTACCAAAAAAACTTTTGAACTTTCCAAAGAAAAGTTAATCACTGCACCAGTTATTGTTTCACCTGATTGGAAAAAATATTTGAATTAATGTGTGATGCAAGTGATTATGCTATTGGAGCTGTTTTGGGACAAAAATATGATAAAATTTTCAAAGTAATTTACTATGCTAGTAAAACTCTTAATGAAGCTCAAATTAATTATACCTCAACTAAAAAAGAGTTATTAGCAATAGTATTTGCCTTTGAAATGTTTTGATCATATTTAATTGGAAGTAAATGTGTGGTGCATACAAATTATTCTGCTATTAAATATTTAATGAAAGAGAATGATGCAAAACCAAGACTAATAAATAAAATGGGTTCTTCTTTTGCAAGAATTTGATATTGAAATAATAGATAGAAAGGGTGTTGATAATCATTGTTGATCATCTGTCCATGCTTAACTCTGAGAAATCACTTCGTTCTGAAGAAGAAATTAATAAAAGTTTTCCAGATGTAAAATTGTTCAATATTAATGAATGACATATTCCATGGGATACATATATTGTGAACTTTATTGTTAGTAATATGTTACCTTATGGTCTGACACACCAACAAAAAAGAAAATTTTGATATGAAGCTAAGACTTATTTTGGGATGAATCATTTTTGTATAAATAGAGGGAAAGATTTAATTATGTGAAGATGTGTGCCTCTTGAAGAGACTTTTAAAATTATCCAAAAAGGTCATGATTTTGATTTTGGGGGACATTTTTATGTTGATAAAATAACATATAAAAACTTGTAATCTAGATTTTATTGGCCTACTATCTTTAGAGATGTTAATGCTTATATTAAAAATTGTGATCATTGTCAACGTGTAGGCAATATTTCTAGAAGAAATGAGATGCCACCCAATTATATTTTGGAATTTGAAATATTATGACTTTTAGGGATTAGATTTCATGGGACCATTTAAACCATATTTCGGAAATTTATATATACTGTAAGTAGTAGACTATGTGTCTAAATGGATAAAAGCTGTTGATTTACCTCACTGTGATGCTCAAAGTGTTACAAGTTCTTAAAAATGAATATATTTTGCAGATTTGGAATGCTAAGAGTTATCATAACTGATGGGTGAATTCATTTCAAAAATGTGTTGATATAAAAATAATTGAAAAAAATATTGTATCATCGAATTTCTACTACTTATACAAGCGGTTTAGCTGAAGTTTCCAATCGAGAAATCAAAAGAATTATAGAAAAATCTATAAATCCAACAAAAATGGATTGTTCAGTCAAACTTGATTTTGCTTTATGGGCTTATAGGACTGCATAGAGAACTTCTATAGCAATGTCACCATTCAGGTTAATTTGTGGGAAAGCTTGTCATTTACCATAAGAACTTGAACATAAGGTTTATTGGGCTATTAAGGAATTTAACTATAATTTGAAAGATGCTGGTAAAAAGAGATTATTGCAATTAAATGAATTGGAAAAGATAAGGAATGAGTCTTATGAGAATGTTAAGAAAAAAAGGGGCATGATCGGAAGATTCCTTTTAAAAATTTTGTGCCAAGAGAATAAGTTTTGCTATATAATGTAAGATGGAGATTATTTTCGGCCAAACATAAGTCCAAGTGAATGGGCCCATTTATCATGAACAAGTTTATCCCTATGGAGCTATGGATATTAAGGGTTCTAAAACTTTGAATATTTTCAAAGTGAAAAGTCATAGAAATAAACCATATTTCTTAGAATATGAGACTAAAGTGAATGATGTTTTGATGTTGGGTCACCTAGAATAAGCACTGGGTATGTAGAGCTGACGATGTAAAACCAAGCGCTCTGTGGAAGGCAACCCATAAATTATCAGTGTGCTTTTGTTTTATTGTTGTTGTTATCTTTGTTTTTTTTAGAGAATTGTGGTAGTATTTGAACTTTTAATTATAATTTTAAGGCTTTGATGTCTTAGACGTGTAAGAATGAGTATTTGGATGATAAGTTGACCTGTGCTTAACTAAGCACTGGCGCCTAAGCGCTTAAAACTAGCGCCTAAGTGTCAGAGTTATAAAAATGTGCCTAAATGATGTTCTAGAAGAATTAAATGTGGGAAAGCCGCCTTGAACGTTATTTGGTGGTTTTTAAATGTGGGAAGTGGGTATAGGCTCTACTGAAGTCTATAAATAGCATGGAAATGAAAAGCGAACTTGCCCCTTTTAAAATTTCCATTCTTAAGACTAAGAGAAGCGAGATTTGAGTTGTTTAAGGAGTGATAAGATATCAAAAATGACTTCTTGGGAAAATGATTTGAATAAAAAGGAGGAAGCCATCAAGAAGAAGTTTGTAAGTCAAAATGTGTAAGAGTTATATAATGGATTTCTAGACATTAGTATTGAAGGAATAGCAGAGAAGATTGCCAAAATTGTGGCTAATGTGGCATCAATTGAGAAAAAGGTAAATGAAAATAATACACATTTAGCACATATTGGTTGGCAACTCAAAATGTAATTTAGTCATCAAGTTATATTGAAGAAGCAAACAAGACAATGTATCTGGAGAATAGGTGGATTCAAGAGGATTCTATTAGAGTTCTTCATCATCATCATCTATTTTATCAAATCTATGTGCCAAATGGTTTAGAAGGAATAAATGAAGGTCAAGGATACATTCCACATAATGGAGAATGGAATTAAGTTCTATGTTTATTTTGTTTGCTTGTTTAATTGTTTTAGGTGTTTAATGCAAGTTTGTCTTATATTGTGATGAATTTAAAGGGTATATCATCCAAAAATATTTGGAATTTGAATGTCTGTTTGTACTAGTTAAAAATATGTAAATAAAAGTGTTATGATGTGTGAAAATATTTGTGTTATTATGATCGAATCTAAGTTGTGAAATGTTGAAAATTTTTTAGAAAGAAAAGAGGAGAAGGGAATGAAATTGTTATTATGACTTATTTAAGACAATGTGAGGGTGGTTAACTTGCGAAAATGTGCATTTTAATCAAAATTTACAAATATCAAAAATTGTGCACTCTCACATAAGCACCAAAAACCACACTTAAGCTCGAGCAAACCCGAGAGCCCCGCGCCTAAGCGCCACAACAATCACGCTTAAGTACCTGTTCACTAAAACCGATTTATGACAGTTTTAAGTGCTGAAAACCACCATTTCCTCTCCATTTTATCATCTTCTTCCTCAAGCTTTTATGTTTTTACACTTACGACATCCCTATAAGTGAAGATTTGTAGATGGATTTGAGCCAAATTTGATGGATTTCATCTTCTTAATGTTAGAGCTCCTATTTTATGTAAAAATTTTTTATTTTCACCAAAGATTTTGAGTTCATTATAGAAATTTCAAAATTTTATTATTCATGGTACAAATTTGATAAAAATTTATTGATTACATGGAAGAGTGAGTTTAAGCTTATAGAAGTTAGATCTAATGAGTTTAAGTTGATTTTAGAATTTATTGTGAATTTTTTGTAATTTTTAGAATGGTAAAAAGAGTAAAAAGAAGGAAGGGGAAATGTACATTTGATTCAAACTAGTTTGTGCATTCTAAGGCTCGGTATCGTTATGTCGAAGCACTTCAATCGAGGAAGTTAATTCCTAAACAATGTTTTAAAAATCTGGGTGGAGAAGTGGAAGATCTAATTTTTTGCTGACAGTGGGATCGATTATGTTGTTTCTCTGTTATTGCAATGATCTCTGTAGTTAAGGAATTTTATGCAAATCTCCCTGAATCTGAAGATGATCTAGTGATGGTGAGAGGGAAGACAACAACATTTTACTCCTCAGGTAATCAATTCATTTTACGAGCTGCCTACAGATACTTTATGTTTTTATTCCAATTACAATCCTATGTAAGAGGAGCTAGATGAAATTATTTCTTTGTTAACTGTTGGAAGAGGTCTTTGGAAATTTACCAGAGGTAGAAGAGTTAATTTCTCTACATCGAAAATGGATGCCATAGCGAAAGCATGGCATTATTTTATTTTTGTTCGTTTACTCCCTACTAATCATATTAGTGAAGTGACCAGAGAAAGGGATACATTTAACTAATACATTCAGCATTTCAAGCTGATTAAAATTGGATCACTCATTTATCAGGTTATTACTAGTTCTGCGAACCGCTACTACAACAGGCTTGGTATTCCCTTCCTTAGTCTTTTTATTATGTGAGCAAGCTGGTGTTAAATATGATAGTCAGGAGGAGATTCTTTAACCTCTGAAGCCTATTACTAATGTGAATGTGAAGAATTATTTTGAACATTTAATTTTTAGCTGGAGAGGAGGATTTTCTAGAATTTATGGTGCCTCTACTTCACATGCTTCTACATATAAAGCTTCTACATCTTGTGGCAGATCCAGTCCAGATCTTAAACTAAAATGCTGCAGACTATGATGGATAATGTTGATTATGCTATGGATAAGGTATCAAATCTTGAAAATTATGTTGATCGTATTGATTCCTATTTAGAGAGACAATGTGATTATAAGGAGAAGTATAACACTTCTATATAGAGACTTATTAGAGGTGATCAGAGTGTGTTTTTTTCTCTTTATCCATGGTATACTCAGTTTAATTCTGTTAGTTTTTGGAAAGATGATGATGATGAAGGAGATGTAACGGAGACAAGGATGAGTAGAGATTGAGTTGTGTTATGTTTTATTTGAACTGTTAGTTGTGTTGATGTTTCGACTACTTTATGTGTTATTATTTGTTGTTGTAGTGAACATTGTTGTTATTATTTATTGTAATATGTATCTATGTGATGATGACGTGGTAGTATGCATTTGAACTCTTTTCTTTTAAATGTGTTTTGTTGGTTTTGTTGAACTTATTGCGGATGCTTTAGGAAGTTTAGATAGAGCTAACCTTCATTTATAATTAAATGTTTAAATTTCAATTTACTACCATGTATTTTGTGTTATAGTTGTGATATTATGTTAGTTTATGTGATTTTCTTTTATTTTAGCCTTCACTGCATAGAAGTCTTGTGAATCTCTTAAATGCAAAAATCAAAATGAACTGTGATCATTTTTACTTTTATTTTTAAATTTCTATACTTACATAATTAGGATATGAAAATTTCTGTAAGCATAATGTTTTAATTTTTCTATTACTCTCTTTATATATTATATGCTAAAATGTTTAATCTTTGTAAAAACTTAAGTCTGGGGGGCGGAGGGGGAGGAAAAATAAAATTTTAAAACTTAAAATTTTTCTGTTCTCAAGTATGCTACAAATAAATTTGATTTTTCTTTTGAAAAATAATTATGTGTTTGATGTTATATTAGGGTAATAAAACTTTGAATATAGAATTGTGTAAGAAAATTTGGTTAAAATTTTATAGTGATGAAGAAAAATTTCAAGTTAAAAATTATCTTAGTGAAGAGATGTTAAATATGATGTAACTATCTTTAGTGAGAGATATTGTATTTCTAAAAAAAATAGAAGGATTAGACTTTTATTTTCAATACTTAAATTTCTTTTATAAAAAATAGTTTACATAATTATTACTATATTTTTTGATTAAAGGATATATCAGGCCTTTGCTTTAGGAAAGGAAGAGTGGAATTCAAAATCATTAAAGGCATATCTAGATAAAGTAATCCTTACTAGAAAAAAAAGGAAAAAGAAAGAAAACAAAAAAGAAAAGAAAAGAAAAAGAAAAAGAAAAAAAGTATAGTATAGTATGGGAGGAGAAGCTTGAGGATTAGTGCCTAATCAAAAATTGGTTCCACATCTAATCTTTTTAATGCATAAGATTTGAGAAACTCATAAGCTTAAGAACATAATATAGTGAGTATAATTATATTTAATGAAAATATTGAAGTAAAGAAGATAGAATGCCTAAACTCTATATTTGGAAAATTTACAAGTATTTTCTAAATTAGATACGAGCTCATATATTCATACTTTTTTACTTTAGAATATTTCTAAACTTTAAATTAGTCTCTTTCACTAAAGTTTTATCAAAATTGGAATAACACATTTCTAGAAATAAAATTTAAAATCTCCTAAAGAACTTATTCACATAATTTGCTTATTTTAGTTTTGAAATATTATAGTGTCACTTGAGGACAAGTAACATTTTAAGTTTGGGAGATTTTGATATACCTAAAATATATAATATTTTTATGCACATTTTTATACCTATTTTTGATATCGCACTTTAATGGAAGGATTTTTTGTATTTTTTTCAGGTACGCATAAGTGGACCAAATATGCCAAAAAGAGTGAATAATGATTAAATTTGGAGCAAAAAGTAAGAAGGTGTTGAAATGAACTAGGGCACCTTAATGCCCAGATCTGGCGCCTAAGCGCTAGTAGACAAGGAAGCCCGCGCCTGAGCTCCAAAAGCATGTGCTTAAGCGCTAGGTAGTTACTTTGCAATTTTAAAGAATTTTGGCAAATTTTGAAGAGGTGATTGAGGCATCCTTTGGTATAAACCAGGGTAACTGATAAAGGGCACCAAAAGACATTCAAATTTCACTTAAATGGATGCATCTCATAGGTAGATTCATTGAATATGGACACATTTTGAAGAGAAACCAAGAGACCTTTTAAAAAAATATAAAAGGACTTGAAGAGAAGTGTGTGGTGTGTGTAGAGAGGCTGTTAGAAAGTAGAATTAGTGTGTTTTTACAAAGTTTAGAGAGTAAGGAGTTGTAGGATTCTTACGTAGGGGTTTCATACTTTCATCATTCCTAGTTAAAGAGAAGGTGAGTATGGATTACTAAGTAAAAATCCATTATTGTAGAGAGATTTAAACCCTCTTGGGTTGGGTGACTAATCTAAGGGGGTCTTATAAGAGAAATGAAGAGATTCAAAGGAGCTTCAAGAGTTTGGTGGAGATGAACTTGAGATACGTTTCTATCTTAATACTTTATTTGGTTTTAATTAAGACTTCTTGTGTTTTCTACATGGTTTCTATATTTTAAAACTATTTGTTGTGTGTTTTCTCCATCGATTCTGAGTAGTCTTCTTTTTTTTAATGAAAAGTAATTATGTTTTGGATGAAAGTTGTAGAAGTATTGGTTTTTAATGTTGGAAGATGTTGTGTTGATTTAATCCTTGCACTTCATTTACTTCATGATTTGGCTAATCATGATGTTAACATTTGTTGTGAGAACATGTAAGATCTTAGTAGGTGTTTTCTGAATCAATAAAAGGTAAGAATCACATGAGATTATATGGATGAGAAAGTAATTCATATAATTTTAGTATATAACTTGAGAAATATACTTAGATGGGTGTAGAATTAGAAACTTTAGGCAGACAGACTAAAGCTTTTAATTTGGTTTATTATTTTAGGTTTTGATGAGAGAGTTTGCTCATAGTAAGAGGGAAAGGAAAGAACTCTAGAGTGAGAGCTGGTATCTTCCATACCTAAACCATCTTCAAGACTACTCAAACTTTGAACTACCAATGTTTTTTATAGCATTTAGTGTGGGTAAAGAATAAAATTGCTCCTCTTTGGCACAATACATTTTGAATATTTCCACAATAGAATTCTTGTACTTATTACCTATTCATGAAAAGGAAAATATATTTTCATCCATACTTCTTTAGTCTAATAAAAATCTTGTTATAGTTAGTAAATTGTTTACTTTATTTCATAATTTAGGATAAACCAGAAAGAATCACATTTTAAAGTTTTCTATTTTCTAAAACTATTTAAGTAAGAGTATTCTCTAAATAGAATTTGTGATCTAAAAATCTTTTTATCTTTTATTATTCGTAATTTTCCCGTGGGATTGATAATTTGGGGCTTTATTAGAAAGTTCTGTATTACTTGATAATGATACATATACTTACATAAACTCCCTAAATTAAAGTATCCCAGTTACATTCTTATCTACATCAGAATCAAGTTTTTAGTACTGTTGTAAAGAAGAAATTTTTATATTAAAAATAAAAGTATAATCTTATTTTCATAAGCTTAATTTTACCAATATTTGTCTTGTAGTAAAAATAATCGGGATCAAGCTCCATCCTACAGCTGCCCTAACCTAGCTCAAGATCAGGACCTTGATGCACCAAAAATATGTTTGATATTTCATATATATTTCGTACTCATTTTTGGTGATATTGCACTTTAATGGAAGTTATTTTTCATGTTTTGTTGCAGGTATGATGATTTTAGGTAAATGGAGCAAAAAGAAGCAAAAATGAATGAATTTGAAGTGAAAAAAGCAAAAACCAGAATTTTGAAGTTCTGGCACAGGAGGAGCCCAAACCGGCACTGACGATGCATTTTCCAAAGAATTCAGAAATAAAAGTTAGGATAGGCTGACGACGGTGCCCAATGTTGGTTCAAGCCAGATTCAATGTATTTAAATGCTTTTTAGAAAGATTCTTGAGTCAACCCTTGAAAAATATGTTCCTAGACTAATTTAACTTATTTTGGGCAGTAGAAATCAGGGTGAGTAGTGAGTAGTGAGTTGTAGGGAGAGTGTGTGTGATGTGTGTGCTTATGTGTTTGTGAGTGAAGAGGAAATGTTTAGAGAGAGTTTAGAGTCTAAGGTATGGTGTTTAATATTATTCTATGTGGAATTCTTCTCAAAAGAGTTGTAAGAGGAGAGGAAAAGTGAGAGAGTGCTTCTTCCCTACTATTTCAAGAGAGAATTGAGTGTGTTATGAAGAGCGAAAGAGATCCAAGAGAGTTTAAAGGATTTCCTTAGGAAAGAAATTCAGATAAGTTGTATTTACCTCTTATTGTTTGTATGACGTTGCTTTTATATAAAAAATCTTTATTTCTTCATATCTTCCCATGAATTCTGAGTAGATTTCTTTGTTTAGTCAAAAAGGAAGAGAATCAAAGGAACTTCAAGAGTTTGATGGAGAGGAACTAGAGAAAATTATTTATCTTTGTACTCCATTTGGTTTTAATTGAGACTTTTTGTGTTTTCTACATAGTTTTTACCTTTAAAACTACTTGTTGTTGTGTTCTATCCATGGATTTTGAGTTGTCTTTTTTATCTTTTTCCTTAAAATGAAAAGTAACCATTTGTTGGATAAAAGTTGTGTATGTATATATCCTTAATGTTGGAAGAAGTTGTGATTGGTTTAATTCCTGCACTTCAGTTACTTCTTGATTTGACCAATTAAGATATTAACATTTGTTGTGAGAACATGCAAGATCCTAGTAGGTATTGTCTAAATCAGCAATAGGTATAAATCACATGAGATTATATGTATGAGAAAGTAATTCATATAATTTTTTTGCAAATAAATAAGGAAATATACTTTGATGGGTGTAGAATTATATACTTTAGGGTGACAAAATAAAGCCACTAATTTGATTTTTTTCTTTAGGTTTTGATGCGAGATGTTGGCCCCTAGGTTGAGGGAAAGGAGGGAACTTTAGAGTGAGAGCTAATATCTTCCTTACCTAACCCATCTTCAACACTATTCAACTTTAAACTAGCCAATGTTCTTTATAGCATCTCTAGTAAGGGTAAACAATAAAATTGGTCCTATTTGACACAACACATTTTGAATACTTCCATAATAGAATTTTTGTACTTATTACTTATTCATGATAAGGAAAAAGTTATTTTCTTCTATACTTTTTAAATCTTACAAAAATCTCGTTATAGTTAGTAAATTATTTACTTTATTTCATAGTTTAAGAAAATACTGAAAAGAATTACATTTTAATGTTTTATGTTATCTAAAATTGTCTAAGTAAGTCTCTTTTTCTAAATATGATTTTGTGATAAAAAATTTTTTATCTGTTAAATTTCCAAAATTTTCGCCCGTGGGATCGATATTCGGGGCTTAATCAGAAAGTTCTATATTACTTGTTAATGATATGTATATTTATGTAGAATACAAAAATTTAAATATCACTGTTGTATTCTAATTTACGTCAAAATCACGTTTTTGGTATCGTTGTAAGGAAGGAAATTTTATATTAAAAATATAAGTATAATTGATTATCACAAGTATATGTAAACCAGAATTTGTTTGGTAGTAAAAAGAATTGGGTTCAATTTTTTGGCACCGTTGCTGGAAAAAAATCAAAATTTTTTTGAATTTGAATTTAAAAGAAAAATTAAAAAAGAATTTATAGAAAAAAATTTCTATTTTTAGAAAAACTTATTTAAACCTTATCTGTTTATGTGTGTTTTATTTTTATTTTATTTTTATTATATTGTTAAAATAATTTATGCAAAGTTGAGGTTCTGAAGGACTTGTACCTTATGATTCTGAATTAGAAAGAACTATTAGAAAATTTAAATAAATTAAAATATAGGAAAAAATTTAAAAATATCAAGAAATGAAAAGTTAAATTAATAAAAATGTTGAAATTCTTCATGAATTAAGACCTTTAAGAGATTATGTAAACCCTACAGTGGATGAACTTCATGGTAGTATTCAAAATCCTGTTGTAACTGCTAATTCATTTGAACTTAAACTTGCCATTATCCAAATGATATCTAATATTCAGTTTGGGGGATCAACAATTGAATATCTAAATTTACATCTTGCCAATTTTCTAGAATTATGTGTTACATTTAAATATGATGGTTTTTCTGATGATGCTATTAGACTTAGGTTTTTTCTATTCTCACTTAGGGATAAGGCTAAGATATGGTTGAATTCTTTAGCACTTGGATCTATCAAGACTTGGGGTGATTTAGCATAGAAATTCCTTGCTAAATATTTTATACTAGCAAAAACTACAAAGCTTAGGAGTGATATTCCATCGTTTTGTCAGTTTAAAGTGGAATCTATTTATGAATCTTGGGGAAAATTTAAAGAACTTCTAGAAATGTGTCCACACAATGCTGTGACAGATTGGTTAATTATTCAAACTTTTTATAATGGATTAGTTGGATCGCTTAGATCTATTATCGATGCCGCTGCTAGTGGTTCATGATGTCTAAACCATTTCCTGAAGCTTATGATTTAATTAAAGAAATGGCTACTAATCATTTTTAATGGCAATCTGAAAGGGTGCATCATAAAAAAATAAACAATATTTATGATTTTAAAACTTTTGCCATGTTAGCAAATCAAGCTGGTACAATTTCAATGAAGATTGACCAATTTGGAATGAATTTTTCTCAACTAATTCCAATGATTGAAGAGAATTAATTAGGTCAATTGGTAGATTATCAAATATTAATTGAAACTTTAAATGGTATAAATAACAAGTCAAATAACCCATATTCAAACTACTATAATCCAAGTGAGGAAAATCATCCTAATTTTAACTGGAATAACAAATTGGGTGGTACTAGTTAACAATGGGGAAGCAACCAAGTAAACCCACTGGGGAACTGGAACAATCAAGGTAATAGTAATTATAGACCTACCTATCCTCTATGTTTTATAATAATCCACAATTTATGGATAGGAACTTGTCTATAGAGGAAGTGGTGTTATAAATGGGAAATCAGTCAGAAAGTCAAGGAGATGCTATAAGAAATATTGAGAATCAGTTGGGACAAATTGCAAATTCACTAAGTAATAGATACCCAAGGAACACTTCCGAGTAATTCACTAAGTAATAGAAACCCAAGGAACACTTCCGAGTAAAACAAAGGTAAATCCTAAAGAACAGAATAAAGCACAAGTAACGACTTTTCAACTTAGAAGTGAAAGAGAGTTTGAAGGCAGAGTTCAAAAAGAGATTGAAGTAGAGGTAAAAGAAATTCAAGAATTTAAAGAGGATGCTCCAGAAGGTTTTGAGAGACCTATTTCTCCACTTAAGATTGATTTATAAATTCTCCACGACCTTCATTTCTTCAGAGACTTCATCAAAAAAAGTTTTATAAACAATTTTCAAATGTTAATGTTAATGAAAAGGATGAATTAATACTAATAAAACAAGTTACAGGATGGAAAATATGCATTGACTGTAGAAAACTAAATCTTGCAACGAGGAAAGATCATTTTCCATTATCCTCTCTGGATCAAATGTTAGATAGACTAGTAGGGAGTAAATATTTTTATTTTTTGGATGGAAGTACTGGTTATCACCAAATAAAAATTACTCCAGAGAATTAAGCGAAAACAACATTTACCAGTCTTTATGGTACTTTTTCTCTTGGAAGAGTTCTCTTTGGTTTATGTAATGCCTCTTCTACGTTTCAAAGATGTATGATGGCTATTTTTTGTGATTTAATTGAAAAAGGAATTGAAGTTTGTATGGATAATTTTTTTAGTGTTTAGAACTTCATTTGAATCGAGTTTAGAACATTTATTACGAGTTCTTAAGCACTATGAAGAAACAAACTTTATTCATAATTAAAAAAAATACTAATTTATTGTAAGAGGAGGAATTTTTTTAGGACATCATATATTAGAGAAAGGTATCGAAGTAGATCCTACTAAAATTCAAGTTATCTTTAATTTACCTCATCGAATAAATGTGAGGGAAATTTTTAATTTTTTATGACTGTCGGCATATTTTTAGGTTGTGTTTTGAAAAGGGGTCGCCTACAGAAATTGACAGTGAATTTTAAATTTTAAGTTTAATTTAAATATATATAATTTGAAAAGTAGCATTTGATTTTTGAAAATAATTTTTAAGTTTGAAAATTTTAAGATATGAAATCAAACCGATCTCACATCCCGAATAGTTCATATAAACGAGCACCACACCACAAACCATGTATCTATCCCGAAGAATAGACACATTGCTTTATGATGGGGCTCGATTAAATAAACTAGAAGATTTGTGACATCCGTTTGGTCTGTGAACCAATTTTATAAGCCGACAAGTTTCCCTGCTTAATATAAAGAAATTAAGCAGGGTTTATATTACCTGGGTTCTTAAAGTTCCCTATAAGGGCAAGCCACTATAGTTAATTACATCTTAAATGTCCGAAGACACTTAAGAAAACTCTCGATAATGATCAGTGGTTTTTCTCTCAAGAATTTCAAAGTTTAAGGTTTTCAAAGGATTTGAGTTTTGGAATTTCAAAAGGGAATGGATCAAATTTGGAACAATTTATTTTAAGAGTCCAAAGGAAGAGAAGTAGGAGAAGCTGAGGATCCAAGAAGAATCTTGGCAACTTCCCAAACTATCCTATTGTTTGGCCTCAATTTGGGAGTTTATTTAATGTTTTAATTCTGCCAATTTTAATTTATTAGAACTTACGCTTGTATGATATGATCACACAAACAACCTCAAAGATGTGAGGGTTTATGTCGTGCCAAACAACTACCTCGGAATCCTAAGACCAGTTAGGGTTTAATTTACATAATATGATTATGCAAATACCTAACAAAAAGTTGAGGATTTATGTTGCACTAGTCAAACTACCTCGAAATCCTATGGCTTGGTTATTTAATTCTAAGAAGGGTTTTGCTGATGTAGATTTCAGTTTTGCTGATGATTATGGCCGTGCTGCCCACTATGCTCCAAGCTCCTTGTTGTTACAGAGGTTTAGTTTTAGAAAGTGAAAATCACGGGATGAGAGAAGTGTTTTGGTTTAGAAGAATCTTAAAGTTCAAATGTCTTTAATGTTTTATTAGGGGAATCTTAAAGTTAATTATAACAACACCGGTTAAGATCCCACTGTTCCATCATTCCGGCACCTTTATTTTTATCGGATTCACTTAGTCCAAATGAATATGCTAAACTCAACTGAATGAGTTCCACACTTTCATTTAGATCGTGGGAAATCCCATTAGCAACACGTATGTTACATCATCCGAGGTATTCCCGATCATCCAACAAGACATTTTAATTTAGTTATAATTGCAGTTTTGTTATTCTGTTTGTGTTTAAGTTTTGAGTTGTTTTATATTTTGAATGTTGTAGCGGTGAATTTTATCTTGTTGTGAGTTTTAATTTAGTTTCGGGTTTCAGTTTTATGGTTATCCTAAAGGTTTCAGTTTTCATGCAACAATCTTGTTTAACATGCAAGAAAAATAAAACTCAATACATGTAAATAAGTTACGATAAAGTAAACTGTAATAAAGTAAAAGCGTACCTGGAGGGTCTTTTCGTAATATCAAGTTGCAGTTAAAACACATGTTAGAACATTTAAATATTTGCAACATGTACCTAAGTAAAGCTAAGCGAAGGTTTTGGTTGTCTACCAAAGTCCTAATCCTATAGCTAGTCAATTCCTATGACGTCTAGGTTTTTTTGTTTTATGGATGATTTTCTTCATCAAGGAAAAATTAACTTCAGTTGTTCTTCTAAAACTACCCATCATGTTGAGAAAGTTCTTAGGATAAATCCTAAACATCTTTTCAATACTTCTGGGATTGTTTTGAGTCCAAGTGAATTTAATTGCACTGGTGAATTGATCATCCAAGAATTTAGTTAAATTTTCCTTCTTGCTCAGTGAATTAGGATGTTTGACTATCCTATAAGTAAAGTGACATTTCACTTAATGCTCCATTTAAGAGTTATGATAACAAAAACCTCTAAGGTCAAATCAGTTTATTAAAGATTTTAATGTTTTAAAATTAGAATTGATGATTTAAAGTGGTTTAGTTTAATTATGAAATTTTAACAAATTTAAGTTTCGAATAGTGTACAAATTGTTTTAAATTTTGGTTTAAATCTTTGAACCTTTTTTTATCTTAATTTTGATGTTTTAAAATTACTTAGAAGTGTTTGAATTATTCATATATTTTTGATGGTTTGATTTAGGTTAATTATGATATTTTAGGTTAGTTTTGATTAGCTTAATTTGTTTTATATGCTTAATTATGAATTGTTTTAATATTATTTAATATTTCAAATTTGCTTTAAGTTTGTTATTAAGTGATGTTGAATTAATTTAATTTAATTTAATTTAATTGTTAAATCACTTAATATTTTAAATATTAATTTAATTTAGGGTTATTTTCTTTTAATTTTTAATTTATTAATTCCAATTATTATTTTAAGTTTAATTAGGAATTAGATCTTATTGAAGTGATTTATTTAGGGATTTTAAATTAAAGAATTAATATCTTACAAAGTTATATCCTTAACCTTAATAATCCAAATTTTAA
Organism: Papilionanthe hookeriana x Papilionanthe teres; assembly: GCA_022702705.1. Lineage (NCBI taxonomy): Eukaryota > Viridiplantae > Streptophyta > Magnoliopsida > Asparagales > Orchidaceae > Papilionanthe > Papilionanthe hookeriana x Papilionanthe teres. The sequence goes on along the minus strand of CM040425.1, from coordinate 133,470,701 downwards.
TTTAATCTTTCAAAATTTAAATTATTTAATTAATTAAAATTTACTTTAAATGTTTTCAAGATGATTAATGGGTTTCTACCCCTTAATTCCCTAGGTTTTAATCATCTAATGAAAATTTTAAAATCAGATATTTTACCCTCCCCTTTGATTAAGCCTAGAATATTAATTAGGGTTAAATTTTTTTAATTACCTTTATGCCCTTTTAAGCTTATTTATTTCATAACTCACTAAATTGAGCTCAAATGAACTTGAAATTTTTATGTCACTTCACTTATATGTCAATTAAGACATTACAGGAGAAAATGTGATTTTTCTGAATTTAATTTAATTTATATAAATATCTTGATGAAAAAATGGGATTTTCAATGGAAATTAAACAACATGACTACGGAAAGGTTTCTGTCCTTAAGAAAGTTATGGGATGTTCCTAATGACCAGAGGACCACTTGGACCAATTTTGGTGATTTTTTTGAATTATATTTTATTTATTATAATTATTTTGAATTTTGTAGTTTTAATTAATTATGAAATGAAATTAAAGTTGAAAAATGGATTTTATATTTTTCATAAATATCTCTAACCATAAGGAGTTCGGAGAAACAAATTTTATAATTTTCTGATTTTTCTGTGATTTATTAGAATTAATTTAGTGAAAATGTAGGGAAATTCATTTTTTAATATTAAAAATTGTTTTAAGCCTTTAAAATTTAATATCTTAACCTAGAGACTTAGGAAAAATATTTAGTTTGTTCATAAGAGATTAGGAAACAAAATATGATATTTTTGTGATTTTTATTATTTCTATGATTTTTATTATTTTTTAATTATTTAAAATATTAAAATAAGGTAGAAAATAAAGATTTTTGAAAACAAATCCAATTTTAATTTTCTTAGACTCCTGTGATATCAGAGAGCCCACAAAACCAATTTGGTGAATTTTAAAAATGTATTTTTAGAGTTATGAATTTTTAAAGTTTAATTTTGGTCATGTAACTTTATTAATCCATTTAGTGGGGTTAAACATTTCCAATTGATTTCAAATTTTTATGTGAGGTCCCTTTGATCCTAAAGATCAGTGGAGAATTATTTTTAGGTTCTTTTGATGTGCGGTTAACCCTAATTAATTAAATTTCAGTTTTGAGTAATCCGGCCAATTAGGGTTATTCTTAATGAATAAACTCAAAACATAATTATCATAGGGTCCTCTGGTCTTACGAAAATTGCCCAAATTTTCTTAGAATTTTCTAAGCAATATGCTAATTAATGGAATTAAAATACTAAAAACAGTGACACAAACTTGAAAAATACATAACTTTCCATAGAAATAGCCTCTGACCTTGAAAAATTTAGGGAATGTTCCCAAGATCAGAGGCTTCAAAAGCCCTATGGTCTCATGCCATGGTGAATTGTCTATGCAAATGGAGAATACCGAAATGAGTAAATAATTAATTAAAAATAAAATACACAAGAGGGTACTTTTATTTTATTTTTATGATTTTTCTATGCAAAGATATGGATTTTTCAATTTTTGCGTATTTAAATAAATAGAAAATAACCTATTTATCTATTTATCCAGCGCAGCGCTGACTCAACCTCGGCGGATCCGAAAGCCCACGCGCCGCGCTCCCATTCGACTCCGCCATCTGACTCGGATGCCACGCGGCCCGCTGTCTCGCTCCATCCTTTGATCCGGTGCAATCTGGACCGTCCACTCGATACATGCACGATAGGACGACACCTGGTCATCCTCTACGACTGGTGTGCACCCGTGACCGTCCACACTAAAACCCTAAGATCTCTCTCATTTATCAATAGATTTTTGTGTTCTTATGCTCTATGGATTCATCTTGAAGAAACGAACACATCCATATGGTTTACATGTATTGACATCAACTCAAATGAAATGGAGAATCACAAGAAGATCTCGAGGAGGAGGAGTGTCCATACCTTAGCTCAGGAGGTGAGGCCTCAACTGAATGTGCTCGGCACATTCGTTGGAGTTGGAGGAGCCTGGGGATGAACCCTCTGGCCCTGTCGAATTGTCTAAGTACAACTTTCACTAAGCCCGATTTCAAAGATTGGATGATAGAGAGAATGGCTGGCCTGGTGAGGGGGCTTCCACTGGGGAACTTCTTCTCTTGGTCCTTTGCAGGTGTGGGTGAGTTTAATTTAATTTTGGTGGAGTTTTGGGAGATGTCCTATTCTGGCCTGAGAATCGAGCTCGAAAAATGAGCTCAATCAGTGGGATTTAGGGAGAGAATAATGGGGATGGATTGTTCTTGGCTAGGGGAAGCTCTGTGAGGAGTTTGGAGGGATTCTATGAAGGTTGATTTCAACTAACCTTTTGGCCGAGAGGGGGTGGCTGGTTTAAATAGCCATGGACAGGGCTTCCCAGGGGCAATTGATGGCTGGGATCAGCTGCCTAGGGGAGGAGATTAACAGCTGCAGTGGCCATTGGGCATGGGGCAACTCGGCTAGTTCAAATTGAATTATTGAATCCATTTAGACCTCTTGGCCAGGGTGTTTTCTGGCAACCTGGTGGTTGGCCGGCCAGGGTCAGGTCACGATCATGATCCGGAGGGTCAGGGCTTGAAGTTTCTGGGTTCAATTAACCAATGCCATATGTAAAGAGATTTGATTTAAGTGGTAAGGGTCATTTTGGCTTGAGTTGGTCCAAGGCATGGTTTAGGCTAGGTGCACCTCCCCAAGACTTGACTTTGGGCTGAGGGAGAATCATTTGGGTCAGCTAGGAAGGGGTGGTAAAGTCCCCATCCAAGGTGATGTGGCTAAACTTGGTTTACAGTGTAGCATAAATGGGGTTGAAAAACTTAATGAAGGATTAAGAAAGAGGCCCCCTCCATTTGCCATAAATGACATGATGAGGTGTAAAGTGACTCCCATGGCTTGCATATGGCTTATGCATGGCTTCATGGCTTCATTAGGCTTGGGAAAAGATTTGGTCAATTTTATGGAAAAGGATTTTATGAATTTTGGTATTTTGGTGGAAATTTGGATGAAGCTTGAATTGGAATGGTTTAATGATGATTTTGAAACTTAGGGGTGATATCAATTAAAGGTATGATGCAAAGAAATTGCCATGTGGGCTTTGGAGCCAATTTTGGGCTTTTGGATTTGGTGAAAATGGAATTTTAGAATGGTTTAAGAAAGAGGGCCTTTAGGTTTGAAAACAAATTGGTGGATGGAAATTTTTCTGAAGGACCATTCGAAATAAATATTGGATTTATTTTAGGGATGTGTCATGAGTGATTTGAAACAAATCTGAGGTGATTTGAAGTTGAATTGGGTTTGATTTGGAGATTTTTGGTAAAGGGGCCAAAGTGGATCAAATTGGGCTAACTTGGGCTAAGGTTGGGCTAATGTTAGATTTGATGTAAAATTAATGTTGAGAAATGTTTATGGGAGTGTTTCAAAGAGTTTTCAACTTTGGTTGGGCTTTGATTTTGGGATTTGGGCCCATTTGGGTTCATGATGGGTTTAGGCCAAAATTGGAAATTTTGGCTTTGGGTTAGGTTTGGGTGGAGTTTAGGTTCAAATTTGGGGCAAATCTTGTTAGTGTTTTGTTTGTGAGGATATTAGGAAGGTTTAGGAAAAGATTTGGGGCTAATTGGAGTTGAATTGGGTTGGTTTGGGCTAAGTTTAGGTCATGGGCCAAAATTTGGCTTTAAGCTTCAAATTGGAATTGGATCCAAATGTTAATCAAATTGGACTTGGATTTAGTCTAAATTGATATTCAAGATATTGAATTAAAGTTTAGAATTGGATTGGATCAATATTGAGGTTAATTGGGTTGATTTGGTTTGACATTGGGCTAACTTTGGTTAAAAATGGGCCAAATTGGGGGTTTTGGTAAAAATGGGTTAAATTGAAAAAATTGGCCTATGGTGTAGTCAAACAAAATGAAACTGGGAATATTTGAGATTTTCTAGAATTTTCTGGGAATTTTTGGAATTTTTGGATTTTTTGGTTAAAAATGACATTTTGGGTATTTGGAGGGTATTGGGGGGTATTTTAGGAACTTTTGGTATATTTGGCAAAGGATGATCAATTTGAATGGTGAGAAATGTTTAGGATTAGTTTTAAGAAATTTTTGGTAATTTAGGTAATTTTTGCAAAGGGAAAGCCTAAGGCTAGATCCTAAGTACTATGAGAGAAGAGAAAATACCTCATAAAAAATGAGGTCAACAAATGGACCCCCAATAGGTGTGGTGTGCTAACCAAGCACACCACGCGTATTGGCGTTGACCGAAGAGATCAACAAAACCAACACAGACGTCTAAGTGACACACTGAGAACATAGTAGAAACAAATTTCCGATGGGGAGTATCGAGTATATCTCTAAGACTGGAGATCCCTGAACTCTCCCTGGGGAAAAGAGAAGGAGGTGAATTCCAGATCATAAGATATGGGGAAATTTGATTTAGATTTCATTTCATTTTCTATTCCAAGTTTTTTTTTTAATGTGTGAGTTTAGATTTTGATTCGTTCTGAGTCTCAATTTCGGTTGAGGTTTAATTTAAAATCAATTCAAGGAAATCTGGATTTGAAATGAGCATTGGAACCTAGGTTCCAACCTCAGGATTGCGAAGAGAACTGGAATTTAGGTACCAGCCTTGGAGTAAGAATTGGAGTTTAAGTATCGATTGAAAAGGATGAGAATCAAAATTTCAGGTACTGATCTCAAAATAAAATCTGGAATTTGGTACCAGCCTCGGAAGGAGGGAGTTGAAATTTAGTATCAATCTCGGGAAGAGAGTCAGAATTTGTTACCGACCTCCAAAGGAGAGAACTGGAATTTGGTACCAGTCTATCAGGTTTAAAGAGAACTGGAATCTAGTTCCAGTCTCGAAGGTTTATGGAGAACTGGAATCTGGTTCCAGTCTCAAGGGTTTAAAGAGAAATGGAATCTGGTTCCAGTCTCGAAGGTTTAAAGAGAACTGTAATCTGGTTCCAGTCTCGAAGGTTTAAAGAGAACTGGAATCTGGTTCCAGTCTCGGAATCATCGGAGGTTTAAAGAGAACTGGAATGTGGTTCCAGTCTCGGAGGTTTAAGGAGAACTGGAATCTGGTTCCAGTCTCGAAGGTTTAAAGAGAACTGGAATCTGGTTCCAGTCTCGAAGGTTGGAATCTGGTTCCAGTCTCGGAGGTTTAAAGAGAACTGGAATCTTGTTCCAGTCTCAAAGGTTTAAAGAGAACTGGAATTTGGTTCCAGTCTAAAGAGAATTGGAATCTGGTTCCAGTCTCGGAGGTTTAAAGAGAACTAGAATCTGGTTCCAGTCTCGAAGGTTTAAAGAGAACTGGAATCTGGTTCCAGTTTCGAAGGTATAAAGAGAATTGGAATATGGTTCCAGTCTCGAAGGTTTAAAGAGAACTGGAATCTGGTTCCCGTCTCGAAGGTTTAAAGGGTTGAAATTTGTTGTGGAGATTTGAGTTTAGCGGAAGATTTGGAATGAGATGTGAAAGTGTTTCACGTACCACGAGGATCGATCAATGTCTGATTATTTGGCGAAGGATATGAATCTATGCCATCAGAACCAAATAAAAAATTTTCGTAGTTCTGTGTTAGTAGATTCAGTCGACCTTCTCAAACGAGGGAAGGAAATATGGAGAGTCAAAAAGTGATTTAAGAATAGTCGAAGGCTGGGGATTTCAGATTTAGGAATTTGTCTTAGTCGATTGTTGTGATTTGATTTTAGCTTGATTTTCAATTTAGGGTTCACATTTATTTGGGGTTCGTTTTGACATTCAGATTTTTAAAAGAGTTCTCATTTATTTTTTTTATTTTCCCTTTGTTCTTTGTTTGAAGTTCATTTAACTTAATGGCATTTCCCAGTCAATTTGCACAAAAAGAGGTGAAGGCAAAACATGACATGGTCGTTTTCATTCCAATCTCGTCGAAAATACATCATAGATCTTGCTCCAAAACATGATTATATTTTCCTTGAGAATTCAATATATCATACAATTCATATATATCCAAAACGGATTGTGTAAGATTCTTCAAGTTTCTTTCAAAAGCAGCTGTCAAAATCCATGTTTGAATAGTGAGATACATGGACAATAACATCACCTTCCAAGTCGTCCTTGGCACGAATGTCGTATGGATGTGCCTTGGAGGTGTGATATTTCCCATGTAAATCACAGCTCGTAAGGCCGGAGACTCTCTAACTCTGGATCTGGCTGAAAGTGGAAAGGCATTTTTCTATCATCCATTCTCCTGAAAGTGACGGAGATTCGTTTCACAGGCACTCCTGGAATGCAATGTTTTGCTATGTCTGCTTCGTTTCCTTTCAATACAAGGACGGAACCTACCGGTAGTGGTATCTCCACCGGCCCTCGGAATTCTCCGGGGCCTGCTATCCGGAGGTTAGATCCGAACATGATATTACACTGGTTGACAAAAGACACTGTGCAGAAAGGTCTGACGAAGTCATGATGATCTATGTGTGGAGGTATGCAGTCGCCCTCCTTGTAGATGTTAATAATGTAGTTGTTGGGAATGCAATCTGCAGGCAATACCCTCCATGTTATCATCCTTTTTACCATTCTCTTGATAACATTCGACATCGGATCCAACTCACTACGATGAAGTATTCCTGGTGGATTCCCTTTTATGTCTACCACGAAGTTATAGCAACATCCGCATTGGATTGTAATTCTTCCTTTTCCTGGCATCCATCTTCGGGGTTTCGAAAAGTTCTTTTCCCTTAGGCGACCAGCTTGGCCCATTTTCTGAAGCTTAAGTACGCAGGCTACAATTTGCTATTGTTTGTAGTCCGAAAAATCATGTATGCAGCTCGAGGCCTTCCAAGATGTTCACCCTCTTGCCTCGAATTCTTTCGAAGTATTCAAAAGTTTTCTTTTCAACATTTTGCATTCTTTCAACTCATATTCCAGAATTATCTACAATCGGTGAGGTCTAGTAACGTACTGGGGAATGTATGGTTCAACCCCGACACACTCTCCTGTATGTCTTGGCTCCTCGGGGAAAGTCTCTGTTGGGACATCCTCCGGGTTTTCTTTCGCAACAAGACTCTTCAGAACTGGTACATCTGCTTGGCGTCGAGGCGCTGATCCTATTTCTGCTCTTCTTGGAATTTCCTTTATCTGCTCTGTTTTCCTTGGAGTTTATCTTCTCCTTTCTGGTTCCCGACGAACCAATTTCTTCGGAGTATTTGTGTTGACGGTAGCAACTGTCTCTTTATGTTGATCTGCTACTAACTTGGTTAACATCTTGCGAATGCGGCGATTCTTATTCCTCCACTGGGTGGCAGTGAGAGTAGCTCTCCTTACCCTTTAGACTTCTGCGGGCGTGGCGCTGACAAACCTGCCCTCTGCTGTAGCAAAAATGGATTTAACTTTCTTATCTTCTCCTGTTGCATAAGCGGTGTTTGCTTTTCTTTTCTTGCTGGTGGACTGCTGACTTGGGCCACCCAATTTCATTACTGTCGACTGTGGAACTCTTCCCGATCAATCGGGGTCCAATCATTTTCTTCATATTGTAGCCCGGCTGGTGTGAAGTCAGAGTCAATCTCGATCACGGCTCCATCCCTCACCCTCTTTTCATCAAGTGCTAGACTCACGCCATTTCTAAAGTTTAGAACCAACCGCCCGTTCGACATTTCTCTGCGAAAAAACAAGGAAAGGATCAGGGGCTGTACTAAGAACAAGAACAATAAAAAAAACATTTATTAATGAAAAATTCTTATTTATCTCTTTTAATTTTTAAAGAATGTAGGGAGAGATGAGGGAAAGATCAGGAATGAATCGATTTAAAAGGAAATATTGACATTTTATTATTACAATTTCACACATTTTTTTTAACACATTTTTTTTGTTAATGATTTTCTTTTTTTATCATCCATTTTTTTTATGTTTTGGGTTCTGACCCAGTCGCAAATGATTACTCTACCCGTGCTTCTAGGAGTGAGACCTCATTTTTAAAGTTCATCCTTCGAAACATCAGGTTGTGTAATACTTCTTCAAATATCGTCAATTGATTGGAAGCATAGGACGTTCTTCACGGCAATTCACCAGTTGGTAGGAACCTTCTGAGTAGACTGTCTTGACCACGAATGGCCCTTCCCATGTTGGTTCAAATTTACCTCCTATCATGCGGTGTGCAGGAATAAGTCTTCTGAGAACTAGAACCAAGTCACCGACTTTAAATGTCCTTGGACGGACTAGTTTATCGTGGGCCTGGATCATCTTGGCTTGATACGGATCCAAATTCCCGTCGTGCTGAAAGTCTTTTTCCTTCCAAGCTTTCCAATTCTTCTAGTCGTAATTTGGCATTTTCTTCTGTAGTGATCTTTTCTGCAACTGTAATTCTGAGTGACGGAAGCTGTACTTCTAAGGGTAAGAAGTCCTCGGACCCGTACACTAAAGCGTAAGGCGTAGACTGAGTAGGAGTTCTGAAAGTCATCCTGTAGGCCCATAAGGCTTCTAACAACTTCTTGTGCCAATTTCTTTTGTTGTCATCCAAGGTTTTCTTTAGGATTTGGACGAGAGTTTTATTAAAAGCCTCGGCCAAGCCGTTCGCTCTTGGCTAATAGATGGTTGAATAATGCCAATCAATCCCGTGTCTTCTGACAAAATTGTTGATCTTCGTACTCTTGAACGCGGACCCATTATCTGAAATGATTCTGCGCGGTACTCTAAAATGGTAGACAAGTTGATTCTTGAAGAACTACAACACATGATGTGCCTTTACTTCTCTGAGCGGTACTGCTTCTGCCCACTTGGAAAAGTAATCTGTAGCTGCAAGAATGAAGCGATGTCCTCTTGAAGAAGGCAGATCTATCGGAACCACAATATCTATGCCCTAACATTGAAATGGCCACGACACAATTGTCGGATGTAGCACATTTGGAGGCTGATGTAGAACCACTCCATGTACATGGCACTGGTGACAACTCTTGGCGACTTTCATGCAGTCGGTTATCATCGAGGGCCAGTAATACCCTAGTCTTTTAATTTTCATTTTCATCTTCGGACTCGATTGATGAGCGCCACAAAGTCCTGAGTGTACTTCTTTGACAATTTCACGAGCCTCAGACCCGCTCAGGCATCTTAGCCACATCTGATCAAAAGACCTTCTTTATAACGTGTTGTTTATTAATGCGTAAGACAGAGTTCTTTTTCTGATTTGGTGGGATATCTACTTATCTTCTGGTAGGTTTCCTGTTTGCAAGTAGTCTATTAGCGGCTGACGCCAGTCTTCTTTATTTTCTGTTACTGCCACAATTGTTTCTTCTATTTTTTCTGTTTTGTGTATTGTATCCATGTCAAGCTGTGAGAGAACCTGCCGTCCCTGAACTAACATTTCAACTAATTCATCCTGTAAGCCGGCGAATTCTTTTATAAGGCGGGCTAACGCATTTGCAAGAGTATTTTCTCTCCTGGGAATCTTGTAGATCATTACATTTGGAATTTTCTCCAACAGTTTCATGGCGTACTGAAAGTACTGTTCGAGTCTTGGCTTCAGAATCCTATATTGTCCCGCAACTTGCTGAATGATCAACTGTGAATCTCCTTAGATGTTGATATCTGTTATTCCCATCTGAATGGTTAATTCCAATCCTGTTATGAGGGCTTCGTATTCTGCCTCATTATTCGTACACAGTTCTGTTAAGTGATAGGAATATCTTAACATCCCCTGCTCCGGTGTTATAAAGATTAGTCCGATTCCTGCCTTATCGGGCACTATCGTTTCTGATTCTTTATCTTTCTGTGCTGAAGATGCTCCATCGAAGTACAATTACCAACGCTGATCATCGGGGTCTTCTAATCTCATTATCTGCTCGTCTGGCAAGTCATCGTTGAGAGGCGATTCTGCCGGAAAAGGGTGTGCTGCAAGGAAGTCTGCCAGGACTTGTCCCTTTACGACACGAAGAGGAACAAAATTTATATCGAATTGCAATAGTATCATTGACCACCTGGCAAGTCTGCTGGAAAGCGTCGGTCGGGTCATCAAGTATTGCAACGGATTAAACTTCGAAATAAGGTTGACCTTATGAGAAAGCATGTAGTGCCTGAGCTTCTGTACGGCAAAGATCAGGGCCAAACAGTGCTTCTCAATAGGAGGATACTTTGCTTCCGTCGGAATTAGACGACGGCTTAGGTAGTAGAGAGCATTTTCTTTTCCCTCATCATTAACCAAGGCTAACATTGCTCCGAGAGAGTCGTCTAAACCCGCAGTATAAAGTATCAACGGTTGTCCCGAGACTGGGGCTACTAAGACAAGTGGTGTCATTAGGTATTGTTTGATGTCATATAAGGCATGCTGACATTTAATGTCCCAAGTAAACTTGGCATCCTTCTTAACTAAAGCAGAAAACGGCTGACACCTTCCTGACAAATTCGACATAAAGCGTCGAAGATATGCCAATTTCCATTGAAAGGACCGTAGTTGTTTCAAGGTTTTAGGAGGTGGAATTTCTAAGATATCTTTAATCTTCTCCGAATCGATTTCAATTCCACGATGTCGGACGACAAATCTGAATTTCCCAGTGGATTCATCTTAAGGTTAAATTGTCTTAATCGCTCGAAAACAATTCTCAAGTACTACAAGTGATCTTCCTTTAATTTTCTCTTGATGACCACATCATCCACGTAACACTCGACTTGGTTGTGAATGAGATCATAAAAATCCTCGTCATTGCTCTTTGGTAGGTTGCTCTTGCGTTCTTCAATCCAAATGGCATCACTGTGTAGCAGTACACTCCAATTGGCGTTCTAAAGGCTGTGAGTTTTTCATCTTCCGGTGCCATCTTTATCTGGTTGTATCTCGAAGATCCATCCATGAAAGAAAAGATTTCATATGTTGAAGCAATGTCGAACATCAATTCTGGAATGGGTAGCGGGAGTTCATCCTTTGGACATTCTTTGTTCAAGTCTCTGAAATCCATGCAGATTCTGATCTGACCATTCTTCTTTCTGACTGGTACCACATTGGCTAACCAAGTCGGGTATTGCTCTTCACGGACAAAGTTAGCGTCTATTAGCTTCTTAACTTCAGCTATTACTTGTTGTTTAATTTCTAGACGCATTCTTCTCGGAGCTTGTCTGACTGGAAAAGCAGTGGGATCTACTCCTAGCCTGTGAACTACAACCTCTGGAGCTAATCCTGGCATTTCGTCGTAACTCCAAGCAAAACAGTCTTTGAACTTCATTAATAGCTTGATTATTTTTTTGGAGTCTTCTTTATTGAGTAAGGAGCTAACAAAGGTCGGCCTAGGCTGTTCACTAGTACCTAAGTTAACTTCCATTAACTCGTTTACTGTAGATTTAATTTCTTCTTCAAATTCTGGCGGAGCATCTCTGATTGGTAGATCTTCGAGATCTTCTGAAGCTTCTAAGCAGTCTTCATTAGGTTTGTAAGTGACAACCAAGCAAAATCTTGTATCGTCAACTGATCCTACTGTGCTGAATCCTAGACCGTGGTTTGAATTGGGAGGCCGACTGGCATTGTTCCATAATTTTTCAAAGTTTTGTGATTGACCTTTTGTCCATCGTCAAGGTAAGACACCATGTTGAATTAAATTTTGAACACAGGGAGAGTACCATTCAAAAGGCAGTTCCATTAATTCGAAAGCAGCAACATCTTCAAATTGTACATCATTTTCGGTTTTGGAAGAAGAAGCACCACGGTAAAACTTGATTGGTTTAGTACCACCACCATACACTTCTTTGACCATCATACCCTCGACCTTATTAGGGTGGATCAAGGTTAGGGTCATAGTATGTACACAGTGGTTAATATTCTCATACATTGATTTATATTCTTCATTCTTTTCATCTTCGAGAGAGATCTTGAACTGGGGTTTCTTCTGACTTATCATCGCTGCTTCTTTCTTGATTTCTTCTTCTTCAGAACTGATCTCTCAATCAACTTCGGTGACTGGTTTCTTCTGTCTAATTGTTCCAACGTCTCTTCCATGACCTCATCCCCAACATCGACCTCAGGTGTGAGTTCTGGAGAAACCTTCACAATCTCGCCGTAAGGGAGTGGTGAGTAACTGTTGGACTAAAATTTCAGGCTCTTCATCATCTTGCACTTCTTTTGCTTCATTTGGTATTACATTTCTAGAGAATATTGTTTTCTTCGGAGGCGTGTAATAGGCTACATCTTCATGAATTCCAATGGTTGGAAGTCACCTTTGATACATTGTTCTTCTCCTTCGTAATACTTTATGCACTGGTGCAGAGACGACGGTACCATCCAGTTTTCATGGATCCATGGCCGACCCAGTAGAGCGTTGAACGATGTCTCAAAATCGATTATATGGAATTTTGCGGTTGTCTTTGCTAAATCACTGGTCTTCATCAGTAGTGTTATCGATCAAAGAGCTCTTTCTCCTTTCTGATTGAACCCTCTTAATAACATCTTGTCTGCTTCGAGGTTGCGAGCATCAATTTCCAAAAATGCTAGCGTTTGAAGATTCATTATGTTGATTGATGCTCCCGGATCAACCAACACTCTGGGGAGGGTAAACTTTCCAATAGTGACTGAAATGTACAACGGTCGGTTGTGATCTGCTATTCCAAGTAGTAGATCATTGTCCGTGAAGGTAAGACCTCGCTGTCCTTTTAACGAGCAAATCTCGTCGAAGGAATTACCGGCCATTTGAACTAAACAAATCTCTCGATCAAGTAGAGCCTTGATCAGAGCTTCCCTCATCTCCTTTGATAGGATTAGAGCATCGTATATTCTCAGTTTGGCTGTTAGCTTCCTAAGATGGGCTAGCACGTTATAATCAACTTTATTACCATGTTCCTCAGTTTCTTCCCGAATGGGCAATTCCTCTGCTGTGGTTGGCTCCTCCTGAGAAACCACCTGCTTTCCTTTATCCTTTGAACCCATTCTCGGAGGTAGAACTTTTTTTCTTCTTAGGTTGACATCAGTTACTTGTTCTGAGTATGGTGCTGAATCTACCGATGTTTCCCCCTGAATTGGAACTACTCTCTCTTCTGGAGTTGCTTCAGAATCCAATAATTCTAATTCTATCGCGATTGGAGCTCATCGAAATTCATAAATAGACTCGTTGCTTGTTAAGCTTTCGTAGCCATCTTTGTGAACATCTTCTTCATCATGGTCATCAAGGTTTAGTATGATTTGAGAATCGTTACTTGTATTGGAATTGAGATCCGGATTAAGTCGGTTGTCGCTAGTTATGTAATTGTTAGAAACAGTCAAAACGTAGCCAAAGCCATAACTCTTATCATTATAAGATCCCGCCGGAGCGAGCAAATAATCATACAGAGTCAGAAGTTCGAGGGATTTCTTCCCCGAATCGGAAGCAACCATCCTAGGATAAGCAGCCCCTAGTCTACCCTGCGGAGCCTCAGTTTTCTTCTCTCCCACTATCTTCTCCTCCTTCTGGGGCGGTTCTTCGATCTCAAGCGATAGTGCCAACTCAGGAGGTTTCAAACTCTGAGTTGAAGTGCGTATCGAAGAGGTCTGGATGTGATCCAAAATTTTCTTTGAAGACTTTGTCTAGACTGTATTCCATCCATCATCGACCATATACGGGTTTATCGGAACAATAGGATCCTTCTAGATAACATTGACGGAACCTCCTTTTTAGGGTTCCTTCATGTATTCCTTCAGGATCATTATGTTCCCTTTTCGGAGATTGTCGTGATGCCAACTCTTGAAAGTGATGTAATCCTCTATCTTATGTCCGAGCATTCGGTGGTAAGGGCAATAGTTCGGATGATCTTTCTTGTTGACTTCTTTCGGCCTCTTGGGCTCTGGTAGCTGAAAATCTGGTGTTTTCATTAAACTGCGAAACATCTTCGCTACTGCTTCAGTTTTGAATGGATATTCCTTATTCATAAAATATTTCAGAGTACGCTATGGACAAGGCGGTTGTTCATAATGCTGAGGCAACTGATAGCTCGACCGAGGCTGTTGATAACCCTGCTGAGGTTGCTGATAGATTTGTTGCGATTGTTGGTATGTCCGTTGCAGTTGTTGATAACTAGGTTGTGGCCACTCTGGCTGTATCTGAACCGTCTGCTTTCCCTTATCTACTACCGCAACGATTCTGGATTCCTTTTCAAATGCTTTTACGGGCTTCTGCTTGTCGTTCTTGTCCACGAAACTTAACTGCTTTGCCTCTTCTTACAAGCTCCCGGCCTTGCTAAGCAACTTCTCGAAAGTATTGATTGTAAATTCCTTAAGGAGAAGTGCTATCGGGCCGTGGATACTCTTTAGCAAGATGCCGATCGCATGCTCGTTCTTGAAGTCGTGGTTCACACTTCATGCTTAAGTTCCTCCATCGAAGTATGTAATCCACTAAAGTCTCGTTCGGATTCTAGTGCTCCATCACTAGATCACCGATGGTGATGTGGTGCTGAGCCTCGGCAAACCGCTTAACGAAGAGGTTTTCCAATTCTGCAAAGGTCTTAACTGAACCATTTGACAATTTTGCATACCAGTCGACGGTGATCCCTGACAAACTGCTGACAAACTGACGGAAGAGTAAAGAGTCACTCCTACTGACATTGCAGCAACTAGCACGAAAATGTGCGACATGCTGCCGGGGGTTTCCCGTTCCATCAAAAGTCTTGAACAAAGGTGGTACGAAGCCTTTTGGGTATTGGACAGCGTCAAATTCTTCGGGGTAAGGTCTACCCGTCTGAATAGAAGCTCCGCTCTTAGAATGTGCTAAGGCTTCTCGCACCTGCTGTTCTACCATGTTCTTTATATCCTTTTCGGGATTCATGCTTTGTGCATAATCCTTTTTTGGTTGTTCATCTCCATTAATATATGTGATCTCTTTTCCTCCATCTGCAATATGGATGATCTCTGGGGTGCTTCTTTCTGAGGTTGTACCTGACTCTGGAGAGTGGCTAAAGTAGTAGCCATATCTTCCATCCTCTTTGCCATCTGGGAAATTGTGTCATCTCCTTTCCAAAGTGTGCCCTCATCACTTCCGGTTCATTTCTTTCCGCAACTGCAGGAGCACCTTGCGAAGCTGATGATGCTCGTGTCTCAACCATATTGATCTCGGCATACTCGTCATCCATGAACTCAGATGAATCAACTTCATTTTCCATCTTTTCTTCTCTTTCTTTCGCCAATCGTAGGATATCCATCCTTAGCTTTCCTATAGCATCCTCGAGGGGTCTCTTCCACACAGTCTTGCGGTTGTCGTGTGATGGCTGTTGAACTTCTTTTTTGGGAGTTTCTTTTATTGTAGTAGCAATTTCCTCGGATTCAGGCTCTTTGACGAGGCTTTTCTTCCCAGGACGTTGTGTTGGTCTCGGCTCGGTAATAATAGGTTGCCACACCATCCTTCTTGCTGTAGAAGGCCTAGGACTGGACGGTCTGTCGGCTATATGCTGGTAGGTGGTGTCTTCCCTAATATGACGACCCGATACAACTACAGGTGAACTAGCTTTCATTTTCTCCCTTGGTTTCTCTATGGTAGTGACAGGCTCTACTCGCGGTCCAAGGCGGGATCTAGCTAGCACTCGTCCCATTCTTCTTAGGATTTCTGACATGGGGCATCTTTCTTTCTCTGCCAATTTTTCTATCACGGCTTGTAGCCGAGCAAATGGCATAGTCATAACCCTCTTTCTTTTGTAGTTATGATAGTATGCAGGTCGAGGTCATGTAGCGGCAATCCTTCAGATGTCTTCTTCATCTGATGCAGCAGAGAGAGGGTGAAACCTACTTCCTTCCAACAGAGGTGTATACTCAGGCAGTTCAGGGATTTCTTCCAAGAAAGCAACTTCAGCGGCCTTGGCTTTCTCAATCCTGGCTATATTTCTACTTCTATTTCTCCTTTGAGCCCGTGTTAGGGGTGCAACTCTTGAACTGGACCCAATCTCGAAAACAGATGGTATTGTAGCAAAATCTGTACCCTCTACGGTGACAGGCTCATCACAGACTTGGATTTCTGACCCAATTTTTATATTTCCAAATACAAGAATTTGTTACTACTGCTAGAAAATTTAATTTCTGGCAAAGGCGCGAAACACTTCACCCGGAATAACTTGCTATATAGATGTGTACCAAATTTTCATTTACGGCAATAACATTAAATAAAACTTGATTGCTACTGAATCCTAGGCCGTTAGTGATTAATAATTTTTAAATATATGTTTATATAGCAAAATATAATTTTAAAGGAAAAAATTTTATATACTTTTTGGGTACTACGCAAGTATACGTATCATTTCTAATAAAGGGCTTTGAAACAAAGACCCCAGTATCGATCCCACGGGGAAAAAGGGTAATAAATATTTAAATATTGTATTTCAAAATCTTTTTGTATTTTAATCTAACTATAAATTACTTTTAATTTACTAGATGCAGATAAAGAATACAATAATAAGAAAATGATTTTGTGAAAACAATATAAAACAAACAACTTTCTTCATTTCAATTAATCCAAGATTTTTAAAGATAATTTAATATTCATTGGAGAATCTATTTTATGGTATTGTGCCAAATAGAAGCATTCCTATTCTTTACCCTTTCGATCCGAGCACAAAGAACATTGGCTAATCTACGGATCGAGTCCGGATGTATTGTTAGTAGAATGGGTTAATCTAGGCTTACACTACTAGATGTCCAAGGGTGGCTATGGTCGGCCCTACTTATGACCCTTTCCTTATCTATAAATCAAATTATAAGAATTTAGTCTGTCACTCTAAAAACTTATCAATTCTACGCCCTTTAAATCTTATCTTCCTATTTATTTGCACTTCACCTTGAATAGCTCGCGCATGGCCTTCGACTACCCAAGGATTCATGTGACATCTACAAGTTAAGAGTTGTTCTCCTTCTAGGTCTCAAAACTGTTCAACAGGTTTTAACAATTTAAATGGTCAATTTAAAAAGTAAAGTAAGATCAGGTATTAATATCATCACAAAGTTTTGAAAACATTTTGATTTTCAATTCTCCATCGAATTTTATATTATCTTATTTATCTTTTCATAATTAAAGGAGGAGAGTAAACTAACTACTCAAAACAAATTGAATATAAACAACAAAATATAATAAATAAACTTTGAATCAAAAATAAAATACTTATCTCAAATATTCCTTCTACAGATCTTTTTATTCCTACTGACTCCACAGTGTAATGAACTCCAAATGCAACAACTTGAAAATAAACTCACTAAACTAAATAAAAGTGGCCCTAAATTTCTCTCTCTATTTCTCTCTCTAAGGATGAGAGATCCTAAAGTGGCTAAGAGATAGGGGATACAATGGGGACACCATTTTCTGAAGGAGTGGACTCCTATTTATAGACTTCAAGGGTTGCCTTGAGGCACCACTTCAAAACATGTCCAAATGCAATGAATCTTCTAGAAGGTCTATCGGGCGCCTAGGCTCCTGAATCTGGCGCCTAGGCACCGGACACCGCGTCCAGTTCTTCGCACCTCTTCACTTTGGCTTGTACCTCTTTGCGATTAAAACCATTTTGGAGCATCCAAATGCAATGTATCACATGTCCTATTATCAAGGAACAACTTCCAGTCTTCTAGAATGTCCAATAACCGCTCACTCCGTCAAAATAACCATCCAAAAGTCGTCAAAAACTTGACAGTTTCTGTATCGAGTCTGGTGCGTAGGCGTCAGGCCATAAGTTTTTATAATTCTTGTATTTTACTCCATTTTTTCTCCTTTTTGCTCCTTTTTGCTCCCTTTTTCCTTTTTTGGACCTTTTTACATCACCTACATCCAAAAACACAAAAATACCTTTCATTAAAGCATAATATCCTTACAAATTGATAAAAATCAAGGCATAAAAATAGGTATTTTTTTCATGGATCAATTTCCTTCCCCTTCAGTTTGGTAGAAGCCGGGGTAGGTGCAGAGATGACTAGACCGGTGGGGGTATAGAAAACAATCCTCCTACGAATTGCAGTACTTCTTTGAGCTGGAACCCTTTGCAGGGGAGGGAATTCTTGAGTCGACTTCAGGTTGAACTCAATCAGGGGTTTCTCAGTTTCTGCCACTTTGTCCATTAGTGTGAAAAGAGTAACGTCAGTGAACTTAATATCTGTATTGTCGAATCCTTGTCCAAAATGGATGATTCCATTGTTGGTCAGTTCATCCTTATAGACGGCGACGTCCATTCCATTGGTGAAGGAGAAAATTAACTTTTGTGCAGTCATTTTTTGCAGTGTAGATTCCGAATGTCAGTCCCGAATTATGCTTCCTTTCGTCACAAAACTTATAACGAAAAAGAAAAGAGTCCCAACACATTCTCGTTTATCTTAATTTATTTTTGATTTTTAAGAGAATTCTTTTATTAGAAGGTTGTTTATTAGAGGATTTGTTTATTAGGAACAAAATGATTAAAGGTATAGAAAAGGTAAAGGACCCGATTCAGAATTGGAAAGGAAGAGAAAGTATCTTAAGACTCCTCAACCCGAGGGACCGCTCCTAAGCTAACACCTATTGAGGGTCCACCCCACCTCAGAAAAGAGGTAAAAAAAAGGATTTCAGAATCTCTCTATTTAGGGGTGTCTAAACATTGGCTCCTAAATCTGGGAGAAGTTAGCTATACCCGTTCACGATAGAAATGAATGTGGTATGCCGACGGAAAGAATGGTAGTTTGCTCCACTAGGGACATGGATAAACTACAGATTTATGAAAGCAAAACCATCTAATCAATATGGAGAGAGGAACTATTCTCCAGCGGAGTCGCCAGAAGTTGTCGGCATATTTTTAGGTTGTGTTTTGAAAAGGGGTCGCCTACAAAAATTCTCGGTGAATTTTAAATTTTAAGTTTAATTTAAATATATATATAATTTAAAAAGTAGCATTTGATTTTTGAAAATAATTTTTAAGTTTGAAAATTTTAAGATATGAAATCAATCCGATCTCACATCCCGAATAGTTCATATAAATAAGCACCACACCATAAACCATGTATCTATCCCGAAGAATAGACACATTGCTTGATGATGGGGCTCGATTAAATAAACTAGAAGATTTGTGACATATGTTTGGTCTACGAACCAATTTTATAAGCCGACAAGTTCCTCAGATTAATATAAAGAAATTAAGCAGGGTTTATATTACCTGGGTTCTTAAAGTTCCCTATAAGGGCAAGCCCCTATAGTTAATTACATCTTAATTGTCCGAAGACACTTAAGAAAACTCTCAATAATGATCAGTGGTTTTGCTCTCAAGAATTTCAAAGTTTAAAGTTTTCAAAGGATTTGAGTTTTGGAATTTTAAAACGGAATGGATCAAATTTGGAACAATTTATTTTAAGAGTCCAAAGGAAGAGAAGTAGAAGAAGCTAAGGATCCAAGAAGAATCTTGGCAACTTCCCAAACTATCCTATTTTTTGGCTTCAGTTTGGGAGTTTATTTAATGTTTCAATCCTGCCAATTTTAATCAATTAGGACTTATGCTTGTATGATATGATCACACAAACAGCCTCGAAGATGTGAGGGGTTATGTCGTACCAAACAACTACCTCGGAATCCTAAGACCGGATTGAGCTTAATTTACATAATATAATTATACAAATGAGTAACAAAAATTTCAGGATTTATGTTGCACTAGACAAACTACCTCGAAATCCTATGGCTTGGTTATTTAATTCTAAGAAGGGTTCTGCTGATGTAGATTCCAGTTTTGCTGATGATTATGGTCGTGCTGCCCACTATGCTTGTCGGCATATTTTTAGGTCGTGTGTTTTATTTTGAAAAGGGGTCGCCTAACAGAAGCTGTCGGCGAATTTTTAATTTAATTAAAATAAATAATTTGAAAAGTAGTATTTGATTTTGAAAATAATTTTAAATTTGAAGGTTTTAAGATATGAGATTAAACCGATCTCACATCCCAAATAGTTTATGTAAACGAGCACCGCACCACAAACGGTGTATCTATCCCTAAGGATGAGACACACCGCTCATGATGGTGGAGCTCGATTAAATAAACTAGAAGATTTGTGACATCCGTTTGGTCCGCGAACCAATTTTATAAGCCGACAAGTTTCCACTGCTTAATATGAAAACATTAAACGGGGTTTATATTACTCAGGTTCTTTAGAATTCCCTATAAGGGCAAGCCCCTATAGTTAATTACATCTTAAGTGATGGGAATCACCTAAGAAAACTCTCGATAATAATCAATAATCTCGCTCTCAAGGATTTCAAAGTTTAAGTTTTCGAGGATTGAATTTTGGAATTTCAATAGGGAATGGATCAAGTTTGGAACATTTTGTTTTGGGAATCCAAAGGAAGAAAAGTAGGAGAAATCACAGATTCGAAGTGAACTCCGGTAATTTCCCGACTATCCTATCGTTTGGCTTGAATTTAGGAAAGTCCTAATGTTTATTTGATATTTCAATCTTGCCAATTTCAATTAATTAGGGCTTATATTTGTATGATAAAATCAAACAAATAGCACTAGAAGATGTGAGGGTTTATTGTCGTTTTGGACGACTACCTCGGAATCCTAAGACCGGTTAGGGCTTAATTTGCAATGCAAATGCCTAACGAAGAGTTGAGGATTTATGTTGCACTAGTGCAAGCTACCTCGAAGTCCTATGGCTTGGTTGTTTTAATTCTAGGAAAGTTTTGTCGAAGTAGACTCGGGTTTCATTGATGACGATGGTCGTGCTCGCCCACCATGCTCCGAGCTCCTTGTTATTGCAGAGGTTTAGTTTTAGAAATCATAAATCGGGAGTTGAGAAAAGTGTTTTGGTTTAGAGAAGATCTTAATTTCCGGGTGTTTTTGTGTTTTAATTAAAACAAATCTTAAAGTTGATTATAACGACACCGGTTAAGATCCCACGGTTCCATCCTTCCGCATCATTATTTTTATCGGATTCACTTAGTCCAGATGAATTTGCTAAACTCAACTGAATGAGTTCCACACTTTCATTTAGACCGTGGGAAATCCCGTTAGCAACACGTAGGTTACATCATCCGAGGTATTCCCGATCATCCAACAGGACGTTTTAATTTAGTTGTAATTGTAATTTTGTGTTCCGTTTGTGATTAAATTTTGAGTTGTTTTATATTTTGAAATGTTGTGGCGGTGAATTTTATCTTGCAATGACTTTTAACTTAATTTTGGTTTCGGTTTTGAGGCTATCCTAAAGGTGTGGGTTTTCATGCAACTCGTTGTTTTATCATGCAAGAAAAGTAAAATGCATTTGCAATAAAGTAAATTGCAAGAAAGTAAATTGCAATAAAATAAAAGCGTACCTGGAGGGTCTTCCCGTCATCCCAAGCTACACTTAAAACACAATTAGAATATTTAAGCAAGTTCCTAGGTAAAGCTAAGGGAAAGGTTATGGTTTTCTACCAAATTCCTAATCCTGTAGCTAGTCATCTCCTATGACGTCTAGGTTCTTTGGGTTTTGGTTTAAGGACGATTTTCTTCATCAAAGAATAATCAAATTCAATTGTTCTTATAAATATCCTATCATATTGAGGAAGTGCTTAAGAAGAATCTTAAACATCTTTTCAATATTTCTAGGATTGTTTTAAGTCCAAATGAATTAAATTATATAAATGAATCGATCATCCGAGGTTTTCAAGTCTTGTTAACTTGCTCAGTGAACTAGGACATTTGAATATCCTATGAGTGAAGTGACACTTCATTTAATGTTTTATTTAGGAGTTATAATAACTAAAGCTTTCAAGGGTAAGTTAGTATTCAAATGATTTGGTTTAAGTTAAAGAGTTTAAATTTGGAATAGTGTTCGAGTTGCTTTTAAATTTATTTTCTTTCTGTTTTAGGTGATGTTATATTTAATTCAATTTAATTTAATTTTAATTGAGTTTTAATTTAATTTAATTTGATTGAGTTTGATTTAATTTGATTTGATGTTTAATTAATTTGATTTAATTTAATTTAATTTAATTATTTAATTTAATTTAATTTAATTTAATTTAATTTAATTATTTAATTTAATTTAATTTAATTATTTAATTTAATTTAATTTAATTATTTAATTTAATTTAATTTAATTGTTTAATTTAATTTAATTTAATTATTAAATTTAATTTAATCTTAATTTAATTTATCTTTAATTTACTTTATTTTTAATTTTAATTGAAATTTCAAAAGAGTTTAATAATTTAATTAAGTCTTTTAATATTTTAAATTTGAGTTATCATTTTAATTAAGAGTTGAGTATTAATGATATAATTAGTTTAGGGATTTTTAAATTAAAGAATAAATCTCTTCCTAATAAAGATCCCTTATTTTAATAATTCCAATTTTATTATTCTTCCAAATTTAATCTATTATTTAATTAAAGTTTAATCATTTTAAAATTATTTAATGGGTTGCTACCCTTTAATTATTTAAATTTCAATCATCCAAATCAGATTAGGATCAAATATTTTACTTGTTGACTTTTTATTAAACCTAAAGTTTTAATTAAGGATTAAAGATTTTAATTACCATTTTACCCTTTAAGCTTAATAATTTCATAACTCACTAAATTGAACTCAAATGAACTTGAAACTTTTATGTGACTTCACTCATATGTCAATAAAGACATGAGAGGAGAAAATGTGATTTTTCTGTATTTAATTTATTTATATAATTATTTTTGGTGGAAAATAGAGATTTTCAAGGAAAATTTGATAACATGACCAAGGGAAAGTTTCTGTCCTTAAGAAAATTAGGGGACATTCCTAATGACCAGAGAAGCACTTGGACCAATTTTGGTGATTTTTTGAATTATATTATTTTTATTATAATTATTTTGAGTTTTGGAGTGTTAATTAATTTAAAAATAAAATAAATGTTGAAAAATGGATTTTATATTTTTCAAAAATCTCTCTAATATCAAGGAAACCAGAGAAACAAATTTTGCAATTTTCTGATTTTTCTATGATTTATAATAATTATTTTAGTGAAAATGCTAGAAAATACATTTTTTTAATTTTAAAATTACCCTAGGGCTTTAAAATTCAATATCTCACTAAATAGACCTAGGAAAAATGTGGGGTTTGTTCCTAAGTGATTAAAATTCAAAATGTGACATTTTGGTGAATTTTATTATTTTTGTGATTTTTATTATTTTTTAATTATTAAAAATATTAAAATATTATTAAAAATCAACTTTTTTAGAAAATTGAAATTTTAATTTTCTTAGGTTCCCCTGATATCAGAGAGGCTCCAAAACCAATTTGGTGAATTTTTAAAAAGTATTTTAAAAATTATGAATTTTTAAAGTTTAAAATGGCTAAGTGGCTTAATCAACCCAATTAGTGGGGCTAACCAAGTCCAATTGACCTCAAATTTTTATGGTGGATTCCTCTGATCCTAAAGGTCAGTGGAGAATTGATTTCAAGTCAATTTGATACCTGGTTAACTCTAATTAATTAAAGACCTATTTTGGGTGTTTAAGCCAATTATGGTTAATCTGAGTGAATTAACTCAAGTCCTATTTTTCCTAGGGTTCTCTGGTCATAAGGAACATCACCAAATATTTCTAGAATTTATTTCACAACATGCTAATTTTTGGAATTAAAATACTCAAAACAGCAACATGCATTTGAAAAATAAATAACTTTTCACAGAGATGGCCTCCGACCTTGGAAAATTCAGGGAATGTTCCCAAGTTCGGAGGCTTCAAAAGCCCTATGGTCTCATGCCATGGTGAATTGTATACATGCATGGAGAATTAAATGTATGCAGAGAGTAAATAAATCATAAAAAATAAAATACTTAATGAAATTAAATGATTTCTTTTCCACATTATTCTCCTCTGTTCACTGAGCAAGAGGGTATTTTTATTTTATTTTTGTGATTTTTCTACACAAAGATATGGATTTTGAAGTTTAGGGAATTAAATAAATAAGAAAATACCCTAATTTTCTATTTATCCACGCGGCGCCGGCGAAACCTCGGCGACTCCGAACGCACACGCGTCGCGCTCCCATTCGACGCCGCCACCTGAGTCAGCAGCCCGGGCCCCGCGGTTCTCGTACCGTCTCCTGGTCCGACGCAATCCTGGCCGTCCGTGCGTGCGTGTATCGAATGGACGGCATCCGTTCATCGTCCCCAAGTGTTCTCACCCGAGAGCCGTCCACACTAAATCCCTAAGATCTCACTCGATTCTCAATGGATTTTCATGTTCTTATGCTCTATGGATTCGTCTTGAAGAGACGAACACATCTATACGGCTAACATGCATTGAAACTAAGGCATTCGAAATGAAGAATCTCCAGAAGCTCGGGATGGAGAGTTAGCTCATACCTTGGCTCAGAGAAGTGTGGCTTCAATCCGAGAGTTGTTGCACCTTCGATTGGGTCCCGCAAGCTCCGGATGAAGTCTCCTGGTCCAGTGAATCGTCCGGATATGATTTCGACCAAGCCCGATCACAAAGCTTGGAGGCCGGAGCAACCGGGTGGCTCTGGAGATGGGGCTTTCGGTGGGAAACTTCTCCTCTTGGTCCGGTGAAGGTGTAGGACCGATCAATTTGAGGATTGGCTCACCGTGGCAAAGTGTCCCGGTTTTGGGTGGAATTTCGGTCGAGAAATCGGGCTCGTTGGTGGGGATTAGGGCAAATCGACACCGGGGATCAACTCGCTCTAAGGATGGTGAAGGGTTTGGAACAATTTTGGCGAGTTTCGGCAGGGTTTGTGCTTGGCTCTCCTTATGGCCGAGAGGGGTGGAGTTTAAATAGAGCTGGCCGGGGGCCTCCTGTGGAGAGTTAGGGCTTGGGATCGACCTGCTCCGGTGAGGAGAAGATCAGCCATGGTGACCACTAGGGATGGGGCGACTCGGCAAGTGAGAATTTCAATGTTGGCTCACATGTGAGCTCTCGGCCATGGTGTTTTCCGGCGGCCCGGTGGTCGGCCGGCCAGGCATGGGTCACCCTCGGGGTCGGTGGGTCGTGGCCGGAGGTTTGTGCAATCAATCGGCCATGGACATGTGTAAAGGCTTTGATCCAAAGTGGAATGGGGCATGGCTAGATTTGGACCTAAATGGGTCAACCCACCCATTTGGGCTAGGTGCACCACCCAAGGCCTGGTTTAGGCTGAGGAGAAAGTGATTTGGATCGGCTTGATTAGTGGGGTCAAGTCACAATCCAAGTACAATTAGAGCTTAAGCATGGTTTAGTGGAATCATGTAAGTGGTTAACCACCTTTAGGAGTTAAGGAAAGAGCCTCCTCCTTTTGCCCAAAATGGCATGGTGACATGTAAAGAGGCTCTCATGGCTTGCATATGGCTTATGCATGGCTCCATGGCTCCATTTGGCTTGGGAAAAGTAAAGTCAATTTCATGGAAATGGATTTAAGGAAAATTTTGGTATTTAGGGGTGATTTGGCATGAGGCTTGATTTGGAATTATTTGATGATGAATTTAGGACTTAGGGATGATTTTAATTGAAAGTATGATGAGGGGAAATGTCATATGGGCCTTGGAAGAATTTTGGGCTTTTTTGAAAGGGTTTTAGATGGGCTTTTAAGATGGATTAGGAAAGTGGGCTCTTGAATTTTAAAATGGATTTTGGGATGAAATTTTGTAAAGAGGTTGGGCCAAATAATTATCGGGTTTAGCTCATGGATGTGTCATGAGTGACTTGAAGCAAATTTGGGGTAGTTTGGACTTGAATTGGGTTGGATTTGAATTCTTTTGGTGAATGGGCCAATATAGGTCCAAGTGGGCCAAGTTGGGCCAATGTTGGGCTAGAGTTGAAATTGATGTAAAATAAATGTTTAGAAATGTTTATGGGAGTGTTTCAAAGAGGTTTTAGCTTTGGTTGGGTTTTGATTTTGAGGTTTGGGCCTATTTGGGTTAGGTTTGGGTTTAGGTCAAAATCGGGCTTTAAGGCCAAAAGTGGAATTGGATCCAAATGTCAACCAAATTGGACTTGGATTTGGTCTAGATTGGTATTGGGGATGTTGAATTGAAGTTTAGAATTGAATTGGACCAGAATTGGGGTCAATTGGGTATGTTTGGTTTGACATTGGGTCCACTTTGGGTTAAAATGGGTCAATTTGGGGGTTTTGACAAAAGTAGGGTAAATTGACAAAATTGGCCCATGGTGTAGTTGGACAAAATGAAATTGGGAATATTTGGGATTTTCTGGAATTTTCTGGGAATTTTCTGAATTTTTGGATTTTTAGGCCAAGAAGGGTATTTTGGGTATTTGGAGGGTATTGGGGGTATTTTTGGAATTTTTGGTATTTTTGGGTATGGATGATCAATTTGAGTGATGTGGAGGTGTTTGGGATTGATTTTGGAAAATTTTAGGTAATTTGGAGATTTTGCAAAAATTTGGGTAATTCGAGGGTTTTGGGTAGGTTTAGTAGGTGTAGGGTCCCGGGGTCAAAAATTGAAAATTTGGGAAATTGAAGATTGGGTGAATTTGGGTGGGGTGAAATCATTTTGGTTGAGCCATGAAGCCATTTCAAGCCCATATGAGCCATGAAAGGACTCATTTGAGGCATTCACCATGTTGTTCCTAACCCTCTTAGCCAAGGGCTTAGGGGTTAAGGACCATCCATGTGAATCACCTACATGAGTCGGGAGGTCAAGTTGGGTATGGGTGTGGTTTTAGGAAGTGTGTGGAAATGTAGTGTGTAAGTGTAGTGTATGTCGGCCCCTTCACCGCACTCGGGCCACCTGGAGGCGCTCTAAGGCCAAAGAGTCCTATAGGAACTCATCCTTTAAACTTCCATATTCGATTTCAACCCTCTAGGTGATTAGGGGTCTATAGTCAAGTTTGTGGAGTTTGCAGGGAGTTTAGAAGTGGTTTGAATTTCTAAAAGGCGGGTCCCAATTCTAGTCCTCTAAGATAGTCAAAGGAAAAGCCTAAGGCTAGATCCTAAGCACTAAAAAGAAGAAAAGGAAGACCTCATCAAAAATGAGGTCAACAATGCTCTAAGCTCCTTGTTGTTACAGAGGTTTAGATTTAGAAAGTGAAAATCAGGGGATGAGAGAAGTGTTTTGGTTTAGAAGAATCTTAAAGTTCAAATGTCTTTAATGTTTTATTAGGGGAATCTTAAAGTTGATTATAACAACACCGGTTAAGATCCCACGGTTCCATCATTCCAGCACCATTATTTTTATCAGATTCACTTAGTCCAAATGAATTTGCTAAACTCAACTGAATGAGTTCCACACTTTCATTTAGACCATGGGAAATCTCGTTAGCAACACGTATGTTACATCATCAGAGGTATTCCCGATCATCCAACAAGACGTTTTAATTTAGTTATAATTGCAGTTTTGTTGTTCTGTTTGTGATTAAGTTTTGAGTTGTTTTATATTTTGAATGTTGTGGCGGTGAATTTTATCTTATTGTGACTTTTAATTTAGTTTCGGGTTTCAGTTTTGTGGCTATCCTAAAGGTTTCAGTTTTCATGCAACAATCTTGTTTAACATGCAAGAAAAATAAAGCGCAGTACATGAAATAAGTTGCAATAAAGTAAATTGCAATAAAGTAAAAGCGTACCTGGAGGGTCTTCTCATCATTCCAAGCTGCACTTAAAACACATGTTAGAACATTTAAATATTTGCAATAAGTACCTAATTAAAGCTAAGGGAAGTTTTTAATTGTTAATCAAAGTCCTAATCCTATAGCTAGTCAATTCCTATCATGTTGATATTCTTTTATTTTATGGATGATTTTTTTCATCAAGGAACAATTAAGTTCAGTTGTTCTTCTAAAACTACCCATCATGTTGAGAAAGTGCTTAAGATAAATCCTAAACATCTTTTCAGTACTTCTGGGATTATTTTGAGTCCAATTGAATTTAATTGAACTGGTGAATTGATCATCCAAGAATTTAGTTAAATTTTCCTTCTTGCTCAGTGAATTAGGATGTTTGACTATCCTATGAGTAAAGTGACATTTCACTTAATGCTCCATTTAAGAGTAATGATAACAATAACCTCTAAGAGCAAATCAGTTTATTAAAGATTTTAATGTTTTAAAATTAGAATTGATGATTTAAAGTGGTTTAGTTTAATTATGAAATTTTAACAATTTTAAGTTTGGCATAGTGTACAAATTTTTTTAAATTTAGTTTAAATCTTTGAACCTTTTTTTTTATCTTAATGTTTCAGATTAATTTTGATGTTTTCAAATTACTTAGAAGTGTTTGAATTATTCATATATTTTTGATGGTTTGATTTAGGTTAATTATGATATTTTAGGTTAGTTTTGATTAGCTTAATTTGTTTTATATGCTTAATAATGAATTGTTTTAATATTATTTAATATTTCAAATTTGCTTTAAGTTTGTTATTAAGTGATGTTGAATTAATTTAATTTAATTGTTAAATCACTTAATATTTTAAATATTAATTTAATTAAGGGTTATTTTCTTTTAATTTTTAATTTATTAATTCCAATTATTATTTTATGTTTAATTAAGAATTAGATCTTTTTGAAGTGATTTATTTTAGGGATTTTGAATTAAAGAATTAATATCTTACAAAGTTATATCCCTAACCTTAATAATCCAAATTTTAATTTAATCTTCCAAAATTTAAATTATTTAATTAATTAAAATTTACTTTAAATGTTTTCAAGATGATTAATGGGTTTCTATCCCTTAATTCCCTAGATTTTAATCATCTAATCAAAATTTTAAAATCAGATATTTTACCCTCTCGTTTGTTTAAGCCTAGAATATTAATTAGGGTTAAATTTTTTTAATTACCTTTATGCCCTTTTAAGCTTATTTATTTCATAACTCACTAAATTGAGCTCAAATGAACATGAAATTTTTATGTCACTTCACTCATATGTCAATTAAGACATTAGAGGAGAAAATGTGATTTTTTGAATTTGATTTAATTTATATAATTATCTTGATGAAAAAATGGGATTTTTAATGGAAATTAAACAACTTGACCAAGGAAAGGTTTCTATCCTTAAGAAAATTATGGGATGTTCCTAATGACCGGAGGACCACTTGGACCAATTTTGGTGATTTTTTGAATTATCTTTTATTTATTATAATTATTTTAAATTTTAGAGTTTTAATTAATTATGAAATGAAATTAAAGTTGAAAAATGGATTTTATATTTTTCATAAATCTCCCTAACCTCAAGGAGTTTGTAGAAACAAATTTTCTAATTTTCTAATTTTTCTGTGATTTATTAGAAACAATTTAGTGAAAATGTAGGGAAATTCATTTTTTAATATTAAAAATTGTTTTAAGCCTTTAAAATTTAATATCTTAACCTAGAGACTTGAGAAAAATATTTAGTTTGTTGCTATGTGATTAGAAAACAAAATATGACATTTTTGTGATTTTTATTATTTTTATGATTTTTATTATTTTTTAATTATTTAAAATATTAAAATAAGGTAGAAAATGAAGATTTTTGAAAAAAAATCCAATTTTAATTTTCTTAGACTCTTTTGATATCAAAGAGCCCACAAAACAAATTTGGTGAATTTTAAAAATGTATTTTTAGAGTTATGAATTTTTAAAGTTTAAATTTAGTCATGTAACTTAATTAATCCATTTAGTGGGGTTAAACATTTCCAATTGATTTCAAATTTTTATGTGAGGTCCCTCTAATCCTAAAGATCGGTGGAGAATTATTTTTTGGTTCTTTTGATGTGTGGTTAACCCTAATTAATTAAAGTTCAATTTTGAGTAATCAGACCAATTAGGGTTATTCTTAATGAATTAACTCAAAACATAATTATCATAGGGTACTCTGGTTCTACGAAAATTCCCTAAATTTTCGTAGAATTTTCTAAGCAATATGCTAATTAATGGAATTAAAATACCAAAAACAGTGACATAAACTTGAAAAATACATAACTTTCCATAGAGATAGCCTCTGACCTTGATAAATTTAGGGAATGTTCCCAAGATCAGAGGCTTAAAAAGCCCTATGGTCTCATGCCATGGTGAATTGTCTATGCAAATGGAGAATACTGAAATGAGTAAATAATTAATTAAAAATAAAATACTCATCAAATCAACTCAATTCTTTTTTTACATTATTCTCCTCTGTTCACTGAGCAAGAGGGTATTTTTATTTTATTTTTGTGATGTAAAGATATGGATTTTTCAATTTATGGGTATTTAAATAAATAGAAAATAACCTATTTATCTATTTGTCCAGCGCGGCGCTGACTCAACCTCGGTGGATCCGAAAGCCCAAGTGACTCGCTCCCATTCGTTGTTGTCATCTGACTCGGATGCCACGTGGCCCACGGACTCGCTCCATCCTTTGATCCGGCGCAATCTGGACCATCCACTCGATACACGTGCCATCGAACGACGCCTGGTCATCGTCTAAGACTGGTGTGCACCCGTGATCGTCCACACTAAAACCCTAAGATTACTCTCATTTCTAAACTGATTTTTGTGTTCTTATACTCTATGGATTCGTCTTGAAGAGACGAACACATCCATACAATTTACATGTATTGAAATCAACTCAAACAAAATGAAGAATCGCTAGAAGCTCTCGGGAAGGAGGAGTGTCCATTCCTTGGTTCAGGAGGTGTGGCCTCAACTGAATGTGCTCGACATGTTCGTTGGAGTTGGAGGAGCATGGGGATGAAGCCTCTGGCCCAGTCGACTTATCTAAGTACAACTTCCACCAAGCCTGATTTCAAAGCTAGGACGATAGAGAGAATGGATGGCCTGGTGAGGGGGCTTCCACTGGGGAACTTCTTCTCTTGGTCCTGTGTACGTGTGGGTGAGTTAATTTGATTTTGGTGGAGGTTTGGGAGATGTCCTATTCTGGCTTGAGAATTGAGCTCTAAAATTGAGCTCAATCAATGGGATTTAGAGCAGGAGAATAGTGGGGATGGATTGCTCTTGGCTAGGGGAAGCTCTGTGAGAAGTTTGGAGGGATTCTATGAAGGTTGATTTCAGCCATCCTTTTGGCCGAGAGGGGATGGCTGGTTTAAATAGCCATGGCCAGGGCTTCCCAAGGGCAATTGATGGCTGGGATCAGCTGCCTAGGGGAGGAGATGAACAGCTGCAGTGGCCATTGGGCATGGGACAACTCAGCTAGTTCAAATTGAATTTTTGAATCCATTTAGACCTCTCAGCCATGGTGTTTTCCGACAACCTGGTGGCTGGCAGGCCAGGGTTAGGTCACCATCCAAGTGTAAATGCCAATGCCAATGCCAATTTTTGAATCCATTTAAATTGAAGTTTGTGGGTTCAATTGGCCAATGCCAAGTGTAAAGAGGTTTGATTTAAGTGGTAAGGGGGAAGTGTCATTTTGGCTTGATTTGTTCCAAGGAATGGTTTAGGCTAGGTGCACCTCCCCAAGGCTTGACTTTGGGCTGAGGGAGAATCATTTGGGTCAGCTAGGAAGGGGTGGTAAGTCTCCATCCAAGGTGATGTGGCTAAACTTGGTTTAGAGTGTAGCATAAATGGGGTTAAAAAACTTAATGAAGGATTAAGAAAGAGGCCCCCTCCATTTTCCATGAATGAAATGGTGAGGTGTAAAGTGACTACCATGGCTTGCATATGGCTTATGCATGGCTTCATGGCTTCATTTGGCTTGGGAAAAGATTTGGTCAATTTCATAGAAAAGGGTTTTATGAATTTTGGTATTTTGGTGGAAATTTGGATGAAGCTTGATTTGGAATGGTTTAATGATGATTTTGAAACTTAGGGGTGATATTAATTAAAGGTATGATGCAAAGAAATTGCCATGTGGGCTTTGGAGCCAATTTTGGGCTTTTGGATTTGGTGAAAATGGACTTTTAGAATGGTTTAAGAAAGAGAGCCTTTAGGTTTGAAAACAAATTGGTTGATGGAAATTTGGATCCAAATGTTAATCAAATTGGGCTTGGATTTGGTCTAAATTGTTATTCGAGATATTAAATTAAAGTTTTTAATTGGATTGGATCAATATTGAGGTTAATTGGGTTGATTTGGTTTAACATTGGACTAACTTTGGTTAAAAATGGGCCAAATTGGGGGTTTTGGTAAAAGTGGGTTAAATTGACAAAATTGGCCTATGGTGTAGTTGAACAAAATAAAACTGGGAATATTTGAGATTTTCTGGAGTTTTCTGGGAATTTTTCAAATTTATGGATTTTTTGGTTAAAAAGGGCATTTTTGGTATTTGGAGGGTATTGGGGGGTATTGTTAGAACTTTTGGTATAATTGGCTAAGGATGATCAATTTGAATGGTGAGAAATGTTTAGGATTGGTTTTGAGAAATTCTTGGTAATTTAGGTAATTTTTGCAAATTTTGAGTAGCTTCAAGGACATTTGGTAGGTTTGGTGGGTGTAAGCCCCGGGGGTCAAAAATTGAAATTTTGAAAAAATGAAGATTGATCAAGTTTGAGTAGAATGGAATCACTTTGGTTGAGCCATGAAGCCATATCAAGCCCATAAGAGCCATGAAAGGATTCATTTGAGGCATTCACTATGTTGTTCCTAACCCTCTTAGCCAAGGGCTTAGGCGTTGAGGACCATCCATATGGATTACCTACATGAGTTAGGAAGTCAAGCTAGGTATGAATGGTTTTAGGATTTGGAATGTATGTGAAAGTGTAATGTGTGCAAGTCAACCCTCACCAGGCCAGGCCACCCAGGGTAGTCCTAAGGCCAAAGAGTCCTATAAGGAACTCATCCTTTAAACCTCCACATTTGATCTTAACCCTCCAAGTGACTTAGGGGTTTACAATCAAACTTATGGGGTTTACAGGGAGTTAAGAGGTGTTTGAATTTCTAAGTGGTGGGTTCCATTTCTAGTCCTCCAAGATAGTCAAAGGGAAAGCCTAAGGCTAGATCCTAAGTACTAAGGAGAGAGAAGAGAAAAGACCTCACCAAAAATGAGGTCAACAAGGACATGCTTAATTCTATAGGCGATATATTAAAGATTTTTCAAAAATTGCTAAGCCGCTATACCATTTGCTCGAGAAAGATGTGATTTTAAATTTGATAAGGATTGACAAAAGCTTTTGCACTTGTAAAAGAGAAATTACTTAATGCACCAGTTGTTGTTTCAACAGAATCGAAAACCATTTGAATTAATGTGTGATGCAAGTGAGCATACTATTGGAGCTGTTTTGGAACAAAAATATGATAAAATTTTCAAAGTAATTTACTATGCTAGTAAAACTCTTAGTGACACTAAAATTAATTATACCACAACTGAGAAAAAGTTGTTAACAATAGTATTTGCCTTTGAAAAGTTCAGATCTTATTTTATTTGAACTAAATGTATGGTGCATACATATCATTCTACTATTAAGTATTTAATGAAAAAGATGGATGCAAACCAAGATTGATAAGGTACATTCTTCTTTTGCAAGAAATTTGACTTTTAGATAGTTGATAGAAAGGGAGCTGATAATCAAATTGCTGATCATCTATCAAGACTTAACTATGAGACATTATTCTGAAGAAGGAATTAATGAACATTTTCCAGATGAAAAATTGTTCAATATTAATGAAGGATGTGTTCCATGGTATGCAAAAACTATGAACTTTATTGTTAGTAAGATTTTACCATTTGGTTTGACACAGAAACAAAAAAGTGAATTTTTATCTGAAGCCAAGACTTATTTGTGGGGTGACCCATTTTTGTATAAACAGGGGAGGGATCTAATTATTTGAAGATGTGTACCGTTAGAAGAGACTTTTCAAATTATTAAAAAATATCATGATTTTGATTTTGTGGGAATTTTGGTGTTGATTAAACAGCATACAAAGTATTGCAGTCTGGATTTATTTTGCCTACTACCTTTAGAAATGTTATTGCTTATATTAAAAATTGTGATCGGAGTCCATGTGTAAGCAATATTTCTAATAGAAATGAGATGCCCCTCAATTATATTTTGGAAGTTGAAATATTTGGTGTTTGGGGATTAGATTTCAAGAAACCATTTAAACCATATTTCATAAAATTATATCTATTGTTAGCAGTTGAGTACATATCTAGATGAATAGAATCTGTTGTTTTACCTCGATGTGATGCTCACAGTGTTACAAATTTCATAAAAATGAATATATTTTGCATACTTGGAATGCTAAGCGTTATCATGATGGATGGGAAATTCATTTCAAGAATGTGTTAATTGAAAAATTAATGAAGAAATATCATATCTATCATCAAATTTCTACTGCTTAACATCCTCAGACAGATGTTTTGGCTGAGGTTTCCAATCGAGAAATCAAAATAACTCTAGAAAATCTTTTAATCCAACAAAAATGGGTTGGTCTGTCAAACTTGACTTTGCTTTGTGGGCTTACAAAACTGCATATAGAACTCCTATAAGAATGTCACCATTCATTTTAATTTATGTGAAAGTTTGTCATTTACCAGTTGAACTTGAGCATAAAGCTTATATGGCTATTAAGGAATTTAACTATAATTTGAAATATGCTGGTAAGAAAAGATTATTGTAATTAAATGATTTGTAAGATATAAAGAATGAGTCTAATGAGAATGCTAAGATTTACAAAGATAAGAAAATGTTGCTTGATCAGAAGATTCTTACCAAAAATATTGAGTCTAGAAAATAAGCTTTGCTTTATAATATTAGATTTAAGCTAATTTTAGGTAAACTTAAGTCCAAGTGGATGGGCCCATTTATTGTGATAAAAATTTATCCCTATGTAGCTGAGGATATTAAGGATCCTAAAATCCTGAAGTTTTTCAAAGTTAATGGTCATAGGCTTAAATCATATTTTTTAGGGGATCAGACTAAATTATATGATGTTTTGATGTTGGGTCATCCAAAATAAGCACTTGGTAGGTCGGCCTGACAATGTAAAACTAAGCGCTCTTTGGGAGGCAACCCATAGTTATCAGTGTGCTTCTATTTTGAGTGCTACTGTAGTATTTGTTTTAGAGAATTATGGTAGTATTAGAAACTTCTGGTGATAATTTTAAGACTTTAAAT
The DNA here is from genome assembly GCA_022702705.1 of Papilionanthe hookeriana x Papilionanthe teres. Taxonomy (NCBI): domain Eukaryota; kingdom Viridiplantae; phylum Streptophyta; class Magnoliopsida; order Asparagales; family Orchidaceae; genus Papilionanthe; species Papilionanthe hookeriana x Papilionanthe teres. The sequence goes on along the minus strand of CM040425.1, from coordinate 133,435,861 downwards.
GATGTCTTAGACGAGTAAGAATGAGTAGTTGGACGTTAAGTTGACCTGTGCTAAACTGAGCATTGGCGCCTAAGTGCCCAATACTGAGGCTTAGGCGCCATAGTTATAAAAAAATGCCTAAATGAAGTTCTAGAAGAATTAAACGTGGGATAGTGGTTTTAAACATGATTTGGTGGTTTTTAAATGTGGGAAGTGAGTATTGGCTAAACCAAAGTCTATAAATAGCATAGAATTGAAAAAAGAACTTGCCCCTTTCAAAACTTTCCATTCTTAAGTCTAAGTGAAGAAGATTTGAATTGTAAGGAGTGATAAGATAGTAAAGATGTCTTCTTGGGAGAATGATTTGAGGAAAAAGCAGGAAGCTGTCAAGAAGATGTTTGTAAGTCAAAGTGCATAAGAGTTATATAACGGATTCCTAGCTGATAGTATTGAAAGAATAGCAGAGAAGATTGCAAAAATTGAGGCTGATGTTGGTTCAATTGAGGCAAAAGTAAATGAAACTAACACACATTCTGCGCATATTGTTTGGTAACTCAAAATGCAATTCAATCATTCAAGTTATATTGAAGAAGTAGACAAGGTGATGTATCTGAAAAATAGGTGGATTGAGGAGGATTCTACAAGAGTTCTTCATCATCGTACTTTTATCAAAGCTATGTGCCAAAGGGTTCAAAAGGAACAACTGAAGGTCAAGGATATATTCTACCTAATGAAGAATGGAATTAAGTTCTTGGTTTAGTTAGTTAGTTTGTGTTTGTTTGCTTATGTGATTATGTGTGTTTGTGTAAAGTTTTTATGTAAGTATGTCTTGTGTTATGAAGAATTTAGAGAGTATCTCATCCAAAAATTTTGGAGTGGAGATTAGACATGTGAAGTGTTTATGCTTGTTGAATATATGTTAATGAAAGTGTTATGTTTATGTGAAAATATTCGTGTTATTGTGATCAAATCTAAGTAGACAGAGCAGACAGAGATGGGTGTAGAATTAGAGACTTTAGGGTGAAAGACTAAAAACCCTAATTTGGTTTATTGTTTTAGGTTTTGATGCGAAATTTTTGCCCTCAGGTGAAGGGAAAGGAGGGAACTCTAGAGTGAGAGCTAGTATCTTCTCTACCTAACCAGTCTTCAAAACTATTCAAACTTTAAACTAGCCAATGCTCATTATAGCATCTCGAGTAAGGGTAAAGCATACAATTTCTCTTATTTGACACAATACATTTTGAATAATTCCACAACATAATTCCTGTACTTATTAGTTTTTCATGATAAGGAAAAAGATATTCCCATCTATACTTCTTTTATCTTACAAAAATCTCATTATAGTTATTAAATTGTTTACTTTATTTCACAATTTAAGAAAATACAAAAAAGAATTGCATTTTAAAGTTTTCTGTTATCGAAAACTGTTTAAGTAAGTCTCTTTTTCTAAATAGAATTTGTGATCTAAAAACCTTTTTATCTTTTAAATTTACAAAGATTTTCCCTGTGGGATAGATATTTCGGGGCTTAATAAGAAAGCCCTATATTAATTGATAATGATACGTGTATTTGCGTACATCGGAATCATGTTTTTGGTGTCGTTGTAAAAAAAGAAATTTTACATTAAAAAATAAAGCATAATCTGATTATCACAAGTATAACTATAACGGTATTTATACTTTCCTCACATGGTCTTAAATTAGTTATAATAACAATTTCTTCCCCTTCGTCTCTTTTCTTTCTAAAAAAATCTCAACTTTTCTCAACTTAGATTCGATCAAAATAACACGCATATTTTCACACGAACACAACAACTTCGTTAACATATATTCAAGAAATACAAATACTACACATCTCCAATCTCTACTACAAAGAGTTTTGGATGAGATAATCTCTAAATGCTTCAAAACACAAAACAAACTTACATAAACACATAACAAAATCACACACAATCACTTATGCTAACAAACACGAACAAACTAGACAAAAAAATATCCATTAGGTGGAATATATCCTTAACCTCCAGTTATTCCTTATGAACCATTTGGCACATAGATTTGACAAAACAGATGATGATGAAGAACTTTGATAGAATCCTCTTCAATCCATTTGTTTTTCAGATACATCGCCTTGTTCGCTTCTTCAATATAATTGAATGACTAAATTTCATTTTGAGTTTCCAACCAATATGCGCTAAATGTGCATTAGTTTCATTTACCTTTGGCTTAATTGAAGCCACCAACCTCAATTTTCAAAATCTTCTCTGCTATCCTTCAATACTAACGTCTAGGAATCCGTTATATAACCGTTGCGCACTTTGACATACAAACTTCTTCTTGAAAGCTTCCTCCTTCTTCTTCAAATCATTCTACCAAGGAGTCATCTTTGTTATCTTATCACTTCTTACAACTCAAATCTTTCTTTCTCTTAGACTTAACAATGAAAATTTTGTAAAGGGGTAAATTCTTTCTTTAATTCCTTACTTTTCATAAAATTTAGTAGAGCCTATATCCAGTTCCCACGTCTAAGAACCACTAAATAATGTTCAAGGCCACTTTCCCATGTCTAATTATTCTATAACATCATTTAGGCAAGTTTTTTATAACTATGGCGCTCAAGCGCCATTTTTGGGCTCTGAAGCGCCAGTTTTGGGTGCTTAGGCACTGGTGCTCAGTTTAATGCACGTAAACTTATCGTACACATACTCATTCTTCATGTCTAATACATCAATCAAAGTCTTAGAATTATCACCAAAAAGTTTAAAATATTACCACAATTATATAATACAAAAAAAAACAACAACAATCAAAACAGAAGCACACCGATAATTATGGGCTGCCTCCCATAGTGTAATTGGTTTTATGTTATCAGCCCGATGTACCCAGTGCTTATTCTGGGTTACCCAACATCGAAACCTCATTCACTTTAGTCTGATCCCCTAAAAAATAGGGTTTAAGCCTATGACCATTCACTTTGAAAAATTTCAGGGTTTTTGATCCTTAGTATCCACAACTCCATAGGGATAAAATTTTATCACAATAAATGGCCCCATCCACCTGGTCTTAAGTTTGCCTCAAAATAACGTCAATCTTACATTATAAAGTGAAACTTGTTGTCTTGGATCAATTTTTTTAGTAAGAATCTTTCGATCATGACACTTTTATATTGTCTTTCTAAATCTTAGCATTCTTATAAGACTCATTCCGTATCTCTTCAAGCTCATCTTTTCTTATCGACATCCTTCAAATTATTTTTAAATTCCTGAAAAGCCCAATAAGCTTTATGCTCAAGTTCAACTGGTAAATGACAAGCTTTCTCATATATTAACCTGAATAGTGGCATTTCTATAGGAGTTTTGTATGCAGTCCTATAAGCCCACAAAGCAAAATCAAGTTTGACTGACTTGCTGACCTCACTTTTGGTTGAGGTCTAGTTTCTCTTTAGAATAACCTAGGGTCTAGCCATAAGACTCTCCTGGTGACTCTCTTAGAAGGCTAATCTTGGAACCCTTCTCCATATAAATTCAAACTTTTCTCACTTCATTGGGAGTTTTCATATGCTTAAGGCCTAACCTCCAACTTTTTTGAGATAGAGACCAAGCATTAGGAAGGCCATGGGAAGTCTCATATAGGTGTTCAGATCTTAGGATCTACTCTGGGAGGTCTAGAGCTTACACCATACACACATTTCACACTCACAAACCTAAGCAAAGTACATCTCACCCTGGCCTCCTAACCCTTTAGAAACCTAATTGTGTTGTTTTCTCCGAGCTCTTAGCCCCGAGCTAAAGGTTTGGTTAGTACCAACACATGGAGGACCAAATGAGGGTTGCCTTTGGTCCATGGCTCAATTAAACAATTCCATACTACTCACCTCTAACCAACCTCAATATTTCCAAAATTTCAATTTTTGACCCTTAGCCTCTAAAATTACCCAAAATACCCTTAAACCCATTAAGTCCTCCAAAACTCCTAAAATTACCCAAACTACCCATTTTTCCACAAAAATTATTTTAATATATTATTCATCACTCAAATTGACCAAAATTTCCTAAATTTATCAGAATTTCCAAAATAGCCCCAAAGTTTGCAAAAATTACCAAAATGCTCCTCTTAGCCCAAAAATCCAAAAATTCCTAAAAATTACCAAATCCTCCCAAATATTCCCAATTTCATTTCTCTCATCCACCACATGACCTAGTTTGACAAATTTAGCTCAACTAAACCGAATGCCTAAATTTAATCCATTTAACCAAAAAATGCCCAAATCAAACCCAATGTCCACCCAATTGACCCCAATTTTTCCCAAATCCAAATATAAGCTTTACTTTAACCTCTATAGCCTCATTCTAAACAAAATCGAAGCTTAATTTGGCCCACATTTGAGTTCAATTTCGCTTAAAATCCAAAATTCCCAATTTTACCTAAGTGGCCCAAATTCCCCCAAATTGACCAAATGCCAATAAATTTCTCACCAATTTGAATTCTAAACCTTTCATAACACTTTCCAAAACAAAATTGAACCATCAATTGCCCCGAATTTGAGCCTAAGCCTCACCCAAACCCGTTTGAGTCAAATTCCCCTAATTTTCACCCAAATCAAACACATGCCCAAAATTCCCCAAATTGAGTGCCCTATCCCTAAAATTTCCACCCAATTAATGTTGGGAACTCTTTATAACATCTCCCTAGACCATTTGGAACCTTCAATTGAGTGTTGACCCAACTCCCATCCGATCCAAACCTAAGTTAGCCCAAATGACCCAAATTGAACCAAATGGCCAAATTGAACCCCCAAACAAATTCAAATCCCCTTCAATGCCTTCCCAAACACTTTGTGACAATCATTTCCACCAGATTGCTCAATCATTTAGGCTAAACCCATTCTTAAACTTAGGCTAACCCAACTTAATCTCAAAGTGCCCAAATTGAACCTTTACCCAATTCACCCAAATTGAGCCAAATTGACCAAATTGACTCCATGACAGTCAAGCTTAAGATCCCGAGGAGCAACCAAGACCAACCAAATCTAACCTAAATGAGCCATGGACCAATGGTCCTCAGCCAATGTCTACTTTGCCTCACCTTTTGGCTAAACCTATTTACTCAAGAAAGCCACATTAGACCATGCAATTAATTGCACTAAGCTCCTCCCTTACATCCCCTCAGCTAGCCAGCCACCATGCTTGTCCTTGTCGACAGTCCTAGCCGCTGGAACAGGCATGCCTAAGCACCCCAATACCCCTGTGAGCTCAAAATTGAGCTTTGTCAGTGAGGCATCCCCTCACCACTTAATGACATTGCTCTGCCTTCACCTTAAGCGGCCTAAAGCACCCACATTGGCACCCTGAGCTTAGTCAATTGGCCATGGCTATAAACCCCACCCATCATAACCAAATTCCAAGTGCTAAAAAATTTTCTAAGGAAACTCTGCCAAAAACTCACCAGAGCTTGTCCAAACGCTCATCCCAACCATTTTACCCTTCTAGTTCCCCCTGCATGAGAGCAATTTCTCCACTGAAATCTCAGTAGGATCCAGAACAAACTCCATCACAGCTCTACAGTGCACCAAACCCAATTTAATTGCACCCACACCTTCACAACACTGAAAGAAGAAGATCTCTCATCAAAGCCCCATCACAGAGAGGCTCTGCACTAGACTTTGATTAACACTTGAAATAGGGTCTAGTCGAGTTTGGTTCTAAACAATTCACTAGGCAAAAGGCTCTGTTTGAGGTTCGTTGGGACTAATCGATGCTGCCACAACTATCTGATTGAGGCTTCCCCTCTCAGACAAAGGTATTGAACTCACTCTTCCTCCCGAGCTATTCTTCATCCTCCACATGTGTAGACTGTATTTTATACCGTATAAATCTTATGAATAGGTTTGTCTAGGTTAGATGAAGCTCTAGGAACAAACCTAATGCAATTTGGTTGTGTCTAGCTTGATTTCCTAGGTCTAGAAGTTGGATGATTCACGGGTTAGACCAGGCGAAGACGATGACCATAAGCTATCAGATCGCATGTGTATCGAATGGAGGGATGGGATTGTGATGGACAAAAGATCTTAACATAAAGTGCGGCCGTGTGATAGTTAATTAGGGCTATTTTTAATTTATTTAATTCAGTTAACTTTAAAAATCCATAACTTGGTGTAGACAAATCTTAAAAAACAAAAGAAATATAACCTAGTGCTCAATGAACAGAGAAGAAGAAAGTGGAAGTGATTTAAAGTTTATTTAGTGCATGTTTTTTTTTAAATTAAATTAATATTGTTTATAGTATTTTTTATTCTCCATTGGCTTAGACACTTCTCCATAACTTGAGATTTTGGTATGTTGTTGCCTCTATCTTAGGGGACTTTCCCTGATTTTTCCAAAGTCAGAGGAGACCTCTAGAAAAAGATCTCTATTTTTCAATTTATCATGTCTGTTTTGGTAAAGTAATTATCATAAATAAAATATTAATTAGAAAAATACAAAACAAATTTTGATAGGTTACTTATGATCAGAGGACACTAGGAAAAAAAACTTGATTTAACTCATTAAATACAACCCTAATGGTAATTAAGACCTAAAATTAAATAAAAATGACTAAATATGAATAAAAATTACTTAATTTTTGTTCTCCACTATAATTCAAGGTCAAAAGGACTTCCAATAAAAATTTCAAATCAATTGGAGTTAATTTAAATACCTAAATGAATTTTTCAAGTTAAATTACAATTTTGGGAATTAAATAATTATAATTATTAAAATACACTTTAAAATTCCCAAAACTAAATTCAGGAGCTCTCTGAGATCAGAAGAGTCTTTAAAAAATAAAAGTGTTTTTAAAATAAAAATTTCATTTTTGAGCCTTATTTTAATATTTAAATAAATAAAAACTCAAAAAAATCATAAAATCAATAAAATGGTTGAAATGTTCTAAATTGTCTCATAGGCACATAAGAACAATTGGGATATTTTTTCTTAATTTTCTAAATAAAGATATTAATTTTTAAAAGGCTTGAATCAATTTTTAAAAGTCTAAAAAATGGATCTCCTTTATTTTCCTTTAATTAATTCTAATAATTAAAGAAAAAATCAAAATAATATGAAATTTGGTTCTCTAGGTTCCCTGACCTCATAGAGATTTTTGAAAAATACAAAACTTAATTTTCAATTTAAATAATATTTTATATTTAATTGATACTCTAAAAATTAAAATAATTATAATGATTAATTTAAGACTCAAAAAATCATGCATTTTGGTCGAAGTGGTCCTCTAGTCTAGGTCTACCTCCAATAAAAATTTCAAAGTTAAAGGTCTTGTTTTTGACAAGTTATTGAATTTTCATTGAAAATCTTTATTTTTGCATTAAAATAAATATAAAAATTAAATTAAAATTTTAAAAAATCACAATTTCTCCTCTAATGTTTTAGTTAACCCATGAGAGGAGTCACATAGAAATTTCAAAGTCATTTGAGTGAATCTCAATGAGTTATGAAGTGATAAAGGCCTTTAGGGGTAAAATTTTAATTTTAAAGAATTTAACCTTAATTAATATTTAGGCTTAATTAAAAATGGGAAAAGGGCAATAAATGATCTTAATCATTTTATTTAAATGATTTAAGTATAGAAGGGTAAAATGGTAGAAACCCATTTCATCTTTGTCACATTGAAAGGCAAAATAATTTAATTAATCATCATAATTTGGAAGAGAACTAAATTAAAAGATCCTTATGGTAAGGGGGTTGATTTTGTAAGTTAGTATTTCACTAATTCAATACCCTTCATTTGATGATCAAATGGTAATTCAATATCTGGAAAACAATCATAATCATGAAGGTCACTTAACTTTCTTTTCTAAAGACATAAAAATACATGTTAAAATCTTAAAGAGCTTTGTAGTGAGCTAGGCTTAATTAAAAACTTGACTAATGAGAAATAGAAGAGGAAACGTAGTTAATATAAAACTACTTTTGAAACATTACAAGCCCATTAAAATTTGATAAATTCTTCCATAAATTAAGTTTGCCTCTAAAGGCCTCGCTTACATAACTTTTAAGTAAAATATCAAATGATAAACTACCCCGCCTTTCGGGGTGATTAAAACATCGAAAGAATGACTCATTTAATAACTATGACAAGTTCAAATGAAATCAAGGAAGCTCAAAAGGATTGTGAAATTTCTAGGTATCTCCTATACACGTTTCACAAATCTCCTGTACACCTTGGAGAACAACAGAACCTATCATAATTTATTAAATAAAGAAATTTCTTAAATAAATAAACTGGATCCACCATGTTAGATGAACATATCCGTAAGTTTTTACTTTCCTGCAAGATATAAATATTTATTGCAAAAAATACTAAAGACTCGGGTGGAGGAACGAGAAGACTCGCAAGGTACACCTTTACAAGTTTACAATGCTTTCTTTTCCCACACTTTCTTTACCTTTTTCTTGCGTATGAGCTTGCATATTAAACAATAATGTCACCCTGTATGAAAACCAAAACTTTTAGGATAGCCACAAAACCAAAACTAATATCAAAATTAAAAATCAAGACAAGATAAAATTCACCGCCACAACAGTCAAAATATAAAACAACTGAAAATTTAATCATAAAAAAAACAAAAAATCATAATTGCAACAAATTTAAAACATCTCATTGGTTGATGGGAATTCCTCGGAGGAGGTAACCTGTGTGTTGTTAACATGGTTTCCCACGGTCTAAATGAAACTATGGAATTCATTAAGTTGAGGTTAGTAAATTCATTTGGACTAAGTGAATCCGATGAAAATAGTGTTGCTGGGATGATGGATTAGTGGGATCGTAACCTGTGTCGCTATAATCAACTTTAATATTCCTCAAATAAAATATTAAGACATCTCAACTTAAATGTTTCCAAAACATTACATTTCTCTTCTCTCTTACAATTGACACTTCTTTAAACTAAACTTGTTATGACAAGGAGCTTGGAGCGTGCATCGTGCGCAGCATGACCATATTAAATAGCAAAACTCCTTAGAAATTAAAACAAAAGGCCATAGGAATTCGAGGAAGCTTGCTTAGTGCAGCATAAACCCTCACTTTATCTCTTTAGGCCCTTGCATAACCATGTTGTGTAACATAAGCCTTAACTCATTTTAGGATTCCAAGGTTGTCATTGGGTATGACATAAACCCTCCTATCTTCCAGGATTTTCACATAATCGGTATCAAGTGAAAATAACTCCTAAATAAAAAATTGGTAGGATAAAACATCAAATAAATATTTCAAATAGGAGCCAAATAGTAGGATAGTTTGGAAAAACACCGAGATTCTTCTTGAATCTTTGTCTTTCCCTTAATCTTTTGTTCCACATCAAATAAATATTTCAAATAGGAGCCAAATAGTAGGATAGTTTGGAAAAACACCGAGATTCTTCTTGAATCTTTGTCTTTCTCCTAATCTTTTGTTCCTTTCGATTCCTATAAAAATTTGTTCCAAAAATTGAGCAACTCACCTATTGAATTTCCTATTACCACATTTCTTAAAGAAACATATCCTTTGGAAGTCATGAATATTAATATTTCCTGATCTATATCAAAAGTTTTTTAGGGGGACTTATGTTATTTAAGATGTAATTATCTATAAGGCTTTGCCCTTATAAGAAAATTAAAAGACCCCATATTAATATAAACCCTATCTAATTCCTTTATATTAGACAGGGGAAATTGTTAGTCAGCAATGGTTCGTGGACCATATGGATGTCATGAATTCTTTAGTTTATTTGATCAAGCCTCACTCCAAGCAATGTATCTATTCTCCGGGATAAATATATGTCTTGTGGTGAAATGTTTGATTATCTAAACTACTATTCATATGAGATCAGTTTTAATTTGTATTTTTCAAAATAAAAAAAAAATTATTTTCAAAAATCTATATATTTATATTAAATTTAAACCCAAAATCTCATGAACACTTTACCGCCCCACAGTTTTCTGGCAACTCTGCTGGGGATTAGTTTCTCTCTTCATTAATATAAGGAAATATTATATTCATACATCGGTAATGAGTTCATGGCCCTCATGAACCAGATTACCATTCTTCCATTGATATGTGATGCACCAAAAAATATATACGGTTTTTGCTATATAATTTTACTAATTTTTGGTGATATTGCACTTTAAAGAAAGTTATTTTTCATGATTTATTGCAGTTATGATGATTTTAAGTGATTGAGTGAAAATAAGCAAAAAAGAATGAATCCGTAGCAAAAGGAGCAAAATGGTGAAAATGTATCTCTGCGCCGGCTGACGCGAATAAAGGCTACTGTGCCCAAATCCGTAGACTTCAACAATTATTTGCATGGGATAGGTGTTGACTGACCGCGTCGAAGTCGGGAGGAGTTAAAATTGGAAGAGTTTTGGCGATTTTTATAAGGGATGACTATGGAAAGTCTTGGGATTAAGTAACTATTTTTGGATGAAAATGGAGAGGTTTTAGAGTGTTTCTTCAGAGGTCTAGAGTAGGTTTTGTGTGTTTTCTTCATTTTCTTAGTGTTTTAGTGTGTTAGGGTTTAGGAGAAGAGTATGTAGAGTGAGGATTTGAGAGGAATTATTCTCTAAGGAGTGAAGGAGAAGAGGTAAAGTGAGAGATTGCTTCTTCCTTTCCATTCTAAAGAGAGAATCAAGTGTTGTAAAGAAGAGAGAAGAGGATTCAAAGAAACTTTAAGGGAATTGCATTGGGGAAGAGAAAGAGATAAGTTATATTTTATTTTGTGGTTTGTATGACTTTTCTTTTATATATAGAATCCATGTTTTATTGTATCTTCTCCATGAATTTCGAGTAGTCTCCTTGCCTTTCTTCTTGCATAGAGATGTGATGATAGATTATTTTAAATTTGATATGCTTTTAATGTAATAAAGAAATTGTGACAGTTTTTCATTTAGAACTTAATTTACTTTCGATTCAGCCAATTAAAATGTTAAAATATGTGGTTGAACATTAAGTTTGAAAGGATTTAATGTCTTACAATAATAATGAAAGATCCATTTAATTTCTATGGATGAATTGCGTAGTTCATGGGAATTTAGTGCAAATAAATAGGAAATATGCCTTGATGGACTTCAATGCGGGGATTTCGGGTGACAAAGCAACTCTAATTCTAAGATTAGTAACTAATATCAAAGGTTAGCCTTAGGGTGAAGGGTAAGTAAGAGCTCCAAAGTGAGAGCTCCGTATCCTCCCCAAAATTTCTGGGCCTTTGTAGTTAAATACCAAACTTAATATGTTAATGTTCTTTTCGCTTAGAAGAGGGGGTACTCTTTAGGGTTAAAGAATCATCTATTCTCCTATTTGGCACCAATAACATAAATAATTGTTCATCAATCCACGCATCATATTCTCGCTATCATGAGAGGAAAGATAATTTTCTCAAATATCGAAAACCTTTCAAATACTTAGTTTAGTGTGTATGTTAGTTAATTCTCTTTTCAAAGTTATTAGAAGTAATTGTAGTTTAGTTAGTTGTTACTGTTTTCTACATAGTGTTAGTAGGAGTAAGAGTTAAACCTCAAGTGCTATTTAAATATTAGATTTTAAAGCTATTATATATCAGAATGCTTTCTTATACCTCAACTTCTCTATGGGATTGAGCAACTGCATGACCTATTGTAGCCCCGTATTACTTGATACGATACGTATACTTGCGTTGAATGCTTGAGCTTAACAAAATCATTACAAATAGCTAAATCTGAGTTCATAAATTCTTGCAAAATATAAGTCCACCCGCATAAGTTTCTTGAAGCCAATATTGTGGAAAGTTATGGAGTTAAGAAAGTAAGTAACGGAGTAGTAAGTAAGAAAGTATAAACAGTATTTATCAATAATATAGTAAAAAATATAAAGAAAAAACCTTTATCTTGTAATTTGTAATTATGTGTTTATTTACCTTTATAAAAATATTAATGTTTGTATATGCATAGTAGCGGATCTATAGGTTTAGTGCCTTATGATTCAGAGTTAGAGCGTACTATCAGAAAAATTAGAAAACAACAATAATAAATTGAAAATCATTATAAAATGGCGAATATTCAAGATAATTAAAGAAATGATATTGGAAATTTGCCAAGACCTTTAAGAGATTATGCTAAACCAACAACAGATGAAATTCACATAACTATTCAAAATTCGATGTTGTCATAATCTATTCGAACTTATACCTCGTTATTATCCAATTTATATTAGAAAATAATCAATTTGAGGAACACCTGGCGAGGATCCAAATTTACATCTTGCGCTTTTCTATAACCGTGTGCAACTTTTTAAATATGATGAGTGTCTACGACGCTATTGGCCAGATTTGTACTTTTTTCTTTTTCCTTAAGGGATAAAGCTAAGTCGTGGCTAAACTCATCCACACTTGGAGCTATTAGAACTTGAGGAGAATTATCTCAAAAGATTCTATCAAAATATTTCCCTCCATCAAAGATTGCTAAAGTAAGAAATGATATTACATCTTTTTGTCACTAAGGAGTCAATATATGAAGCTTCGGGAGAGATTTAAAGATCTTCTTCGAAGTGCCCACATCATGCTTTACCGCATTGGTTAATAATTCAAACATTTTATAAAGGATTAGCTGGATCATTGAGATCTATTATAGATGTTGTCGTTCGTGATCATTAATGCCAAAACCTTTGATGAAGCATACACATTAATCAAGAAATGGCTACTAATAATTTTCAATGGCCCTCTAAATGGGTAAATCCCAAGAGATTAGCTATGTTCATGATTCGGTATATGTTGAATATGGTAGATTCTTAAATTTGTACCTTCAAAGAAAATAGATCAATATGGAATGAATTATTCCCAACCACCCTGGCATTGGAGGAAAATTCATTTGGACGATAATAGAATCTCAAACACCTCATGAGACTTTAAATGCTATTAATAGACCTAACAATGCTTAGTTGAATTATTATAATCCTGGTTGGAAGAATCATCCAAACTTCAATTGGAGTAATAGTAATGCCAATGCTAACACACACGAAAGCACACCATGAATCCACCGGAAATTTGAACAATCTAGGAAATACTAATTTTAGACCATCTTATCCCCTTGGATTTAATAGTAACCCACAATTTAAGGATAAGAAGTTGTCTACTGAAGAAATGATTCTAAATATGGGAAATCAATTACAAGCTCAAGGTGTTGCTATGAAAAATATTGAAAATCAATTAGGACGTATTTTCACCGCACTTAATAATGTATATTCGAACACTTCCAAGTAATGTGGAGATCAATCCAAAAGATCAAACAAGGAACAACTTTAGGCCATTCAATTAAGGAGGGAAAAGAATTGGAAACTAGAGTGCAAAAATAAGTTGAAATAGAAAAGGAGAAGGTGGAAATCGAAAAGGTTCAAACAAGATTTATCCGTACTTAAATATTATCCTCTCGAGCCAATGAAGATAACAATGAAAAACCACCACCTCCATTTCCTCAAAGATTGAAGAAACAAATGTGGATACAGATTTGGAAAATTTTTAGAGATCCTTAAGAAATTAACGATAAATATTCTTTCTAATAAGCATTGTATCGTATGCTCGACTATGCCAAGTTTATGAAGGATATCCTAAGAAAGAAAAGAAAGTTTACGTATCATGAAAACCGTTGCACTTAGCTGAGAGTGTAATGTAATTATTCGAAGAAGCTTCCGTAAAAACTTAAAGATCCCGGTAGTTTCACTATTCCGTGTGCTATAGGTGAGAAATTTTTCGTAAAAGCTTTATGTGATAATGGGAGCGAGTATTAATCTTATGACTTTATCGCCTTCCAAAAGGTCGAGAATATGATAAATTTCTCCTACATCCGTGACTCCTTCGCCTGGTCGTTCGTTTCATTACTACTTCCAAAAGAGTGGTGGAACACGTGTTAATGAAAGTGAAAAAAATTATCTTCCCTGTGGATTTTATTATACTAGATATGGAGGAAGATAAAGAAATTCTAATCATTTAGGGAAGACCATTCCTTGCTACCGGAAGAACGGTAATTGGTGTTCAAAAAGAAGAATTAACTATGAGAGTTAATGATCAAGAGGTGACCTTTAATATTTTAATATCTATGAAGTATCCCTTAATGGAAAAAGATAATGAATGTTTTTGGATGGAGGTCCGTAACATTTCGAGAAAAGATCATTTTGAAAATATATTTGAAAAGAAGAAGAATATGAAAATATGTTTGAAGAAGCAATTGAAGATATAGAAAAATCTTGGGGAGGTAAGAAGAATGAAGATTTGAAGTGTTCAGAGAGATCAAAATTTTATACACCAGAAGGTGGAAATAAAAGCTTAATTTTATTTATCATAAAACCTTTCCGAATCCCGAGATAAAATTTCTCCCTAATCATTTAAAGTATATGTTTTTAGGAGAATCATCTACCTTGCTAGTTATTGTATCTTCTGAGTTAAACGATTTTCAAGAACAGAAGTTGTCATAAACTTTAAAATGATACAAAAAAGCTTTTGGATGTACTATAACATATATTGAAGGAGTTAATCCTTCGATTTGTATGCACATAATTTTATTAAATGAAGAACATAAACCGAGAGTTAATCCGCAAAGGAGATTAAATCCTATAATGTAAGAAGTAGTTAAGAAAGAGATTTAAAAACGGGCTTGACAGTTTTAATTATTTATCCTATTTTTGACAAGAAGTAGTAAGTCCAATACATCGTGTACCGAAAATAAGGAGTGGACTGCCAAGGAATGAATGGAATGAAATTATACCTGCAAGACAAATTAATGGAAATTAAAAGCCGCCACCCAAAAAGATCACTTTCCTCTTCCTTTTTCTCGATCAAATGTCAGATGCACTTGTCGGACACAAGTACTACTACTTTCCGGATGGATATACCGGTTATCCTCAACAATTGCTCCCGAGGATCAAGAAAAGACAACATTTACTAGCCCTTACGAACCTTTCGCTTTCGAAGAATGCCTTCCGGACCGTGTAATGCACCCGCCACGTTTCGGTAGATGTATGACGTCTATCTTCGCAGCATGATGATAATGGAATAGAATTTATAGATGATTTCTCCGTATTCGGACATCATTTAAAACTGTTTGGAAAACTTAGCAAAAGATTTCGAGCTTTGTGAGAAAACAAATCTTGTTCGAATTGGGAGAAATGTCAATTTATGGTTGGTGAACAATCGTGCTTAGGCATAAAATTTGGCGACCTGTATTGATGTTATCTCTCGCTAAAATTCGAGTGATCGAGAGATCGGCCATCACCCACTACCGTGAGAGGTGAGGAGATTCTTAGGACACGCTTGATTTTACAGGCGATTTATTAAAGCTTTTTCTAAAATTACCAAACCTTTGTGCCGACTTCTAAAAAATGATAGAAAATTTAATTTTAATGATGAATGTTTGTGTGCTTTTGAATGATTGAAAGAGAAATTAATCACTGCACCTATAATTATTTCACCTGATCGTGGAGAACCATTTGAACTTATGTGTGATGCTAGTGATTATGCGAGTGGAGTAGCGTTGGGGCAAGAGGCATGATAAAGTTTTCAAAGTCATTCACTATGCTAAGTAAAACTATTAATGAAGCTCGTACTAATTATACCACTACCGAAAGATAAGCATAGCTACGTATTTCGCTTTGAAAAGTTTGACTTTATTTAATTGGAGCTAAAGGTATTGTGCATACAGATCTTTCTGCAATGGCATTTAAATATTTACCGCAAAAGAAGGATGCCAAACCTAAATTGATTAGATGGATACTTTTCCGCAAGAATTCGAGTTTATGATGTTTGATCGAAGGGATCCGATAACCAAACAACGATCATTTATCGAGATTAAAGTATGATAAATTATCTCGAATTTGAGAAGGAAGTTACATAAACTTTCCCCGATGAACAACTTTTACTATTATGGGAAGAAATTTGCCTTTGTGGCGTCGATATTGTGAATTATATTCGAGTGATACGTACCACCCGATTTTAACAAGGTAACAACAAAAATTTAAATATGATTCAAGATTTTATTTTTGGGTTTTGCCTTATCTATATAAACAGTGTAAGAATCTGATTATTAGTAGATGTGTGCCACATGAAGAAACTAATTTAATTATTCAACGATTTCATGATTCTGAATTGAGGTCATTTCGCAATATTAAACCGCTTTTAAGATTTTACAATCCGAATTTTATCGGGCTCACTTTTTAAGGATGTATACAAATATATTAAATCATGCGATCGATGTCGACAAGAGGTAATATCTCTAGAAGAACCGAAATTCCCTCTTAAACTATAATTTGGAAGTTCAAATTTTTGATGTATGGGGATTAGATTTAAGGACCATTTACTCCTTCATTCAAGAAATACATATACTTCGTTAGTTTCGATTATGTCTCAAAATGGATCAAGCTGCTTTACCTAGATGTGATGCTCGAAGTGTTTCAAAATTTTTAAAGAAAATTTATTTTCTAGATATGGAATGCCGAGAGTGATTATAACCGATGGTGGGACTTATTTCAGAATAATCAAATTAGGAAATTGATTGAGAAATATAATATTATTAATAGAATCTCTACTTCTTATCATCCCGACTAGTGCTTTAGCAAAAGTGTCTAATCATGAAATTAAAAGATTTTTGGAGAAAACTATAGATAATCACTAATTAGATTGGTCTTCTCGATGAGATACCGCATTACGCTTATAGGATCGCTTTAAGACCCCTATCGTAACGTTCCTTATGTACCAGTGTTCGTAAGACTCCACATTTACCGCTGAATTGGAGCATAAAGCATATTGGGCGATAAAAGAGTTGACTTTTAATTTGAGAATGCCGGAGAGAAGAGATTTAGACCGAGTGAATTCCGAAGAAATTAGAAATGCATCTTATCACAATGAAAGGATCTATAAAGAGAGAATGAAATTGTTGCATGATCGGAAGATATTGAATGAGAAATTTGAACATGGACAAAATGTTTTTTATACAACACAAGATTGAAATTATTTTTTGGCAAGCTCAAGTATAAATGGTTGGGACCTTTACAGTTGTTGATATTGAGGATCCTGATACTGGAAAGAATTTCAAGGTTAATAACATATTAAAGCCTGGCTTCGACGCATTTCAAGCTAACTGTAAAGAGTTTTTAATGCTGAGTCATCTCGATTAACTGAATGGTTTGTCGGGCTAACGACATTAAACCAACCGCTTTATGGGAGGCTGTCGGCATTATTTTTAGGTTGTGTGTTTTATTTTAAAAAGGGGGTCACCTACCGTAAATTGTCGGCGAATTTTTAATTTAATTTAAATAAATAATTTGAATGGTAGTATTTGGATTAAAATAATTTCTAAATTTGAAAATTTTAAGATATGAAATCAAACTCGATTCACATCCCAAATAGTTTATATAAACGAGCACCGCGTCACAAACCGTGTATCTATCCCGAAGAATAGACACACGGATCGTAATGAGGCTCGATTAAGTAAACTAGAAAGGTTTGTGACATCCGTTTGGTCTCGAACCAATTTTATAAGCCGACAAGTTCCCCGCTAATATGAAAGCATTAAACAGGTTTATATTACCCGGGTTCTAAATTTCTATAAGGGCAAGCCCCTATAGTTAATTACATCTTAAATGACAAGAATCACTTAAGAAAACTCTCGATAATAATCAAGAATTTCGCTCTCAAGAATTTCAAAGTTTAAGTTTTCAAAGGATTGAATTTTGGAATTTCAATTAAATGGAATGGACTGCTCAAATATTTTATTTTGAGATTCAAGGGATGAAAGGTAGGAGAAATCACGATTCAAAGCGAACTTCTAAGAATTTCCCAACTATCATCGTTTTCAAGGTTTGGATTTAGGAAAGTACTAATGTTATCTCGATATTTCAATCTTGCCAATTTTGATTAATTTGACTTATATTTGTATGATAAAATCATACAAATAGCTCAAGATGTGAGGGCTTATGTCGTATCAAACGACTACCCTTGAGTCCTAAGCACGAAGCATGGGCTAATTTACAATTTATTACGATCATGCAAATGCCTAACGAAGAGCCGAGGATTTATGTTGCACTAGGCAAACTACCTCGAAATCCTATGGTTTAGTTATTTAATTTAAGAAATTTTTGTCAAGTAACACTACAGTTTTGCCGATGACGATGTACGTGCCGCCCACCATGCTCCGAGCCCTTGGTTGGCTACAGGTTTAGTTATAGAAGTCATAAATCGTGAGATGAGAAAAGTGTTTTTGCTTGTAGAAAATCTTAATTTCCAAGTGTTTTTTATATTTTATTTAAACAAATCTAATTCCGATTATAACAACACCTAAGTACATCCCACTGCCCATCCTTCCGCATCGTTATTTTTATCTGATTCACTTACTCCTAAGAATTTGCTAAACTCAACCGAATGAGTTCCACACTTTCATTTAGACCGTGAGAAATCCCGTTAGCAACACGTAGGTTACATCATCCGAGGTATTCCCGATCATCCAACAAGACGTTTTAATTTAGTTGTAATTGTAATTTTTGTTCGTTTCACATTAAATTCGAGTCGTTTTATATTTCAAAATGTCAGGCCGCGCATTTTATCTTCAATGACTTTTAATTTAGTTTTGGTTTCATGTAGGGGCTACCCTAAAGGTGTGGGTTATCATGCAACAAATATTGTTTATCATGCAAGAAAAGTAAAGTGCATTTGCACAAAAGTAAATTGCAAGAAGGTAAATTGCAATAAAATAAAAGTGTACCGGGAGTGGGCTCCCGTCATCCTAAGCCGCACTTAAACACAATTTAGAAATTATTAAACAAGTTCCTAGGTAAAGCTAAGGGAAGGGTTATGGTTTTCTACCAAATCTAATCCCATGGGGCCTACCATTTCCTATGGTGTCTGTGTTCTCAGAGCTGAGTTCGAGGACGATTTTCTTCATCAAAGAACAATTAAGTTCAATTGTTCTTATAAATATCCTATCATTGCGGAAGTGTTTAAGAAGAATCTTAAACATCTTTTCAATATTGCTAGAATTGTTTTAAGTCCAAATGAATTTAATTATACAAATGAATTAATCGTCAAGGAATTCAAGGTTTTGTTGTTATCTTACTCGGAAGAATTAAAGACATTTAAATATCCTGCGAGTGAAGTATCACTTCATTTAACGTTCGTTTTAGGGAGTTATGACCACAAAAAAAAAAAAAAGCTTCCGAGGGCAAATTGACAGTCGCTATTGTGATTTAATTTAATTTCATAATCTGGCTTAAATTGGGAATAATGTCTTAAGCTTGCTTTATTTTGAATTTCTTTATGTCTTAAAGATGTTATTTTAATTCAATTTAAATTAACTTTAATTTAATTTAATTTAGTTTAGTTTCAATTTTGATTTAATTAATTGATTTTAATTTTAACTTGATTTTATTATTTAATTTAATTTAATTCGGCTTTAAGCTATTTGATATGAATTAATTTAATTTAATTTGATTCGATTAATTTAATTTGATTTAATTAATTTAATTTAATTTAATTTAATTTAATTTAATTTGATATGTTTTAATTCAATTTTATTTAATTAATTTAATTTAATTTTAAGTTAATTTAATTCAATTTAATTTAATTTAATTCAATTTAATTTAATTTGTTTAATTTAATTTAATTTTTAAATTTAAATTTATTTTATTTTTAATTTTAATTTAATCAAATTTTAAAAGAGTTTAATAATTTAACATTAATTTAATTTAATGATTAAGTCTTTTAACATTTTAAATCTTAAATTTGAATTATCATTTTAATTAGGAATTAAATATTATCGAGATGATTAATTAGTGATTCTTAAATTAAAGAACAAATCTCTTCATATTAATATCCCTATTTAATAATTCCAATTTTATATTCTTCCAAATTTAATCAATTATTTAATTAAATTTTGTTAACTATTTTCTCAAATTGTTTATAGTTTTTACTTTCTTAGTTATTTAAATTTCAATCATCCAAATAAGATTAATATCAAATATTTTACTCTTTAATTTTATTAAGCCTAAAGTTTTAATTAAAGATTAAAATTTTAATTACTCTTTTGCCCCTTCAAGCTTAATGATTTCATAACTCACTAAATTGAACTTAAATGAACTTGAAATTTTATAAGACTTCACTCATATGTTAATAAAGACATGAGAGGAGAAAAATGTGATTTTTCTCATATTTAATTTATTTATGTAATTGTTTTTGTGGAAAGTAGATTTCCAAGGAAAATTTAATAATATGACCAAGGAAAGTTTTTATCCTTAAGAAAATTATGGGACATTCCTAATGACCAGAGACCACTTGGACCAATTTTGGTGATTTTTTGAATCATATTATTTTTATTATAATTATTTTATGTTTTGGAGTATTAATTAATTTAAAAATAAAGTAAAGATTGAAAAATGAATTTTATATTTTTCAAAAATCCCTCTGATATCAAGGAAATCAGAGAATCAATTTTTACAATTTTCTTATTTTTCTTTGATTTATTAGAATTATTTTAGTGGAAATGCTAAAAAATACATTTCTTAATTTTAAAATTACCTTAGTGGCTTTAAAATTTAATATCTCATCAAATGTAATTCTTAAGAAAATATGGGGTTTGTTCCTAAGTGATTAGAATTCAAAATGTGACATTTTAGTGTGAATTTTATTATTTTTGTGATTTTTATTATTTTTTATTTATTAAATTATTAAACAATACAAAAAATCAACTTTAAAATCAAATTTTAATTTTCTTAAATTCCCTAATATCGTAGAGAATTCTGCACCAATTGGGTGAATTTTTGAAAAGTATTTTGAAAGTTATAAATTTTAAAGTTTAAATTGGCTAAATGGCTTAATCAACCCATTTAGTAGGCTAACCAAAGTCTAAATCGACTTCAAATTTTTATAATGGGTTCCTCCGATCCTAAAGTGTCACGAGAGAATCGATTTCAAGTCAATTGGATGTATGATTAGCTCTAATTAATTAGGAAGCTATTTTGGGTGTTTAAGCCAATTAGGTTGTTCCAAGTGAATTAATTCAAAACCTATTTTAGGTCCTCCTGGTCATAAGAAACATCACCAAATTTTTCTAGAATTTAATTCACAACATGCTAATTATCAAATTAAAATACTCAAAATGTAAAGAACTCCGAATTTGAAAAATCAACTTCTCATAGGATGGTCGACTTTGGAAAATTCAAAGAATGTTCCCCACCCGTAGGCTTCAAAAGCCCTATGGTCTCATGCCATGGTGAATTTCTATTTGCATGGAGAATTAAAATACGTGCATAAGAATAAATTATTAAAAATAAAACACTCGATGAAATTAAATGATTTCTTTTCCACATTATTCTCCTCTCGTTCAATTTGTTAAAGAGGATATTTTATTTTATTTTTCCGATTTTTTCATACAAGTTATACATTTTTGAAGTTTAGGGAATTAAATAAATAAGAAAATACCCTAATTTTCTATTTATCCACGCGCGTCATGTCAACCCTGGCAGCCCGAAACGTCGCGTGTCGCTACCGCCATTCGACACCGCCATCCAACTCGAGCTCTCGGGCCTCGCCGTATCGTTCCATCTCCTTGTCCTGGCGATCCCCGCCGTCCTTCCTCGTGTGTATGGAATGGATTCGCATCCGTTCATCGTCCCCAAGCGTCCTCACCCGAGAGCCGTCCACACTAAAACCCTAAGAACTCACTCATTTTCAAATGATTTTCATGTTCTTTGTTTTCTATGGATTCGTCTTAGTATTTATCATATCTATATGGTGATCATGCATCAAATTAAAGCATTTAAAATGGAGAATCTCGAGAAGCCTCCTGGGATGAAGAATTAGCTCATACCTGCTTTCGTAGAAAGTGCTCAACTGGCTGGCCGTGTCACCTTCGATCGGATCCCGCAAGCTTGCAGATGAAGTCTCCCGGTCCGGTGAATTGCCTAGGTATGATTTCACCAAGCTCGATCACAAAGCTTGAGTCCGAGTCGTATGGGTGGCCCCGAGAGGGGCTTTGCCGCACTCCTCCTCGGGTTCATGGAAGGTGTAGGACCAATCAATTTAAGGATTGATCCAATCGTGGAGAAGTGTCCCGGTTTTGAGTGGAATTTTTGCTGAGAAATTGGCTCGTTGGTGGAGATTAGGGCTAATTGGCACCTGGGATCAACTCGCTCTAAGTATGGAGAATGATCTCGAGCAATTTTGGCAGAGTTTCAAAGAAGGTCCGGCCCCGAAGACCTCCCACGGCCGAGAGGGGTGGTGTTTTAATAGGAGAGGGTGGAGGGCCCTCAGTGGGGAGTTAGGGCTCTGGGATCAAATTTCCGGCTTCTTGTAAGAAAGGAATGCATTTACAATGGCCACTCTGGGGATTGGGCAACTCACAGTGAGAATTCCAAGCTCAGGGCCACATGCGAGCTCTCACTGCGGTTTCGCTGCCGTGGTGGCCGGGCCGGCCGTACGTCACCGTTGTCATCGGGGAGGTCGTGGCCGGGGCTTAGTGTATTCAATTGCGTCTATGTAAAGTGGTTGGATCAAAATGAATGTAAGTACAGCTAATCTCTGCTCAATTTTGTCAACCCATGTGTTCTGGCCGGGTTTACCTCTCCAACTTAATTCGATTTTAGGCTGAGAAAGTGGTTTAGGTCACTTAATCAAGGGGGAAGGCCACCATCCAAGTACAATTGCTTAAGCAAGGTTTAGTGGAATCATGGGAGGGCTGGACCCTCTAAGGGAAACAAATGAAAGAGCTCCTCCTCTCAGCTTATCTCTGCCATGAAGTGTCCAGGCTTCATGGCTCCCATGTGGCTCATGGCGATTTCCGGCTCACCTTCGTCGTGTGTTGTTTCATCCTCATGAGAGTTTTAGAATTTTTATAATTTAGGAGTGATTTGATGGGATTTGGCACATGGCTCGATTTGGAACCATTCGATGATTTATTCGAATCTCAGTGGATGATTTTAATCAAGGGTATGATGAGAAGAATATGTCATATGGGCTTGTGATGAAGTTTTGGGCTTTTAGGAAGGTTTAAGAAAATGGGCTTTTGGTTCAAAATAAATTTATGGATGGGATTTTGTGAAGAATTGGGCTAAACAAATGTTGGATTTAACCCTGCTGATGTCTCATGAGTGATCTGCCAAGTCGAGGATTTGGGTTTGAATTTGGGTTGAATTTGGACTTCCTTGGTGAATGGGCCAATATAGGTCAAATTGGGCTAATCCTAAGCTAAATATTGGGCTAGGGTTGAAATTGATGTGAATAAATGTTGGAAATGTTAGTGGGAGTGTTTCAAAGAGGTTTCTGGGCTTGGGTTGGTTTCTTGATTTCTGGGAGTCTGGGTTTATTCGGGTTAGGTCTGGGTTTTTGGCCTCAAAATTTGGCCTTTTAGTCAGTTGAATTTCTGAGTGGGGTTTGGGTCTAAATTTTGGGAAATCAAGGTGTTTCGTTTGTGGGAATGTTACAAAGGTTTAGAAAAGATTTGGGGTTAATCGAGTCAATCGCTATTCTGGTCATGGGTCCAAATCGGCTTTAAGGCCAAAAGTGAAATTGGATCCAAATGTCAATCAAATTAGATTCTGGATTTCAGTCTAGATTGGTGTCGGGAATATTGAATTGTGTTTAGAATTGAATTGACCGTAATTTGGGTCAATTGGCAGGTTTGGTTCGATACGTGTTCACCTGGTGTTAAACGTCAACTGTATTAATAAAAAAAAAGAGGGTAAATTGACAAAATTGGCCCATGGTGCAAACTTGAACAAAATGCAATTGGGAATATTTGGGATTTTCCAAAATTTTCTAGGAATTTTTTTGAATTTTTGGATTTTTGGGTCAAGAGGGGTATTTTGGGTATTTCCGTGGGAGGGTATCGGGAGGTATTCTTGGAATTTTTGGTATTTTTGGCTATGGATGGTCAATTTGAGTGATGTGGAAATGTTCAAGGTTAATTTTGGGGAATTTTGGGTGATTTGGAAATTTTGAAAAGTTCGGGTGATTTTAGCGGCTTGGGTAAAGCAGCGTCCTGGGTCCCGGGTCAAAATTCAAAATTTGGAAAATTGAAGATCGTGTAATTGTATGTGGAATGAAATCATTTTGGCCGAGCCATGAAGTTATATCGTACCCTCATGAGCCATGAAGGACTCATTCGAGGCATCCATTATGTTGTTCCTAACCCTCTTACCAAGGGCTTAGGTTAAGTGACCATCCATGTGAATCACCCACATGAGTCGAGGTCAAGTTGGGTATGCGTGGTTTTAGGAGGTGTGTGAAAGTGTAGTGTGTGTGTAAGACAAACCCTTCACTGCACTGTGCCACCTGTGGTAGTCTCAAGGCAAAAGAGTCTTACAAGAACTCATCCCCTTAAACCTCCACATTTCGATTTCAACCCCAGCGATTAGTGGGTCTATTAGCCAAGTTTGTGGAGTTTGGCAGGAGTTAAGAAGTGGTTTGAATTTCTAAGTGGTGGGTCCCACCTCTAATCCTCTAAGATAGTCAAAGGAAAAGCCTAAGGCTAGATCTTGCTAATTAAAGAGAAGTCGAGAAGACCTTATCAAAAATGAGGTCACCGCAGGCAACCCATATGTATCATTGTGGTGTGTTTTCTTGTTTGTTATAGTTTTGCTTTTAGATAGTTATTTTGGAATCCTAATCGCTCCTAAATAATTTTAAAAATTGATAAATATTGGATCAAATTGAGATATTGGAATATTTCAGGCCAAACAAAGTTTGGTGAAATTTTGACCACTGGCGCCACCGACACCTATGTACAGACTGTATGCTGAACTTCAGGATATGAGCGTCGAGGACACCCAAATCCTGGTGATGGTTATTGGAGTTTAAAATTTTGATTTTTGGTGGTTTTGAGTGGGATCTTCTTCCTTATAAACCCCAAAACTCCATTTTAAACCTCTAACCACCAGAAAAACAAAAACTTCCTTTCCCAATTCGCATCCCATGGATTCCTACTTCATAAAACCCACTTAATCTTGCATTTTCAACCGAAAGAAGTTTATCAGTTTCGAGGCACAGTGATTATTCACCAAGGTGATGATGAAGAGGAGGATTATCAAGGAGAGTGGTTTTATTAATCGAGGTTTGGATAATCCTACTACAAGAGTTGAAGAA
This sequence comes from Papilionanthe hookeriana x Papilionanthe teres, assembly GCA_022702705.1. Taxonomy (NCBI): domain Eukaryota; kingdom Viridiplantae; phylum Streptophyta; class Magnoliopsida; order Asparagales; family Orchidaceae; genus Papilionanthe; species Papilionanthe hookeriana x Papilionanthe teres. Next base: position 133,410,763 of record CM040425.1, on the reverse strand, counting down.
ATAATAAAGAAAAGGTGTTGGGAAGTACTATGTTACACTGCCGCTGTCGTAGTCGTTCCGGTTGTGAAAGAATTGTATGCAAATCTTCACGGGATCAACCGAGGATTCATCTATGTGGGAGGTAGGTTTGTGCAATTCACTCCTGCGAGAATTAATGATCTTTTTATGATTGAGAATGTAGTTATCTGCCACTATTCCAATTTTAATGCAACAAGCGATGATATGAATGAAGTTTATCATTATTTCAACGGATGAAAATGAAGATTGGGAAGTAAGAGACAATGGATATATTAGTTTCCCTTCTGCATCTTTAAATCCGTTGTCAAAGTAGTGGCATTATTTTATTTCAGCAAAGTTATTTCCAACTTTGAAGATTAGTAAAGTAACCAAGGAAAGTGCTATTTTAAATTTTTGTATTCAAACTGGAAAGCCGATTGATATTGGAAATATAATTGTGAAGATCTGTTTTGGAATTGATAGTTCATGGATATAACAATACAATCAGCCTCCACAATACAATCAGTCTTAGGAGTATGGCTAGCCTCTTTCATAGCAGAATAATCCGTTTGGTTAGCAATAGAGGTCATACAGGATAGATGGACAACAAGGTCCGACGATGTTAGACTGGCTGCGCAGGAACTTCTCCATTGAATGTACTACTGTGGCCACTGCTCAGCCTGAATCCTCATCGGTTGCTTCCCTTTGTCAACCGTTGTCACTACACCAGATCTCTTATCATATGCTTTGGTTGTTCTCATTTTCTCTATTTTCTTTGCAGGCTCCATATGCTTGATTAACTCTTGTAATTTACTGGCCTTGTTATGTAGCCTCTCAAAGGACTTTATAGTAAGACCATTAAGCATGAAAGCCACTAAATCGTGGATATTCATAAATAGTATCTTGATTACGTGCTACTCTTGTAGCTGAGGTTCGCACTTCTTGCTTAAGATTCTCCATCTTAGGATGTAGTCGACTAGAGTCTCGTTGGGCTTCTACAGCTCCACAACGAGATCTCCTATAGTAACGTGGTATTGTATCTCGGTGAATCTTTTCACAAACATGTTCTCCATTTCTGTGAATGTCTTTATAGATCCTTTGGGAAGCTCAGCATACCAGTCAAATGCTATCCCTGACAAGCTACTAACAAACTTTCATAATAACAATGCTTCATTCTCTCCTGTGTTGCAAAAACTAGCTTTCAAATGTGTTATATACTGACAAGGGTATTCTATTTCATCGAACGTCTTGAAAGTAGGGAGCACAAAGCCTTTGGGGTATGACACAATATCAAATTCCTTCGGGTAGGGTCAACCTTTGAAATTGATGCCCCACCCTTGGACTGAGCTAAGGCCTCCCAAACTATTGTTCGATCATCTACTTGATATCCTTTTCTGGTGGACTCAGAGCTGAATCTCTCTTTGGAGGTTCATCTTAATTAGCAGAATCGAATTCCCTTCTTTCATCTGTGATATGTATAATTTTAGGTTAGCTAAGTTCAAGAGATGCCACTGGTCGTGACTATTACTGTCCATGTATTGTGGCCATGGCGGTCATGGCGGCGGCCATCTCTTCAATCTTCTTTTCTAGATGACCGGTCTATTCATCTCTTGTCAATATGACCCTTTGAAGCACCTTTGTAGCATTATCTTTACTAGAAGCATCGTGCGCAGATGAAGTGGACCTGGTCTCAGCCACATGAATGTCCATAAATTCCTCTTCCATATAATCTGATGGGTTGTAATCTTCATTATCGACATCTAGCCCTAGTTCTTTTGATAATTCTAAAATTTTAGCTTGGAGCTTACAAACTTTATCATCAACTTCTTTCTCTTTAACTAATTTTAGATCTATAGACATCCCTCGACTATCACGTCTTTCTACAACCAACTCAAAAGCAACAGCGTTGGTGGCAACGGGAATATCAAACTCATGATCTATTTTGTGATCCATAAACTTTTTCTAGTGTACAGGTGTAACAACTTTTAGTTACCACACTTTCCTCTTAAAATTTAACACCTTGAGATGAAGTGTCTCAATAGGGATATCAGAGTGGTGGTGAGAAGTGTACTCCCTAGGGTGCGGACCATGCACAGAGGAAAACAATCATCTCCAACTCTTCCTCTTCTTCTGAAATTCCTTATAATTATCGGCTGACGGTACTATCGGACTAAGCTGGACTTGATTGATCTATTCATTGTGAGTGTTGGAATGACATTAGTAGCATATGTAGTAGTGGTAACGACATCAACTCGTCTTTCCAAACATTGTCTAATGGAAACTCGGACTGCTCTTTCTATTCTCAGAATTTCACATTTCATTTCGCGGGACATTGTACATCCAATTCTCTTGAGGAGCTTGGCAGCAGAACATCCCTCTATCTTAGCCAATTTCTGAAAAACTATGTGGACTCGAGTTGTGGGTGTGGGCCTCTCACTCACCTCATCACGACCATTTGGTAGCGGCAAAGTGGTAACAATCTTGTGGAGACACTCATCTCCAGTGGTATCAAGCAACGAGTGGAACATACTCACTCGAAGGATAGGAGAGGTCTCCGGTAGACCAAGTTCCTCCTTGTGAGCAATCTCATCAATTACTGGCAGAATTGTAGCTTATGCCCTGGCATCTTTTAGAATTTTATGACTACAGTTTCTCCTTTGAGACCAGGTTAGTGGTGGAACTCTAGAGCTAGAATCAATCTCAAATTTTGATGGAGCGACGAGAAAGGCATTATCAGAATTTTCTTCGTATAGAACTTCCTTCCCTTTGACAGATAGGAAAGTAGGTGCGGTGATGACAAAACCAATAGCCGCAGAGGTAACAACTCTCCTAGGCACGGAGTCAACTGACTTGACAGAGGTGATAAAAACCTTCACCTACTTAGCAGAAGGAAAATCTGGGTGGGAGTTTAGGTCAAACTCAGCAAACGGTTCTTGAACTTCAGGGGTAGCAACTTTCATGACAAGGAACGAGGATTTTTCAAGTACGATTTTGAACTCATTGAAGCCAATCCCGAACTGAATCATTGGAGCAGCAAGATGGGCCTCACAGGAAGTGGGTAAGTTACAAGAGAAGGTAAGCGTCAGGTGATCCACTGAAAATTTGATAGCTTTTTACTATTCATTTCATACTTATTTTAGATGATATTGCACTTTAAAGAAAGTGATTTTTCATGATTTCATACATGTACAATGATTTTAGGCCTTTGGAGGAAAAGGAAGTAAAAAGGAGCAAATTTGGAGCGAAAAAGGATAAAAGTGCATTTTATTGAACTAGCGTCGAACGGTGCTTTCACCAGCGATAGACAGCGCCAGTTTACAGAGAGTTAAGGCATTTTGGAGGAATAGTACACCGAACGGTGCCTTATCCAACGCCGAACGATGCCCTATCCAGTGCCAAACAACACCCTTCAAACTAGATTCAATGTATTTGGCCGGATTTTTAAGGGTTGCTTGAGGAAACTCTTGGGAATTCAATTTTGGTTGAATTTAAACACATTTGGAGATAAGTATGGAGAGGGGGGAAGAGAGGAAGAGAAGAGTCTAGAGTTTAGAGAGAGTTTCTTTCTATTTTGTGTAGGAATTTAGGTTTCGTGTTTACTCTTCTAAGGAATGTGAGAGGAGAGGGAAAGTGAAAGATTTCTTCTTCCTTACTCATCTAAAGAGAGAATTGCGTGTTGTTATGAAGAAATAAGTGGAGTCAAAGGAATTCCTTGAGATTCGCTTGGGGAAGAGTTTGAGATAAGTTTTCTTTACTTTACTCTATTTGTATAACGTTGTTTATATATATAAAATTCATGTTTTTTCATCTTTTCCTCATGAGTCTTGAGTAGATTTCTCTGTCTTTCTCCTTTTCATGTAACATGTTGATGTTGTGAAATGAAAATGATGTGCTGATTTATTATGGAGAATTTGTGATGTCCTTTTTTACTTAGAACTTCATTTACTTTTTGATCTAGCCAATTAAATTGTTAATACTTGTTGGAAAACATATGTTCCTAAAGGATTATGAGTTCCACAATAAAAGTAAAGGTCACATTCAATGTCCATGAATGAGAGACGTAGTTCATGGGGATTGAGTGCAAATAAATAGGGAAATATACTTTGATGGACATAGAATTGGAGATTTCAGAGTGATAGGCTGAAATCCTCAATTTGGTTCTAATGTTTAGAAACTGAAGCGAGAGTTAGCCGTCAGGTGAAGAGAAATGGGAGATATGGAGTGAGAGCCAACATCCTCCCAGCCTAACCATGGATTTGGGGACTAAACTTAGGATTAGCCAATTTTCTTTATATGCTGAAATAAAGGTAAAGAATTGGAATGCTCCTATTTGGTAGAATACATTGTATCACTGATCTATGTCACAATAATCATCACATTAAGATTGGAATGGAGGAAGACTCTTTCTTGCAACTGATTTTTATTATAAATTTAGTCTTGTGTTTGTTTAACTTGCTAGAGTCTAGAACGTGCTTTGGTAGAAATAGTAACTGAATCTATTTATCTTTACTTTAAGAATTAAACCACTTGCAATTGTGTTGTGAATCGATTTGTGATTTCTGTGCTACACCATAAAATTAAAGCCTCCATGTGGGATCGATAACCAGGACTCTACTAGAGCCCTGTATTACTTAAGCGATACGTATACTTGCGTTAATGGTGACTCATTATCAAACTAAATCAATATATATATATATATATATATATATATATATATATATATATATATATATATATATATATATATATATATATATATATATATATATTAGAGCATTTGGTGTCTTTTTCACTTGGTTTTTACTGATATTTGTCTTTTGGGTTTCTCTTCGGTGTTCTCTTTTACGGGAATGGCCACTACTCTCTAGTTTATTTCATTTACTTAGTCTCTTTACTTTTGTGGAGTCGACGGATCTTCTTCCCGGGACTCCTTTAACGCATACTTTTTTATTAACATGACGTTGTAGCTCTTCTTCCCAAAATATATATATATATATAAATATATATATATATATATATATATATATATATATATATATATATATATATATATATATATATATATATATATATATATATATATATATGTGAGGGAAGGATGAGGCTCCGGATTTTGTGGAGGTTTCTTGGTGCAATTTTCAAATTCTGCTTTGTTCTTGAAGATGAAAGGAATTCTCTTGGTGATTTGTTAAGATTTAGAGACTAATTCTCTTAGTTTCTTGTCTTTTCTTCTCTTCCTTTGGTTTTTTGTTTGAATTCTTGATTTCCCGGGTTCATAGTTATTTTGAATTCTGGATCTTTCTTAACTTATTGGCTGAGATCTTGAATTATGGCTAATTCTAATCTTCCTTCTTCTTCAAATTATGGCAAATCTTTTGTTGATATAGTTGGATAGGATCAATTTGACAAATTGGTTTTTCCCCAAATTTATCATGATTCGGAAGCTGGTAATGGGGAATGCCATTTTATCAAGAAGGTGGAAAAGAAAGGTGGGAAGCCTGCTTTAAATTTTTTTTTAATCTGAAATTTCTACTCTTGTTGATGTCCATAAATTCACATTAACTGGAAATTTTCAATTCAGGCATCCAAAGATGGAGACTATAAGGAAATGTTTTGAAAATCTTAAATTGGTTAGTAATTGGAAGGTTGGTTTATTTGATGGAAGGAATATCATGATTCAACTATCTAAGGAGGCAAATTATGCCAATCTGTTCTCTAAGAAGTTCATTCTAATTAAAGGAAAATATATGAATATCTTAAAGTGGTCACCTAATTTTTACCCTACTCAAGAGGCTCCTATAATTCCCATTTGGTACAGGCTTCCAAATTTAAAACTTCAGTTTTTTAACCATTAGGTTGTATATGCTATTGGTACAGCTTTGGGGAGACTTCTTAAGTTGGATATGTCCACTTTTCAATTAACTAGGCCTTCCTTGCCTAGGATTTTAATTAAAAGAGACATTAATTTGCTTGATGTGGATGAAATTTGGCTAGGCTCTCCTCACAATGGATATTGGCAGCCTATTATAATGGAGCAAAAACCAGTTTACTGTCATAATTGCAAAATGTTTGGTCATTCTAGGGAGTCTTGTTTTAGGCTTCATCTTGAACTTAAACCATCTTCTGCCAAGAATTCTAAAACTGTTGCTAACACTAGCTCCTTACCTTTGAAAGCTTCTGGGGCCCCTGATTCAAATATTCAGGTTTCATATTCTCCATGTGTTGCTAAACCTCCAATTATTATATCTATTGCTGAAGTTGCTCCTCTTGAAGCAGCTACTGATCTTGATAATATTGAGGTTGTTACTGATCTTCTCAAAGCTCAAGATGTTGTAATGACTGAAGTTCCATTTAATGTTCTGGTAGAACAGGATAAAATTAATCTTAGAGAGTCTGCTGAAGTTACTGAAATACATGCTTCTATAAATGATTATGCACTGTTACCAGAATCTTATCAATCTATGGAAGTGCTTCCTAAGGCTGTACAATATCCTGTAGCACATGCTATACCTCAGGGAGATACTGATCTTATTGTTTATGCTTTAGAAACAGCTAATAAAGAGCTAAATTAAAACTGGGTAGTCCAAAATGCTAGAAAAAAGAAGAAATCCTTGGAATTAAGGAATTTATCTTAAGATAACATTATTCCTTCAAAATTTTCTGATTCTTCCTTCTATAGACTTACTAGAGGAGGTAGATCTATTAGTCATGATTGAATTCCTTTGTTGGAACATTAGGGGAGTGGCCAACCCTGGCTCCCTTAATAGGTTATTAAACATTAACACGGTAATAAGCTATGGGTAATTGTTCTTTTAAAACCTTTGGTTAAGACCAATTTTGACAAATTTACAAAGTATTTGGTTGGTTATATTTTTATAACCAACTGTTCTAATAAAATCTGGATGCTGTATAGAAAGAAATTGAAAATTGATGTTATTCAAGATCATCGTCAATTTCTTCATGTTCATTTTGAATTGGACTAGTTTAAGGGCTTTGAATCTTTTATTTATGCTTCCTCCTCTTCTGCTGGAAGAGCTGAATTATGATCTCATTTATTTCTTATTAGTCAAAACATAAATGAAGGATGGATTGTTGGAGGTGATTTCAATTGCTTTGCTCATCCAAGTGAAAAGAAAGGTGGAAGAAATCCTAATCTTCAAGCTATGTTAAATTTTTCTGATAATATCCAATCTGCAGCATTATTTGATCTTGGATTTGAGGGATCCCCTTTTACATGGAAAAGAGGTTCTATTCTTGAAAGAATTGATTGAATTCTAGCTAATAAATTATGGCTTGAATTGTTCCCAATTTCTAAAGTTCATCATTTGGCTAGATTGTGATCTGATCACTCAGCTTTGTTGATTAAGTTTTCTGTCTTGCCTGAGTCTAACAAAGGTAGTTTCGGATTTCTAAATGTGTGGTCTACACATCCTAATTGCTACAACATTATTGAGAATTCTTGGAATGCTCAAGTTAGTTCTTCTTATGTGAATCCTCTTCTGAAATTATGGCAGTTACAAAAAAGGCTGGCTAAAGCTTTAACTCATTGGAATTGGAATGAATTTTGGAATATTAAATATAATGTGATTAATGCAGAACGTGTAGTAGCAGAATTAGAGGTGGTTGTTGAGGAAGGAAGGGAATCTGAACAATCTTTTTTGGAAGCTAATGATAAGTTACACTATGCCTTAATGCAGGAAGAATTGTTTCTCAAACAAACAACAGTTGCTAATTGGTTTCTTCATGGTGATCGAAATTAAAAATTCTTTCATGTTGTCATCAAGTATAGAAAATCACTAGATGCTATTTTGAAAATCAAATCAACTAGTAATAAATGGTGTCTAATCCTAAAGATATTGCAGAAGATATGGTGCCTCATTTTCAACAATTGTTTGCATTCAAGCCTACTAATTCTTCCTTGTTTGATTCAAAGCATATGAAATCTGATATTAATCCTGCAAATGGGTATAAATTGACTGTGGTATCTGATGAAATAGAAATCTATGCAGCCATCAAATCTATGGATGGTAATAAAGTAGCTGGTCCAGATGGATACACACCACAATTTTATAAATCATTTTGGAATATTAGCAAAGTGGATGTAGTTGCATCTGTTAACTGTTTTTTCAAGGTTTTGATCTCCCAAAGTACTTTGTTTTTTCTTCAATTGCATTGATACCTAAAGATAGAATTAAAACTACTTGGCATGATTTCAGTCCAATAAGCTTAACTTCCACTTTTTCTAAAATCATTAGCAAAGTTACTGTTGCAAGATTACAGCCTCTGTTGGAAAGTTTAATTTCAGATAATCAATCTGCATTTATTAAAGGTAGATTCATTAGTGATAATGTCCTGTTAGCTCAAGAGTTGAAAGCTGATATAGATAAACCTTGTAGAGGCTCTAATCATATAATCAAATTGGATCTATCTAAAGCTTTTGATTCCATCAGTTGGTCTTTCATTATCAACGTGCTTTCAACAAAAGGTTTCAGTCTTGATTTTTGTAATCTGATATCTAGATGGCTGAAGAATAATTATTACTGTGTTTTTCATAATGGTGGAAGGCATGGATTCTTTAAGGCTGGTAGAGGTATTAAACAAGGATACCCCTTGTCTCCATATATCTTCATCTTGGCATTTGATTATTTTTGAAGATTGATTAATTAGACTCAACTTGATCATTCTTACGCCCAGTTTCAGCATAAGTCTAATTTTCTGGTTAGTCATCTTGCATATGCAGATGATGTAATCATCTTCTCTAATGGCAGCAAGTGTTCTATAAGATGTATGATGAAGATATTTAGGAACTTTGAGGATATTTCTGGGATGACCTTTAATAAAGATAAATGTAAATTTCTTGCAAGCTCTAAAATTACTATGAGGAAATGGATTATTGAAATCATTGGTTTTAAGAAAGCTACTTATCCTCTCCTTTACTTAGGGTTCCCTTTAATTAAAGGCAGGAGAAAACTTTATCACTATGATGATGTGGTTGCTAAGATATCCTCTCAAATTCAATGTTAGACCAATACATTTCTATCTAATGGTGTAAGGATTACTCTTTTAAAAAGCATTTTGACAACATTTCCTCTTTATACACTTCAAATGGTGAGAATGAAGAAAAGCACTCAGAGAATGTTGTCTATTATCTTCAATAAGTTTTTATGGGAAGGTCAACATAAGCAATTGCACTGGTGCAATTGGGATAAATTATGTAGGCCTTTTGCAAGTGGAGGTTTGGGCTTTAAAAGCTTTCAACATCTTTCCTTTTCTTTTTACTGTAAACAATGGATTAAATTTAGATCAAAGAACTCTCTTTAGGCTAATTTCATGCATGGCAAATACTGTTACAACCAACATCTTGTACAAGTTCAGCCTAAGCTATGGGATACAAAGACTTGGAAAGAGCTATTGAAAATTAAGTTGCAAGCTGAAAAACTTTTTGTTTGGGAAGTTGGTGAGGGAGAAATTGATTTTTGGCTAAATACTTGGCTTTTCAATGATTCCCTTCAAGAGCAATTTGTTAATTCTTCTAATATTCAAAAAATTTCTGATTGTTGGACCAATAATAGTTGGGACATTTCTAAATTCATAAATTTTGCTAACTTGGAGACTCAAGCTAAAATACTATTCATCCCAATCTAGCCTTCTAAAAAAGACAGAATTATTACTAAAATTCTAGTGCTCAGAGTCTCTCCAAATTTATTTATCATACATCTTTTAATTAGTCCAAAAATGATTGGGGATAACAGATTGGGAACATATTTTTATCCCCTTCTATATCCTTCTTTTGTTGGAGATTATTCAGAAAATTCTTGCCCACTGATGATATACTAAAACTCAAAGGTATTCGTGGTCCATCTATTTGCCAATTTTGCTTCTCTAATGAGGAATCTATCAATCACCTTTTCTTGAATTGCCATGTTGTGAAAGACATTTGGGCTTCTATTTTAAACCATATTGGACTTATTTCTAAATTATGTCGTTGAATTAACATTGATTCATGTGGCTTGATTGGTAAGGTTCAGCATCATTTTATATTCCTTTAGTTATTTTCTAGTTCATATGGTTGCCAAGAAATGATGTTATTTTTAATGGAAAGATCTTCTCCTCTCAATCCATTGTGAAAAATTGCTTAACTTATGTTCATAAGCTTAGTACATACAAGATCAACTCCAGCAAACCTGCTGCTACTTTTAACAGAGTTCAATTGATTATTTGGAGGAAACCAAGTATTCCTTGGGTCAAAATTAATACTGATGGGGGCTTTAAATTTCCCGATGCTGGAATTGGTGGACTTTGTAGAAATTATAATGGAAACTGTTTATGGTGTTATTCAGCTCCACTTGTTTCTAACTCTGTCTTTGAAGCTGAATCATTGGCTGTGCTATGGGGGCTAAAAATTGCACTTAAACTAAACCATTCCTTCATTCACATAGAAATGGATTCCTTGCAATTACTACAGATCTTTCTGCATCAAATAGTTATTCCATGGGACTTACAGATTTGGATTAATAATATATTCAATCTTGCTACTTCCTTAAATATAATTTGGAGCCATATCTTTAGAGAAGGGAATAAACCTGCAAATTGGCTAGCTTCAAGAGCATCTCTTACTAAAGAACTCTTTCGTAGTTCTTTTCCTCCTGATTTTGTTTTTTCTCCTTTTAATGATTTTAGTTCTCTTTTACATGGGGATTTGATAAATATACCACATGTTAGATGTAAAGTTTTAGCTAGAGCTTAATAAAGATATCTTTTTTGCTGAATATATATATATATATGAGTTCATTAATTTTTGCAAATTAAAAAAGTCGCACCAAGATTTTGGTGTCATTGTCGGGGTGGTAAGGTAAAAAAGATACAGTAACAAAAGGTAACTGTTAAAATTTAATTTTTTAGTATTTGAAATCTTATATTTGAATTGCAAGTCATAATTGTGTGTGTATGTTTATTGTTAGTGTGATTATTATTTTTGCATGCATAGTATCGTATCTATAGGTTTAGTGTCTTACGCTTCTGAATTATAGCGTACTATTAGAAAAATTCAAAAACAACAAAAACAATCTGTAAATCTTCATAAAATGGAGAACAACCTAAAGAATCAAAACAAAAATATGCTAAGTCCTTTAAGAGATTATGTTAATCCTATAACATATGAAATTCACTTAACTATTCAAAATCCTGATGTTGTTGCTAATTTATTTGAGCTTAAACTTGTTATTATCCAAATGGTACAGAATAATTAATTTGGAGGAACACTTAATGAAGATCCTAATTTACATCTCGCTAGTTTTCTAGAAATATGTGCTACTTTTAAGTATGATGGAGTGTTAAACGACGTTGTTAGGCTTAGACTTTTCCTTTTTCATTAAGGGATAATGCTAAGGTGTGGTTAAATTCGTTAGCGCTTGGATCTATTAGAACTTGTGGGGAGCTTTCACAAAGGTTTCTGTCAAAATATTTTCTTCCTTCAAAAACTACTGATCTGAGGAATGATATCACATCTTTTAGTCAGTTTGATGGAGAATCCATATATGAAGCTTGGGAAAGATTTAAAGATCTTCTGAGGAAGTGTCCACACCATGCTTTACAAGACTGGCTAATAATTCAAAACCTTCATAATGGATTAGTGGGATCTCTGAGATCGATTATCGATGCTGCTGCTGGTGGATCATTGATGTCAAAACCTTTTGATGAAGTATATTCGTTAATTGAAGAGATGGCTCCTAATAATTTTCAATGACCCACTGAGCGGGTTAATCCTAAGAGAGTAGCTTGTATTCAAGATTCTAATCCGATAACTATGATAGTTTCTCAAATTGCTGCACTTTCTAAGAAAAATAGATCAATATGAAACGAATTATTCTCCAACACCCCCAGTGTTAGAAGAAAATTCATCAGGATAAATGATAAACTCTAAAATATCTTATTAAACCTTGAATGTCATAAACAACAAAGATAATAATCCTTATTCAAACTATTATAATCCTAGTTGAAGGAATCTCCCGAACTTCAATTGGAATAACACCAATGTCATTGTTAATCAACAATGGGGAAATAATCCTATGAATCCAGTTGGAAATCTAAACAACCAAGGAAATACCAATTATAGACCTTCTTATCCTTCTGGTTTTAATAGTAATCAACAATTTAAGGGAAAGAAGTTGTCCATTGAAGAAATGATTCTGAATATAGGTAATCAAATTCAAGTTCAAAACATTGCAATGAAGAACATTGAGAATCAATTGGGACATATTTTTAATGTGCTTAATAATATACCTTCTGGGAATCTTCCTAGCAATGTTGAGATCAACCCAAAAGATCAAAACAAAGAGCAAATTAAGACTATTTAATTAAGGAGTGGGAAAGAGTTAGAACCAAAAGTTTAAAAAGAAGTCGAAGTTGAAAGAGAGGAAGTGAACATTGAGAAAGGTTCTAATAAGATATATCCAGATGAATATCCGCTAGAACCAATGAAGATAACTGTTGAAAAACCACCTCCTCCTTTTCCTCAAAGACTAAAGAAACAGAACTGGGATAACAGATTTACAAAGTTTTTAGAAATTTTTAAGAAATTAACGATTAATATTCCCTTTGTTGAAACATTAGAGCTCAAGACTGTTGCACTTAGCAATGAGTGTAGTGCAATTATTCAAAAAAAGCTTCCTAAAGTACTTAAAGACCCAGGCAGTTTCAGTATCCTAGGTGCTATAGGTGAGCAATTTTTCGGAAGAGCTTTACTTGATCTTTGAGCTAGTATTAATCTTATGCCTTTATCAACTTTCAAAAAATTGGGAATAGGAGAAATTTCACCTACATCTATGACTCTTCAACTGGTTGATCATTCTATCATTTATCCTAAAGGAGTTGTGGACGATGTATTAGTAAAGTAGATAAATTTATCTTTCATGTGGACTTTATTGTATTAGATATGGAGGAAGATAAATAAATTCCAATTACTTTGGGAAGACCATCTTTGCTACTTGGAGAGCTATTATTGATGTTCAAAAAAGATAATTAACTATGAGAGTCAATGACCAAGAGGTAACTTTCAACATTCTGAAATTTATGAAGTACCCTTCAACTGAAAAAGATTATGAGTGCTATCGAATGGAAGTCCGCTATTATTTGAGAGAAGATCATTTTAAAGAAGTATTTGAAGAAAATTTGGAACGTGAGGATGAATTTGAATGTGAAAATGAAGATGATTTGGATGATACGAAAAATGAAAAGTTTGAATTTGTTCAAGATAATTTTGAAAGATTGGATACTATGGAAAATGGAGATGAAAGTTTAATTCCATCTATCATTAAACCCCCTGAACTTGAGTTGAAAATTCTTCGTAATCATTTAAAGTACATGTTTTTGGGAGAATCATCTACTTTACCAGTCATTGTATATTCAGATTTGAATTAATATCAAGAACAAAAATTATTAGAAATCTTAAAAAGATATAGAAAGGCTTTTGTTTGGTCCATAGCTGATATTAAAGGACTCAGTCCTTCGATCTGTATGCACAGAATTTTGGTGAATGAATAACACAAACCAAGAGTTGATCCACAAAGGAGGCTGAACCCAATAATGAAAGTAGTTAAAAAAGAGATTTTAAACTGGTTAGATGCTGGAATTATAAATACTATATCTGATAGTGTTTGGGTGAGCCCAATTCATTGTTTTCCTAAGACAGGAGGAGTGACTGTTGACATAAATGATCGAAATGAAATTATACCGACAAGACAAGTCATTGGTTGGCAAATATGTATTGATTGAAGAAAATTAAATGCCACCACCAGAAAAGATCACTTTACTATACCATTTTTAGACCAAATGCTAAACAGACTTAATGAACACAAGTAATATTACTTTCCAGATGAATATATTGGTTATCACCAAATACCTATTGCTTTTAAGGATCAAGAGAAGACTACATTTACTAGTCCTTATGGAACTTTTGCTTTTAGAAGAATGCCCTTTGGATTATGTAATGCACCTGCAACATTTCAAAGATGTGTGCGTCATTTTTAGCAAATTAATTGATGATGGGATAGAAGTGTTTATGGATGGTTTCTCAGTATTTGGAGATTCATTTTATGCATGCCTATGCAACTTAGAAAAAGTTTTAGAGTTATGTGAAAGAACAAATTTAGTCCTAAACTGGGAAAAGTGTCAATTTGTGGTTACAGGAGGAATTGCGCCTGGGCATAAAATATCTAAATTCGGCATGAATGTAGATCCTACGAAAATTCAAGTTATAGAAAAATTACCACCTCCAACAATTGTGAGAGGGGTAAGAAGCTTTTTAGGACATGTAGGAATCTACAGGCGATATATTAAAGATTTTTCAAAAATTTTTAATCCTCTATGCCAACTTTTCGAAAAAGATAGAAAGTTTAATTTTAATGATGAATGCTTAAAAGCCTTCGATCTATTGAAGGAAAAATTAATTGATGCCCCTATAATAGTTTCACCTAACTGGGTGAAACCATTTGAATTAATGAGTCATGCTAGCGATTACACTATTAGAGTTGTTTTAGGGAAAAGACATGACAATATGCTCAAAGTTATATACTATGCTAGTAAGACTCTTATTGATGCTCAAATTAATTACACTACTACTAAACGAGAGTTATTAGTGATTGTATATGATTTTGAAAAATTTGTATCTCACTTAATTAGAGCTAAATGTATAGTGCATACTGATCATTCTGTTATTAAATATTTAATGAACAAGAAGGATGCAAAACGAAGTCTGATTCGATGGATGCTTTTAATGCAATAATTTGACTTTGAAATCATTCATAGAAAAGGGGTCGATAATCAAATAACTGATCATTTATCTAGACTTGAACAACCTAATTTAGATGATTTTGAAAAATAAATCACTGAAACTTTTCATGATTAGAAATTATATAATAGTATTGAAGGAAATTTATCTTGGTATACTAATATTGTGAACTACATCATTAGTAATATATTTCCACCTGATTTAACAACGCAACAGGAGAAAAAATTTAAGCTTGATGCTAAATTTTATTTTTAGGATGATCCTTATCTGTACAAGCAATGTAAAGATCTTATTATTAGGAGATGTGTGCCTTATGAATAAACTGAAAAAATTATTCGAGAATGTCACGGTTCTGAATTTGGAGAACATTTTGGAATTAATAGAACTGCACGTAAGATTTTGTAATCTGGATTTTATTGGCCTACACTTTTCTGAGATGTTTATAGAATTATCAAAACTTGTGATCGATTTCATAGAATAGGCAATATATCTAGAAGAAATAAAATGTTTCTTACTTTCACTTTGGAAGTCAAAATTTTTGATGCATGGGGATTAGATTTTATGGGACCATTTATTCCTTCATTTAGAAATATATATATATATATATTGATTGTTGTTGATTATGTATCAAAGTGGATTGAGGCAATAGCTTGACCTAGGTGTGATGCTAAAAGTGTTTCGAGGTTTTTAATGAAAATTATTTTCACAAGATATGGAATGCCTAGAGTAATCATCACTGATGGAGGATCCCATTTGAGAAATAATCTGATTCATAGATTGGTAGAAAAATATAATATTATGCATAGAATCTCTACAACTTATCATCACAAAACTAATGGCTCAGCAGAGGTATCAAATCGTGAAATTAAACAAAATTTGGAGAAAGTCATTAATCCTGAGAAATTAGATTGGTCTGCTAGAATAGATATTGTTTTATGGCCATACATAACTGCTTGTAAAACTCTTTCAGGAATGTTCACTTATAGATTAATCTTTGGAAAGACCTGCCATTTGCCAATTGAATTGGAATATAAAGCATATTGGGCGATAAAGAAATTGAATTTTAATCTAAAAGATGCTGGTGAGAAGAGACTGTTGCAATTGAATGAATTGGAAGAAATGAGAAAGGAATCATATGATAATGATAGAATATATAAGGAGAGAAGAATGATATGGCATGATCGAAAGATTGTCAAAATAGAATTTGAACCAGGACAAAGAATTTTACTATACAATAAAAGATTGAAATTATTTCCTGGGAAACTGAAATCAAGATGGACAGGACCTTTCACTGTTGTAAACATATATCAGTCGGGAGCTATGATTATCAAAGACCCTAAATCAGGAAGAATATTCAAAGTTAAAGGTCAAAGATTAAAACCATATTTTCAAGGCAATAGACCTAATAAAAGAGGTTTTAATGTTAGATTAACCTGAATAACTGATAGTTATGTTGGGCTGACGATGTTAAACCAAGCGCTTTGTGGGAGGCAACTCACAGTTATTGAGTGTTTGCTTAGTTTTATAAGTTATTTGTGTTTGATTATTACTTAAAAAAGTTTTATTCTTCCTTAGTTATCAATAATAACGTTTAAGAAATAAATCGAATCAAAATTTGAAAAGAATTTAAATGAAGTGAGGTTTGGCGAAATTTGAATAAGCGTCGAATTGCGTTATCAGCGCCACTGTTCAGAAAACTTTTTCTCATCTTTAAATTTGAGTTTAGGCGGTTTTAGGTGGAAAATCTTCCATTAGAACTCCCAAAAACTGCCCCTAGACTTAGGAACTGCCAAAGGAACGAAGAGGAAGACCCAAATTCTTGTCCAAATTGATTCCAACTCGATGGAAACTTCAAGATTTCAAGTGTTCAACCGTAGAAAGTTCGTAAGTTTTTAACCGCAGTGGCTATTCAACAAAAATATCTTAAAAATGAGATTAATTAAGGAGTGAGGTTTTGTAAATTAAAGTACAAATTCTCCTACAACTAAAATTGATGAAATTATTGTTCAGAGATGTTGAGAAGTATTGTGTTATACTACTACCATTGTAGTTGTTCTGATTGTGAAGGAATTTTATGCAAATCTTCATGGAATCAACTAAGGATCAGTATATGTGCGAGGGAGGTTTGTCACATTTACTTCTGCAAAAATTAATGATTTATACATGATTGAGAATGTGTCAATCTGCCACTATTCAAATTTTGCCCCGACGAAGGACAATATGAATGATATATACAGATATCTGATGGACGAAAGTGATGAATGGGAGAAGAGATAATATGTATGCAAGTTTCTCAACCACATTGTTAAATCCTACATCGAAACACTTACATTATTTCATATGTGCAAAATTGCTAGCAACAATGAAAATCAGTAAGGTAACTAAGGAGTGTGTTATTATGAATTATTGTATTCAAATGGGGATGCCTATTGATGTTGGTTTGATAATTGTTAAGTCTATTTTGGGATTGATCGTTCATGGATCAAAGTATGGCCTTGAAAATCCTACCACCATATTTCTCCTCCGCAGTCAATCACAAGTGCCATATGAGAACTAGGAAAGAGTACTTCTACCTTGAAAGCCTATAGACCCAGCAGATGCATATAGTAACCAAACAGTTGGTGATATGAATGACATGAGCATTAATGAAGATCAACTTAGAGTTCAGCACCTATTCCTCTTTATTTTCCTGAAAGTTCACATATCATCTTAAAGAAATTAAGATATTGGAGAAGGAAGTACAAGATCTGATGAATGTAACCAACAATCTTTCTGATCTCTTTGATCATCTGGATTGGAGAATGAAGGAATACTTTGATCATTTTGTATATATTAAAGGAATTTTGATGCGATTGATGAGAAGGAAAGGATGGATTGAAGATGAATCTACTGAAGAATTTCCATTTCATCCATTCTACAATTTATTTATTCATGCTTAATAAATGGGAGATCTTAGAATTGATGATAGTTTTAAGGAAGAATGAAAACTTGATTATTATATTTCTATGTTTGTGTATCATATTACTATGCTTTGCTTTTATTTATTTGGCTTGAATTTTATATTTAGACATGCTTGTTTGTTTAGTTTTCAGTGTTATTATGTTGTGGTTGTGTGCGATGATGAATTGTAGATTATATGGCTTGATGATGTGTAATGTTTAGTGTTATGTGTATATGTCTGACACATGGATTTTATATATGAAAGTAATGTTTTGTGTTGTTTGTGTTAAAAAATATCATTTGTCATGGCTTTAGAGTGCTAATCAATGCTTAATTAGACTAATTAGACGTTAGAGGAGGCTTGAAAAATCAAAATTGCAAAATAAAGTCAGAAGCTCAGTTTTTTGAACTGGCATCGAACGACACTGTCACCAGTGTTGGACAATGCCAAAAGTCAGAGAGTTTGGCCATTTAAGCAGAAAAATGCACCGAACAGCGCTGCTGCTAGAGTCATATGGTGCTCCAATGGAAAAAATGCCCAAAACTCCAAATTCTCACGATTTAACCCTGGGACCCGCCATTTTTTCCAAAACCATCATATTCTACCTCCATCCAAGGCCTATTTTCACACCTAGGTCTTACTGGCATTTGGATTTGAAGTCATTTCATGGCCGGAGAAGTTCATATTTCATCTTCTCCTAGTCAGAGCTACACTTTAACCTAAAATTTTTTTATTTTGACCATAGAAATCTCCTACATTATGAAGATTTGAAACTTTAAAGTTTTTGGAGAAACTTTGGAGATTTTTCTTGAATTTGAGTTCTTATCTTTTTAAATTTACCTTGGAGTGCATTGGATTTTAATTTTAAAATTGATTTGAATAAATTTGGTATTTTTAGACAAATGGCTTCAAGAATGGCTAAGGGGAAGAGGAAATTTGAATATGATGAAAGTAAATTTGTGATTTTCAAAGCTTATTCATGCTTTAGTATGTTTCTTAGTAATAAAAAATGTATTCAAGATTGAGATTTTGAAAATCCTGGAGGTATGCTTGAAGAACTTATTGCTAATCGTCAAAGGGAGATTTTCTGTTATTTTACTACCGAAGCAATGCTAGGAATTGTTAAAGAGTTTTATGCTAATTTGTATCATTCTAAGAGTGAATACAATCTAGTTAGAGGCCAAATAGTTGAATTCACCCCTGCCAGCATAAATGCATTTTATCAATTAAGAGCACCTTTTTCTTGTGAATATGAAAATTTTCCTATTACAAATGAAGCATTGGATATTATTGTGAACTTTTTTACTAATTAAAAGGGGAATGGAAGATTAAGAAAATACTAAAAGTTAACTTCCCCCTTTCTAGTTTGAATCCTTTGTCGAAAGCCTCACATTATTTCATCTCTACAAGACTTTTGCCTACCAACCATTATAGCGAGGTTACAGTTGATAAAGCTGTGTTGAATAACTATATTCTAAACATGAAGAATATAAATATTGGGGCTATTATTCATAAAAGTATTTTGACAAGTTCAAAAGGAGAGACTACAAGAGGACTAGGACACCCCAGTCTGATTCAGGCTTTATGCATTCAGTCAAGAGTAGTAATCGAAGATAATGATGTAGTAGTCCATCCCCTGAAACCCATTACTAAAGTAAATTTGAAAACATATGAAGCCCAAGTGAGTTGGAAATGAAGTAAGCTGATGAGCATTCTTCTAGTCATGATAGACCATCTACATCTAGGGAGCCTACTCTGCATGATGTTATGGATCAGTAGGAAAGGTTGAATACCACTGTAGAGAGACTAGAAGTAAGGAACAAAATAAATGATAATTATCAAGTGCGGTGGAGAGAATATGAGATAGCTTATCATGACTCACATATGACATTTTTCAGGGGAGACACTAGTGCTGTATTTCGTACTTACCCTGAGTATACTCCATACTAGCCCGAAGAACCTGATGATGGTGTAGCTCCTACGGAAGATGAAGATTGGTAGTTTGTGTATTTTTATTTTTTTTTCCATTTAACTTTGTTATGTATTTGTGTTTTGTATTTGTGATGTACCTGAGACTCCTTATGATTTGTATATGTAATGTTATATTTGTATTTGGATGTACTTGTATTAGACTTTATTGTTGATTTGTGATGTATGTGATATGAAGTAGAGTTTTCATGTGTTTGGTTTGATAGTTTAATTTGTGATAGTAACAGTTGGATGTTAGTGTTATGTGCACTGTTTATACTAAATGTTTTTAAACTTCTTCTTTATAAATTTCTAACCCATATTTGTGTATAGAAATGCTTCTAATATTTCAGGCCTATAATTCTACTTTATGTAGAAAAACCTGCTTAAATTCAAAGGTTTGAAAAGACCAACATATTGATGTATGAGTTATAAATTTATATCTTTTCTTTCTTCCATGTTAATTATATTAAAAAATCTAAGTTTGGGGAAGGGAAAGAATTAACATTTAATTTTTCTCGTTTAAAATTATATTTAAAATTAGTAAAATGATTTTCTGTAATTGAACTCAATTTTAAATAACTGTATTTTGATTTTATTCAAGTATTTTATAAAGTTGAATGAAAGTATTTGGTAATGAAAAGAAATTTTGTAAAGTAAGATATTTGGTATAAGAGAATAGGACTATAGTGAATTTTTCAAAGTAAGAAAAATTGTATGTTTGAAAAATTAAGAATTTTAAAATTTTATGTGATATGAAAGGATTAAGACTCTATGATGAATCATTAATAATCTTAAGAAATGCCTATAGTTAGGGTGAGAAGGGTGAAGTTCAAAATCATTAAAGGCTATCTAGATATAGTAATCCTCACTAAAAAGAAAAGAAAAGAAAAGAAAAGAAAAGAAAAGAAAAGAAAAGAAAAGAAGAAAGCAAAAGAAAACAAAAGAAAAGAGAAGTGAGGAGATGCTTGAGGAGATGCCTTATCAAAAATTGGCTTCACTAGGACCTACCTAAAGGGAAAAACTTAATTACTTTCCTGAACTTATATGTATGGATTAGCATCTTTACTAGTAGTGTTCTCATAAACTTCTTTTAATGTAATACTTTTAAGTGTCTTAATAGGACAATCTATAGTAATTTTTGAAATAAATAGAAGGCTAGAGCTCTTAGACCTGATTACTAGATAATCTTACACCTGCAAAATTTACTTGAATTATTCAAAGATCTTTCTGAAAAATTTTACTATTGTACTTATCTAAATCAAAATTATGGTGTTCTAGAAAGTAAGTTCATTACAATGGATCATTATTTTATGTATTAAGTAAAATTACTTGAGGACAAGTAATAGTTAAGTTTGGGGGATCTTGATCCACTGAAAATTTGATAGCTTTTTACTATTCATTTCATACCCATTTTTGATGATATTGCACATTAAAGAAAGGTATTCTTCATGATTTCATGTAGGTACAATGATTTTAGGCCTTTGGAGCAAAATAAATCTAAAAGAGAAAATTTTGAGCGAAAAAGGACAAAAGTGCATTTTATTGAACTAGCGCCGAACTGCGCTGTCACCAGCGCCAGACAACGCCATTTTACAGAGAGTTACGATGTTTTGGTAGAATAATGCACGGAACGATGCCCTATCTAGCGCCAAACAGCACCATATCCCAAATTCAAACTAGATTCAATGTATTTGGCCGGATTTTGAAGGGTTTCTTGAGGAAACTCTTGAGAATTCAGTTTTTGGCCAAATTTAAACACTTTTGGAGCCAATTTTAGAGAAGGGGGAAGATAAAAGTTTAGAGTTTAGAGAGAGTTTCTTTCCATTTTGTGTAGGAAATTAGGTTTTTTGTTTTCTCTTCTAAGGAGTATGAGAGGAGTGGGAAAGTGAGAGATTTCTTCTTCCTTTCTCATATAAAGAGAGAATTGTGTGTTATTGTGAAAAAAGAAGAGTATTTAAAGGAATTCCTTGAGATTTACTTGGGGAAGAGTTTGAGATAAGTTGTATTTACTTTATTCTATTTGTATGACATTCTTTTTATATATAAAATCCATGTTTTGTCATCTTTTCCTCATGAGTCTTGAGTAGATTTCTTTTTATTTCTCATTTTCATACAATGTGTTAATGTTGTGAAATTAAAATGATGTGCCAATTTATTATGGTGAATTTATGATAACCTTTTCACTTAAAACATCATTTACTTTTTGATCTGGTCAATTGAATTGTTAAAACTTATTGAGAAACATATGTTCGGAAAAGATTATGAGTACCACAACAAAAGTGAAGGTCACATTCAATGTCCATGAATGAGAGACGTAGTTCATGGGGATTGAGTGCAAATAAGTAGGGAAATATACTTTGATAGGCGTAGAATTGGAGATTTCAGAGTGACAGGCTGGAATTTTCAATTTAGTCCTAATGTTTAGAAACTGAAGTGAGAGTTAGCCTTCAGGTGAAGGGAAGTGGGAGCTCTGGAGTGAGAGCCATTATCCTCCCAGCTTAACTTTAGATTTGGGGACTAAACTTAGGATTAGCCAATGTTCTTTATACGCTGAAATATGGGTAAAGAATTGGAATGCTCCTATTTGACACAATACATTTGTATCACTGATCTATGTCACAATAATCATCACATTATGATTGGAAAAGCGGAAGACTCTTTCTTGCAACTGAACTTTGTTATAAATTTAGTATTGTGTTAGTTTAACTTGCTAGAGTCTAGAACGTGCTATGGTAGAAACAGTAACTGAATTTGTTTGTCTTTAATTTAAGAATTAAACCACTTACAATTGTGTTGTGATTCGATTAGTGATTTCTGTGCTACACCATAAAATTAAAGCGTCCCTGTTGGATCAATAACCAGAACTCCACTAGAGCCCTATATTACTTGAGCGATACGTTTACTTGCATTAATTGTGTGACTCATTATCAAACTAAATCAATATATATATATATATATATATATATATATATATATATATATATATATATATATATCAAAATCCGAGTTCATTAAATTATGTAAATTAAAAAAGTTGCACCATCGGGGTCGACATCGTGACTATCGAAAGAAAAAGGATTCTGAAAGTTAACGATGGTGTGTAAACACTACGAAAGTGGTTGCTCTGTAAACTAGGTAAAATTTTTTTTTAATGTTTTTTTTCATCTTTGATTTTTATGTATGTTTGTTAAAGGAGTTTTTAAATTTATGGAATATGGTTCGATTTGCTAGTAGTAAAATCGAGCCCGGGAAGTAGAAAAAGAAAGTGAAGTATAAGACCCTGTCTAAGATCCCCTTCACAATGCACATTGCTATAATGATGCTCGTTCACCAACAAACCTATTGGGGTCCAACCCCACAAAATCAAGAAGAATCTTAAATACTCATGAACCCCTCTGTTTAAGGATGATTAAACAGATGTTCCTGAAATCGAGGAGAGTTAATCATACTTTCCCAAGAAATAAATTGGTAAAAGTATGTCAACAAAAGAATAGTAATCTAGTTTTTGAGGGACATGAACATATTACTAATGTATGAATATAATATTTCATGATCTTCATGAAGAGAGAAACTAGTTCCCCAGCGGAGTAGCTAGAAAATTGTCAACTTTTTTTAAAATAGATTCTTTTATTGAAATTATGATTTTAATTTTTGAAAATATGAAATCAAATTGATCTCATATATGTTGTAGTATCAATAATCTAGTGCTTCATTACAAGCCTTGTATCTATCCCGAAGAATAGATACATTGCTTGCTGGTGAGGCTTGATCAGATAAATTAAATAATTCATGACATTCATTTGGTCTGCGAACCATTTATGTTGACCCACAACTTCCCCTACCTAATATGAAATAATTAGATAGGTTTTATATTAACTTAGGGTCTTTAAGTTTCCTATAAGGGCAAGCCCCTATAGTTAATTACATCTTAGATAACCGAAGTCACTAAATAAAACCCTTAATATAGATCAGGAAACATTATTTTCATGACTTCTAAAGGGTAGGCTCTTCAAGAAAACATCGTAATGGGAAATCCAATAGGTGAATGGCTCAAGTTTGGAATAATTATTGTAGGAATCCAAAGAAAGAGAAAGCTATGTGAAAACACAACTCCAAGAAAAAAATCTTATTGTTTTCCCAAACTATTCTATGGTTTGGCTCCAATTTAAGAAAATTTATTTAAGTTTCCATCCTGTCAATTTCATTATTTAGGGCTTACATTCACTTGATATCGATCATGTGAATAGCCTAGAAGATAAAAGGATTTTTGTCATACCGACTGACAACCTTGGAATCCTAAAAAATGAGTTAAGGCTTATATAGCATAACATGGTTCAAAGGCCTAATGAGATAAAGTGAGGAATTATGCTGCACTAGGCAAACTACCTCGAAATTCTATGGCTTGTTGTTTATTCTAAGGAGTTTTGTTATTGAAGATGGTCGTGCTGCCCACTATGAAATGTACTATTCATGGTGAAAATTTGATGAAAATTGATGGATTATATAAGGAAAAGTGTTTTTGAGCTTTTTGAAATTAGATTTATTGAGTTAGGGTTGATTTTGGAATTTATTGTGAATTCTTTTGTAAATTTCAAAAATGGCACCAAGGATGAAAAGGAGCTAGGGAAAAGCTACGTTCGATTTGAGCAAGTTCGTTATTTCAAAAGCTCAGGATAGATACACTGAAGCAATGCAGTTAAGGAAATTAATTCTTATGCGTTGTTTTAAGAATCTGGGACGAAAAGTAGAAGACTCATTCTTTCACAAATAGTGGGATCAGTTTTGTTGTTTTTCAGTTGTTTCTTTTATTTCCATGGTCTGGGAGTTCTATGCCAATCTCTAATATTCAAGATGATGATCTGGTGATGGTAAGAGGAAAGTTGGTAGCGTTTTCACCTGAGGTAATAAAATTATTTTACCAACTGCCATTGGATACTACGTGTTTTTTTGCTAATAACAATCTTACGGAGGAGGAGTTAGATGGGATCATTTCTTCATTAAGTGTTGGAAGAGGATTATGGAAAATTACCAGTGGAAGAAGAGTGACTTTTCCTACATCAAAGATGGATGCCACCGCGAAAGCATGACACTATTTGTTTTCTTATTTTTCCTCTTCTACTCCCTACAAACGATCTTAGGGAAGAAAACAAAGAGAGGGCTACAATAATCTACTGCATTCAGTAGTATAAGCTGATTAATATTAGATCTCTAATTTATCAGGTTATCACCAGTTCTGCTAGAGCTGCCACTACTACAGGTTTGGGATTTACATCCTTAAACTTTTCTTTATGTGAGCAAGCTTGTGTGAAATTTGATAATTGGGAGAAGATTCTACAACATCTAAAGGCCATTACTAGTGTGATTGTGAAATCTTGTTCTAAGCATTCTCTTTATGGTTGGAGAGGATGATTTTCTAGAATTTATGGTGCTTCTACATCTCATGCTTCTACATCCCGTGCATCTACATCGCATGGCAGTTCTACCAATCCATATTCACATAATTAATTGCTGCAAAGGGTGATGGATAATATCAACCATTTTATGGATAAGGTATCAAATTTAAAAAAATATGTAGATCATATTGATACTTACTTGAGAAGCATAGCGATTATGAAGAGAATACTAAACATCTTTTGTGAAACTCATTCGAGGTGATCAGAGTGTAGTATTTTCTTCATATCCATTGTATCCTCATTATGAATCTACTAGTTCATGGGATGATGATGAAGATGAAGAGGATGACAATGGTGACAAAGATGAGTAGTGATTTGATTATGTTTTGTTTTGTATGAAATCTTATTTGTATTGTTGTTTGAACTATTGTGGTATTTTGTTGTTGTGATGGACATTGTTGTTGTGGTTCATTGTGATGAGTAGTTATGTTTTGTGGTAGTAATTATGTGAACTCTGTTATTTTAAATGTACTTTTTTTGTTTGTGTTGAACTTATTCTCACTGCTTTAGGAATTTTAGAATAGAGCTAACTTTCATTTAAAATTTTATGATTAAGTTTCAATTTACTACCATGTATTTTCTTTTTGTTGTAGTTGTGATACTATGTTAGCTTGTGTTATTTTCATTTATATTTACCTCTACTGCATAGAGGTCTTTTGAATCTCATCTATGTTAAAATCAAAATGAAATTTGATCATTTTTACTCATGTTTTAAATTTGTATACATGTATACTTAGGATATGAAAATACATGTAAGCATAATGTTTTAAATTTTCATTCCTGTTTAATATATATGATATGCTAAAATGTTTAATCTTATTAAAACTTTAAGTTTGGGGGGGGGGGGTAGAATGAAAAATCAATTTTCAAAACTTCAAATTTATTTGTTCTCGAATATACTACAAATAAATTTTATTTTTTATTTGAAAAACATTTATGTGTATGAATTTATACTAGGGTAATAAAATTTTGAATATAGAAATGTGTAAGCGAATTTGGTTAAAACTTTTTAGTAACAAAGAAAAATTTGAAGTTAAAAAATTTTCTTAGTGAAGAGATGTTAAATATAGTGTAACTATCTTTAGTATTAGATATTTTATTTTTGAAAAATATAGAAGAATTAGACTTTTATTTTCAATACTTAAATTTCTTTTATTAAAATTAATTTTCAAAAATATTATTATATTTTTAAGTAAAGGATATATATCAGACCTTTGCTTTAGGAAATGAAGAGTGGAATTCAAAATCATTAAATGCCTATTCAGATATAGTAATCCTTACCAACAAACGAAAGAAAAAGAAGGGAAATAAAGTATAGTATGTAACAAAATGAGAGGAGAAGCTTGAGGATTAGTGCCTAATCAAAAATTGGTTTCACATCTGATCTTTTTAATGCATAAGATTTGAGAAACTCCTAAGCTTAAGGATATAATATAGTGATTACAAATCTTTTTAATGAGAAATTTTTAAGTAAAGAAGATAGAATGCCTAAACTCTATATTTGGAAAATCTACAAATATTTTTGAATTTGATAGAATCTCATATTTTCATACTTTTTCACTTTAGAGATTTTCTAAACTTTAAAGTAGTCTCATTCACTAAAGTTTTTTCTAAAATGGAATACTACATTTGTAGAACAAAATTTTAGAATCTCCTAAAGATACTCATTCATATAATTTGCTTATATTGGTTTTGAAAGATTGTAGTGTCACTTAAGGATAATTAACATTTTAATTTTGGGGGAATTTGATATACCTATAATATACAATATTTTTGTACACATTGATATAATTGTTTTTGATGATATTACACTTTAATGGGAAATATTTGTTTGTTTTTCTTACAATATAATTAAATGGACTAAATATGTCAAAAGGAGTAAAATAGATCAAATTTGGAGTTAAATGAAGGAGTTAAATTGAACTAGGGCACCTAAGCGCCCAGGTCTGGCGCCTAAGCTCCAGCAGTTAGAGAAGGTCGCGCCTAAGCATCAGAGGCTCAGTGCTTACGCGCAGGGTAGTTACTTTACAATTTCAAGGAATATTTGGTGAATTTTGAAGGGGTGTTTGAGGCAACCTTTTGTACAAACGTGGGTAACTGTCAAGGGCTCCAAAAGACATTTAAATTTCACTTTAAAAATGCATCTTTTGGAAAGATTCATTGAATATGGACACATTTTGAGAAAATATAAAAGGAATGATTTAAAGAGGCTGAGAAAGAGAGGGGGAGGAATTTGAATTAGTGTTTCTAGAGAGACAAATTATAGTAAGAAGTTGTATGATTATTACTTCGGGTTTATTCACACTTATCTCATTCCTAGTGAAAGGGAAGGTGGTTAGAGATTTCTAAGTAAAAATCCATTATTTTAGAGAGATTTAAACCCTTTAAGGTTTGGTGACCAGTTCTAGGGAGACTTGTAAAAGAAAACAAGCGATTCAATGGAGCTTTAAGAGTTTGGTGGAGAAGAACTTGAGATATGTTTTTATCTTTGTACTTCATTCGGTTTTAATTGAGATTCCTTGTGTTTCAACATGATTTCTAATTTTTAAATTACTTGTTGTTGTATTTTCTCCATGGATTCTGAGTAGTTTTCTTTATCTTTTTTCTTTAAAATGAAATGTAATTAAGTGTTGAATGGAAGTTGTGGAAGTATTAATCTTTAGAGTTGGAAAAAGTTGTGTTGATTTAATCCTTGCACTTCATTTACTTCTTGTTTTAGCCAATTAAGATGTTAACATTTGATGTGAGGACATGTAAGATCATTGTAGGTATTGTCTCAATCATCAATTGGGAGATATCACATGAAATTGTATGAATGAGAATCTAATTCATATAATTTGGTGCAAATAAAAATGGAATTATACTTTGATGAGTGTAGAATTAAAGAATTTTAGGGTGTCAAACTAAAGCCCCTAATTTGGTTCATTATTTTAGGTTTGATGCGAGATGTTAGCCCTCAGGTGGAGGAGAATGAGGGAACACTAAAGTGAGAGCTAGTATCTACCCCACATAACCCGTCATCAAAGCTATTCGAACATTAAACTAGGCCATGTTCTTTATAGCACTCTAGTAAGGGTAAAAAAAAATATTGCTCATATTTGGCACAACACATTTTGAATAATTCCACAAGAGTAATCTTGTACTTATTACTTATTCATGATATGGAAAAATGATATTTTCTTTTATACTTCTTTAATCTTACAAAAAACTCATTATAGTTATTTAATTATTCACTTTATTTCATAATATAAGGAAATACCTAAAGGTTTCACATTTTCAATTTTGTTGTTACCTTAAACTGTTTAGTTGTCTTTTTCTAAATAGATTTTGTGATCTAATTCCTTATAATTTTAGATATCCAAAAATTTCCCCGTGGGATCGATATTTTGAAGCTTAATCAGAAAGTATTATACTACTTAATAACGATATGTATACTTGCGTAGAATCCCTAAATTTGAATATAACTATTTAATTCTTATTTAAATTGAAATCAAGTTTTTGGTGAAATTGTAAAGAAGGAAATTTTATTAAAAATTATATAGAATATTATATCTTGAATATAATTATAAATCATATTACCATAATTCTAAATATCATTAGGGATCGGTGGTCCATGCACCACTCAAAAATAATACAATCTTCGTTTCCTCACCTACCACGTGGTGGTGAAGTTTCCATGTGATGAGGGAATGTTAACCAATTGGGAAAATCAGAAGTAGTCTCAAACATGCTACCTTTGAGAAGTCACTAGTATGGAGTAATAAATGTTGGACGTCCAACACTAAATAAAGTGGCTCTCCAAATCAATAATAATTCAATAGAGATCCCTGTTGTCCTTGATGAACTGGTAAATTTCTTTAAATTAGTGAGTGCTTGAATGTAGGACACAAAGACTTGTTGATCCAGACTCTCAAAGAGTATTAGGGTGTATTTTTTTGTTAGCTGCCAAGATGTTACACATCTCGATAGATGTAGCATGTCACAAACTCAATTTTGAGTTAGTCACCAAACTAATAGAGCAGAAGATTAAAACACAGGTTATGAATTTGGCTAACCAATCTGAGAGGAGGTATATAAGCTCAATGAGGTGGGCTACTACTGGGAGGTACAAAGGCCATCCTGGATTTAGAATGTGCTTATGGTGCATAATTAAAATGACAAATTAAGAATGTGTGTAGAATTCAAAAATTTGAACTCTGCTTCCCCTAAGGATAGCTACCCCTTACAAAGAATCAAAGCTTTGGTGGATTTTGCAATTAAGTATTTTGTAATGAGTTTCCGGGATGCTTTATATGGCTACCATCAAATGAATATGTTGTCAGCCAATTTAAGGAATGCCTCATTACTTGACTTTTCATATCTTGAGAACTAATTTCTAGAGGTGGTTACCCTCCCAGTAGCAATAAAGCTCCATGAAATGTTCCGAGAAGACCACCTCGAAAAAATATTGACGACTAATCCCCTACGATGAGTAGTTTTACCAAAAGAAATTTTTGGGCCTACTAAAAAAACTAAAAAACTTAGGTTACCTAACAGCTTCCACCTTGCATGTTGTTCAAACGGTGAAATAAATTTTTTTTACAATAAGTAGTGACACCATGATGTCTGATCGGAATACACACTAAAGATTTCCTCTAGCGCTCAAACAACAAAAGCTAAGACTTGAGCCACACGATGAATATTTCAAATTGACTAAAGAATGATGGTGGGTTTTTTTTATTTTAGTGGCCACAATATACCGTGAATGATTTATATTTAAATGATCGAATATGATATTTGAGAAATAACATATCATTCTCTATGAATAAAAATATTATTTTGGAATAGATATAATCATTTGGATGATGAAAAATAATTTTGATTTAGGGATCTGTAACTAGGATTTTCCCCTTATCTCATAGGTGTAAGATAAGGTTTATTTTATTTTGGAGTTTGATATTCTTATAAGAGGACTCTATCATAGTTAATTACTTCTCAAGAATTACTTCTAAGAACTCTCAATTAAATTATGTCTTATATCTCTCTTGTTCATTTGAATATTGTTGTGAGATAGTCAATGTTGAGACTTAGATGAATGAGTAAGCTTGAATATTAGTTGACTTATGTTGAGTTGAGCAACTTTAGTCTTGTTAAGTTAATTTCCATTTTAAAAGATCTTCTTAAGTGAAAATTTAATCTAATTTTGTTGTTGGATTTTGAAAGAGGTGTTTAAATTATCAAGTTTCACTTGAGTTGAGCTTATATATCTCATTTTACTTCAAATTAAATTTTCACTTGAGGTGTATTATTGGGTTTTGAATGATCATTTCAAATTTTTAAGTTTTATTAATCTGTTGAGGTTGTTAAATTTTTAAAATTGGTCTGGGATTATTAACTGTTCATTTAAAAGCTCAAAGGATTTCATTATTGATTGGATTTTATTTGAATACATTAAAGTTGATTGAATTTAGATTTAATTGTTAAAGTTATTTAATTTAAAAGAGGTTTAAAGCTTTAGAATTTAATAAGGCTTGTTAAAATCTATTTGATTTTATTAAAATTTATTAAGATTTTTTTAATGTTATTAATTTTATTAAAATATATTTAATTTAATATTTTTATTAAATATAATTATTAAAGTTGAAATTTTTTGAAGAGTTCATTAATGTTTGTTTTAATAAATTAAAATTCATTAAAGTTCAATTTATTTTAACTTTAGTTACTTTTTTAAGTTGGATGAAATTAATTCGTTTTCTATAAGATTTAAGTTGATTTTTAAAGTTTCTTCATTCATGGGGTTTGAGTTGTACATTTGAGAGTCAAAATGTTAACATAAAGATTGAATTTTAAAGTAAAGTTTAAAATAAACTTTTAGAACTGAATTGAACTAAATTAGGTTAATAAGTTAAGGTGATTAGAATTGACTTAAAACACATACTAGTTAAAGGATAAAAAAGGGTAGAGGATTTTTAGATGGAGGTGAAGCCCTACACTAAATGCCTCTAAACAAAAGATATCTGTGGAAAAACCTAAATTTAGGACTAAAATTTAGGACTAACCCACCCAGTAAAGATGCCCTTAACTTTCCATAAGCTTGAGTACATTAATAGTTAGATTATTAACTATTAGAATAACAAGAGGTCTCAATTATCATCAAATCAATGACTTAAGATGGCCTTTCTTGTTATAAATTGGTTTTGAGTATCCTCATCCATAACATGGTTTAATACATTCTTAGATACTCTTATAGTCCAAAAGGGTGGGATGTTCTATTTTATATGTTATAGGACTTAATTATATCAATTTGGTATAAGGTAAGCTAATTTTGGTCGTCTATACTAGATTAATCTAGAGTGTACAAGGCCTCAAATTTTTGTCTATGTTGGCTATCATTGTGTTCAAAGTTTAGAGCTATCATATGTCATCGTTATAAAAATTAAAGATGGTCAATGTAAATGTTTAAGGGGTTCAATATTTAACCAGCATTTGTTTGATCCCTAAGTTTGTCAGTTATGGTGGTAAATTAAAGTTTTTGTAAGATTTTAGTTTCAGTTTTCTTAGAGTTTCGATTAGTGTTAGAAATTTACAATTCCTTCTAAAGTTTAATCTCAGTATTCTCTCCAAAGTTTCCTTGTTCCTACTTTTGAATGGTTTAAACATTTGTAGCCTTAGGCTTCATACTGAGGGAGATTTAAACATAAGCTTTTCCAATTTTAATGTTTCATATTTAAAAGTAACTAATATCGTATTGAAAATATTTTTATATTTTTAGGAACAAAAAGGATTTTTTGAAATGTAATTTTTTCATGCAAAAAAAATACAAGTTTACTCTATATAACACATTTAGAGATGAAATGGCTCAATATCCTTATATTTCTAAGCCAAGGTTGGGAATCATGTTTTTTGGGAAAAACAGTACTCATACATTAAACTCTTATATTAGGGAATATTTAAGACTTGCCCAGCTTAAGCACTTAAAAATGCTTGATAGTATTATAGATTAAATTTTTTTATTTTGGAAAGTTTAAAAGAACTTTGAGTTTTGAAAAATATTTTTTAAATATCTGAAGCTTTGAAAAGATTTTTATAAAAGAAAGGATTTATAATATTTAATGATTTTAGAAAAAAGGATTTCTTTAGGAAAAGATTTCCTTTTATTTAGGTTATTAATAAAAGACTTTTAAATTTAAAATTATTAAAGTATTAATTTTGAAAAAGGTTTTTATTCTCGAATCAAGGTTTTTAAAAAGGTTTGAAGAAGTATGTCATTAAAAAGTTCTCTTATTTAACACATCCTTTAAAATTTTCTAAACTTAAAATTAATAAATTTAATGCCCTCTTAGTTGAAGTAAAAATAATTTGTTTTATTTGAATGATTATATTTTAAAATATTTCAATTTTTTTAGCACTTTTAACTCTTGTTGAAAAGGGCTTTACTGTGACGCTTTTTGTACTAAGAAATTTTTTTTCATTTTTAGGCACTTTTAATTTACTTATACATAAATGTATATATTTCTCTTTTAAAAATTTAACGTTGGCCAAACTCTCCCTAGCATAACACTCTAGAAAGTTCAATCTTCCTTCATCTTTTTTATTTTAACCACACCTTTTTAATACTAAAGTTATCTCTCCTATTGCTAATTAAATCCAAACTTGCATAACAAGAAGTTAAACATTAGGCAAGCACTCACTCATGTGAACATTAACAAAGTCATGCAAACTATGCACACATGCAAGCATCCATTCTTCACACATCCACATTTTGTTACCCTTCTCTTTTATATGTACATGTATATCACTTTGCATGAAAGGAAAATAAAATTGAACATAGCTAGCCTATAACTTTAACACTTTATGAAGTTCAATCGTCCTTCATATTCATTCTTTTAACCACGCTTTTTAATATTAAATTTATCTCTCCTATTTACAAACATTCATAACAAGAAGTTAAACATCAGGCAAGCACTCACTCATGTGAACATTATCAAAGGCATGCAAACTATGCACTCATGCAAGCATACATTCATTACACATCCACATTTCATTACTCTTCTTTTTATATGTACATATATATCACTTTGCATGAAAGGAAAATAAAATTAAACATAAGCTAACCTATCACATAGGATTAATGCATGAATTTGAACATCGAGACTGTCACATGAATTTAACATATGAATTGAACTTAGCACAACAAATTTTAATATGTTTTATAGGGCAATCATACAGTTTCTTTATATAACATCATACACATATCTAATTAAATATACATCCATATAACATTTATATAAGCATACATATATAAAAATATTTTATAAACATACATTTATACACACACATACATATACAAGTATTAATACATACATACACTACCAACATATCAATATATATATATATCTATTACATGCATACACTTCACACATTATCACAGAAAACATATAAATGTATATTATTTATATCATCACATACAGACATTTTCGCATTAAATAGATCATTAGTTAAGATATTAATTAACACCAATACATGCACATTTTCGCCATTTTTATTTTAATTATTTAAAATTTTGATTAAGATGAATAGAAGCTGGTTAAATAGATCATTAGTTAAGATATTAATTAGTTGATTAAGATTATAAATTTTTAATTAAATTGTTAATTAAATTTTTTATTAGTCAATTATTTAGTTTTTTAAATAAATTATTAATTAGTTAATTAGAAATTTATCTAGTTAATTAAATTATTAATGAGTAATTAAATTAATTAATTAACTAAATAATTTATTAAATAGTTAAATAAGATTTTAAGTGATTAATTGAATTCATAATGATTTAAATATATTACTTAGTGAGGATTTCTGTTTCTTTGATATCTCAGATTGTTTATTATAATATTTTATTTTGTATTCTAGTTCTTCTATATCTCTATTATGATTTATGAATGACTTTTAAAAATTTTTTATTTTTAATTCAATATCTCTAATATCATCTTTCATCCATATTAAATTCTTCTTCACTCCTCTACCTTTTATATGTAATGGAATACTCGGGTCTATCATGCTTCCTACTGAGAGTTTATCCTAATATTATATTATATTGTTTCTTTCTATTCTAGGGTTTAACCTTAACATCTTTATATTATACTCTTCTTCATGGCTTTCTAGAGAAAATTAGGGCTCAACAAGATCCTTTTGATCTGTATTAGAACAAAACTCTTTATAATCACTTCAGAGATGCAAAGCACAACTTTATTTAGTTTTCTACACTAAGCATAGCCAGAAGAAGTATAAACAAAATAACAAAATATTTTTATAAAATTAAAATGAGAACAACATAATAACCTTACATTCTTAATAACATACTTACAAACATCAGATTCAAGAAGTCATTATTTAGCCGTAGTGGCTTGTACACATAATTTGGTTACAAGAGGAGAGGTAGAGAAAAGGAGAAAAAGAAGAAGACTTGCTAATTTCGCTCTGCCCTCATCTGCTGTGGACAACGCCTTAAATATAACCAGAGGGTTTTTTGTAGTCTTCATGGATGACAATTTATTCCATAATTGAGTTGGTGGAGTATATGCTTTATTTTTTATAATTGAGCTGGCGAGGTTCCTTCACCAGTGTTAGATGTATGTGTGACATAAATAATGGAGCAAGTGGCCTCTGCTTTAGTATAAAGTTGTCGGTAAACGAGAATAATTCTTGGAATATTTCTTATTGGTAATTTTCCACTTTCACTTTTTTGCTCGTGAAGAATAATTGATGATACGTCTAGATTTCTTCTTCTTTATAGTTGTTTTTAATATTTTTTACTTCAAGCTTATCTCGTATCTCTTGTAGAGTATCACTCTTCTAGCAATGCATGCATTTATGTTTTTATTTTGTAATTTCTAGCAAAATAATTATTTTACTTCTTGTAGCAGCAATTGTATTTCAACTTAGAATAAAGATCCATATTTTGTACATTACTTCATGAATCTTGCATGTAGGTTGTCTACAATGACTGTAAATGAATAAGTGTTCTGGTCAACGATAAACCAAAATGTTTGAAGGGTCTATCTTCTTTGTCTCATTCCATATTTGATATAGAGCTTCAGCTTTAGATCTTACAGATAATGATTATGTTTGCTAGTATTTTAGAATATATGGCTCACTACTAATTTGAAGCAGTATAAGTGAAACAACTCATTTTCGTATTTTGGGATAAGTTTGATATAATTTCATATTTATATTCTAGTACTTGACAACTAGGTGGAATTTTTCCAAGGTATCAATAACTGGTTTTGGTAATTCTCTTAGAAGATTTTTATCATCTAAATAAATCATTCTTATTAAACCACGTTTATATAATTCAAAGATAAGTTTAAAAGTAATATTTCCATATATATATATATATATATATATATATATATATATATATATATATATATATATATAACTTGAATTTTTCCTGCAAAGTGCAAGTAAATCTGCGGATTAATACTTTTCTCATAAGAGGATAATTGTTGCCATTCATTGGCTACTTCTATAATACCCTTTGTAGAATTAATAGCGATATTTTGTAACACCTTAGCATATGAAGGTGTGTAATTTTAAGAAGTGGGCACTTCTTATGTAATTTTGAGATATGTAAAATCTCATAAATCAGAGGTGGATTCCTATTTTTATAGTTTTGAGATGTCAAATTTCATAATTTAGTAATTGAAGAGGTGGATGTCTCTTTTTAAATTAAAGAAGGAGATGCTTCTTTTGTAAATTTGAGATTTGCAAATGCTCGTATTCTTCATAATTTTGTGATAGAAGGTAATTCATCATTCTGGATTTCTCCAGTCAAGAAATTATTTACCTTTAATCATTCTTTTAGAATGTTGTTTCCATGAACAATCTCACATTCTAACTTCCATATTCGTAATTCGAGAATTTATAAATAACCTTTCAAGTCTATCGCATCACCGAGTATGTCATAAATTTCCATGTTTTTAGTATTTGTATTTATTTCCTGCATAATTAACGTGTAAGAATGTCATCAATAGAATTTTTATTTCTTTTGATATATTGTATATCGAAAGTATATGCAGAAAACCAACTTTGTCGCCTTATTAGTCTTTTATTAGGCAAAGAATCTACTATTTTTTCTTTGGAAAATGAAATATTAGTCTTATTATCTGTTCTAATTAAGAAAGTTTCATTTATAAATATTTCAAATTTCTTAATTGCTTTATTTATTACTAATAACTCTTTTTAATTAATATGTTCATTATGTTGTGTAGTCGTGTATGCTCCTGAGTTGTATCTACACAAAAGTTTAGTACCTCTATGTCAAGTTTTTAGAATTGCTATCTATGCTAATTCGGAACTATCTATTTTTATAATTAAATGATCACTAGAGATAGATAAATATAATTTTCAAGATTTTTACATAGATCTATAATCTGCTATAAAATGTTTTGATCGTTTTCATCCCAAGTCCAAACTATATTTTTTTGTAATTTCTTTTTTATGGGGCTCGTAATTCTGCAAGATTTTTATTTAATGCTCGGCATAATTAATACAACCTAAAAGGTGTTGTAGATCTTTTTGATTAGCGATATGCTTAAAATAATCTATTTTTGTTAGAACGTGATCTTGTAATTCGATAGCTTCTTCATCTTTAACAAGTCCTAAAAATTTGATTGTATTAGTTATGAAACTAACTTTCTTTTCCTTAAGGATATTCCATATTTTTCAGCTTTTTGTAAGAATAAGGTTACATGCTTTAAGTTTTAGGTAATAGTTTAACTAAATATTAGAATATATTTACATAAATAAGGCAAAATTGTGATAATTTACTATATATAGTATCCATACATCTTTCAAATATTTGTGGAGTATTCTTTAACCCGAAAGGCATAACATTTTATTGGTAAGGACCCTACTGGATACTAAAGGAGGTAAATTCTCTGTTATTTGGGTGCATCATAGTTTGTCAAAATCTTGATTTACAATCTAGTTTAGAGAATCATTTAGTTGTTTTAATATGATTAATTATTACTTCTTTATTTGGTAGGAATCAACCATCAAATTTGGTATTTTCATCAAGTTTTTCATAATTGATAATCATTATGGATTTTTTTCTAATTTATTTAGCATGAGTTCTTACTAATATAGTTGGACTACTATGGAGGCTATTACTTGCCCAGATGAACCAAACAAATGACAATAAACCCTATTTGGGGGACACATTGACATAAAGGTCAACCCTTAACCTAATCGGCAAAATTTGGTCAAAATAGTCAGTTCTTGACCCAATGACCACCTCATTGACCCAAAGGTCATCCCAATGACATTACTGATCAAACTTTGGTCGAAATGGTTACTGCTTGAATCAATGACCACCGCATCGACCCAAAGGTCAACCCTTGACCTAAATGGTCAAACTTGGTCAAAATGGTCAATCTATGACCTAATGACCATCATATTGACCATAATGGTCAACTCTTGGCCTAAATAGTCAGACTTGGTCAAAATGGTCTGTTCTTGATCCAATGAACACCACATTGACCCAAAGGTCAACCCAATAACCTAAATGGTCAAACCTAGTCAAAATTGTCAGTCCATGACCCAATGAACATCACATTGACCACAAAGTTCAACCCTTGACCTAAATAGTCAAATTTGGTCAAAATGGTCAGTTCTTGACCCATGACCACCACATTGACCTAAAGGTCAACCCTTGACATAAATGGTTAAACTTAGTTAAAATGGTAAATCCATGACCCAATTACCATCACATTGACCACAAAGGTCAACCCTTGACCTAAATGGTCAAACTTGGTCAAAATGGTTAATTCTCAAACCAATGACCACCATATTGACCACAATGGTTAACTCTGGTCAACATTGGTCAACTTTGGCCAAAATAATCAATTTTTTACAAAATTAATAAAATTGGTCAAATGGTCAACACCCAAAATTATTTTAACCAATTTATGGGCTAATATTATAATTTCATACACTTTTAATTAATTACCTAATTAATTCAAAATGATATTATAATTAAATAACCTTAAACAAACATCTAAAATCTATAAATAATTTTCAAAATTAAATTAAACACATGTAGGGTTATCTATAGGTTAACCATGACCCATAAAACCTATTATGACCCATGACACATCATCCTTCACAAAAGACAAAAATCATTATAGAATCATTATGAAAGGAAGAACTTATGTATAATTTCTTCATGAATTATGAAATCAAGAAGTGATGAGATCATCACTCACCACCATCTTCTTCCAATGAGAAAATGACTCACTTAATACCTTATCCAACACCTAAGTAAGGGTCTTCCAATGAGAAAATGACTCACTTAATACCTTATCCAACACCTAAGTAAGGGTCATTATGATTAAGCTTTGGAAGTAAATGGAAGGGAGTTTATGTGGCATTATTTTATAAAATCATTGGTGACATGTTAACTTTAAGTGGATGAGTACTAAATAGCTCACTTTGTAGTCATCATTCTCGTCATCTCCCACCCAATAAAAATGAGCCAAAGTATAGCCAAATATATACCATTAAATGGAGACTCATCATAGGAAGCTTAAGAAAACTCAATTATGGATATCTACAACCAAAATCCATAGAACATTATGAAGCTGTCATAGCCTTCCCTAAGTGAACACAATGTGAACCATGGCTTATCTAAGCCTTTATATATGCTAACCCTAGAAGACACATAAGAAGGAGATAAGGTTACACTACCCAATTCCAAAAACCCACTAAACCAGATTTCTTCTCCTTCCTGAAGGCAATTGGTTCTCCATAGAGTCAAGCCTTGAAGCCCGCCACCTTCTTCCAATTCATTGCCCAAAAACAAGACATATTTCGGGTTTGACATCAACCTATTCAAAACTATAAATTGATTCTCCTCAAAGGTTACCTAAGCTCTAAGAAGACGTTTTCAATTGAAAGTGTCCTTCCACATAAAGTCTAACCCACCACAAACCCAAACCATGAGCCCGTTTCATCGAAGTCATACCTCCACTGAATTTTGTTTCAAATTGAGTGTTCAAGGAACTTCATAAGGACTTGGTGATTTTTTTAGAATAGTTTGATTGAATCACACCTCACCAAGATTAGGTATGATCTATTTGACCTAGTTTAGGCTCAGGTCTAGTCATTTGTGAAGTGAACCATTTCACAACCTAGAAGTCACCGTATGATTGGGTTCACCCTCTCTACATAAAGCTCTAGGTAAAATTTTTTCTTAAATACATGAAAAATAGAGCGAGATATTGTGCTTAGATCATGAACGGCTTGCGGGTTAGGCCAGATGAAGGAGATGAATGGATGTCTTCCATTTCCATGTTTTGGAAATGGACTGCTCTAATTAAAAAAAGATGGATCCCATGTTATAACCCACACAACGGATTATGCTAACCTTACGGTGGATGAACTTCATGGTAGTATTCAACACCCTATTGTAGTTTGATCTACTTAAAAAAATGCCTATTTTTATGCCTTATTTATGATTATATTCTTAAGGATATATTGATTTAATGAAAAGAATTTTTATGCTTTGGATTTAGGTGATATAAAAGGAGTTCAAGAAGGATAAACGAGCAAAAAGAACAAAAAATGGGGCTTAAAGAGCAAAGTTGTCAAAATTATAGGCCTGGCGCCTAGGCGCCAGTGCGATACAAACGCAAACAAGATTTTTGACGAGTTTAAGCATTTATTTTGACGGTGTTAAATGGTTATCAGACCTTATAGAATACTGGAAGTTACTCCTAATATACAGGACATGTGATACAATGCATCGGACACAAGGAAACGATTTTAATCTCGAAGAGGTCCGATCCAAAGTGAAGAGGTGCGAAGACCTGGTCACGGAGTCCAGCGCCTAGGTGCAACAGTTATCTTCTAGAAGATACATTGTATTTGGATGAATTTTGAAGAGGTGACTTAAGTAACCCCTGATCAAATTCAGAGATCTATAAATAGGAGCCCATTCTACAGAGAAAATAGCCCCTTCTAGGACCCTATAGTCCCCAAGCACCATATAGCCATTCGATTCCCCCTCTAGCAACCAATCACTTTAGGGAGCCACCTTCTTTAGTATTTAGT
Organism: Papilionanthe hookeriana x Papilionanthe teres; assembly: GCA_022702705.1. Lineage (NCBI taxonomy): Eukaryota > Viridiplantae > Streptophyta > Magnoliopsida > Asparagales > Orchidaceae > Papilionanthe > Papilionanthe hookeriana x Papilionanthe teres. The sequence goes on along the minus strand of CM040425.1, from coordinate 133,370,526 downwards.
GAGTTTATTTTTACTTTATTTTCAGTGATAAGTGTGAGATTATTAGTGTTGTTACTGTTAAAGTCTTTCATCATTGCATTGGAGTCAGTAGGAGTTAGCGAATCACTTGAAGGAACATTCCAGATAAGTATTTATAACATGGTTTAAATTTTTATAAATATGTTTTATTGTATGAATTCAATATGTTCTGAGTAGTTAGTTTTTTTTAGTTTTTTTTCTCCTTTCAACTATGAAAAGATAATAAATAATTGAATTTTGTTAGAGAATTTTGTTCTGAGTAGTTATTTTTATAAGATAATAAGATAATTGAATTTTGTTGGAGAATTTTGTTCTGAGTAGTTATTACAACTATGAAAAGATAATAAGATAATTGAATTTTAATAAGTTCTGAGTAGTTATTTTTATAAGATAATTGAATTTTGTTGGAGAATTTAACTTAAAATATTTATAAAAATTTTGATGATATTAATACCTGATCTTAGTTTACTTTTTAAACTGGCCATTTAAATTGTTAAAACTTGTTGAAGAATTTTGAGACCTATCCGGAAATGAGTTCTTAACTAGTAGATATCACATGAATCCTTGGGTAATCAAAAGGCTTTATGCGGGTTATTAAAAGTGAAGTGCAAATAAATCGGAAAATATGATTTATTAGGCGTATAATTAATTATTTTTTAGAGTGATAGAATAAATTCTAATAATTTAATCTATAGAAAGGGAACAGGTCACTGGTAGAGCCGACCATAGCCACCCTTGGATATCTAGTAGTGTGAGCCTAGATTAACCCATTCTACTAATAAAACATCCTGAACCGATCTATAGATTAGTCAATGTTCTTTATGCCTGGACCAAAGGGTAAAGAATAGGAATGCTTCTATTTGGCACAATACCATAATCTAAATTCTCCACAAATGATAATTATTCTAAAATTCTTGGATTAGTTGAAAAGGAGAAAGTTGTTTTATTTATACTTGCATTAATCTTTATTTTATTACTGCTTACTTGCTTTTAGTAGAAATTTTAGGAAAAAACTTTTTTTAAAATCAAAACTTTAAAAAGAAATAAAAATAATAATTACTTTTAATTTAAAAAATCTAAAAATATTTCTTAATTTTCTCAAAATCTTCCCTGTGGGATCGATAACCAGGACTCCACTAAAGCCCTGTATTACTTGGAACGATACGTATACTTGTGTTTGAAATTGTGACTTTTACAATAATTATTATAAAAATCTAAATATAAATTCATAAATTCTTACATAAGTAAAAGTCGGATCACATTAAGTTTTTGAAGCCGTTTGCCGGGGATTAAATCTTCAAACGGTGGTATCAAATTCTTGCATTTGAAAGAGTATATAAAGCCCGATAGGTTGATAATTCATTTGAACAAAAAACCTACTATTATCCAAATGGTATCTAATAATCATTTTGGCGGAGAACCAACTGAAGATCCTAATTTTCATCTCACCAATTCTCTAGAATTTTTTGCTTCTTTAAATATTATGGTTTTTCTGATGATGCTATTAAACTTACACTTTTTCCTTTTTCATTGAGGGATAAGGCTAAGACATGGTTAAATTCATTAGCACCTAGATCTATCAGAATTTGGAGTTATTTAGTAAAGAACTCCTTGATAAATATTTTCCACCATAAAAAACTATGAAGCTTAGAAATGAAATTACATCTTTTTATTAGTTTTAAGGTGAATCTTTATATGAAGCATGGGAATGATTTAAGGATCTCTTAAGAAAGTGTCCACATCATTCGATACCAGATTCATTAATAATTTAGACTTTTCATAATGGATTAGTTGAATCTCTTGGATCTATTATCAATGCCACTGTTGGCGGTTCATTAATGTCTAAACAGTTTGTTGTTTCTTATGTTTTAATTTCAATGGCCTTCTGAAAGGTTAAATCTTAAAAAGGTAGCCAATATTCATGATAATGATACTTTTACAATCATAGCAAATCAAGTTGCTGCAATTTTAAGAAAAATAGACCAATTTGGAATGAATTTTTTTTCAGTTAATTTCAATGATTGAAGAAAATTCAATAGACCAAATGGTTAATTCTCAAACTTCACCAGAAACTTTGAATGCTATAAGTAAGCTTAATAATCCATATTCAAATTATTTTAACCCAGGTTGGAAAAACCATCCAAACTTTAACTGGAATAACAATAATAAGGGTGGTAGTAATCAACAATGGGGGAACAACCAATAAATCCCATTGGAGAACTGGAACAGCCAAAGAAAAAATAATTATAGACCAAACTATCCTCTAGGATTTAATAATACTTCACAATTTAAGCAGAAGAATTTGTCTATTGAAGAAGTGGTGTTACAAATGGGAAATCAATTGCAAAGTCAAGGAGCTACATTCAGAAATATTGAGAATCAATTGGGACAATTTTCCAATTCATTAAGTAATAAATCCCAAAGAACGCTAAATCCAAGAGATAAGAATAAAGAGCAAGTAAAAGCAATTCAACTGAGAAGTGAAAGAGAGTTGGAAGGTAGAGTTTAAAGAGAGATTGAAGTAGAGAAAGAAGAGATTGAAAAACCAAAAAAGGACGCTCCGAAAGGTTTGGAAAGATCTATTTATGCACCTAAGATTGATTTAGAAATTCCACCAACTCCATTTCCTTAGAGACTTTGTCAACAAAAGATGGATAAGCAATTTACAAAGTTCCTGAAGATATTCAAGAGGTTACAATCAATATTCCATTTGCTGAAGCCTTAGAAAAAATTCCAAGCTATGTGAAATTTATGAAGAATATTCTTAACAGAAAAAGGAAGTTTGAAGATAATGAAACTGTTGCATTTAGTGAAGAGTGGAGTGCAATAATTCAGAAAAAGCTTCCTGAAAAGCTTAAATATCCTCGTAGTTTCACAATTCAAAATATGGGTGCAAGCAAAAAGGGGAATTAACAGATTTTATGTGATTTGGGTGCAAGCATTAACCTTATGCCATTATCAATATTCAAAATACTAGGATTAGGAGAAATAACTCCTACCACTGTAACTCTACAATTAGTGGATCGTTTGATCACATATCCTAAAGGAGTTATAGAGGATGCTTTGGTGAAAGTGGATCAATTTATCTTTCCTTTGATTTCAAGGTACTAGATATGGTGGAAGATAAAGAGATACCCATAACTTTAGGGAGACCTTTCCTAGCCACAGGCAGAGCGATGATAGATGCGCAAAAAGGGGAATTAACAATGAGAGTTAATGATCAAATTGTTGCATTCAATATTTCAAAATCAATTAAATATCCTGCAAGAGGTAAAGACGATGAATGTTATAGGATGGATGTTATGAGATATTTAAGTGAATGTCATTTCAAATCAACTTATGAAGAGAAATCTGAATGTGAAAAATTGGAACACGAGCAAGAAAAGCAATTACAACATTATAAAGATTTTCATGAGGAAGATTTAAATTATATTCATGAAAATTTTGAATTGTTGGACATGACAAATTGGTCCATTAATTGAAAAACCTCCTGAACTTGATTTAAAATTTCTTCTTAACAATTTGAAGTAAGCCTTTTTAGGTGATTCCTCAACTTTACAAGTTATAATTTCCTCTCAATTAACTGAAAAGAAGAAGAGAGTTTGCTTGAAATTTTAAAGAAAGATAAGAAAGCCTTTGGATGGACAATAGCTGATATTAAAGGAATCAGTCCTTCAATTTGTTTGTATAGAATCCTTATGGAGGATAACTGCAAACCTCGCGTTGATCCTCAATTAAACCTTATTATGAAAGAAGTTGTTAAAAATAAATCTTAAAGTTATTGGATGCTGGAATTATCTACCTTATTTCAGATAGTGCATGGGTTAGTTCTATTCGCTGTGTTCCTAAGAAAGGAGGAGTTACTGTGACTGTTAAAGAAAAGAATGAGATTATACCAACAGGACAAGTTAAATAATGGATAATATGTATTGATTATAGAAAATTAAATTTTGCCACAAGGAAAGATCATTTTCTACTTCCTTTATAAATAAGATGTTGGATAGACTAGCTGGGCATAAATACTTCTGTTTTCTGGATGGATATACTGGGTACCACCAACTACAAATTACTTCTAAGGATCAAGATAAAACAACGTTTACCAGTACTTATGGTACATTTGCTTTTAGAAGATTACCCTTCGATTTATGTAATACCCCTGCTGCATTTCAAAGATATATGATGACAATTTTTTGTGATTTAATTGAAAAAAGAATTGAAGTTTTTATGGATGATTTTTCAATGTTTTGAATTTCATTTGAATCATGTTTAGAACATCTATCTAAAGTTCTAAAACAATGTGAAGAAACTAATTTAGTCCTTAACAGAGAAAAATTTCAATTTATGGTAGTAGGAGGAATAGCGTTAGGACATCATATATTATAAAATGGCATGGAGGTAGATCCTGCAAAAATTCATGTGATCTTTAATTTATCTTGCCCAACTAATGTAAGGGGAATTAGAAGTTTTTTAGGACATGATGGATTCTACAGGCGTTATATTAAAAATTTTCAAAAATTTCAAAACCTTTATGACTTTTACTGGAAAACGATGTAATTTTTTATTTTGATAATAAATGCCTAAAAGCTTTTGAAACATTAAAATAAAAATTAATCACTGCACTTATTATAGTCTCACCAAACTAAGGAAAACCTTTTGAATTAATGTGTGATGCTAGTGATTATACTATTAAAGTTGTTTTAGGTGAGAAATATGATAAGATTTTCAAAGTAATTTACTATGCTAGTAAAACTCTTAATGAAGCTCAAGTTAATTATACCACTACTGAGAAAGAGTTATTAGATATAGTATTTGCTTTTGATAAATTCAGATTATTTTTAATTGGAACTAAATGTATGGTGCATACTGATCATTCTGCTATTAAATATCTAATGAAAAAGAAGGACACAAAATCTTGACTGATAAGATGGATTCTTCTATTGCAAGAATTTGATTTTGAGATAATAGATAATAAGGCCGTTGATAATCAAATTGCTGATCATCTGTCAAGGCTTGAAACTGAAAAACCTCTTTATGATGCTGAAGAAATTAATGAAAATTTTCCTGATGAAAAATTGTTCACTGTTAATGAGTGGCAAGTTTCGTGGTATGCTGAAATTATAAACTTTATTGTCAGTGATATTATAACCTATGATTTGACATACCAGGAGAGGAAGAAAATTGTATATGAAGCTATGAATTATTTTTATATAAAGAAGTAAAGGATCTAATCATTCGAAGATGTGTGACGTTAGAAGAAACTTATGAAATTATTAAAAAATGTCATAATTCTAATAATGGGGGACATTTTAGAGTTGATAAAACTACATATAAAATCTTATAATTTGGATTTTATTGGCCTACAACTTTTAAAATTGTTAATGCTTATATTAAAAATTGTGATCGATGTCAATGTGTAGGCAATATTTCTAGAAGAAACAAGATGCCCTTAATTATATGTTAGAAGTTGAAATATTTAATGTTTGGGGATTATATTTCATAGGACCATTTATGCCATCTTTCTGAAATATATACATTTTGATAGCAGTAGACTATGTATCAAAATAGATATAAGCTGTTGCTTTACCTCGATGTGATGCTCAAAGTGTTGCAAAGTTTTTAAGAAAGAATATATTTTACAGATTTGGAATACAAAGATTAATCATAACTGATGCACCAAAATATATACGATTTTTGCTTTATAATTTTACTTATTTTTGATGATATTACACTTTAAAGAAAGGTATTTTTAATGATTTGTTGTAGGTATGATGATTTTAGGTGATTGGAGCAAAAAGAAGTAAAAATGGTGCAATTTCGAACAAAAACGAGCAAGAAAGCAAATTTTGGCTTGACACCTTTCGATAAGTATTTCTATGCTTAATCTCTTTTATACTTCTTACATATTTTTGAATTTTATTCTTATTTTGTAGGCATATCTATTAGGAACGCAACGCAACTAAAATGGGGTGAATCGGAGCTGAAATGGAGCCAAACATAGCAAAATGGCGGAGCTATGTAGGATGGGCACGGGGGCGCCCAAATCGGCGCTGGCGGTGCCAGAAACCCGAGGGCACGAAAATAGAGTGTTGGCAGCACCCTATTCAGTGTCGGCGGTGTTCCCGACGGTTGAAATACAATATTGGGCAGTTTTGGCCATATACATCGAATCTGGACACTTTTTGGATGGTTTCATCATGCACCTCATGGGAAATTCGTCCCTACACTATTTTAAAGCAAATTTGAAGCCAGAAAAAGAGAGAAATGATAGGAAAACATAGAAAATACTTAGATTTTAGAATTCGAGTAGAAATGTAGATTTCTACTTTTTTGGAGAGATTGGTGAGGGGATTTTGAGAAAATCTGTAAAAGAATGTTCTAGCATTGCATGGATCGGCGGGAGACTTTGTGGGAGAGATTTTCATCTTTCTTTCAAAGGGAAAAATCTAAGTATTATGTTCTTCATTATCTTAAGATTTTTTAAACAGTTATTTTATGGATTTTATTTGAAATGAAGTTTTTCATTGTGTTTTCTTTGTGCTTTGTGATGTCTTTCTCTTACTCTTCCTTCTTGTTTGGAAATAGTGGCATAAGAAGTTTATACTATTGCTTTCACTCTACTTTTCTTTTGTAATGAGTAGGATTCATGTTTATGATATTGGGATGCTTGCTAAAAGAAGTTTAATTATAAATGTGATGGTTGTTACTTGTGCTTCATTTAGATTACAATTAAGGACTCATTGTATTGTTAAAATTTGTTGTAATTGCATTGTCCCAAAAGGGCGGTGTAATTCTCAACAAAGTGGAACTACATTCAATGTCCATGAATGAATTGCCTAGTTCATTGGGATTGAGAGAAAATAAATTGGGAAATATATTTTCATGGGTGTCAAATTGGAGGTTTCAGGGTGACAGGCTGAGATCCCTAATTTGGTCCTAAAGTTTGGTTACTAAAGCTAGGGTTAGCCTTCAGGTGAAGGGAAGTGGGAGCTCTGAAGTGGCAGCTAGTATCCTTCCAGCCTAACCTTGGATTTAGGGACTAAGCCTAGGATTTGTCAATATTCTTTATAACACTCTGAAGAGGGGGTAATCGGAAGAGGGTAAAGAATAGGATTGCTCATATTTGACACATATAATATTTAATACATCTCATTCCTATACATTATCTAATTAGTTACATGAGAATAGTAGTTTTTATTATCTCAAAATTCACCAAACTAATTTCCCAAAAAGGGTTATCTTTAGTATTAATATTTGCATTAAGGAGTAGTTATTATTCTTAAATATAATCATCTACATTTCGGAGTAGAGGTTAGAAAAAACCATTTATATCACCCTTCCAAACTAAGTTTGTTAGTAGTATACTAGAAATTGACTAAGAACCTCTTACCTCGCATCCCTGTATGATCGATAAACGAAACTCCATTGGAGTCCTGTATTACTTTATATGATACGTATACTTGCGTTGGATCATTGTGACTTTATAAAAATTATTATAAATCTCTTGTTCATAAATCCTTACATATTAAAAAAGTTGCATCAAGTTTTTGGCACCTTTGCCGGGGAAGCTTTGGTAAGAATTTTAGGAGAATTTTAGTTAAAGTATTAGTCTTAGAATTGGAAAACTTTAGTGTCGTAAAATTGTGTTTGTGTGAAAAGTGTTTTGTTGTATGAAAAATTATTGTGAAAAAAACTGTTTGTGTGAAAAATAAGGTGTTTGCGAAATTGTTTTGTTGTGTTAAATATTTTTTTCGTTTTATTTGTTTTATTGTTAATGTATTGTTTGTTGTGTTACGTATACAAAATAAAGGATTTGTAGGACTTGTGATCATATGATCCCGAGTTAGAAAAATGTAAGAAAATAAAAAAACAAAAAGGACCCAAAAAACTAGAAATGGAAATGGAAAACATTCAAAATACTGATCATTGAGAGATTATGTAAATCCGATGATAGATAAAATTTACTCAAGTATACAAAACCCTATCGTAGAAGCTGACTCGTTTGAACTAAATCCAGTGATTATCCAACTTGTGCAGAACAACCAGTTTGGGGGAACTCATTCGGAGGATCCTTATTTACACTTATCTAGTTTTCTAGAACTTTGTGCTACATTTTGTTATAATGGCATATCAGATGATGATGTTAGGCTAAGGATTTTTTCCTTTCTCACTAAGGGATAAGGTTAAAATGTGGTTATACTCATTAGCACCCGGTTCTATTAAAAATTGGGAGGAGTTAACTCAGAAATTCCTAACTAAGTATTTTTCACCTTCAAGGACTACTCAACGTAGAAACGATATTATCTCATTTTTTCAGTATGAAGGGGAATCAATATACGAAGCCTGGGAAAGATTTAAGGAGCTCCTAAGAAATGTCCACATCATGCTCTGCCAGATTGGTTAATCATTCAAACTTTTTATAATAGGTTAGTAGGATCCCGTAGGTCCATTATTGATGTTGCTGCTGGTTCATTAATGTCAAAAACATTTGATGAAGCGTATGCATTAATTGAATAAATTGCTACAAATGAATTTCAATGGCTCTCTTCAATGGTAAATCATAAAAATGTAGCTAGTGTTCATGATACAGATGCGACTTCATTCTTCTATCTCAGGTTGCTGCAATATCAAGGAAGTTGGACCAATTTAGAATGAACCAACCTCAATTTACTCTTGTAAGTGAGGAAAGTTCATTAGGGTGTATGATTGATTCCAACTTAATATATGAGACTTTAAATACCATAAACAACCAATATTCTAATTTTTACAACCAATGTTGGAAAAACCATCTTAATTTTAACTGAAATCATTTTACTGAGGGTGGAAACCAACAATGGGAAAACCATCATTCAAATCCTAATGGAAGTTGGAATAGGCAGGGTAACACAAGATATAGGCCTTCACATCCACTATACTCTAATATTAATTAACAATTTGAGGATAAGAAGATGTCTATAGACAAAGTGGCATTACAAATGGGAAACCAGTTGCAAAGTCAAAATGCTGCGATTAGAAACATAGAGATTCAATTGAGAGAAATTGCTATTTCACTTAACAATAGACCCAAAGGAACACTTCCTAGCAACACTGAGATCAAACCTAAAAAGAACGATAATGAATAACTATTCCTTGTTACTGGACAAACTATGATAGATGTGCAAAAAGAGAGTTGATTATGAATATTAATAACCAGGAAGTCACTTTTGATGTATTAAAGTCTATGAAATTTCTAGCTGAGAGAAAAGATGATGATTGTTGGATGGGTAAATTGATTATCTAAGTAAAGACCATTTCCAGGAAAGTTTTGAGAGTAAGATAACATATGAGGTTGGAATGGATTTTCATGATGAGTTGAAAACGTTGTCTAAAGAAGACTGTATGTATGTTCAAGAGAGGTGTGAAATGATGGAAGTTGCCAAAAATAGTGAACTTGTAATTCCATTTGTTTAAAAATCTCATGAATTTAAGATGGATGTACCCCCATACAATTTTAAAGCCTGCCTAAATAGGGAATTCATCTACACTACCAGTCTTTATATCTTCATATTCAACTCAATTACAAGAAAAACCTAAATTGAATGATGAACAAGATAAAGTTATTAAACTAGGACTTGGAAGAGAATTTGAGGATAAATTTGAAAAGAACTTTGAGTTGAAAAAAGAGGATAAGGATATTGGAAGACCATTGGAAGAAATTCTTAAGGAATTAGAAAAACTTATTTCCTCAACTAAGATAGATCATCCATCATTTAATAATTATAAAGGGGAAGAATTGGAAGATAACTTGAAACAGAAGTGTGAAATAGAAGAATTTGATCTTGAATCTAAAATATCTAAAGAGAATCAAAAACAAAATTTCGGAGATCATGAATTATCTTATAGAGATACATTTCTTATAAATTTCAAGGATGATATTAATATGCAAATTCAGAAAATTAATAGAAGAATATTAGATCTACAAAGAAATATGAGGAACAATGATATAAATCCTTCTGAAAAGGAAGAGCTGAATGAAAAATTACAATTTGAGGATTTTGTAGGAATTCCTAGATCTAAAAGGATTGGGCGATTGATCGAGGATTACTTAATTGGAATTTTGATCCAGGAGGAATCATTTGTTAGGACCGTGATGTTAAAACCAAGCGCTTTATGGGAGGTAACCCATAGTTATCAGTGTGCTTTGATTTAGTGTGCTTGAGAGTCATGATTGTTAATGTTGTAAGGTGTTTGCTTTAGAGTGGATTGACTTGATCTTTATGTGTAATTATGGATTGATAAGTTTGATTGTTAATTGGTAGATGTTTGGATTGTTAGTGGTTGGATTTGATATTTGTGTGAAATGAGGGTGGTGATTCCTTAACTTCTTATTATGGTTAAACTTGTATGTTCTCTTGTAGTAGTCAGATTGATGAGTCTACTATAACTCGGGTCTTACTCGAACTTGAGTTTTATAAGAGATAACATGAATTTGAACAATGACAGCTTCATCTCAATTTTGTTACATCCTTTCTCTAACTTTGTTTTCATTTGATAGGAGTCATGAACCTATTTGATTAATAACTTGTTGATGATCTTACACTACAATATGTAACTGATAAAGGTGCTTAATTATAGGGATTAGATGATGCCTGAGTTTGGTTCCTAGGAACCAATTTATCAGGGATAATCTTATCTTTAGGATTATAATCTATAAAATAATTCAAAAATGTACCTAATTTATTAGTGTAGTGATTCCGTTAGAAATTGGAAGTAAATCAGTGTGATGTGAGGAGTTAATGGAAGAATTGACCTCATTTATCTTATGTATGTTTATGTTTGTGTTACGATTTTAGATAATAATTGAAGAACATTTTTATACTCCCTCGGTAATACCTGCTATGCTAGTTAAACTTTTATTTTGTCAATTTCATTCTAGCATTGTTAGTTTAAATTTACTTTTTTCTGCATATTGTTTTGTCCTAATGAATACTTGTAAATGGTTCTGATAGATATTTGTGGCAAATAGAATTTCTAAATTGTTTTTCTTCCTGCTTATATTTTCTGTACTGAATGCTATATATGTTAAAAATTAAGTTTGGGGGTAGGAAGAAAAATAAAATTTTAATGTGAAAATACTTTCTTTTAGTGTAATTTTATTACAAGCATGTTTTAGGTTAGATTTACTTTCTCTTATAGTCATTCTATCCTGATTATGCATGCATATGAATTTGATAGGTTGTTGTAGTAGTAAGTAGATTCAACCTTTACTTTTTCTTCTTGCAACATTTTATGGAATTAATTGCAAAATATTTTAAAATTTAAGTTTGGGGGGAAGAAAAATTTTTAAAATGTATCTTTTTTTGTCCTCAGTAGCTTATATTTAATTTGATATCACTTTTCAAATGACTTGTGGTATGTGGTGTTACCTTTAGGTTACTATAATTTTGATTTTAGGAATGTTAGAAAAATAATCTAGTTGAAATCCTTAGTGAGGAAACTGTTCTAAAGTTAAGATATTTTGTAGGAAACATTGGGAAAATGATTTTTCTATTTATGGTAGAACGGAGTTGAATATTTGAAAAGCTAAAATTCTTAGATTTATACTTAATGACAATTGAGCTTTTATTGAAAACCTTTTTCTAACTAATACTTACACTTATAAAAAGTAGGGAAAGTTTTGAGTTTTAGATTTTAGAGAGAGGATAGTGAAATTCAAAATTATTAAAGGTTTATCCAGAAATAGTAATCCTCACATAAAAAAGTGAAAAAAGGGGATTAAAAATGTTCCTGAAAGAAAGAAAAAGAAAGTTGAAAAAAAAGGATTGAAAATGATCTTGAAAGAAAAGAAAAAAAGAGAAAATAAGTGAGGAGAAGCTTGACGAGAAGCCTAATCAAAAATTTGTTTCACTTGAATCATTTTAAATGAAAAGACTTAAAAAAATCTTAAGCTTATTCTTATTTCAAAAGGTATTAGTTAAATTAGCATAGATAAGGTGCTTAAATTCTGTTTTTATAATTTCTTTGAATCTTTAGTTTGACAAGTTTCAATAACTTTTGAAATAAATAGAAAATTAGAATTCATAAGTTGAATATGAGATATTTTTACGCTCTAATCCTAGGTTGATTTGCTAGAATTTCTCCTATGTTATACTATAATATTTTTGAGATGAAATTATAGGAAATTCTATTGAAACCCACATCCACGAGTCAATATATTAGGTTTTTTGAGTTATAGTGTTACTTATGGACAAGTAATAGTTAAATTTGAGGGATTTTAATGCACCAAAAATATATATAATTTTTGTTATATGATTTTACTCATTTTTTATGATATTACACTTTAAAGGAAAGTATTTTTCATGATTTATTATAGGTATGATGATTTTAGCTGATTGGAGAAAAAAGAAGCAAAAATAGTGCAATTTGGAGCAAAAACGAGCAAGAAAGCAAATTTTGGCTTGACACTTTTCGATAAGTCTTTCTATGCTTAATCTCTTTTACAATTCTTAAATATTTTTGAATGATATTACACTTTAAAGAAAGGTTATTTTTATTTTTATTTTTTAAGTTTATCTGTTAGGAATGCAACTCAACTGAAACGGGGCGAATCAGAGATGAAACAGAGCCAAACGGAGCAAAATGGCGGAGCTGCGCAAGATGGATGCTGGGGGAGCCCAAACCGGCGCCGGCAGTGCCATAAACCCAGGGCACGGAAATAGGGCGCTGGTAGTGCCCTATTCAGTGTCGGCCTTGCTCCAGAAGGTTGAGATACGATATTAGGTAATTTTTTGCCATATATTACGAATCTAGATGCTTTTTGGAAGATTTCTTCATGCACCTCTTGGGAAATTCATCCCTACACTATTTTAAAGGAAACTTGAAGCCAAAAAAAGTGAGAGATGATAAGGAAAATGTGGAGAATGCTAAGAGATCCTAGAATAGGAGTAAAAATGTAGATTTCTACCTTTTTCGAGAGATTGGTGAGGGGATTTTGAGAGAATTTGTAAGGGAATGTTCTAGCATTGCATGGATCGACGGGAGACTTTGTGAGAGAGATTTTCATCTTTATTTCAAAGGGAAAAAGCTAAGTATTGTGTTCTTCATTATCTTATGATTTTTTAAACATTTATTTTGTGGATTTGCTTTAAAATGAAGTTTTCCATTGTGTTTTCTTCATTCTTTGTGATGTCTTTCTCTTACTCTTCCTTCTTATTTGAAAATAGTGGAATAAGAAGCTTATGCCATTGTTTTCACTCTACTTTTCTTTTGCCATGAATAGGATTCATGTTTAGGATATTGGGATGTGATACATGAAAAAAATACCTATTTTTATGCCTTGATTTTGATCAAATTTTTAAGGATATTATGCTTTAATGAAAGGTATTTTTGTGTTTTGGATGTAGGTGATGCAAAAATCTTCAAGAAGGAAAAAAGGATGAAAATAAAGCAAAAATGAGCAAAAATGGAGCCAAAATGCAAAATTGTCAAAATAATTTGTCGGCGCCTAGGCGCCAGAATCCGGCGCCTAAGCCCCAATTCGATACAGAATTTTGTAAGATTTATTACGACTTTTGGATGGTTATTTTAACGGTGTTAGCGGTTATTGGACCATCTAGATGATTGGTAGTTATTCTTGGATTATAGGACATGTGATACATTGTATTTGGACACTTGGAAACGGTTAGGATGGCGAAGAGGTGCGATCTAAAGTGAAGAGGTGCGAAGAACTGGATGCAGAGTTCGGCGCCTAGGCGCCAGATTACGGCGCCTAGGCGCCAGACACACCTTCTAGAAGATTCATTGAACATGGACACATTTTGAAGAGGTGCCTCAAGGTAACCTTTGAAGCCTATAAATAGGAGGCTACTCCTTCAGAGAAAAAGGCCCACAAACCACCAACGCCCAACCTATATACATATATATATATATATATATATTAAAAACTATATATATATTTTAAACATTGTGATGATATTAATACCGGATCTTAATTTACTATTTAAATTGGCCATTTAAATTGTTAAAATCTGTTGAAGAGTTTTGAGACCTAGAAGGAGATGAATTCTTAACTAGTAGATATCACATGAATCTTTGGGTAGTCGAAGGCCTTGAGCGGGTAATTCAAGGTGAAGTGCAAATAAATAAGAAGATATTATTTAATGGGTGTAGAATTGATATGTTTTTAGAGTGATAGGCTATGTTCTTGTAATTTGGTTTATAGAGAAGGAAAGGGTCACTAGTAGGGACGACCAAAGCCACCCTTGGACATCTAGTAGTGTGAGCCTAGATTAACCCATTCTACTAACAATACATCCAGACCTGATCTATAGATTAGCCAATGTTCTTTATACTATCGAGCGAAGGTAAAGAATAGGAATGCTTCTATTTGGCACAATACCATAAATTTATATTCTCCACGAATATTACATTATCTAAAAGTCTTCGATTAATTGAAAGGAAGAAATTTGTTTGCTTATTTTTATTTACATCAATCATTACTTTATTACTGCTTTATTTCTGCATCTAGTAAATTAAATATCAACTTTTTAACTTTAAAAGAAATACATAAAATTGAAATCAAAATATTTTTAAAAAAATCTATAATCCTCCTCGTGGGATCGATACTGGGGTCTTTATTTAAAACCCTATATTACTTGAAACGATACGTATACTTGCGTAGTACCCCTAGTGGGTAAAATATTTTCCATAAAATTATATTTATATACACTAGCCACTATTATTATTTGAGTCAAGGTATTGGCTATAACATATTTTTGATAGCATAAATTACTGCATTGTTTGGCGATTGCAAACAAAGTTTTTGGTGCATTGCTGCGGATCGAGGGTCAAGTTTTTGGCGCCGTTGTCGGGGAGGCAAAATTTAAAGATTTTAAATATTTTATTTTATTTATTTCTTTTATTGTCAGAAATATAAAATACAAAAACATTTATAAAAAAACAAAAATAAAAATAAAAAAATAATAATTTTATTTCTTGTTATTTTACTTTTTATTTAGTTTTTATGCGTAGTTCTGAATCTGAAGGATTATTACCTTTAGATTCTGAATTAGAAAGAACTGTTAGAAGAATTAGAAAAGGAAAACAAATTCAAAAATATCAAGAGATGGCTAATTTACATAACAATTTACAAAATCCAATTGAAATTAATGAACAAAATGTTTATAAACCATTAAGGGATTATGCTAACCCTAAAGTTGATGAACTTCATAGTAGTATTCAAATACCTGTTGTAGATGCTAATTCTTTTGAGCTTAAACCATCTATTATTCAAATGGTTCAAAATAATCAATTTAGGGGAACACCAAATGAGGATCCAAATTTACACCTTGCTAGTCTTTTAGAACTTTGTGCTACCTTTAAATATAACAATGTTTCTGATGAAGATATTAGACATAGACTCTTTCCTTTTTTCTTTAAGAGATAAAGCAAAGATGTGGTTGAAATCATTAGCAATAGGTTCTATTAAAACATGGGCTGAAATGGCACAAAAATTCTTTGCTAAATATTTTCCTCCTTCTAAAACTGCCAAATTAAGAAATGATATTACTTCATTTAGTCAATTTGACGGGGAGAAAATTTATGAAACTTGGGAAAGATTTAAAGAACTATTAAGAAAATGTCCTCATCATGCTTTACCTGATTGGTTAATTATTCAAACATTTTATAACAGACTAATTGGATCACTTAAATCAGTTATTGATGCCGCTGCTGGATGTTCTTTAATGGCTAAATCATTTGAAAAAGCTTATACTTTAATTGAAGAAATGGCTAACAATAATTTTCAATGGCCTTCTGAAAGGATTAATCCTAAAAGAATGAAAAGTATTCATGATAACGAAGTCTTTTCTATCTTAGCTTCACAAATAGCTGCAATATCTAAGAAATTAAATAATTTTGCTATCAATAAATCACATAAGAACTCTATTAATATTGAAGATTCTCAAACTATTGAAACTTTACAAGCTATTGCAAGTAAAAATAACCCTTATTCCAATTATTAAAATCCTGGATGGAAAAATCACCCTCATATTAATTGGAATAATTCACTACAATAATGGGTTAATAATTAATCCCATCCAACTGGAAATTGGAACAATAAAGTAAATTCAAACTATAAACCACCTAGATTTAATAATCAACAGAAAAAGTTATCTTTAGAAAATTAATTTTACAACTAAGTAATCAATTACAAAATCAAAACACTGTTATTCGTAATATTGAGAATCAAATGGGACAAATCACTAATTTAATTAATTACAGACCTCCAGGAACACTTCCTAGTAATGTTGAAGTCAATTCAAAAGAAACTGGAAAAGAACATGAACATGTTAAAGCTGTGTAACATCGAAGTGGAAAGGAATTAAAAGAAAGAATGCAGAATAAAATTGAAAATGAGATTGAGGTTGAAGAGATTGAAAAACATCAAGAAACTCCTTCTCCTAGTCAAGATTAGACTGTTATTTCGATTAATGTGGAAGTTGAAAAACCACCACCACCTTTTCCTCAAACACTAAAACAGCAGAAGCTTGATCATCAATTTTTTAAGTTCTTTGAAATTTTTAAGAAACTTACCATTAACATACCGTTTGCTGAAGCTTTGGAATAGATGTCAACTTATGCAAAATTTATGAAGGATATTTTAAGTAAGAAATGAAAATTTGAAGCTTTTGAAACTGTTGCATTAAGTGAAGAATGTAGTGCAATAATTCAAAAGAAATTACCTCAGAAACTTAAAGATCCTGGAAGATTTACTATACCTTGTGCTATTGGAGAAAATTTTTGTGGAGAAGCTTTATGTGATTTAGGAGCAAGTATTAATCTCATGCCATTTTCTATTTTTCGAAGGTTGAATTTAGGAGAGATTACTCCCACCACTGTAACCCTTCAGTTAGCTGATAGATCTATCACCTACCCTAAAGGAGTTATAGAGGATGTTCTTGTAAAAGTGGACAAATTTATTTCCCCTGTGGATTTCATTGTACTTGAAATAGAAGAAGATAAAAAAATACCAATTATTTTAGGGAGACCTTTTCTATCTACCGGACGAGCTATGATTGATGTGAAAAAAGGACAATTAATCATGAGAGTTAAAAATCAAGAGATTAAATTCAATGTTCTTAAAGCAATGAAGTACTCTGATAAAGAAAAATGTTATCGAATGGATATTATTGATTATATAATTGAAAAATATTATCAAGAAAGATGTAAAGTCATTTCTGAAGAAAAAATTGAATTATTAACTGATGAAAATGAAGAACTAAAAGAAGAAGAATTATTTAAAGAAACTCATTATATTAAAGATAATTGGGAAATTTTGGACATAACACAAAATGATATACTTTTATCCTCAATTAGAAAAGCGCCTGAACTGGAATTAAAAATGTTGCCTGCACATTTAAAGTATGCTTTTCTGGGAAATTCATTAACTTTACCCGTTATTATTTCTTCTAAACTAAGTTTAGATCAAGAAGAAAATTTAATAGGAGCGTTAAAGAATTATAAGAAAGCTTTTGGTTGGACTATTACTGATATAAGAGGAATAAGCTCTTCCATCTATATGCATAGAATTTTAATGGAAGAAGATTTTAAACCTACTATTAAACCTTAAAGAAGATTAAATCCTATCATGAAAGAGGTTGTTAAAAAAGAAATTTTAAAATGGTTAGATGCTGGAATTATTTATCCTATTTCGGATAGCTAATGGGTAAGTCCTATTCATTGTGTTCCGAAGAAAGGAGGAGTAATTGTCAATGTCAATGATAAAAATGAACTAATTCCTACAAGACAAGTTACTGGATGGCGAATTTGTATTGATTATTGGAAATTATATGACGCCATTAGAAAGGATCATTTTCCTTTACCTTTATTGGATCAAATGCTTGATAAATTAGCTCGACACTCATATTTCTGTTTTCTGGATGGATATTCTGGTTATCATCAATTATCTGTCGCTCCTGAGGACCAAGAGAAAATAACATTTACAAGTCCTTATGGAACTTTTGCATTTAGAAGAATACCTTTCGGTTTATGTAATGCACTTGCAACTTTTCAAAGATGTATGATGTCAATA
Source organism: Papilionanthe hookeriana x Papilionanthe teres (assembly GCA_022702705.1). Classification (NCBI taxonomy): domain Eukaryota; kingdom Viridiplantae; phylum Streptophyta; class Magnoliopsida; order Asparagales; family Orchidaceae; genus Papilionanthe; species Papilionanthe hookeriana x Papilionanthe teres. Next base: position 133,352,441 of record CM040425.1, on the reverse strand, counting down.
TTTTGTGATTTGATTGACAAAGGAATTGAAATATTTATGGAAGATTTTTCAGTCTTTAGAACTTCTTTTGAATCTTGTTTGGAAAATATTTCCAAAGTTCTAAAAAGATGTGAAGAAATAAATTTAGTTCTGAACTGAGAAAAATGTCAATTTATGGTCACAGAAGGTATTGTACTTGGTCACAAAATTTCACAAAAAGGGATGGAAGTTGATCAAGCAAAAGTGAAAATTATTGTTGAACTGCAACCACCTATTACTGTTACTGATGTGAAAAGTTTTCTGGGTCATGTTGTATTTTATAGAAGATATATAAAGGATTTTTCTAAAATTGCTAAACATCTTAGTCATTTATTAGAAAAAGAAGCTAAATTTGAATTTAATGAAGACTGTATTAATGCTTTCAATATTTTAAAAGAAAAATTAATAACTGCACCTATAATTATTGCACCTAATTGGAATAAACCCTTTGAATTAATGTGTGATGCAAGTGATTTTGCAATTGGAGCTGTATTCGGACAAAAATATGAGAAAATTTTCAAAGTTATATATTATGCAAGTAAAACTCTTTCTGAAACTCAAATAAATTACACTACTACTGAGAAAGAGCTTTTAGCTATAGTCTATGCCTTTAATAAATTTAGACCTTATCTTCTTGGTACCAAATGCATAGTTCATACTGATCATTCTGCTGCCTTTAATAAATTTAGACCTTATCTTCTTGGTACCAAATGCATAGTTCATACTGATCATTCTGCTATTAAATATTTAATGAGAAAAAAAGATGCTAAGCATATACTGATAAGATGGGTTTTACTTCTACAAAAATTTGATTTTCAAATAGTGGTAAGAAAATGAACTGATAACCAAATTGCTGATCATTTATCTAAAATTAAGAATGATATTATTACAGAGGAAAATATAAATGAGAAATTTCCTGATGAACATTTATATGTGATTCAAGGATGCCAAACACCTTGATATGCAGATGTAGTTAACTATTTAGTTAGCAATATTCTACCTTATGGATTAAATAACAAATATATTAAGAATATTAAAAATGATGCTAAATCTTATATTTGCGAAGATCCTTATTTATTTAAATTAGGAAGAGATTCTGTAATTCGAAGATGTTTACCTTATGAAGAAACTTTTGCTATTATTCAAAAATTTCATGATTCCGATTTTGGAGGACACTTTGGAGTAGATAAAACTGCATTTAAAATTTTAAATTCAGGATTTTATTGGCCTACCTTGTTCAAAGATGTGAGACATTTTGTGAAAATATGTGATCGATGTCAAAGGATGGGAAATATATCTAGAAAAGATGAAATTCCTTTAAACTATATATTGGAAGTTGAAATTTTTGATATATGGGTTTTAGACTTTATGAGACCATTTGTACAATCATCTGGAAAGATTTATATTTTATTAGCAGTCGATTATGTTTCAAAGTGGATTGAAGCTGTAGCTTTACCTAACTGTGATTCCAAAAGTGTTTCAAACTTTTTAAAGAAAATGATTTTTTCAAGATTTGGAATGCCTAAGGTAATTATCACAGATGGTGGAAGTCATTTTAGAAATATAAGAATTCAATCATTACTGAAGAAATTTGGAATCAAACATAGAATTGCAACTGCGTATCACCCTCAAATAAGTGGAATGGTTGAAGTATCAAATAGAGAAATTAAAAGAATTTTAGAGAAGACTGTTAATGCTAAAAGAACTGATTGAGTTGATAGACTTGATTCTGCATTATGGGCTTATAGAACAACTTATAAGACACCAATTGGAATGTCACCTTACCAGTTAATTTATTGTAAACATTGTCACTTACCTGTTGAACTTGAACATAAAGCTTATTGGGCGATAAAAGTGTTTAATTTTGATTTGAATACTACAGGAGAAAAATGATTATTACAATTGAATGGGATGGATGAAATAAGAAATGAATCATATGAAAATGCAAAAAATTATAAAAAGAAGATGATGATGTTACATGATAAAAAGATTTCAAAAAAAATATTCGAGCCTAGACAAGAAGTATTATTATTTAATACTCGGTTAAGACTTTTTCCTAGAAAATTAGGATCTAAGTGGATGGGACCATATATAATTGAGAAAGTATACCATTATGGAGTTGTGGATATTAAAGACCCCAAAATAGGAAAAATATTTAAAGTTAATGGATTAAGACTGAACCCTTATTTGGGAGACATTAAAATGATTTATAAAGAGGCTTACGAGTTGAGTCTACCTGATTAAAGACTTAATTAGGTCGGGCTGACGATGCTAAACCAAGCGCTTTGTGGGAGGCAACCCATAATTATTTTTATGTGTTTTTATATTTTCAATGTAAGGTTATGCCTCGGTTTTGACTAATTTTATATAACTTTTAAAAAATTGGACGCTAACAAGTCTTCATTGACTTTAGCTAAAGATTATCTCAAAGTATATAAAGTTTGGACTTTGGATCACTCCATTTCATATGTGAGTAAAAAGGAGATCAAGTTAACCTTCATTATGATTGTTTATAATTTGTGTTATTAAGTCTATATTGATCTTACCATTCTAATTTACCTATTTTGGAGAACGAAACTTTGAAATTTGACGTTAGGTGAAACGGAGTCGAGCGTGGTTCCGGCGCCTAGGCGCCAGAATTCGGTGCCTAAGCGCCAGAGTAAAACAGTGTATCGATGGGTCCGGTGCCTAGGCACCAGATTTGGCGCCTAAGCGCCACAGTTACTGGATCATGTAAAAATAAAAAATTTTTCAGTTTTTCACATGATTTCTCCTTTAAATTACCCCATCTTCGTCCCCAATCCCTAAGCAACCAAATTATGACCTAGACACTTCTTTCCTAAGAGATTAGAGAGGATTTTTGAAGAAATGGAGAGAAGAAATCTTGGATAAGAGGCTAGAGACAAAGGTTCAAAGGATCCTCAACCCTACTTCAATATTTTTATCGCTGTAAGTTTGGAGAAAATTTTATGTCGTCTAGATAAGTTTGAAGCTGAATTCAAAAGTATTGGTGATCGCTCCATGAGATGCATCATCAAATTGAACATCTGGAATGGCAGGCGAAGCTTCAATTTGATCATCTAGCGGCTTATCAAGATGCTCAAGTGGAGATGTATGCTTAGAACAATTGGATCGATGAGAAAACGGCTACAGATTTTCCGAGGGCGTTAGTATTCTTCCCAAGTTGGCCAAGTAACCGTACTTGCGAAGAGAATGGAAATTTCTAATTTGAAGATTAGATAGTTATTGTGGTGTGATCTAGACTTTTATTAGTGTGTCGTTGTATCGATTTGGTAAATTGATTGTATTGTTTGTGTGTTTGTTTTATTGTTCAATGTGTGTTGTATTTGCTTTGAAATTATGTAGTTTGATTGTTTGTTAGGACTTGAATCATATTACTATACTTATCTGTATTGTATTGAACAAAAATTGAAGATTATGAATGGAATTAGAAGAGTTTGATTTAAACCTTGTGTTTAATTGGTGGATTTAATTTTTAATTTCTAAAATTTTTGGGAAATATTTTGGAAGTTGGAAACTGAAGCACTACTCTAATATGAGTAATTGGAAGTTGAATTTATGAGTTTTTGTGGAAAATAAAATTTTTAAAGTGATTTTTGTGAAAGGCGAGTCTGGCACCTAGGCGCCAGAATTCGACACCTAGGCGCCAGAATTCGGCGCCTAGGCGCCAGAATTCTGGCGCCTAGGCGCCGTTCAGCCTGCTTACTGAATATGAGCATTTAAATCCCATTAGCCATGGTTGATGCCTAAGCTTCATCCCCTTCCTCGTTTTTGCGAAAATACACCCTCAAGATCCATCTTGAGGTCAATACATCAAGTTTTTGAGCCCGAAATCACTTGATTTCTTCATCTCGAGGTTAGATCTACCTTCTAATCCATTTATTTTTGATTCTTTCCATAGTTTTTCCTATTTTTTGCTAAAAACCAAAATTTTGAGAAAAATTTTGATTTTTAGAGTTTCTCCATGGATTTTTAAACTCATTTTAAGTTTCTCAAGCTTAAAAAGAGTTTAAATATTTGATTCCTAAATTTATTTGTGTTTTCTTTCACGTTTAGATGGCACCAAAATCTAAGCAAGCAAAAGGCACGAGAAAATTTTGACAACAGCAAGTTTTCGACTGCGGCAGCGCATTTTCGTTATCATGAATTTGCGATGTCAAGAAAGTTTAACTCGGAGCGCAGTTTTTACAACCCTGGTGAAATGATCGAGAACACGATCGTTGCACACAACTGGCAACGATTCTGTTATTTCACTTCTTTTGTCGTTATTCCTATTGTATGCAAGTTTTATGCCAACTTTTTGGATGCGGAAGACTACGAAGTCTTCGTTAGAGGTGTCGGAGTAGGATTTACTCCGGAACGGATCAATATTTTCTACGGCCTGCCACTTACCATCGAGTGCTACTATTCTGGTTTATCTCCATCTGAGGGAGATCTTGAGATGATTATTGCATATCTGACTGATGGCACTGGAGGTTGGAAGATCCGGAATTACAAACGGATAAACTTCAAATCTTCTAAGCTTAATGGTATTTCAAAGGCATGGCATTATTTTATTTCTGCTAGACTTCTAACTTCCAACCACCTGAGTGAAGTTACCAGAGATCCAACTATCTTGAACTACTGCATTTAGGAGAGGAAGCCGATAGATGTTGGAAGTATTATTTATGATTCAGTGGAATCGATTGCTAGATCCATCACTTCTGTGGGATTAGGATTCCCATCCTTGATTCATTCTTTATGCATGAGCAATGGAGTTTCTGCTGATATATCAGAGGAGAAGTTGAAGACTAAAAAGCCAATTGGGCAGGAGAGTGTTAGCATTTATGATCATCTTCGAGGGAAGAGATCTACTGGTCCTTCTACTTCTATACCTACTCCAGGTAGAGCTTCTACTTCTAGACCTTCTACTTCCACTGCTGAGCCACCATCTAGTTTCTAGGAATCGATGCATGATCAATTTCTGAAGCAGCAGAATGAGTTATTTCTAACTTACTGCAGAGTAGATACTATATACAAGAAGATTGATCATTTATCCGAGTTTTCCCGAAGGAAACGTAAGTATGATGCTGAGTATTCAGAGTCTTTTGGGAGATTCTTGAAGGGTGAGCATGATGTTCAGTTTCCTACCTGTCCTAGAATTTCACCGTATGTTGATCTAAAGGATGTGGAGTTTTCTTTTGGTGATGATGATGACGAGGATACAAATAGTGATTAGTATCTTAATTTACCTCTGAGATGTGCTAATTTTATTGTTAGTTTATTTCTTATTTGCTAGTGTTGTTTGTTGTTTGTTGTTTGTTGTTTGTTTGTGTAGATTTGTTTATGAAACATTGTGTGGATTATTTGATGTTGAGACTGTTTTAGATATTTAGTGTATTGTGTTGAAGACTGAAATTTGGATGAATTAATGTTTATTTTTGTTTCAGCCTACTGTTTAGTATTCTTAAATACATAGTAATGTTGTTCTGTTTTTGTTACTATTAGTAGTATAGTCATTTAATTCAGCTACTGATACAAAAAAATGATGAGCCTGCTTACTTTTATATATGCTTCGTTATTTCAGTAATATTCATAAAAAGCATGTGTAGAAGTAAATTTTTCTTTTTAGATTGTTTTTACGTACTTATAAAAATTCCTTTTAAATTATACCTTTCTTTCTCTCATACTTTATATTTTTTCATGATATACCAAAACTTAAGTTTGGGGGAAGGGAAAATACATGCAAATTTAAATTTTATTTGTCCTTAATGAACTGATTTTTTCTAAAAAAATATTAACATAACATAAGAAATGAAGAATCTATTTAAGATCAATTAAATTTTTGAAATTATAAATAATTTAGTAGACTTAACCAAAATTTTAATAACTTTGATTAATTTTAAGAATAGAATTATTGAACTTAAAGAAGAGTAAGATTAAGAAATTTTTCTATTCATAGTAGAAATAATTGAATTTTAGAAGTATTAGGAAATTAAAAATTATAACTTGAAAAAGAAAGGATTGAAATTCTTTTTGAAATCTATTCATGTTATAGTAATTAAGTGAAAATGTATAAGTTTGAAAATATAAGTTAAGGATAGCGAAGTTCAAAACCATTAACAGGCTATCCAGATATAGTAATCCTCTCTGTAAAAAAAAAAAGATAGAGGAGAAGCTTGAGGAGATGCCTAATCAAAAATTTGCTTCACTTGAATTATCTTATAAGAAAAAAAACTGATTACATATTTTACTTAATTTGTATGCATGAATCTTTATTAGAAAAGATTTTCATGAAGATCTTTTTCTTGTAAATAATTTATGTGATCTTAATATAATAAACTACAATTATTTTCGAAGTAAATCAAAAATTTTTGAAATCTTATGATTTGGTTGTTAAATATTCTTTAAATTCTTAAAATTGAACTTAGTTAGTTAAATTTGGTTAATGATTTACTAAAGCCTTTATAAAATAAAAAATTATAAGAAATCTTGAATATTTACCTTTTATTCCAATTGTTATACATTTTATATAGTAAAAAGGGTTACTTGAGGACAAGTAACGTTTAAGTTTAGGGGATTTTGATCCATGAAAAAAATACCTATTTTTATGCCTTGATTTTCATCAAATTTTAAGGATATTATGCTTTAATGAAAGGCATTTTTGTGTTTTCGATGTAGGTGATGCAAAAATGTTCAAGAAGTAAAAAGGGATGAAAAAGGTGTAAAAAGGAGCAAAAATGGAGCCAAAATGCAAAATTGTCAAAATAATTGGCATGGCGCCTAAGCGCCAGTTCGATACAGAATTCTGTAAGATTTTTTATGACTTTTGGACGATTATTTTGATGGTGTTCGTGGTTATTGGACCATCTAGAAGATTGGTAGTTATTCCTGGATTATAGGACATGATACATTGTATTTGGACGCTTGGAAATGGTTAGGATGGCGAAGAGGTGCGATCCAAAGTGAAGAGGTGCGAAGAACTGGACGCAGAGTCCGGTGCCTAGGGGCCAGATTCTGGCACCTTGGCGCCAGACAGACCTTCTAGAAGATTCATTGAACACGGACACATTCTGAAGAGGTTCCTCAATGCAACCCTTAAAGCCTATGAATAGGATGCTACTCCTTCAAAGAAAAAGGCCCACAAACCACTAACGCCCAACCTAGTCCCCTAGCCCCAAAATTCCATTTAGAGAGAGAAATTAGAGAAATATTTTAAGGGCCTTGTTTATAGTTTCTTTTATTAATTATTGAGTTTATTTTAGAGTTTGTATTGAGACTATTTGAAGAGTCGGTGCTTTTGGAGTCTATTTACTTTGGAGTCAGAAGGATTCAGAGGTTCAGTTGGAGAAACGCCTGATATAAGTATTTGTATTTTGATTCAAAGTTTTATTTATATGTTTTGTTATTTAAATTCAATGTGTTCTGAGTAGTTACTTTACTTTCTTCTTTCAATTTTGAAAAGATAAATAAGATAATAAAAAAATTCGTTGAAGAATTAAAAACTATATATATTTTTTAAACATTGTGATGATATTAATACCGGATCTTAATTTACTATTTAAATTGGCCACTTAAATTGTTAAAATCTGTTGAAGAGTTTTGAGACCTAGAAGGAGATGAATTCTTAACTAGTAGATATCACACTAATCCTTGGGTAGTCGAAGGCCTTGCACGGGTTATTCAAGGTGAAGTGCAAATAAATAGGAAGATATTATTTAATGGGCGTAGAATTGATAAGTTTTTTGAGTGACAGGCTAAATTCTTATAATTTGGTTTATAGAGAAGGAAAGGGTCACTAGTAGGGTCAACCATAGCCACCCTTGGACATCTAGTAGTTTGAGCCTAAATTAACTCATTCTACTAACAATACATCTAGACCAGATTTATAGATTAGCCAATGTTCTTTATACTATTGAGCGAAGGTAAAGAATTGGAATGCTTCTATTTGGCACAATACCATAAATTTATATTCTTCACCAATATTACATTATCTAAAAAGTCTTGGATTAATTGAAAGGAAGAAAGTTGTTTGCTTATTTTTATTTACATCAATCATTACTTTATTACTGCTTTATTTCTACATCTAGTAAATTAAATATCAACTTTTGAACTTTAAAAAAATACATAAAAATAAAATCAAAATATTTTAAAAAAAATCTATAATCCTCCTCGTGGGATCGATACTGGGGTCTTTATTTAAAGCCCTATATTACTTAAAACGATATGTATACTTGCATAATACCCCTAGTGTGTAAAATATTTTACATAAAATTATATTTATATACACTAGCCGCTATTATTATTTGAGTCAAAGTATTGGCTATAACATATTTTTGATAGCAAAAATTACTGCATTGTTTGGTGATTGCAAACCAAGTTTTTGGTGCATTGCTGTGGATCGAGGGTTAGGATGCTTGCTAAAAGAAGTTTAATTATAAATGTGATGGTTTTTACTTGCACTTCATTTACATTAACAAAAAGGGCCGGTTGTATTATTAAAATTTGTTGTAATTACATTGTCCCAAAAGGGCAGTGTAATTCTCAACAAAGTGGAACCACATTCAATGTTCTTGAATGAATTACGCAGTTTCATGGGGATTGAGTGCAAATAAATAGAGAAATATGTTTTCATGGGTGTCGAATCCGATGTTTCAGGGTGACAGGCTGAGATCCCTAATTTGGTCCTAAAGTTTGGTAACTAAAGCTACGGTTAGCCTTCAGGTGAAGGGAAGTGGGAGCTCTGAAGTGGCAGCCAGTATCCTCCTAGCCTAACCTTAGATTTAGGGACTAAGCCTAGGATTTGCCAATGTTCTTTATAGCACTCTAAAGATGGGTTACTCGGAAGAGGGTAAAGAATAGGATTTCTCCTATTTGACATATACAATATTTAATGCATATCATTCCTATGCATTATTCAATTCGTTACATGAGAATTGTAGTTTTTATTATCTCAAAATTCACCAAACAAATTTCTATAAAAAGGGTTATGTTTATTATTTATATTTGCATTAGGGAGTGATACACATAAAATATATAGTATTTTTTATGCACATTTTTATACCTATTTTTATGATATTACAATTTAATGGAAGGTATTTTGTGTTTTTCTTGCAAGTATGATGAAAATGAGTGATTATGATGAAAGGAGCAAAATTGGATCAAATTTGAAGCAAAAAAATGAAAAATGAAAATTTGGGCACTCACGGCTAAGCACCGCTGGGACGACGCTTAGCTGCCATAGATAAAAATCAACTTTAATTTAAATTTAGCGTCATTTTCAAAGGGGATGGGATGCAACTCTTCGTGATAACTTCCATAACTTCCTTTGGGTGGCAAGTTTGAATGAACATTCTTTGGTGGATACATCAAATCTGGACACATTTTGAAGAGACACCAAGGCACCTTTTGGTTTAATATTTAAAGAGAGCCTTAGGAAAAATTAAGAGCTCTACCTTTGCATTTTGAAGAGAGTTTTAATTAGGAGTAGGAGTAGAGAGTAGAAAAAAGCTCTTCCTTTGCATTTTGAAGAGTTCTTCCTTTGCATTTTTACAGAGTTTTTATTTTAGTTTTAATTAGGAGTATGAGTAGAGAGTAGAAAAGAGAAAAGGGTAGGATTGAAGCCTTCTTCTTTCCACTACTTTTCTTTCCTTTAGTTTAGTTTAGTTTTTATTGAAGTTTGAAGTCTGTATTCTGAGTCATTGGAGTTGGGAGACATGCTCTGAGGAGTAGTTTAGTGAAGATTCAAAGTTTCAGAGAAACTTCCTGAGTCTTGTAAATAGGATTTTCAGATAAGTGTTTCCTTTTATTCTTACATTTAGTTTTTAAATAATACTTGTTTTTGTTTGTTTTTTTCTTATGATTTTTAATTTCAAATCAATGTATTTTTTTATTTTCTCAATGCATTCTGAGTAGTTTACTTTATCTTTTTCTTTCTTAAATGAAGAAGTAAGTAATTCATGAAGAATTATTGCGGAAAGTATATGTGTTTAAAGTTAGAAGAAGTTGTGAAAATAGATTCTAAAAACTTTATTTACTTCTTAATTTGTCCTGTTAAGATGTAAAATTTGTGGTGAGATTATGTAAGATCCAATGTGGTATTATCTCATAAAAGTTAGAAAGAATCACATGAAATTATATGGGTTAAAATTGTAGTTCATATAATTGAATGTAATATATTAGAAGATGTTTTAAAAAGGGGAGTAAAATTAGAGGATTTTTAGTGTGACATGCTAAAATCCCCTAATTTGGTTTGAAGATTTGAATTTTATTATGAGACGTTAGCCCCAAGGTGGACGGAATCGAGGGAACTCTAGAGTGAGAGTTGGTATCTTCCCTGCCTAATGACATGCTTAAAATATATATGCTTTCTGCTAAAATATTTTATTCATTTTTTATGATATTTCACTTTAAAAGAAGGTATTTTGTATATTTTATGGTTTTAGGTACAAGAAATGGTGATTGGAGCAAAAATAAACAAAAAAGGTGCAATTTGGAGCAAAAACGAGCAAGAAATGAAATTCTGCCCTAACACCTTTCGATAAGTATTTCGATGCTTAATCTCTTTTACACTTCTTGCATATTTTTGAATGATATTACACTTTAAAAAAAGTTTTTTTTTATGTTTTTTGTAGGGCTATCTATTACGAACGCAACGCAACTGAAATGGGGCGAAACGAAGCTAAAACGGAGCCAAACGGAGCGAAACTGTGGAGTTGCGCAGCAGTCTGCTCGCCGACGACAGCCTCGATCTCACCGACGGTTAGATTTTCCAAAGACAGCCTAAATATGACCGAAAAGCTCGCCAACAGCTGCTCGAACCTACCGACAGCGCCCGAGAAGGTTCTAGACCGACTTTTGGCGGTTTTGGGCCGAAATTCGACGTATTTGGACGCTTTTTCGAAGGGGTGCTTAAGGGAACTCTTTGAAATTCATCCATACTCTTTAAAATGGCAAATTTATGTTAGAAAAGTGAAGAGAAATAGTGGAGGAAAGTAGAGAAAAAAAGAGAGGAATGTTTAGGATTCTTAGATTAAGAGTATAAATGTAGATTTCTACCCTTTTTGAGAGATTGGAGAGGAGATTTTGAGAGAATTTGTAAGGGATTGCACTAGCATTGCATGTATCGACTGGAGATTTTGTGGGAGAGATCTTTGTCTTTCTTTTAAGGGGAAAAAGCTAAGTATTGTTCTTCATTATCTTATAATTGTTTAAACAATTACCTAGTGGATTTGCTTTGGTTAAATGAAGTTTATGTTGTGTTTTCTTCGTGCTTTGTGATGCATGTCTCTTACTCTTCCTTCTTCTTTGGAAATAGTGGCATAAGAAAATCATGACATTATTTCCATTCTACTTTTCTTTTGCAATGAGTAGGATTCATGCTTAGGATATTAGGATGCTTGCTAAAAGATGTTTTAATTATAAATGTGATGGTTTTTACTTGCACTTCATTTACATTGCAATAAAGGCCCATTGTAGTTTTAAAATTCATTGTAATTGCATCGAGCTGAAAGGGCAGTGTAATTCTCAACAAAGTGCAACCACAATCAAATTCCATGGATGGTGAAGTTCATGGATTTGAGTGCAAATAAATAGGGAAATATATTAATTGGGTGTAGAATTGGAGATTTTAGAGTGACAAGCTAAAATTCTCAAGTCGGTCCTATCGTTTAGGTGTTGAAGTGTAGATGTTAGCCCTCAGGCAAGGGGACGTGGGAGCTCCGAAGTGAGAGTCGGTATCCTCCCAGCCTAGCCGCAGATTTAGTAACCAAGCATAGGATTAGTCAATATACTTTATGCCTGGACCAAAGGGCAAAGAATATAATTGCTCCTATTTGGCACATACAATATTAAATGCATCTCATTCCTATACATTATACATTTCATTACATAAGAATAGTAGTTTTTAGTATCTCAAAATTTTCCAAACCAATTCATCTAAAAAGGGTTATCTTTTGAATTATTATTTACACTTAGTTGTAGTTACTATCTTTACATTTAACACTTGCATTTAGAAGTAGTTGCTAGATAAAACACAATTTTAATCGACATTCCAACCTAAGGAGTAATTGTAGTAAACTAAAATTTGACTAAAGACCTCTTCACTTCCTCGCGGGATCGATACTAGGGTTTTTAAAGAAAACTTTATATTACTTGAAACGATATGTATACTTGCGTAGTACCCTTAGTGTGTAAAATATTTTCCAATTTTTATATCATTTAAGATTTTTCACACAAGCCACTATTTATAAATTGGGTCAAGTTTTTGGCCATCTTTTGGAAGTTAATTTACTGCATAATTGCGTGTCTGTTCAAGTTTTTGGCGTCGTTGCCGGGGAAGCTTCGGTAAGAACTTTAGGAGAATTTTAGTTCAAGTAATTAGGCTTAGACTTGGAAAATTGTAGTGTAGTAAAAACGGTTTTGTGTTAAAAGTGTTTTTATATGAAAAAGTGTTGTGAAAAAACTATTTATATGAAAAATATGGTGTTAGTAAAAATGTTTTGTTGTGTTGAATATATTTCATTTATTATTTGTTTAATTGTTAATATAATGTTTGTTGTGATACATATGCGAAACAAAGGATCTGCAGGACTTGTGCCTTATGATCCCGAGTTTGAAAAAAATAAAAATATAAAAATATAGAAAGGACTCGAAAAACTAGAAATGGAAATGGAAAACTTTCAAGATAATAACATGGAAAATCATCATACTTCATTGAGGGATTACGTAAAGCCTACGACAGATGAAATTCATTTAAGTATACAAAATCCTGTCATGGAAGCTGACTTGTTTGAAATAAATCCTGAGATTATCCAACTGGTGCAGAACAATCAGTTGGAGGATCTCCTTTGGAGGATCCCTATTTACACTTATCTAATTTTCTAAAACTTTGTGCTACATTTCTTTATAATGGTATGTTAGATGATGCTGTTAGACTAAGGCTTTTTCTTTTCTCACTAAGGGATAAGGCTAAAATGTAGTTATAATCATTAGCACCTGGCTCCATTTAAAATTGAGAGGATTTAACTCAAAAATTCCTAGCTAAGTATTTTCCACCTTCAAGGACTACTCAACTTAGAAACGATATTATCTCATTTTTTCAGTATGAATGGGAATCAATATACGAAGCCTGGGAAAGATTTAAGGAACTCCTAAGAAAGTGTCCACACCATGCTCTATCTAATCGGTTAATCATTCAAACTTTTTATAATGGGTTAGAAGGATCCCTTAGGTCTATAATTGATGCCGCCACTGGTGGATCATTAATGTCAAAATCATTTGATGAAGCGTATGCATTAATTAAAGAAACGGATACAAATGAATTTCAATATCCCTCTACAAGGGTAAATCATAATAATGTTGCTAGTGTTCAAGATACAGATAGGATTACAATTCTTGCATCTCAAGTTGTTGTAATATCAAGGAAGTTGGACCAATTTGGAATGAACGAGCCTCAACTCACTTCAGTAAGTGAGGAAAGTTTATTAGGGCCTATGATTGATTCTAAATTATCATAAGAGACTTTAAATACCATAAACAACCCGTATTCTAACTTTACAACCCATGTTGGGAGAACCATCCAAAATTTAATTGGAATCATACTACTGATGGTGGAAACCAACAATGGGTCATGCGAATCGTAATGGAAGTTGGAATAATCAGGAGAACACAAACTATGGAGCTTCATATCCACCGAACTCTAACAATGATCAACAGTTTGAGGATAAGAAGATGTCTATGGAAGAAGTGGTATTGCAAATGGGAAACCACTTGCAAAGTCAAAATGTTGCTATTAGAAACATAGAAAATCAACTGGGACAAACTGCTAATTCACTTAGCAATGGAACCCAAGGAACACTTCCTAGCAACATGGAGATCAACCCTAAAGAGAACACTAATGAACAAGTAGAAGCTGTCCAAATAAAAAGTGAAAGAGAGATAGAGGGTGTGGTTAGAAAAAAGAAAGATGATGTGAGAGAAACAAAGGAAACTAAAAGATTTGAAGAACATGTTTCTAAGGATTTGGAAAAATTAATATCTCCAACTAAAATCAGTTTGGAAAAACCCACCTCCATTTCCTCAAAGACTTAGATAGCATGAGTTGGATAAAAAATTTTTAAAGTTCATGAAAGTACTTAAGAAGTTAACAATAAATATTCCTTTCACTGATGCTTTAGAACAGATGCCAAGTTATACAAAGTTTATAAATGATATATCAACGAGAAAGGAAATTTGGGGATTACGAGACAGTTTCACTAAGTGAGGAGTGCAGCACTATACTTGAGAAAAGTTTTCCTCGGAAACTTAAAGATTTTTGTAGCTTTACAATTCCTTGTGAAATTGGAGAACATTATGTGGAAAAGCTTTATGTGATTTAGGAGTGAGCATTAATGTGATGCCTCTATCTATATTTAGAAGGTTAGGTTTAGTTGATATTTCTCCCACTACTGTAACCCTTCTGTTAGCTGATCGATTTATCATTTATCCGAAAGGAGTTATAGAAGACGTGCTTGTTAAAGTGGATAAATTTATCTTTCCTTTGGAATTTATTGTATTAGATATTGAGGAAGATAAAGAAATTCAAATTATTTAAGGGAGACCTTTCCTTATTACTGGAAAAGCTATGATAGATGTGCAAAAAGGAGAGTTGACTATGAATATTAATGGCCATAAAGTTACTTTTGATGTATTAAAGACTATAAATTATCTAGCTGAGAGAAAAGTTAATGATTGTTTTTGGATAGATGAAATTGATTATCTAAGTAAAGACTATTTCCAAGAAAGTTTTGAGAGTAAGTTAACAAATGAGATTGAAATAAACTTTCATGATGAGTCAAAAATGTTATGTAAAGAAGACTGTTTGTATGTTCAGGAGAGGTGTGAAATGAAGGACGCTACCAAAAATAGTAAACTTTTAATTCCATCTGTTGAAAAATCTCATGAACTTAAGATGGATGTACCCAATACAATTTTAAAGCCTATTAATTTACGAAATTCATCTACACAACCAGTCTTTATATCTTTAGATGCGACTCAATCACAAGAAAAACCTGAATTGAATAATGAACAAGATAAAATTATTGAACTAAGACTTGGAAGAGAATTTGACGATAAATTTTAAAAGAACTTTGAGTTGAGAAAAGAGGATAAGGATATTGGAAGACCATTCGAAGAAATTCCTAAGGAATTAGAAAAACATATTTCCTCAACTAAGATAGATCCTCCATCATTTAATAATTATAAAGGGGAAGAATTGGAAGAAAACTTGAAACAGAAGAGTGATATAGAAGAATTTGATCCTGAATCTGAATTACTTAAAGAGAATCTAGTCCAAAATTTGGAAGATATTGAATTATCTTATAGAGATCTATTTCTTATAAATTTTAAGGATGCTATTAATATGTGAATTGAGAAAATTAATAGAAGGATATTGGATCTAGAAAGAAATATGAGGAACAATGATATAAATTCATCTGAAAATAAAGACCTTAATGAAAAATTACAATTTGAGAATTTTATAGGAATCCCTGGATCTGGAAATGATTGGGCGATTGATCAAGGATTACTTAATTGGAACTTTGATCCGGAAGGAATCATTTGTCAGGCCTGTGACGTTAAAAGCAAGCATTTTATGGGAGGCAACCCATAATTATCAGTGTGTTTGATTTAGTGTGCTTGAGAGTCATGATTGTTAGTGTTGTATTGTATTTTATTTATAGTGGATTGATCAGTTTGATTGTTGAATGGTAGATGTTTGAATTTTTAGTTGTTTGATTTGACCTTTATGTGTCATGAGAGAGGTGATTCCTTAACTTCTTATTATGGCTAGACTTGATCTCTTGTAGTAGTTGGATTAACGAGTCCACTGTGACTTGGGTCTCACTCAGACTTAAGATTTACAAGAGAAATCATGAATTTAGAACATTGATAGTTCCTTCTTAATTTATTACTTCCTTTCTGCAACTTTATTTTCATTTTATAGGAGTCGCGAACCTATTTGATGAATACCATTAAGATGATCTTACACTATCTTTATAATTGTTATAGGTGCTTAATTATAGGGATTAGATGATACTTAAGATTGGTGTCCGAAAACCAATATATCAAGGGTAATCTTATCTTTGGGATTATAATCTATAAAATCATTTGAAAGTACATAATTTATTAGTGTAGTGTCTCCATTAGAAATTGGAAGTAAATTAGTAAGATGTGGCGCGTTAAAGGATGAATTGACCTCATTTATCTTATGTGTGTTTATGTTTATGTTACAATTTTATATAATAATTGAAGAACATTTTTATATTCCCTTGCTAATACATGCTATGATAGTTAGACTTTTATTTAGTGAATTTCATTCTGGCATGATTAGATTAGATTTACTTTCTACTGCATATTGTTCTGTTCTAATGAATACTTGTAAATGGTTTTGATAGACATTTGTGGTAGATAGAATTTCTAAATTATTTTTTTCCTGCTTATTTTTTCTGTAATGAATGCTATATATGTTAAAATTAAGTTTGGGGGTAGGAAGAAAAATAAAATTTTAATGCGAAAATACTTCCTTTTAGTGTACTTTATTACAAGCATATTTTAGGTTAGATTTACTTTCTCCTACGGTCATTTTATCCTGATTATGCATGTATATGAATTTGATAGGATGTTGCATTAGTAAATAGATTCATCCTTTACATTTTCTTCATATAACATTATATGGAATTAATTGCAAAATATTTTGAAATATAAGTTTGGGGGGAAGAAAAAAAATTTAAAATGTAACTTTATTTGTCCTCAGTAGACTGTATTTAAATTGATATCACTTTTAAAATGACTTGTGGTATGTGGTGTTACCTTTAGGTTACTATAATTTAAATTTTAGGAATATTAGAAAAATAACTTAGTTGAAATCCTTAGTGAAGAAATTGTTCTAGAGTTAAGATATTTTGTAGGAAACATTGGAAAAATGATTTTTCTATTTATGGTAGAAAGGCGTTGAATATTTGACAAACTAAAATTCTTAGATTAATACTTAATGAGAATTGAGCCTTTATTAAAAACCTTTTTCGAACTAATACCTACACTTATAAAAAGTGAGGGAAAGTTTTGAGTTTTAGATTTTAGAGAAAAGATAATGAAATTCAAAACTATTAAAGGTATATCCAGATATAGTAATCCTCACATAAAAAAGTGATTAAAAATGATCCCAAAAAGAAAGTGAAAAAAAGGGGATTGAAAATGATCCCGAAAGAAAAGAAAAGAAAAGAAAATAAGTGAGGAGAAGCTTGAGGAGAAGCCTAATAAAAAATTAGTTTCACTTGAATCTTTTTAAATACAAAGACTTAAAAACAATCCTAAGCTTATTCTTATTTAAAAAGTATTGGTTAATTTGGTATAGATAAGGTGCTTAAATTCCATTTCTATACTTTCTATCAATCTTACACTCTAGTCCTAGGTTGATTTGCTAGAATTTCTCCTATGTTATACAATAAAGTTTCTGAGATGAAATTATAGGAAACTCTATTGAAACCCACAACCACAAGTTGATATATTTGGTTTTTAAAGTTATAGTGTTACTTGAGGACAAGTAACAGTTAAGTTTGGGGGATATTGACATGCCTAAAATATATATGTTTTTTGTTATATTATTTTACTCATTTTTTATGATATTGCACTTTAAATGAAGGTATTTTTGTATGTTTTGTGGTTTTAGGTACAATAAATGGTGATTGGAGCAAAATGAAACAAAAACGGTGCAATTTGGTGCAAAAACGAGCAAGAAATGAAATTCTGCCCTGACACCTTTCGATAAGTCTTTCGATGCTTAATCTCTTTTACACTTATTGCATACTTTTGAATGAGATTACACTTTAAAAAAACGTTATTTTTATACTTATTTTGTAAGGCTATCTGTTACGAACGCAACGCAACTCAAATGGGGTGAAACGGAGCTGAAACGGAGCTAAACATAGCGAAACGGTGGAGCTACGCAGCAGTCGACTCGCCGACGACAGCCTCGATCTCGCCGATGGTGAGATTTTCCAGACACGGCCGAAATATGACAGAAAAGCTTGCCGATAGCGGCCTCAAACCCGCCGACAGCGCCCAGGAAGGTTCTAGACCTACATTAGGTGGTTTTGGGCCGATATTCGATGTATTTGGACACTTTTTCGAAGGGGTGCTTAAGGGAACTCTTTGAAATTCATCCATACTCTTTAAAATGACGAATTAATGTTAGCGAAGTGAAGAGAAATAGTAGAGGAAAGTAGAGAAAAAAAGAGAGGAATGTTTAGGATTCTTAGATTAAGAGTATAAATGTAGATTTCTTCCCTTTTGGAGAGATTGGAGAGGAGATTTTGAGAAAATTTGTAAGGGATTGCACTAGCATTGCAAGGATCGACAGGAGACTTTGTGTGAGAGATCTTCGTCTTTCTTTCAAGGGGAAAAAGCTAAGTATTGTTCTTCATTATCTTATAATTTTGTAAACAATTACCTAGTGGATTTGCTTTAGTTAAATGAAGTTTCTGTTGTGTTTTCTTCGTGCTTTGTGACGCATCTCTCTTACTCATTCTTCTTTGTCGGCATATTTTTAGGTTGAGTATTGTATTTTTGAAAAGAGGTCGCCTACAGAAATTGTCGGCAAATTTTTTATTTAATTTAAATAAATAATTTGAAAAGTAGTATTTGATTTTGAAAATAATTTTAAATTTGAAAATTTTAAGATATCAAATCAAACTCATCTCACATCCCAAATAGTTTATATAAACGAGCACCGCACCACAAACTGTATATCTATCCCGGAGAGCAGACACACTGCTTGATGATGGGGCTCGATTAAATAAACTAGAAGATTTGTGACATCTGTTTGGTCTACAAACCAATTTTATAAGCCGACAAGTTCCTGTCGGCATATTTTTAAGTCGTGTTTTATTTTGAAGAGGGGTCGCCTAACAGAAATCTGTCGGCGAATTTTTAATTTAATTAAAATAACTAATTTGAAAAGTAGTATTTGATTTTGAAAATAATTTTAAATTTGAAGGTTTTAAGATATGAGATTAAACCGATCTCACATCCCGAATAGTTTATATAAATGAGCACCGCACCACAAACCGTGTATCTATCCCTAAGGATAGACACACTGCT
Organism: Papilionanthe hookeriana x Papilionanthe teres; assembly: GCA_022702705.1. Taxonomy (NCBI): domain Eukaryota; kingdom Viridiplantae; phylum Streptophyta; class Magnoliopsida; order Asparagales; family Orchidaceae; genus Papilionanthe; species Papilionanthe hookeriana x Papilionanthe teres. The sequence goes on along the minus strand of CM040425.1, from coordinate 133,333,286 downwards.
TGATGGTGGGGCTCGATTAAATAAACTAGAAGATTTGTGACATCCGTTTGGTCTGCGAACCAATTTTATAAGCCGACAAGTTTCCCTGCTTAATATGAAAACATTAAACAGGGTTTATATTACACAGGTTCTTTAAAATTCCCTATAAGGGCAAGCCCCTATAGTTAATTACATCTCAAGTGATGGGAATCACCTAAGAAAACTCTCGATAATAATCAATAATTCTTCTCTCAAGGATTTCAAAGTTTAAGATTTTTCAAGGGATTGAAATTTGGAATTTCAATAGGGAATGGATCAAATTTGGAACATTTTGTTTTGTGAATCCAAAGGAAGAAAGGTAGGAGAAATTACAGATTCGAAGCGAACTTCGGTAATTTCCCGACTATCCTATTGTTTGGCTTGAGTTTAGGAAAGTCCTAATATTTATTTAAATGTTTTGATCTTGCCAATTTTAATTAATTAGGGCTTATATTTGTATGATAAAATCAAACAAATAGCCTCGAAGATGTGAGGGTTTATTGTCGTACCGGACGACTACCTCGGAATCCTAAGACCGGTTAGGGCTTAATTTGCAATGCAAGTGCCTAACGAAGAGTTGAGGATTTATGTTGCACTAGGCAAACTACCCCGAAGTCCTATGGCTTTGTTATTTAATCCTAGGAAAGTTTTGCTGATGACGATGGCCGTGCTGCCCACCATGCTCCGAGCTCCTTATTGTTGCAGAGGTTTAGTTTTAGAAGTCATAAATCAGGGGATGAGAAAAGTGTTTTGGTTTAGAGAAGTCTTAATTTCCAAGTGTTTCTTATGTTTTAATTAAAACAAATCTTAAAGTTGATTATAACGACACCGGTTAAGATCCCACTGGTTCCATCCTTCCGGCATCATTATTTTTATCGGATTCACTTAGTCCGGATGAATTTGCTAAACTCAACTGAATGAGTTCCACACTTTCATTTAGACCGTGGGAAATCCCGTTAGCAACACGTAGGTTACATCATCCGAGGTATTCCCGATCATCCAACGGGACGTTTTAATTTAGTTGCAATTGTAGTTTTGTGTTCTGTTTGTGATTAAATTTTGAGTTGTTTTATATTTTGAAATGTTGTGGCGGTGAATTTTATCTTGCAATGACTTTTAATTTAGTTTTGGTTTCAGTTTTAGGGTCTATCCTAAAGGTGTGGGTTTTCATGCAACAGTTGTTTTATCATGCAAGAAAAGTAAAGTACATTTGCAATAAAGTAAATTGCAAGAAAGTAAATTGCAGGAAAGTAAATTGCAATAAAATAAAAGCGTACCTGGAGGGTCTTCCCGTCATCCCAAGCTGCACTTAAAACACAATTAGAATATTTAAACAAGTTCCTAGGTAAAGGCTAAGGTAAGGGTTATGGTTTTCTACCAAATTCCTAATCCTATAGCTAGTCATTTCCTATGACGTCTCAGGTTCTTTGTGTTTTTGTTTGAAGACGATTTTCTTCATCAAAGAATAATTAAATTCAATTGTTCTTATAAATGTCCTATCATATTGAGGAAGTGCTTAAGAAGAATCTTAAACATCTTTTCAATATTTCTAGGATTGTTTTAAGTCCAAATGAATTTAATTATACAAATGAATTAATCGTCCGGGAATTCAAGTTTTGTTGTTATCTTGCTCAGTGAACTAGGACATTTGAATATCCTATGAGGGAAGTAACATTTCATTTAATGTTCTATTTAGGAGTTATAATAATTAAAGCTTTTGAGGGTAAATTAGTATTCAAATGATTTGTGATTTAGTTTAATTTCCATTAATGGGTTTAAATTTGGAATAGTGTTCAAGTTATTTTAGATTTATTTTGAATTCTTTATGTCTTTGGTAATGTTATATTTAATTCAACTTAATTTAATTTAATTTAATTTAACTGAGTTTTAATTTAATTTAATTTAAATTGATTTGATGTTTAATCATTTTGATTTGATTTAATTTTAATTTAATTTGATTTAATTTTTATTTAATTTAATTTGTTTTAATTTGATTTAATTTAATTTAATTTAATTTAATTTAATTTTTAATTTAATTTAATTCAATTTAAATTTAATTTTAATTTAATTTAATTTATTCAATTTAATTTAATTTAATCTGTTTATTTAATTTAATTTAATTTGTTTATTTAATTTAATTTAATTTAATCTTTAGTTTAATTTAATTTAATTTTAATTTAATTTAATTTAATTTTAATTTAATTTAATTTAATTTAATTTTAATTTAATTTAATTTAATTTTAATTTAATTTTATTTTTAATTTTAATTGAAATTTTAAAAGAGTTTAAATTAATTTTAGTTTAATGATTAAGTCTTTTAATATTTTAAATTTGAATTATCATTTTAATTAAGAATTGAATATTAATGAGATAATTAATTTAGGGATTTTTAAATTAAAGAATAAATCTCTTCCTAATAATATCCCTATCTTAGTAATTCCAATTTTGTTATTCTTCCAAATTTAATCCATTATTTAATTAAAGTTTAATCATTTTAAAATTGTTTAATGGGTTTCTACCCTTTAATTATTTAAATTTCAATCATCCAAATCAAATTAGGATCAAATATTTTACTTGTTAATTTTTTATTAAACCTAAAGTTTTAATTAAGGATTAAAATTTAATTACCATTTTACCCTTTAAGCTTAATAATTTTATAACTCACTAAATTGAGCTCAAATGAACTTGAAATTTTTATGTGACTTCACTCATATGCCAATAAAGACATGAGAGGAGAAAATGTGATTTTTCTGTATTTAATTTATTTATATAATTATTTTTGGTAGAAAATAGAGATTTTCAAGGAAAATTTGATAACATGACCAAGGGAAAGTTTCTGTCCTTAAGAAAATTAGGGGACATTCCTATTGACCAGAGGACCACTTGGACTAATTTTGGTGATTTTTTGAATTATATTATTTTTATTATAATTATTTTAAGTTTTGTAGTGTTAATTAATTTAAAAATAAAATAAATGTTGAAAAATGAATTTTATATTTTTCAAAAATCTCTCTGATATCAAGGAAATCAGAGAAGCAAATTTTGAAATTTTTCTGATTTTTTTATGATTTATTATAATTATTTTAGTGAAAATGCTAGAAAATACATTTTTTAATTTTAAAATTACCTTAAAGCTTTAAAATTTAATATCTCACTAAATAGACCTAAGAAAAATGTGGGATTTGTTCCTAAGTGACTAAAATTCAAAATGTGACATTTTGGTGAATTTTATTATTTTTGTGATGTTTATTATTTTTTAATTATTAAAAATATTAAAATATTATTAAAAATCAACTTTTTTAGAAAATTGAAATTTTAATTTTCTTAGATTCCCCTGATATCAGAGAGGCTCCAAAACCAATTTGGTGAATTTTTGAGAGGTATTTTAAAAGTTATGAATTTTTAAAGTCTAAAATGGCTAAGTGGCTTAATCAACCCAATTAGTGGGGCTAACCAAGTCCAATTGACCTCAAATTTTTATGGTGGATTCCTCTGATCCTAAGGTCAGTGGAGAATTTATTTCAAGTCAATTTGATGCATGGTTAACTCTAATTAATTAAAGACCTATTTTGGGTGTTTAAGCCAATTAGGGTTGTTTTAAATGAACTAAGTCAAAACCTATTTTTCCTAGGGTTCTCTGGTCATAAGCAACATCACCAAATTTTCCTAGAATTTATTTCACAACATGCTATTTATTGGAATTAAAATATTCAAAACGAGTAACATGAACTTGAAAAATCAATAACTCTTCATAGGGATGGCCTCTGACTTTGGAAAATTCAGGGAATGTTCCCAAATTCAGAGGCTTCAAAAGCCCTATGGTCTCATGCCATGGTGAATTGTATACATGCATGGAGAATTAAAATAATGCAGAGAGTAAATAAATGATAAAAAATAAAATACTTGATGAAATTAAATGATTTCTTTTCCACATTATTCTCCTCTGTTCACTGAGCAAGAGGGTATTTTTATTTTATTTTTATGATTTTCCTACACGAGAGATATGAATTTTTGAAGTTTAGGGAATTAAATAAATAAGAAAATACCCTAATTTTCTATTTATCCACGCGGCGCCGGCGTATCCTCGGCGACTCCGAAAGGCCACGCGGCGCGCTCCCATTCGACGCCGCCACTCGAGTCAGCAGCCCGGGCCCCGCGGTTCTCGCACCGTTTCCTGGTCCAACGCCATCTGAGCCGTTCGTCCGCGCGTGTATTGAATGGACGGCATCCGTTCATCGTCCCCAAGTGTTCTCACCCGAGAGCCGTCCACACTAAATCCCTAAGATCTCACTCGATTCTCAATGGATTTTTATGTTCTTATACTCTATGGATTCGTATTGAAGAGACGAACACATCTATACGGTTAACATGCATTGAAATTAAGGCATTTGAAATAGAGAATCTCCAGAAGCTCGGGATGAAGAATTAGCTCATATCTTGGCTCAGAGAAGTGTGGCTTCAATCTGAGAGTTGTTGCACCTTCGATTGGATCCCAGCAAGCTCCAGATGAAGTCTCCTGGTCGCAGTGAATTGTCCGGATATGATTTCGACCAAGCCCGATCACAAAGCTTGGAGGCTGGAGCAAGCCGGGTGGCCTGGAGATGGGGCTTTTGCTAGTGGACACCTTCCCTTGGTCTGGTGAAGGTGTAGAGCCAATCAATTTGAGAATTGGCTCACTGTGGAGAAGTGTCCTGGTTTTGGGTGGAATTTCAACTCTAAAATTGAGCTTACAGAGGAGAAATGGCAGGGGGATTTCACTGGGGATCAAGTGCTCTAAGAGTGGAGAAGGGTCTGGAACAATTTTGGCAGAGTTTTGGCAAGGTTTGTGCTTAGCTCTTCTCATGGCCGAGAGGGGTGGAGTTTAAATAAAGCTGGCTGGGGGCCTCCGGGGGAGTTAGGGCATGGGATCAGCTTGCTCGGTGAGGAGAAGAACGGCCATGGTGACCACTAGGCATGGAGCGGCTCGGCAAGTGAGAATTTCAATGTTGGCTCACATGTGAGCTCTCGGCCATGGTGTTTTCCGGCGGCCCGGTGGCCGGCCGGCCGAGCATTGGTCACCATCTTGGTCGGGGAGGTCGGGGTGGGGCTTAGTGCAATCAATTAGCATTGGCCATGTGTAAAGGGTTTGATTTAGATGGAATGGGGGCATGGCTAAATTTGAACCTAAATGGGTCAACCCACCCATTTGGGCTAGGTGCACCACCCAAGGCCTGGTTTTGGCTGAGGGAAAAGTGATTTGGCTCGAGCATAATCGGTAGGGTCAAGTCACCATCCAAGCACAATTAGGCATAAGCATGGTTAAGGGGAATCATGGGAGTGGTTAATCACCTTTAGGAATTAAGGAAAGAGTCTCCTCCTTTTGCCCAAAATGGCATGGTGACATGTAAAGAGGCTCTCATGGCTTGCATATGGCTTGTGCATGGCTCCATTTGGCTTGGGAAAAGGTTGGGTCAATTTCATAAAAATGGGTTTTAAGAATTTTGGATATTTTGGGGTGATTTGGCATGTGGCTTGATTTGGAATTATTTGATTGATGATTTTGGAACTTAGGGACAATTTTGATTAAATGGATGATGAAAGGAAGTGTCATGTGTGCTTTGGATGAATTTGGGCTTTTGAATTTGAAGGGAGTGGGCTTTTAGGAAAGTTTAAGGGAAATGGGCTTTTGATTTTAGGATGAGCATTTGGATAAAAATTTTGTGAAGAATTTTGTCAAATAAATGTCATAATTGATTTAGGGATGTTCTATGAAGGGCTTGGAATCAATTTGATGTGATTTGAAGTTGAATTGGTTTGAATTTGGATTTATTTGGTAAGTGGGCCTATGTAGGTCCAAGTGGGCCAAGTTGGGCTAATGTTGGGCTAGGGTTGAAATTGATATAAAATCAATGTTGAGAAATGTTTATGGGAGTGTTTCAAAGAGGTTTTGACTTTGGTTGAGTTTTCATTTTGGGGTTTGGGCTCATTTGGGTTAGGTTTGGGTTATGGGTCCAAATTGGGCTTTAAGGCCAAAAGTGAAATTGGACCCATATGTCAACCAAATTGAACTTAGATTTGGTCTAGATTGGTATTGGGAATGTTGAATTGAAGTTTAGAATTGAATTGGACCAAAATTGGGGTCAATTGGGTAGGTTTGGTTTGACATTGGGTTTACTTTGGGTTAAAATGGGTCAAATTGGGGGTTTTGACAAAAGTAGGGGGAATTGACAAAATTGGCCCATAGTGTAGTTGGACAAAATGAAATTGGGAATATTTGGGATTTTCTGGAATTTTTTGGGAATTTTCTGAATTTTTTTGATTTTTGGGTCAAGAGGGGTATTTTGGGTATTTGGAGGGTATTGGGAGGTATTTTTGGAATTTTTGGTATTTTTGGGTATGGATGATCAATTTGAGTGATGTGGGAATGTTTGGGATTGATTTTGGAGAATTTTGGGTAATTTGGAAATTTTTGAGAAATTTGGGTAATTTCAAGAGTTTTGGGTAGGCTAAGCGGGTGTAGGGTCCCGGGGGTCAAAAATTGAAAATTTGGGAAATTGAAGATTGGGTGAATTTGAGTGGAATGAAATCATTTTGGTTGAGCCATGAAGCCATTTCAAGCCCATATGAGCCATGAAGGGACTCATTTGAGGCATTCACTATGTTGTTCCTAACCCTCTTAGCCAAGGACTCATTTGAGGCATTCACTATGTTGTTCCTAACCCTCTTAGCCAAGGGCTTAGGGGTTAAGGACCATCCATGTGAATCACCTACATGAGTCAGGAGGTCAAGTTGGGTATGGGTGTGGTTTTAGGAGGTATGTGGAAGTGTAGTGTGTAGGTGTAGTGTATAAATGTAGTGTGTGTGTAAGCCAGCCCCTTCACTGAGACCGGGCCACCTGGAGGCGGTCCTAAGGCCAAAGGGTCCTATAGGAACTCATCCTTTAAACTTCCACATTTGATTTCAACCCTCTAGGTGATTAGGGGTCTACGGTCGAGTTTGTAGAGTTTGCGGGGAGTTAAGAAGTGGTTTGAATTTCTAAAAGGTGGGTCCCAATTCTAGTCCTCTAAGATAGTCAAAGGAAAAGCCTAAGGCTAGATCCTAAGCACTAAAAGAAGAAGAGAAGACCTCATCAAAAATGAGGTCAACAGTTCCCCTGCTTAATATAAAGGAATTAAGCAGGGTTTAATTTACCTAGGTTCTTAAAGTTCCCTATAAGGGCAAGCCCCTATAGTTAATTACATCTTAAATGACGGGAATCACTTAAGAAAACTCTCGATAATGATCAGTGGTTTTGCTCTCAAGAATTTCAAAGTTTAAGGTTTTTAAAGGATTGAATTTTGGAAATTCAAAAGGGAATGGATCAAATTTCGAACAATTTATTTCATGATTCCAAAAGGAAGAGAAGTAGGAGAAGCTGAGGATCCAAGAAGAATCTTGACAACTTCCCAAACTATCCTAATTGTTTGGTTTAGATTTGAGAGTTTACTTAATGTTTCAATCTTGTCAATTTTAGTTAATTAGGACTTATATTTGTATAATATGATCATACAAATAGCCTCGGAGATGTGAGGGTTTATGTCGTACCAAACAACTACCTCAGAGTCCTAAGAACGGTTAGGGTTTAATTTACATGACATGATCATGCAAATGCCTAACGAAGAGTTGAGGATTTATGTTGCACTAGGCAAACTACCTCGAAATCCTATGGATTGGTTATTTAATTCTAAGAATGGTTTTGCTGATGTAGATTTCAGTTTTGCTGACGACGATGGCCGTGCTGCCCACCATGCTTCGAACTCCTTGTTGTTGCAGAGTTTTAGTTTTAGATGTCATAAATCAGGAGATGAGAGAAGTGTTTTAGTTTAGAGAGATTCTTAAAATCCAAGTGTTTTTAATATTTTAATTAAAACAAATCTTAAAGTTGATTATAACAGAACCGATTAAGATCCCACGGTTCCGTCATCCCGGCACCGTTATTTTCATTGAATTCACTTAGTCCAGATGAATTTGCTAAACTCAACTGAGTGAGTTCCACACTTTCATTTAGACTGTGGGAAATCCCGTTAGCAACACGTCGGTTACATCATCCGAGGTATTCCCGATCATTCAACGAGACGTTTTAATTTAGTTGCAATTGTAGTTTTGTTGTTCTGTTGGTGATTAAATTTTGCATTGCTTTATGTTTTGAAATGTTGTGGCGGTGAATTTTATCTTGCAGTGCTTTTTAATTTAGTTTTGGTTTCAGTTTACGGACTATCCTAAAGGTTTTAGTTTTCATGCAACAGTTATTTATCATGCAAGAAAAGTAAAGTGCATTTGCAATAAAGTAAATTGCAATAAAATAAAAGTGTACCTAGAGGGTCTTCCCGTCATCCCAAGCTGCACTTAAAACACATGTTAAGGCATTTAAATATTCTAACAAGTACCTAGGTAAGGCTAAGGGAAAGGTTTTGGTTGTCTACCAAAGTCCTAATCTTATAGCTAGTCATCTCCTATGACGTCTAGGTTCTTGTGTTTTGGTTTAAGGACGATTTTCTTCATCAAAGAACAATTAAGTTGAATTGTTCTTATAAATATCCTATCATATTGAGGAAGTGCTTAAGACGAGTCTTAAACATCTTTTCAATACCTCTAGGATTGTTTTAAGTCCAAGAGAATTTAATTATACATGTGAATTAATCATCCTGGAGTTTAAGTTTTGTTATCTTGCTCAGTGAATTAGGAAATTTGAATATCCTATAAGTGAAGTAACACTTCACTTAATACTCCGTTTAGAAGTTATGACAACAAGAGCTTTTGATGTCAAATTGATGTTTAAGTGATTTGTGATTTAATTTAATTTTAATTAATGGGTTTAAGTTTGGAATAATGTTCAAGTTGTGTTAGATTTATTTTTGAATTCTTTATGTCTTAGGTGATGTTATATTTAATTCAATTTAATTTAATTTAAGTTAATTTAATTTAATTTGGTTTAGTTTTAATTTTAATTTAATTTTATTTTTAATTTTAATTTAATTTAGACTTTATTTTAATTTGATTTTATTTTTTATTTAAATTAATTTAATTTAATATGTTTTAATTTAATTTAATTTAGTTTAATTTAATTCAATATAATTTAATTTGATTTAATTTAATTTTAATTTAATTTAATTTTAATTTTAATTTAGTATTTTATTTTTTATGTTTTAAAGATGATTTAATTTAATTGTTAAAGTATTAACTTAATTGAAATTGTGGAAGGATTTAATTTAAATGTTTTAATCTTAATTTAATTTAATGATTAAGTCTTTTAGTATTTTAAATCTTGAATTTGAATTATCATTTTAATTAGGAATTAAATATTATTGAGGTGATTAATTTAGGGATTCTTAAATCAAAGAACAAATGTCTTCTAAATAATATCTCTATTTTAATAATTTCAATTTTTATTAATCTTCCAAATTTAATTAATTGATTGATTAAGGTTTATTCTTAAAAATGATTGATGGGTCTCTGTCCTTTAATTATTTAAATTTCAATCATCCAAATCAGATTAGGATCAAATATTTTACTTTCTCATTTTATGTAGCCTAAAGTTTTAATTAAGGGTTAAAATTTTTATTACCATTTTGCCCTTCAAGCTTAATAATTCCATAACTCACTAAATTGAGCTTAAATGAATTTGAAATTTTTATATGGCTTCACTCAGATGTCAATTAAGACATTAGAGGAGAAAATGTGATTTTTCTGTATTTAATTTATTTATATAATTATTTTTTTGTAAAAAATAGGGATTTCCAAGGAAAATTCAATAAGATGACCAAGGGATTTTTCTGTTCTTAAGAAAATTATGGGGCACTCCTAATGACCAGAGGACCATTTGGAATAAATTTGGTGATTTCTTGAATTATATTTTATTTATTAGAATTATTTTGAGTTTTGAAGCATTAATTAATTTTAAAATAAAATTAAAGTTGAAAAATGGATTTTATATTTTTCAAAAATCTCTCTGATATCAGGGAAACTAGAGAACCAATTTTTATAATTTTCTGATTTTTCTTTGTTTTATTAGAATTAATTTAGTGAAAAGGTTGAAAAATACGTTTTTAATATTAAAAATTACATTAAACCTTTAAAATTCAATATCTTATCCTAGGAACTTGAGAAAAATATTTGGTTTGTTACTTAGTGTTTAGAATTCAAAATATGACATTTTGGTGATTTTTAATATTTTTGTAATTAAAAATAAAATACTTAATGAAATTACTTGATTTCTTTTCCACATTATTCTTCTCTGTTCACTGAGTAAGAGGGTATTTTTATTTTATTTTTAGGATTTTTCTAGACAAAGTTATGAATTTTTGAAGTTCTGGGTATTTAATAAATAAGAAAAATTCCTATTTTCCTACTTATCCACGCGGCGCCACACCATCCTCGGCAGCTCCGAAGCTCCACGTGTCGTCTCCTGATTCGGCGCCGCCATCTGACTCAGCCGTCCCGGGACCTGCCTTTCACGTAACATCTTTTGGTTTGACGCGATCCGAGCCTTCCATCAGATACATGCGCGATCCAACGGTTTCCAGTCATCGTCTACGACTGGTGCGAACCCGTGACCGTCAACCTTCTAACCCTAATTGCTCACTCGATTCTCAATGGACTTTTGTGTTCGTATGCTCTATGGATTCATCTTGAAGAGACGAACACATCCATACGGTAAACATGCATTGAAATTGATTCAAATTAAATGGAGAATCTCTGTAATCTCGAGAAGAAGAGTGAGTCCATACCTTTGCTCAGAGAAGTGAAGCTTCGATCTGAGAGTTGTGTCACCTTCGATTGGGTCCAAGCAAGCTCCAGATGAAGTCCCTTGGCTCAGTGAATTATCTAGGTAAGATTTCAACCACAGCCGATCACAAAGCTTGGAGGCTGGGAGCAATGGCTGGCCTGGTGAGGGGGCTTTTGTTGGGAAACTTCTCCTCTTGGTCTGGTGAAGGTGTAGGACCAATCAATTTGGAGATTGGCTCACTCTGGTGAAGTGTCCTAGTTTTTAGCTTAGATTTCAACTCTGAAATTGAGCTCACAGAGGGGAAATGGCAAGGGGATTTCAGTGGGGATTAAGTCCTCTATGTGTGGAGAGTGGTCTGGGATGATTTTGGCAGGGTTTCAGTAAGTTTTGGTTCAGCACCTCTCATGGCCGAGAGGAGGTGGTGTTTAAATAGGAGAGGGTGGAGGGCCTCCCAGGGGGGTTTAAGGCTTGGGATCAGCTGCTCCATGCAAGAGAAAAACAGCCATGGTGTTAAATTGGGCTGGGACAACTCAGCAAGGCAGAATTGAAAAGTTTGGCTCCTCCCAAGGTCTCGGCCATGGTGTTTTCCGGCGATCCGAGCGGCTGGCCGGCGAGCATGGGTCACCCTCGGGTCCGGGTGGGTCGGGGCTGGAGGTTTGTGCAGGCAATTGAGCTTTGCCATGTGTAAAGAGGATGGCTTGAAATGGAAAGGGTAAGGGCTCAATTTGAGCTCAAATTGGTCAACCCATGATTTTGGGCTTGGTTCGACTCCCCATGACCTGGTTTTGGGTGCAGGTGAATCGGTTGGGTCAGCTGGTCTTAAGTGGAGAAGTCTTCGTCCAAGAATATTTAGATTAAATTTGGGTTAAGGGGAATCATAAGTAAGGTTAATAGCTTTTAGGAAGTGCTTAAAGGACCTCCTCCTTTTGCCCAATGTGCTAAGGTCACATGTAAACAACTCACATGGCTTGCATGTGGCTTAAGAATGGCTTCGTGGCTCACCTTTGGCTTGGGAAAAAGTTTGGTCAATTTCATAAAAAAGGGTTTTAGAAATTTTGGTAATTTGGTGTAAAATTTGGATGGTCTGTCATATGGCTTTGTTTAGAAAGATTTGATTGCTGATTTATGACTTAGGAATGATTTTAATTAAGTGAGGATGAGATGAGATTGTAATGTGGGCCTTTGGATGGGCTAAGTTGGGGGTTTTGGTAAAAGTGGGGTAAATTCACAAAATTGGCCCATGGTGTAGTTGGACAAAATGAAATTGGGAATATTTGGGATTTGTGGAATTTTTTGGGAATTTTCTGAATTTTTGGATTTTTTGGCTAAGAGGGGCATTTTGGGTATTTGGAGGGTATTGGGGGGTATTTTTCGAATTTTTGGTATTTCTGGCTATGGATGATCAATTTGATTGGTCAGGAAATGTTCAAGGTTAATTTTGGGGAATTTTGGGTGATTTGGAAATTTTGGGGATTTGGGCAATTTTAAGGGCTCTTAGTATGTTTGATGGGTGTAGGGTCCCCGGGGTCAAAAATTGAAATTTTGGAAAAAAGAAGATTGATCAAATATGAGTGAAATGGAAGCACTTTGGTTGAGCGATGAAGCCATGTTAAGCCTATATGAGCCATGAGAGGACTCATTTGAGGCATTCGCTATGGTGTTCCTAACCCTCTTAGCCAGGGGCTTAGGGGTTAAGGTCCATCCATATGAATTACCTTCATGAGTCAAGAAGCCAAGTTGGGTATGTGTGTGGTTTTAGGATTTGGATTGTGTGTGTGGGAGTGTAGAGTATGAGTGTAGTGAGTGTGTAAGTCAACCCTCACCAGACCAGGCCACCCAGGGTAGTCTTAAGGCCAAAGAGTCCTACAGGGAACTCATCCTTTAAACCTTCACATTTGATTTCAACCCTCTAGGTGATTAGGGGTCTATAATCAAGCTTATGGGGTTTGTAGGGAGGCAAAAAGTGGTTCAAATTTCTAAGGGATGGGTTCCAATTCTAGTCCTCTAAGATAGTCAAAGGAAAAGCCTAAGGCTAGATCCTAAACACTAAAGAGAGAAGAGAAAACCTCATCAAAAATGAGCTCAACGAATGGAACCCCAATAGGTGTGGTGTGCTAACCAAGCACATCGCGCGTATTATTGTTGACCGAATAGATCAACAAAACCAACACAGATGTCCAAGTGACAAACTTAGGACGAAGTAGAAGAATTTCCGCTAGGGAGTATCAGGTAAATCTCCAAGACTGAAGATTCCAGAACTCTCGCTGGGGAAAAGGAGGTGAATTTCAGATCACAAGATTTCAAGAGATTGGATCTTAGATTCGTTTCATTTTTTTATTTTAAGTTTTAATTATGAGTTTGAATTTCGATTCGAGTTTCAATTTTGATTTTATGCGGAGAAATGAGTAGAGTCGAGGCCCACCCGAATGCATTTGTATGCCGAGAAGGAAGCGAGACTCGAACCTATTCCAAATGTTGAGGAAGAATAGGACAAAGCCTATCCGGAATACAGAGTGCTTTAATTTCAATTTCTTGCTGGGAGGATCAAATTTTGAGATTGCTGAGCAAGGAGTACTACTGTACCTATCCCGAGTGCTAAGAATTGCTGAGATGGAAGTAGGGCGAAGGCCTATCCCGAATGCTGAGATTTGCTGAGATGGGAGTAGGGCGGAGGCCTATCCCATTTGCTAAGATGGGAGTACGATGGAAGCCTATCCTGATTGCTGAGATGGGAGTAGGGCGGAAGCCTATCCTGATTGCTGAGATGGGAGTACAGCGGAAGCCTATCCCGATTGCTGAGATGGGAGTAGGGCAGAAGCCTATCCCGATTGCTGAGATGGGAGTACGGCGGAAGCCTATCCCGATTGTTGAGATGGGAGTACGGCGGAAGCCTATCCCGATTGCTGAGATGGGAGTACGGCGGAAGCCTATCCCGATTGCTGAGATGGGAGTACGGCGGAAGCCTATCCCGATTGCTGAGATGGGAGTACGGCGGAAGCCTATCCCGATTGCTGAGATGGGAGTAGGGTGGAGGCCTATCCCGATGCTGAGATGGGAGTACGGTGGAAGCCTATCCCGATTGCTGAGATGGGAGTACGAAGAAAGCCTATCTTGATTGCTTAAATGGGAGTATGGCGGAAGCCTATCCCGATTGCTGAGATGTAGTTTATGTAGTGGTTGTGAAAAATTTTGTTGATATTTGATTTATGCTGTGACTATACAGAATTTTACTGAGATTTGGATTTAGCGGGAGATCGAAATGAGATATGAAAGTGTTCCATATCCCATGGGAATCAATCAAAGTCTGATTACTTGGCGAAGGGTACAAACCCATGCCATCCGAATCAAATTAAAAATCCTTTGTTATTCTGAAATCATCCCGAGAGAGGGTTTCAGAGGAAGTCCGGAATAGATCTTGATTTGAAGAAGGATTGGAGGATTTGAAAAGATGGACGTAAACTGGAATTCAATTTGACCTTTAGGTTTGTTTTGTTAGTTCTTTAACTATCCCATTTTTTTTGTTTATTTGGTGTTCGTGTGGATTTGAAATTCTTTTTAATGTTTGGATTTTTTATGGAAGAAAGTTCCTATTTATTTTCTTTTTCTTTTTTGTTCTTTGTTCGAAGTTCATTTAACTTTAATAGCGTTTCCCAGTCAATTTGCACAAAAAGAGGTGATGGAAAAATGTGACATGGTCACTTTCATTCCAATCTTGTTGAAGATACATCATACAACTCGATCTGAAATATCTCTCATACAATCCATGACTCAAAACGGACTATGTATGATTCTTGTTGATCCATCCAAAAAGTGTCTGTCAAATCCATGTCTGAATAATGAGATACACGATCAATAACATCACCTTCCAAGCCATCCTTGGCAGGAATGCCGCATGGATGTGCATTGGAGGTGTGCTTATTTCCCGTGCAACTCACGGCTCGTAGGGCCGGAGATTCTCCAATTCTGGATCTGGATGGAAGTGGTATGGTGCCTTTCTGTCGTCCATCCTTCTAAAAGTGACGGAGATCCGCTCCACTGGTACTCCAGGTATGCAATGATTTACGATGTCTGCTCCATTTCCTTGTAATATCATGATGGAACCTACCGGAAGTGGTATCTCCACGGGACCTCGGAACTTACCCGGGCCTGCTATCCGAAGGTCAGATTCGAACATGATATTGCATTGGTTGACGAATGAAACTGTGCAGAAAGGTCTGACGAAGTCGTGGTGGTCTATGTGTGGAGGTATGCAGTCGCACTTCTGATAAATGTTGATGATGCAACTGTTAGGTATGCAATCAGCTGGCAGTACCCTCCACATTATCATTCTTTTCACCATTCTTTTAATTATTCTCGGCATTGGATCCACCTCATCGTGACGGAGTATCCCTGGTGGATTTCCTTTTCTGTCTTCTGCGAAGTTATAGCAACATCCGCATTGTATTGTGACTCTTCCTTTCCCTGGAATCCATTTCCGGGGTTCCGAATAAGTCTTTTCTCTCAGACGGCCTGCTCGCCCCATCTTCTGAAGTTCTAGAATGCAATCCATAATCTGTTGTTGCTCGTACTCTGAGAATACACCTGTGTGTAACTCGAGGCCTTCCAAAATGTTGATTCTTCTGCCTCTAATCCTTTCAAAGTATTCAAAAGTCTTCTTCTCAACATTTTACATTCTTTCTAGTTCATATTATGGGATGATCTGTAAGTGACGAGGCCTAGTAACATATTGCGGGATGTATGGCTCAATCCCGTCACGTTCTCCTGCATACCTTGGTTCCTCGGGGATTGTCTCTGTTGGAACATCCTCCAGGGTTGCTTCCACAACAAGGTTCTTCAGATATGGTATCTCTATCCAGCGTCGAGGCGATCTCTCTGCCTCTGAACTTCTCAGAGTTTCCCTTATCCTTTCTGTTGTTCTTGGAGCTTGTTCTCTCTTTTCAGGTTCCTGATGAACCAGTATCTTTGAAATGCGTGTGTCTGCGAAGGTGGTTGTTTCCTCGTGTTGATCTGCTGTAAGTTTAGTCAACATCTTGCGGATACGGTGATTCTTATTCCTTCTTTGAGTAGCTGTGAGCATAGCTCTCCTCACTTCTTGAATTTCTGCGGGCGCGGCGCTGACGAGCCTGCCCTCTGTCGTGGCAACTACTGACTTGATTTTCTTGCTTTCTTTAATGTTTGTCTTTCTTTTCTTGTTACTGGATTGGTGGCTTGGGCCACCCATCTTCATCACTGTCTGGCTATGAAGCTCTTCTCGGTCCACTGGGACCCAGTCATTTTCTTCATACTGTAGGCTGGCTGGTGTGAAATCAGAATCAATTTCTATCATCGATCCATCCTTCACCCTCTTTTCATCGAGTGCGAGACTCACGCCATTTCTAAATTTTAGGACCAACCGCCCGTTCTACTTTTCCTTGCAAAGAAGACAAGAAAAGGATCAGGAGCTGTACTAAAAACAAGAACATTAAGAAAATATTTACCACTGAAGATTCTTATTCTCTTATTCTAATTTTAATTTTTAAGGAAAGTTGGAAAAGATGAAGAAAGATTAGGAAAAAGATTTGATTTGAAAGGAAGGGTGAAACTTTATTATTATGATTTTCACATATTTTATTTTATCCATTTTTATGTTTTTTTTTTGGGTTCGGACCCAGTCACAAAGTGATCGCTTCACCCGTGTTTCTATGGATAAGACTCTATTTTAGAGGCCACCCTTCAAAACATCAGGTTGCGTAATACTTCTTCAAATATCGTCCATTGATTGGAAGCATTTGTCGTTCTCCTTGGTAATTCACAAGTTGGTAGGAGCCTCCCGAGTAGATCGCCTCGACCACAAACGGCCCTTCCCAAGTCGGTTCAAATTTGCCTCCTATCTTGCGATGTGCAATAATAGGTCTTCTGAGAACAAGAACTAAGTCACTAACTTTGAAAGTTCTCGGGCGCACCAGTTTATCATGGGCCTGGATCATCTTAGCCTGGTACAGTTCAAAATTTTGTTGCGCTGCAAGACTTTTTCGTTCCAAGTTTTCCAGTTCTTCTAGTCGTAATCTGGCATTTTCTTCTGTAGTAATTTTATTCGTAATTGCAATCCTGAGTGATGGAAGCTGGACCTCCAAAGGTAAAATGGCCTCGGACCCGTACACTAAAGTGTAAGGTGTAGACTGAGTAGGAGTCCTGAAAGTCGTCATGTAGGCCCATAAGGCTTCTAACAGCATCTCGTGCCAATTTCTCTTGTTGTCATCCAAAGTTTTCTTTAAAATTTGAACAAGAGTTTTATTAAAAGCCTCGGCCAAGCCATTTGCTCTTGGGTAGTAGATTGTTGAGTCTCGCCAATCGATTCCATGTCTTCTGATAAAGTTGTTGATCTTTCTACTTCTGAATGCGGATCCATTATCTTAAATGATTCTGCGCGGTACTCCGAAATGGTAAACAACTTGATTTTTGAAAAACTGTAGCACGTGGTGTGCCTTTACTTCTACGAGTGGAGCTCGTCCGCCCATTTAGAAAAGTAGTACGTAGATCGCGAGGATGAAGCGATGTCCTTTTGAAGAAGGTGGTTCTATCGGACCCACTATATCTGTTCCCCAACACTCAAATGGCCATGACGCAATTGTCGGATGTAGCGGGTTTGGAGGTTGGTGTAAAACCACTTCGTGCACTTGGCACTGGTGACAACTTTTGGCAATCTTCATGCAATCGGTCATCATCGAGGGCCAGTAATACCCTAGTCTTTTAATTTTCATTTTTGATTTTCGGACCCGACTGATGAGCACCACAAAGTCCTGAATGTACTTCTTTGACAATTTCACGAGCCTCGGACCCGTTCAGGCATCTTAACCACATTTGATCAAAAGACCTTCTGTATAATGTATTGTTTATTAATGCGTAAGACAAAGCTCTTTTCTTGATTTGATGTGCTAATGACTTATCGTCTGGCAATTTCCCTGTTTGCAGGTAGTCTATTAGCGGTTGACGCCAATCTTCTGTGTTTTCCGTCACTGTCGCAACCGACTCCTCTGTTTTTTCTGATTTCTGTATCATATCCATGTCGAGCTGTGATAGGACCTGTCGTCCTTGAACTAACAATTCAACTGACTCATCTTGTGAGCAGGCAAATTCTTTTGCAAGGCGAGCTAGCGCATCCGCGAGAGCATTTTCTCTTCTGGGGATCTTGTAGATTGTTACATTCGGAATTTGTTCCAACAGTTTCATGGCATATTGAAAGTATTGCTCGAGTCTTGGCTTTAAAATTCTGTATTGTCCGGCGACCTGTTGAATGATCAACTGAGAATCTACGTAGATATTGATATCTGTTATTCCCATTTGAATGGTCAGTTCTAGTCCTGTTATGAGGGCTTCGTATTCTACCTCATTGTTTGTGCATGGCTCTGTTAAGTGGTAGGAGTATCTAAACATCCCCCGCTCCTGTGTTATAAAGATTAGTCTGATTCCTGCCTTACCGGGCACTATCGTTTGCAATTCTTTATCTTTCTGTGATGAGGACGCTCCATCGAAGTATAGTTCCCTACGTCGATCATCAGTGTCTTCTAGGCTCATTATCTGCTCATCAGGCAAATCGTCGTCGAGAGGCGAATCTACCGGTAAAGGGTGTGCTGCAAGGAAGTCAGCTAGCACTTGTCCCTTTACGGCACGAAGAGGAACGAAAGTTATGTCGAATTACAATAGTATCATCGACCACCTGGCAAGTCTACCAGAAAGTGTTGGGCGCTTCATCAAATATCGCAACGGATTAACTTTCGAGATGAGGTTGACTTTATGAGAGAGCATGTAATGCCTGAGTTTCTGTGCGGCGAAGATCAGGGCTAAATAATGCTTCTCAATTAGAGGATACTTTACTTCCATCGGAATCAAACGACGGCTTAAGTAGTAGAGAGCATTTTCTTTTCCCTCATCATTGACACAGGCTAGCGGGGCTCCAAGGAGTCTTCTAGAGCCGTGGTATAAAGTATCGACGATCTACACGAGGCTCAGGGCTGCTAAGACAGGAGGTGTCATTAAGTATTGCTTGATGTCCTCGAAGACCCGTTGGCATTCCTCTTCCCAAACGAATTTGGCGTCCTTTTTAACTAATGCCGAGAAGGGCTGACACCTACCTGACAAGTTCGAAATAAAGCGTCGAAGATATGCCAGCTTCCCTTAAAAGGATCGTAACTGTTTTAAGGTTTTGGGAGGCGGCATTTCTAAGATAGCTTTAATCTTTTCCAGATCAATTTCAATTCCACGATGTCGGACAACAAATCCTAAGAATTTCTCGGAGGTAACGCCGAAGGTGCATTTAAGGGATTCATCTTGAGGTTGTATTGTCTTAGTCGTTCAAAAATAATTCTCAAATCATACAGGTGATCTTCCTTCAGTTTGCTTTTGATGACCACATCATCCACGTAGCATTCGACTTGGTTGTGAATGAGATCATCAAAAATCTTTGTCATTGCTCTTTGGTATGTTGCTCCTGCGTTCTTTAGTCTGAATGGCATTACTGTGTAGCAATACACTCCGATTGGTGTTCTGAATGTCGTGAGCTTTTCATCTTCTGGTGCCATCTTTATCTGGTTGTATCCTGAAGATCCATCCATGAAAGAGAATATTTCATGTGTCGAAGCGATGTCGATCATTAACTCTGGAATTGGTAGTGGAAATTCATCCTTCGGGCATGCTTTGTTCAAGTCTCTGAAATCCACGCAGATTCTGATCTGACCATTCTTCTTCCTGACTGGTACCACATTGGCTAGCCAAGTAGGGTATTGTTCTTCACGAAAAAATTTAGCGTCGATTAGCTTCTTAACTTCAGCTGTTACTTATTGTTCAATTTCCAAACGCATTCTTCTGGAAGCTTGTCTGACTGGAATGGAAGTAGGATATAATCCTAGCCTGTGAACTGCGACTTATGGAGCTAATCCTGGCATTTCGTCGTAACTCCAAGCAAAACAGTCCTTAAATTTCATTAATAGCTTGATTATTTCCTCAGAATCTTCTTTATTGAGTAAGGAGCTGACAAAGGTTGGTCTAGGTTTTTCGCTAGTACCTAAGTTAACTTCCATTAACTCATATATTGTAGATTTGATTTCTTCTTTGAATTTTTGTGGAGCGTCTCCAATTTGTAGATCTTCAAGATCTGTTGTAGTTTCCAAGCAGTCTTCATTAGATTCACAAGTGACAACCAAGCAAAATTCTGTATCGTCAACTGAACCTATTGTGCCGAATCCGAGACCATGTTTTGAATTGGGAGGCCGACCGGCATTATTCCATAATTTTTCGAAGTGTTGTGATCGACCTTTTGTCCATTGTCGAGGTAAGACACCACGCTGAATTAAATTTTGAACACAGGGAGAGTACCACTCAAAAGGTAATTCCATTAATCCTGAAGAAGTGACATCTTCAAATTGTACATTGTTTTCAGTATTGGAAGAAGTGCCACGGTAAAATTTGATTGGCTTTGCACCGCTGTTGTGTACTTCTCTGACCACCATACCCTCGATCTTATTAGACTGGATCGGGGTCAGGGTCATAGTGTGTACATAGTGATTAATCTTCTCGTACATCAATTTGTATTCTTCGTTCTTCTCATCTTCGAGAGAAATCTTGAATTGTGGTTTCTTCCGGTTTATTGTAGCTGCTTCTTTCTTGATTTCCTCTTCTTCCTCAGAGCTGTTTTCCCAATCAACGTTGATCATCGGCTTCTTCTGTCCAACTGTCCCAGTGTCTCTTCCACGACCTCATCCCCGGCCTCGACCTCGGATGCGAGTTCTGGAGAAACCTTCACCATCTCGTCGTAATGGAGTGGTGAGTGACTCTTGGACTAGAACTTCAGGTTCTTCATTGTCTCAAATTTCTTTTGCTTCATTTGACACGGTGTTTCTGGAGAAGATTGTTTTCTTCGGAGGTGCGTAATAAGCTGCATCTTCATGGATTCTAATCTCATGTACGGAGAAAGGTTGCAAATCACCTTTAATGCATTATTCTCCTCCTTCGTAGTATTTTATGCACTGATGCAGAGACGATGGTACCATCCAGTTTTCATGGATCCACGGTCTGCCAAGTTGAGCGTTGAACGATGTCTCAGAGTCAATTTTGTGGAATTTTGTGGTTGTCTTTGCTAAGTCACCGGTATTCATCAATAGTGTTATTGATCCGAGGGCTCTTTCTCCTTTCTGATTGAATCCTCTTAGTAACATCTTGTCCACTTCAAGCTCGCGAGCATCAATTTCCAAGTATGCTAGCATCCAAAGGTTCATTATGTTGTTTAATGCTCCTGGATCCACTAATACTCTGGAGAGCGTAAACTTTCCGATTGTGACTGAAATGTACAACGGTCGGTTGTGATCGGCTGTCCCAAGTAGTAGATCATTGTCCGTGAAGGTAACACCTCGCTGTTCCTTTAACGAGCAAACCTCGTCTAAGGATTCTCCAGCCATCTGAGTGAAACAAATCTCTAGATCAACTAAGGCCTTGATCAGAGCTTCCCTCATCTCTTTTGATAAGATGAAAGCGTCATAAATGCTCAGTTTGGCTGGTAGTTTCCTAAGATGGGCTAGCACGTTATAGTCCACTTTGTTACCATGTGTCTCAGTTTCTTCCCGAATGGGCAATTCTTCTGCTGGGGTTGATTCTTCCTGAACAACCACCTGCTTTCCTTTGTCTTTTGGACCCATTCTTGGAGGTAGAACCTTTCCGCTCCTTAAGTTGACTTCTGTGATTTCTTCTGAGTCTGGTACTGAGTTTACTGGTGTCTCCTTTTGAATTGGCATGATAGGTTCTTCTGGAGCCGCTTCGAAATCTGAAAGCTCTAACTCTATTGTGATTGGAGTTCCTTGGAATTCACAAATAGATTCATTGCTTGTTGAAATTTCGTAGCCTTCTTGGTGAATGTCTTCTTTATCATCGTGATTGTCGAGGTTGTGTATGATTTGAGAATTGTTATTGGTATCGAAATCGAGATCCGGATTAGATTGGTTGTCGTTAGTTACGTAATCGTTAGAAACAGTCAAAACGTAGCCAACGCCGTAACTCTTATCATTATAAGTTCCCACCGGAGCGAGAAAATAATCATACAGAGTCAGAGGTTCGAGGAATTTTTCCCCTGAATCGGAAACAACCAACTTAGGATAAGCAGCCTCTAGTCTAGCCTTAGGAGCCTCGGTCCTTTCTTCTTCTACTATCTCCTTCTTTTCTATGATCTTTTCTTCCTAGGGCGGTTCTTCAATTGCAAGCGACAGTGCCGGCTTGACAGGTTTCAAACTCTGAGTTGAAGCATGCGTCGAAGCCGTTTGGATGCGATCAAAAATTTTCTCCGTTGACTTCATCCATGCGGTACTCCATCCATCATCGATCATGTAAGGGTTTATCGGAACAATGGGATCCGTTGAAATAACATTGACAGAACCTCCTTTCTGGGGTTCTTTCATGAATTCCTTTGGGATCGTTATCTTCCCTTTTCGGAGATTGTTGTCAAGCCAACTTTTGAAGGTGATGCAATCCTCTATCTTATGTCCAAGCATCTGGTGGTAAGGGCAGTAGTTGGGATGGTCTTTCTTGTTGACTTCTTCTGGCTTCCTGGGTTATAGCAGTCGAAAATCAGAAGACTTCATCAAACTGCAGAACATATTTGGAACTGCCTCATTCTTTAATGGATACTCTCTGTTTATAAGCTCCTTTAATGTGCGTTGTGGGCGAGGAGGTTGCTCATATTGTTGAGTTGACTGATAACCGGGTTGAGGTTGTTGGTAGTTCTGCTGAGGTTGTTGATAGCTCGGCTGCGTGTCTGTTCAGTTGTATTTGCATTGGTCGCTTGCCCTTATCGACCGCCGCGACGATCCCGGATTTCTTTTCAAATGTCTTCACAGGCTTCTGTTTTTCTGTTTTGTCAACGAAACTTAGTTGCTTTGCTTCCTCTTGCAAGCTTCCTGCCTTGCATAACAACTTCTCGAAAGTCTTAATTGTAAATCCCTTAAGAAGAAGTGCTATCGGGCCGTGAATGCTTTTAAGCAAGATACCGACTGCATGCTGCTCTTGTAGCTGTAGCTCACATTTCATGCTTAGATTTCTCCATCGAAGTATGTAGTCCACTAAAGTTTCATTCGGTTTATGTTTCTCCACCTTTAAGTCACCGATGGTGATATGGTACTGAGCTCCGGCAAACCGTTTCACGAAGTGGTTTTCCAATTCTGAAAATGTCTTTACCATGTTGATCTCCACATATTCGTCATCCATGAACTTCCTATGAGTCAACTTCATCTCCAAACTTTTCTTCTCTTTCTCTTGCTAATCGTTGAATGTCAGTTCTTAGCTTTTCCATAGCATCCTCCAATGGTCTTTTTCGTGCGGTTTCGCAGTTATCATGCGATGGCTGTTGGGTTTCCTTTTTGGGAGTCCCCTTCATTGCAGTGGCGCTCTCTTCGGACTCGAGTCTCCTGATGAGACTTTCCTTTTCAGGTCGTTGTTTTGGTCTCAATTGACTAGTAGTAGGACGCCATACCATCCTTCTAGCAGCAGAAGGCCTAAGACCAGATGGTCCGTCTGCTGAATGCTGGAAGGTGGTATCCTCCTTGATTTGTAAACCTGAAACAACAACAGGTGGACTAGCCTTCATCTTCTTATTCGGCTTTTCTGTGGCGACAACGGGTTCTACTCGCGACCCAAGATGGGACTTGGCTGGCACCCGCCCTATTCTTCTTAAAATCTCTGATACAGGACATTTCTCTTTCTTTGCTAACTTCTCTATCATAGTCTACAGTCAGGCAAATGGTGCAACCCTAGCCCTTTTCCTTCGGCTGTCGCTATAGTATGCGGATCGAGGTAATGTAGAAGCAATCCTGCTGACATTTTCTTCATCAGCTGCGGCGGAAAGGGGATGGAATCTACTTCCTTCCAAAAGCGGTGTATACTCAGGCAATGGTATGTACTCAGGTAGTGGTGTGTACTCAGGGATCTCTTCTAAGAAAGCGACTTCAGTAGCTCTGGCCTTTTTGGCAATCTTTCTACTCCTGTTTCTCCTCTGAGTCCGTGTTAGGGGTGAAACCCTCGAGCTGGAACCAATTTTGAAAACAGAAGGTCTCGCACAGAGATCTGTACCCTCCACGGTAACATGCTCGTTACAAATTTGAATTTTCTTCCCATTCAGTTTGGCGGAAGCCGGGGTAGGTGCAGAGACGACTAGACCAGTGAGGGTAGAGATAATAGTCCTCCTATGGACAGTAGTATTCCTCTCAGCTGGAACCCTTTGCAGGGGAGGGAACTCTTGAGTTGACTTGAGGTTGAATTTGATCAAAGGTCTTTCAGTTCCAGATACTTTATCTGTAAGTGTGAAAAGGGTAACATCAGTGATCTTGACATTTGTGTTCTCAAATCCTTGTCCAAACCGGATGATCCCATTGTCGAGCAGCTCATTCTTGTAAACAACGAAGTCCTGTCCATTGGTGAAGGAGAAAATCAGCTTTGGGGCAGACATCTTCTACAAGGTAGATTCTGATTGTCAGTCCCAAGTTATGCTTCTTCTCATCAGGACGAAAAGGAAGGAATCGAAAAGAGTCCGAACACATTTTTTTGTTCATGTATTTATAAAAAGGAGTTATTTGTTAAAAGTGTCATGCATTAGAGGGTTTGTTTATTAGGAACGGAATGCTCAAAGGTGTAGAGAAGGTAAGGAATCGATTCAGAATTGGAAAAGAAGAGAAAGTCTTATGCAGGACTTCTCGACTCGAAGGACCGCTCCTAAACTAACACACCTATTGGGGGTCTACCTCGCCTCTTTAGGGAGGTGGGAGGATTCTGGAACCTCTCTGTTTAGGGGTGTTTAAACAGTGGCTCCTAAATCCGAGAGGAGTTGGCTATACTCGTTCAAGACATAAATGAACTGGGTATTCCAACGGAAGAATTGTAGTTTTGGTCCACTAGGGATATGGACTCACTACCGATTTACGAAAGCAAAACCATCTAATCAAAAATGGAGAGAGTAACTATTCCCCAATGGAGTCGCCAGAAGTTGTCGGCATATTTTTAGGTTGAGTGTTGTATTTTTGAAAAGAGGTCGCCTACAGAAATTGTCGGCGAATTTTTAATTTAATTTAAATAAATAATTTGAAAAGTAGTATTTGATTTTGAAAATAATTTTAAATTTGAAAATTTTAAGATATGAAATCAAGCTGATCTCACATCCCGAATAGTTTATATAAACGAGCACCGCACCACAAGCTGTATATCTATCCCGGAGAGTAGACACTGCTTGATGATGGGGCTCGGTTAAATAAACTAGAAGATTTGTGACATCCGTTTTGTCTACGAACCAATTTTATAAGCCGACAAGTTCCCCTGCTTAATATAAAGGAATTAAGCAGGGTTTATATTACCTGGGTTCTTAAAGCTCCCTATAAAGGCAAGCCCCTATAGTTAATTACATCTTAAATGACGGGAATCACTTAAG
Organism: Papilionanthe hookeriana x Papilionanthe teres; assembly: GCA_022702705.1. Classification (NCBI taxonomy): domain Eukaryota; kingdom Viridiplantae; phylum Streptophyta; class Magnoliopsida; order Asparagales; family Orchidaceae; genus Papilionanthe; species Papilionanthe hookeriana x Papilionanthe teres. The sequence goes on along the minus strand of CM040425.1, from coordinate 133,308,090 downwards.
AAAACTCTCGATAATGATCAGTGGTTTTGCTCTCAAGAATTTCAAAGTTTAAGGTTTTTAAAGGATTGAATTTTGGAAATTCAAAATGGAATGGATTAAATTTCGAACAATTTATTTCAGGATTCCAAAAGGAAGAGAAGTAGGAGAAGCTGAGGATCCAAGAAGAATCTTGACAACTTCCCAAACTATCCTAATTGTTTGGTTTAGATTTTTGAGTTTACTTAATGTTTCAATCTTGTCAATTTTAGTTAATTAGGACTTATATTTGTATAATATGATCATACAAATAGCCTCGGAGATGTGAGGGTTTATGTCGTACCAAACAACTACCTCGGAGTCCTAAGACCGGTTAGGGTTTAATTTACATGACATGATCATGCAAATGCCTAACGAAGAGTTGAGGATTTATGTTGCACTAGGAAAACTACCTCGAAATCCTATGGATTGGTTATTTAATTCTAAGAATGGCTGATGTAGATTTCAGTTTTGCTGACGACGATGGCCGTGCTGCCCACCATGCTTCGAACTCCTTGTTGTTGCAGAGTTTTAGTTTTAGAAGTCATAAATCAGGAGATGAGAGAAGTGTTTTGGTTTAGAGAGATTCTTAAAATCCAAGTGTTTTTGATATTTTAATTAAAACAAATCTTAAAGTTGATTATAACAGAACAGATTAAGATCCCACGGTTCCGTCATCCCGGCATCGTTATTTTCATTGAATTCACTTAGTCCAGATGAATTTGCTAAACTCAACTAAGTGAGTTTCACACTTTCATTTAGACCGTAGGAAATCCCGTTAGCAACACGTGGGTTACATGATCCGAGGTATTCCCGATCATTCTACGAGAAGTTTTAATTTAGTTGCAATTGTAGTTTTGTTGTTCTGTTGGTGATTAAATTTTGAGTTGCTTTATATTTTGAAATGTTGTGGCGGTGAATTTTATCTTGCAGTGATTTTTAATTTAGTTTTGGTTTCAGTTTAGGGACTATCCTAAAGGTTTTGCTTTTCATGCAACAGTTTCTTATCATGCAAGAAAAGTAAAGTGCATTTGCAATAAAGTAAATTACAATAAAATAAAAGCGTACCTGGAGGGTCTTCCCGTCATCCCAAGCTGCACTTAAAACACATGTTAAGGAATTTAAATATTCTAACAAGTACCTAGGTAAGGCTAAGGGAAAGGTTTTGGTTGTCTACCAAAGTCCTAATCCTATAGCTAGTCATCTCCTATGACGTCTAGGTTCTCGTGTTTTGGTTTAAGGACGATTTTCTTCATCAAAGAACAATTAAGTTCAATTGTTCTTATAAATATCCTATCATATTGAGGAAGTGCTTATGACGAGTCTTAAACATCTTTTCAATACCTCTAGGATTGTTTTAAGTCCAAGAGAATTTTATTATACAAGTGAATTAATCATCCAGGAGTTTAAGTTTTGTTATCTTGCTCGATGAATTAGGACATTTGAATATCCTATAAGTGAAGTAACACTTCACTTAATACTCCGTTTAGAAGTTATGATAACAAGAGCTTTTGAGGGCAAATTGTTGTTTAAGTGATTTGTGACTTAATTTAATTTTAATTAATGGGTTTAAGTTTAGAATAGTGTTCAAGTTGTTTTAGATTTATTTTTGAATACTTTATGTCTTAGGTGATGTTATATTTAATTCAATTTAATTTAATTTAAGTTAATTTAATTTAATTTGGTTTAGTTTTAATTTTAATTTAATTTTATTTTTATTTTTAATTTAATTTATACTTTATTTTAATTTGATTTTATTTTTTTTATTTAACTTAAATTAATTTAATATGTTTTAATTTAATTTAATTTAGTTTAATTTAATTCAATTTAATTTAATTTAATTTTAATTTAATTTAATTTTAAGTTAATATTTTTTTTTTTATGTTTTAAAGATGATTTAATTTAATTGTTAAAGTATTAATTTAATTGAAATTGTGGAAGAATTTAATTTAAATGTTTTGATCTTAATTTAATTTAATGATTAAGTCTTTTAGTATTTTAAATCTTGAATTTGAATTATCATTTTAATTAGGAATTAAATATTATTTAGGTGATTAATTTAGGGATTCTTAAATTAAAGAACAAATGTCTTCTAAATAATATCCATATTTTAATAATTTCAATTTTTATTAATCGTCCTAATTTAATTAATTAATTGATTAAGGTTTAATCTTAAAAATGATTGATGGGTCTCTATCCTTTAATTATTTAAATTTCAATCATCCAAATCAGATTAGGATCAAATCTTTTACTTTCTCATTTTATTAAGCCTAAAGTTTTAATTAAGGGTTAAAATTTTAATTATCATTTTGCCCTTAAAGCTTAATAATTCCATAACTCACTAAAGTGAGCTTAAATGAATTTGAAATTTTTATGTGGCTTCACTCACATGTCAATTAAGACATTAGAGGAGAAAATGTGATTTTTTGTATTTAATTTATTTATATAATTATTTTTTGTAAGAAATAGGGATTTCCAAGGAAAATTCAATAAGATGACCAAGGGAATTTTTTTGTTCTTAAGAAAATTATGGGGCACTCCTAATGACCAGAGGACCATTTGGACTATATTTGGTGATTTTTTGAATTATATTTTATTTATTAGAATTATTTTGAATTTTGATGCATTAATTAATTTTAAAATAAAATTAAAGTTGAAAAATGGATTTTATATTTTTCAAAAATCTCTCTAATATCAGGGAAACCAAAGAACCAATTTTCATAATTTTCTGATTTTTCTTTGTTTTATTAGAATTATTTTAGTGAAAAGGTTGAAAAATACATTTTTAATATTAAAAATTACATTAAACCTTTAAAATTCAATATATTATCCTAGTAACTTGAGAAAAATATTTGGTTTGTTCCTAAGTGTTTAGAATTCAAAATATGACATTTTTGTGATTTTTAATATTTTTGTGATTTTTATTATTTTTTAATTATTAAAAATATTAAAATAATGATATAAATCTTCTTTTTTAGAAAATTACAATTTTAATTTTCCTAAGTTCCTCTGATGTCAGAGAGGCTCCAAAACCATTTTTGTGAATTTTTAAAAATTATTTTGCGAGTTTTGAATTTTTAAAGTTTGATTCCATTCATGGGGCTTAATTAACCCATTTGGTGGGGCTAACCAAGTCCAATTGATCTCAAATTTTTATGTGGTGTTCTCCTATCTCTAGAGGACAGTGGAGAATTGTTTTTAAGTTAATTTGATGAGTGGTTAACCCTAATTAATTAAAGTTTAATTGTGGGTGTTTAGGCCAACTAGGGTTGTTCAAAGTGAATAACTCAAAACTTATTTTTCCTAGGTCCCTCTGATCACAAGAAACATCACCAAATTTTCCTAGAATTTATTTCTCAACATGCTAATTATTGGAATTAAAATACTCAAAATAGTAACAAGAACTTGAAAAATCAATAACTTCTCATAGGGATGGCCTCTGACCTTGGAAAATTCAGGGAATGTTCCCAAGTTCAGAGGCTTCAAAAGCCTTATGGTCTCATGCCATGGTGAATTTCCTATATGCATGGAGAATTAAAATAATGCAGAAAGTAAATAAATCATTAAAAATAAAATACTTAATGAAATTACTTGATTTCTTTTCGACATTATTCTTCTCTCTTCACTAAGCAAGAGGGTATTTTTATTTTATTTTTAGGATTTTTTTTACACAAAGTTATGAATTATTGATGTTCTCGGTATTTAATAAATAAGAAAAATCCCTATTTTCCTACTTATCCACGCGGCACCACGCCATCCTCAGCAGCTCCGAAGCTCCACGCGTCGTCTCCTGATTCAGCGCTGCCATCTGACTTAGCCGTCCCGGGACCCGCCTTTCACGTAACATCTTCTGGTTCAACGCGATCTGAGCCGTCCATCCGATACAAGCGCGATCCAACAGTTTCCAGTCATCGTCTACGACTGGTGCGAACCCGTGACCGTCAACCTTCTAACCCTAATTTCTCACTGGATTCTCAACAGATTTTTGGGTTCTTATGCTCTATGGATTCGTCTTGAAGAGACGAACACATCCATACGGTAAAAATGCATTGAAAGTGATTCAAATTAAATGGAGAATCTCTGTAAGCTTGGGAAGAAGAGTGAGTCCTTACCTTTGCTCAGAGAAGTGAAGCTTCGATCTGAGAGTTGTGTCACCTTTGATTGGGTCCAAGCAAGCTCCAGATGAAGTCCCTTAGCCTGGTGAATTATCTAGGTATGATTTAGACCACAGCAGATCACAAAGCTTGGACGCTGGGAGCAATGGCTGGCCTGGTGAGGGGGCTTTTGCTGGGAAACTTCTCCTCTTGGTCTGGTGAAGGTGTAGGACCAATCAATTTGGAGATTGGCTCACTGTGGTGAAGTGTCCTGGTTTTGAGCTTGGATTTCAACTCTGAAATTGAGCTCGCAGATGGGAAATGGCAGGGGGATTTCAGTGGAGATCAAGTCCTCTATGTGTGGAGAGTGGTCTGGGATGATTTTAGCAGGGTTTTAGTAAGTTTTGGTTCAGCACCTCTCATGGCCGAGAGGAGGTGGTGTTTAAATAGGAGAGGGTGGAGGGCCTCCCAGGGGGGTTTAAGGCTTGGGATCAGCTGCTTCATGCAAGATAAGAACAGCCATGGTGTTCAATTCAGCTGGGATAACTCAGCAAGGAAGAATTGAAATGTTTAGCTCCTCCCAAGGTCTCGGCCATGGTGTTTTCCGGCGATCCAGGGGGCTGGCCGGCAGGCATGGGTCACCCTCAGGTCCAGGTGGGTCAGGGCTGGAGGTTTGTGCGAGCAATTGAGCTTTGCCATGTGTAAAGAGGATGGCTTGAAATGGAAAGGGTAAGGGCTCATTTTGGGCTCAAATTGGTCAACCCATGATTTTGGGCTCGGTTCACCTCCCCATGACCTGGTTTTGGGCTGGGTGAATCAGTTAGGTGAGCTGGTCTTAAGTGGAGAAGTCTCCATCCAAGAATATTTAGATTAAATTTGGGTTAAGGGGAATCATAAGTAAGGTTAATGGCTTTTAGGAAGTGCTTAAAGGACCTCCTCCTTTTGCCCAATGTTGTAAGGTCACATGTAAACAACTCACATGGCTTGCATGTGGCTTAAGAATGGCTTGAGAAAAAGTTTGGTCAATTTCATAAAAAAGAGTTTTAGAAATTTTGGTAATTTGGTGTAAAATTTGTATGGTTTGTCATATGGCTTTGTTTAGAAAGATTTGATTGCTGATTTAGGACTTAGGAATGATTTTAATTAAGTGAGGATGAGATGACATTGTAATGTGGGCTTTAGGATGGGCTAAATTGGGGGTTTTAGTAAAAGTGGGGTAAATTGACAAAATTGGCCCATGGTGTAGTTGGAAAAAATGAAATTGGGAATATTTGGGATTTTTTGGAATTTTATGGGAATTTTCTGAATGTTTGGATTTTTTGGCTAAGAGGGGCATTTTTGGTATTTGGAAGGTATTGGGGGGTATTTTTGGAATTTTTGGTATTTCTGGCTATGGATGATCAATTTGATTAGTGAGGAATTGTTCAAGGTTAATTTTGGGGAATTTTGGGTGATTTGGAAATTTTGGAGGATTTGGGCGATTTTAAGGGCTTTTAGTATGTTTGATGGGTGTAGGGTCCCCGGGGTCAAAAATTGAAATTTTGGAAAAAAAGAAGATTGATCAAATATGAGTGAAATGGAAGCACTTTGGTTGAGCCATGAAGCCATGTTAAGCCTATATGAGCCATGAGAGGACTCAATTGAGGCATTCGCTATGTTGTTCCTAACCCTCTTAGTCAGGGGCTTAGGGGTTAAGGTCCATCCATATGAATTACCTAAATGAGTCAAGGAGCCAAGTTGGGTATGTGTGTGGTTTTAGGATTTGGATTTTGTGTGTAAGAGTGTAGAGTATGAGTGTAGTGAGTGTGTAAGTCAACCCTCACCAGACCAGGCCACCCAGGGTAGTTCTAATGCCAAAGAGTCCTACAGGGAACTCATCCTTTAAACCTTCACATTTGATTTCAACCCTCTAGGTGATTAGGGGTCTATAATCAAGCTTGTGAGGTTTGTAGGGAGGCAAGAAGTGGTTCAAATTTCTAAGTGATGGGTTCCAACTCTAGTCCTCTAAGATAGTCCAAGGAAAAGCCTAAGGCTAGATCCTAAATACTAAAGAGAGAAGAGAAGACCTCATCAAAAATGAGGTCAACATTCTTCTTTGGAAAATAGTGGCATAAGAAAGTTATGACATTGTTTTCATTCAAATTTTCTTTTGCAATGAGTAGGATTCATGATTAGGATATCGGGATACTTGCTAAAAGATGTTTTAATTATAAATGTGATGGTTTTTACTTGCACTTAATCTACATTACAATAAGGGCCCATTGTAGTGTTAAAATTCATTGTAATTGCATCGACCCAAAAGGGCGGTGTAATTCTCAACAAAGTGGAACCACATTCAAATTCCATGGATGGTGAAGTTCATGGTGTTGAGTGTAAATAAATAGGGAAATATATTAATCAGGCGTAGAATTAGAGATTTTAGAGTGATAGGCTAAAATCCTAAATTCGGTCCTATCGTTTGGGTGCTGAAGTGTAGATGTTAGCCCTCAGGCAAGGGGAACGTGAGAAATCCGAAGTGAGAGTCGGTATCCTCCCAGCCTAGCCGCATATTCAATAACCAAGCATAGGATTAGTCAATGTTCTTTATGCCTTGACCAAAGGGTAAAGAATAGAATTGCTCCTATTTGGCACATACAATATTAAAGGCATCTCATTCCTATACATTATCCATTTTATTACATAAGAATAGTAGTTTTTAGTATCTCAAAATTCTCCAAACCAATTCATCCAAAAAGGGTTATCTTTTGAATTATTATTTGCACTTAGTTGTAGTTATTATCTTTACATTTAACACTTGCATTTAGAAGTATTTGCTAGATAAAACACAATTTTAATCATTCCAAGCTAAGGAGTAATTGCAGTGAACTAAAGTTTGACTAAAGACCTCTTACTTCACTTCCTCGTGGGATCGATACTGGGGTTTTAAAGGAAACTCTATATTACTTGAAAAGATACGTATACTTGCGTACTACCCTTACTGTGTAAAATATTTTCCAATTTTTATATCATTTAAGATTTTGCATACTAGTCGCTATTTATAAATCGGGTCAAGTTTTTAGCCATCTTTTGGAAGTTAATTTACTGCGTAATTGAGGGTCGGGTCACCTAACCATGTTCAAAATTATAAAATTTCAAATTAACCAATGTTCTTTATAGAACCAAGTAAGGGTAAAGAATACATTTGCTTTTATTTTTCGTAACAAATTTAAATACTTCGAAAACAATACTTTCATAATTATTACTACTTTATAAAAGAAAGAAAAAGATATTCTAGTTAATAGTGCTTTTCATACTGTGTTTACAGTTATTATCATTTTAATTTCTTATTTGATTTTTATAAGAAAATTTAAAGAGTGAACTCAACTATTAAACTTTTCAAAATCAAAACATACTTTCAAAATACAATTAAAAAAGTAAAAAGATAATTTTCTTATTTCTTTAAAGATTTATCACATTCTCTATGGGTTCGATATCTCGGGTCTTAACTAGAAAGTCTTATATTACTTGATAAAAAATACGTATACTTGTGTAGTATCTCATATTATAAAATCATAATTTTCATATCTAAATCATCAACACATATATTTAACGGCCGACCAAGTTTTTGGTGCACATATATTTATCGGGGATCAAGTTTCTGGCGCCGTTGCCGGGGATAAAAATTAATTGGAATTACATATTAAAGAATATTAAGAAATTTTAAATTTGTACTTTTCTTTGTTATTATTAGTGTGTTGTGTTTTGTTTTTTTTATTATTGTATGCATAGTTCGGGTTCTGAGGGACTTGTGCCTTATGATTCTGAATTAGAAAGAACTATTGAAAAATTTAAAAAATTAAAAATACAGAAAAAGATAAAAATATTCAAGAAATGGCAAATTATCAAGATCAAAATGTTGGCATCCATCAAGAATTAAGACCTTTAAGAGATTATGTTAACCTTACAGTGGATGAACTTCATTGTAGTATTCAAAACCCTGTTGTAGCTGCTAATTCTTTTGAGCTTAAACCTGTTGTTATCTAAATGGTGTCTAATAATCAGTTTGGGGGAGCAACAAATGAAGATCCTAATTTGCATCTTGCTAATTTTTTGGAGTTATGTGTTACTTTTAAATATGATGGTGTTTCGGATGATGCTATTAGAGTTAGACTTTTTCCTTTCTCACTAAGGGATAAAGCTAAAATATGGTTACATTCGTTAGCACCTGGATCAATTAGAATTTGGAGTGAACTGTCACAAAAATTCCTTGCTAAATATTTTCCATCATCTAAGACTGCTAAGTTGAGAAATGATATTACATCTTTTTGTCATTTTGAAGGGTAATCAATATATGAAGCATGGGAAAGATTTAAAGATCTCCTCAGGAAATTTCCACATCATTTGTTACTAGATTGGTTAATATTTCAAACTTTTTATAATGGATTAGTTGGATCTCTCAGATCGATCATCGATGCTCTTGTTGGAGGATCATTAATGTCTAAACCATTTTCTGATGCTTATGCTTTAATTGAAGAAATGGCTACTAATAATTTTTATTGGCCGTCTAAAACGTTAAATCCTAAAAAGGTAGCCAGTGTTTTTGAAAATAATGCTTTTACAATGTTAGCAAATTAAGTTGCTGCTATTTAAAGGGAGATAGACCAATTTAGGATGAATTTTTCTCAACCACATTCCATGATTGAAGAAAATTCATTAGGCCAAATGGTTGATTCCTTATCTTCATCAGAAACTGTGAATGCTATAGTTAAGCTTAACCACCCATATTCCAATTATTATAACCCAGGTTGGAAGAATCATTCAAATTTTAACTGGAAAACCAATAGTCATGGTGGTGTTAATCAATAATGAGGGAACCACCAAGTAAACCCATTGGGTAATTGGAACAAACAAGGAAGAAATAATAATATATTAACTTATCCTTCAGGTTATAACAATGCTTTACAATTACAGAGAAGAAGTTGTCTATTGAAGAAGTGGTGTCAAATATGGGAAATCATTTACAAATTCAAGGAGAAACCATCATAAATATTGAAAATCAATTGAGAAAAATTGCAAATGCCTTAAGTAATAGATCCCAAGGAATGCTTCCAAGTAATGCTGAAGTAAATCCAAGAGAAAAGAATAAATAATAGGTAAAAGCAATTCAACTGAGAAGTGGAAGAGAATTGGAAGATAGATTTCAAAAAGAAACTGTAGTAGAGAAAGAAGAGATTGAAGAACCAAAAGAGGATGCTCCGAAAGGTTTGGAATGACCTGTTTCTCCACCTAAGGTTGATTTAGAAAAACCACCACCTCCATTTCCTCAGAGAATTCGTCAACAAAAGTTGGATAAGTAATTTTCAAAATTCTTAGAGATATTTAAGAAGCTTACTCTTAATATTCCATTTGCTGAAGCCTTAGAACAAATGTCAAGCTATGTGAAATTTATGAAGGATATTCTTAACAAGAAAAGGAAGTTTGAAGATAATGAGACTGTTGCACTTAGTGAGGAGTGCAGTGCAATAATTTAGAAAAAGCTTCCTGAAAAGCTTAAAGATCCTGGTAGTTTCACAATTTCATGTGCTATTGGAGACAAATTCCATGGAAAAGCTTTATGATATTTGGGTGCAAGCATTAACCTTATGCCTCTATCAATATTCAAAAGACTGGGACTAGGAGAAATAACCCCAACTACTGTAACTCTGCAATTAGCAGATCGTTCAATCACATATCCTAAAGGAGTTATAGAAGATGTTTTGGTTAAAGTGGATCAATTTATTTTTCCTGTTGATTTCATTGTGTTAGATATGGATGAAGATAAAGAGATACATATAATTTTAGGAAGACCTTTCGTAGCTACAGGCCGAGCCATGATAGATGTGAAAAAAGGGGAATTAGCGATGAGGGCTAATGATCAGACTGTTACATTTAATATTTTAAAATCGATGAAATATCCTGCTAAAGGTAAAGAAGATGAGTGTTATAGGATGGATGTTATCAAATATTTGAGTGAATGTCATTTCAAGTCAACCTATGAAGAGAAATTTGAAAGAAAAGAATTAGAACACAAGGAGTTACTTGATTCTAAAAATTTTTAAGAGGAAGATTTAAAGTATGTTCGTGAAAGTTTTGAATTATTGGATTTGACTGAAAAAGATGAATCATATGGTCCATCAATTGAAAAACCTCCTGAACTTGAGTTTAAAATGCTTCCTGGTAATTTGAAGTATGTTTTTCTAGGTGAATCCTCAACCTTGCCAGTTATAATGTCCTCTCAATTAACTGAAAAAGAAGAAGAGAGTTTGCTTGAAATTTTGAAGAAGCACAAGAAAACCTTTGGATGAACAATTGCTGATATTAAGGAATCATTCCTTCAATTTGTATGCACAGAATTCTTATGGAAGATAATTGCAAACCGCAGGCTGATCTCCAAAGGAGATTAAATCTTATCATGAAAGATGTTAAGAAATAAATTTTAAAATGGTTGGATGCTGGAATTATCTACCCTATTTCAGATAGTGCATGGGTTAGTCCTATTCATTGTGTTCCTAAGAAAGGAAGAGTGACTGTGACTATTAATGAAAAGAATGAAACAATACCAACAAGACAAGTTACAGGGTGGAGAATATGCATTGATTATAGAAAATTAAATCTTGCCACAAGGAAAGATCACTTTCCACTCTCATTTCTAGGTCAAATGTTGGATAGACTAGTTGGGCATAAATACTTTGTTTTCTGGATGAATATACTGGTTACCACCAAATTCAAATTTCTCCTGAGGATCAAGAGGAAACTACGTTTACCAGTCCTTATGGTACGTTTGCTTTTAGAAGAATGCCTTTTGGTTTATGTAATGCCCCTGCTACATTTCAGAGATGTATGATGGCTAGTTTTTGTGATTTAATTGAAAAAGGGATTGAAGTTTTTATGGATGACTTTTCAGTGTTTGGAATTTTGTTTGAATCATGTTTAGAGCATTTATCTAAGGTTCTAAAATGCTGTGAAGAAACTAATTTGGTCCTTAACTGGGAAAAATACCAATTTATGGTAGCAGGAGGAATTGTTTATGGGCATCGGATTTCAGAAAAAGGTTTGGAGGTAGATCCTACAAAAATTCAAGTTATATATAATTTACCTTGCCCAACCAATGTAAGGGGAATTAGAAGTTTTTTAGGACATGCTAGATTCTATGGGCGTTACATCAAAGTCTTTTCAAATATTACAAAACCTTTATGCCATTTATTGGAAAAGGATGCAATTTATAATTTTGATGATGATTGCCTCAAAGCCTTTGAAACATTAAAAGAAAAATTAATCACTGCACCTGTAAAAATTTCACCAAATTGGGAAAAACCTTTTGAATTAATGTGTGATGCTAGTGATTATGCTATGGGTGCTGTTTTGAGATAAAAATATGATAAGATTTTCAAAGTTATTTATTATGCTAGTAAAACTCTTAATGAAGCTCAAATTAATTATACCATTTCTGAGAAAGAGTTATTAGCTGTAGTATTTGCCTTTGATAAATTTCTATCATATTTAATTGGAGCTAAATTTGTTGTGCATATTGATCATTTTTCTATCAAATACATAATAAAGAAAAAAGATGAAAAAACGAGATTGATAAGAAGGATTCTTCTTTTGCAAGAATTTGACTTTGAGATAGTAGATAGAAAGGATTCTAAAAATCAAATTGCTGATCATTTGTCGAGGCTTGAAATTGAAAAATCTCTCTGTGATGTTGAAGAAATTAATGAACATTTTCTTGATAAAAAATTGTTCATTATTAATGAGTGACGTATTCCGTGGTATGTAGGCATAGTAAATTTTATTGCGGTGATATTATACTCTATGGTTTGACATATCAGGAAAAGAAGAAATTTTTGTCTGATGCTAAGACTTATTTTTTGGATGAGCCATTTTTATATAAATAAGGAAAGGATCTTATAATTCGATGATGTGTACCTTTGGAAGAGACTTATGAAATTATTAAAAATGTCATGATTCTAATAGTGGAGGACATTTTAGAAGTGATAAAACTGCGTATAAAATCTTACAATCTAGATTTTATTGGCCTACAATTTTTAAGGATGTGAATGATAATATTAAAAATTGTGATAGATGTCAGCGTGTATGCAATATTTGTTGGAGAAATGAGATGCCCCTCAATTATATATTGTAAGTTGAAATATTTGATGTTTGGGGATTAGATTTTATGGGACCATTTACACCATCTTTCGGAAATATTTATATTTTGATGGCAGTAGACTATGTTTCCAAATGGATTGAAGCTATTGCTTTACCTCGATTTGATGCTGAAAGTGTTGCAAAGTTTTTAATGAAGATTATATTTTGCGGATTTGCAATACCAAGAGTAATCATAAGTGATCGGGGTGTCATTTTAGAAATGCGATTATTGGAAAGTTAGCAAAGAAATATTATATTAATCATAGCATTACTACTGCTTATCATCCACAGACAAGTGCTTTTGTTGAATTATACAATCTTGAAATGAAAAGAATATTGGAAAAGAATATTAATCTAAATAGAAGGGATTGGTCAATTAAACTGAATTATGTTTTGTGGGTTTATAGGAATGCTTATAGAACCCCTATAGGAATGTCCCCATATAGGCTGATTTTTAGAAAAGCTTATCATTTACCTATTGTACTTGAGCATAAAGCATTTTGGTCTATTAAAGAGTTCAATTATAATTTCAAAGATGCTATTGAGAAGAGATTATTGCAATTAAATGAGCTTGAAGAGATAAGGAATGAATCTTATGAAAGTGCTAAGATTTATAAGGAGAAGATGAAGTTATGGCATGATCGGAAGATTATTACTAAAAATCTTGTGCTAGAATAGAAAGTCTTGCTGTATAATTCCAGATTAAGAATTTTTTCAAGAAAACTTAAGTCCAGGTGGATGGGTCCTTTTATTGTGATAAAAATTTATTCCTATGGAGCTGTGGATATTAAAGATCCTAAGACTGGAAAAATATTTAAAGTTAATGGAAATAGACTTAAACCATAATTTTCAGTCTAGCAATCTAAATCTGATGAGAATCTGATGTAGGGTCACTCAGAATGAGTTCTGGGTTTGTCAGGATGAAGACGTTAAACCAAGTGCTTTGTGGGAGGCAACCCATATTTATCGGTGTGCCTTGCTTTATGTTTGTTTTGTGTGCTTTGTTTGGTTTGTTTTTATGTTTTTAGTGGTAGTAATTTGGAGTTTCTAAACTAAATAGAGTTTATATGACCTTATTTGATGACTTAGAGGAGTCAGAATGAAATTAGGACATTTGGCAGACCTGTGCTAAATTGAGCACCGGCACCTAAGCACCTCCTAGTTGGCGCTTAGGCGCCGGAGTTACAAAAAACATGAAAAATGAGATTCTTGAAGCCTAAATCTTGGGGAAGAGATTTTGGAAATTATTTTAGAGTTTTAAAATGTCTTGAGGGTAGTTTTAGCACTTCCCAAGTTTATAAAAAGAACTTGATTTAAGAGAAACGCTTGCCCCAAGTCCTATTTTCATTCCTGAGTCTTAAGAAGAGTATTTTGAGTGCATCATGTCTTCCTGGGAGAATGAGATGAAGAAGAAGCAAGATTCTGACAAGACTAAGTTCATTAGTGATAGTGCTAAAGAGTTATTCAATGGATTTCTTGCTGTTAGTATTCAAGGGATTGCAGAAATGATTGAAAATATTGAAGCCCGAGTGACTTCAATGAAAGCAAAGATCAATGAAACTAACTTACTGTTTGAGCACATGGGATGGCAACTCAAGATGCAATTCACTCATTAAAGATATGTAGAAGAAGCAGATAAGGCGATGTTTTTAAAGAACAAATGGATTGAAGAAGATGATGTAAGAATGAACAATTATCGTTTGTTCTATCAAATTTATATTCCATAAGGGTCCAATGAGAATAATAGTGGTCCTGGATATAATCCGCCTATTGGGGAGTGGAATTATGTATGCTTTGTTTTTATATGTTTAGTGTTCTTATGTGTTTTAAAATGAATATATCCGTAAAAGGGTTGGAGTTGAACCAGTGACGGATAAAATTAGAGAGAGTCGCCTTAGATGGTTTGGTCACATTAAACGTCGACCACCTGATGATCCGATTAGGAGAGTAGATGTTTTAAATACAACTTATGTTAAGAAAGGCGAGAGCGAGACCTAGTAAAACTTGGGCTTACTTTATAAAAAATGATATTAATTTATTAGAATTAAATGAAAATTTGACACTTAATAGGACTCAATGGAGAAAAAGGATTCATGTAGCCGACCCCACTTAGTGGGATTAAGGCTTTGTTGTTGTTGTTGTTGTTGTTGTGTTCTTATGTGTTTTGTTTAATATGTTTTGTGTTCTTAAGTGTTTTGTTTGGTGTGTTTAGTGTTCATGTTTAAGTTTTTAATTACGCCTTATGAAGTGATAGTTACATCCTAGAGATATAAACTTATCAGCTTGAGATTAAGTTTCTTATATTTAGATAATTTCATCCTATGTATGTGGATAGAAATTCTAGGATTGTATTAAGTGTAATGTTTGTTTTAATGAATATAATTTTTTGTTTATGTGAAATTTGTTTGGAATCGATGAATATTTAACATTTGAATTGGAATATTGGAAGATTTATGGGGAAGATATAATCCTTTTGAAGTGATTAAGGGTGATTAACGAAGTGGTTTAAAGAATATACCTTAATTGTGAAAATCGGTATTGCGCTAGCGAAGTGCGGCGTTAAGCGCGTTTCGCTAAGCGCCGAAGGTTAACGCTAGCGCCGTCAAAAATTGGTTCCCACCCGTTAAAAAACTGTGAATCACCATTTTTAACTCCCTGTTCATCTTCATCCCATCGTTTCACGCGAGATAAATGAAAGACGAAGTTTGATTCCGACAAATTCGTTAGTGCGAATGTTGAGGAACGATACATCGATGCGTTGCAGTCACGTAAATTGATTCCTGCAAGAGTGTTTAGTAAGCTAGGAGAAGTGATTGAAGATATGATTGCTAGGAGGAACTGGGAGAACTATTGTTGCTTCTCCGTTGTTGCTGTTATTTCTGCTGTTAGAGAATTATATGCGAATTTACCTGCATCAAAAGAGAATTTAGTGATGGTTAGGGGGCAAGATGTGAACTTTTCTTCTGGGGTATTAACACTTTCTATCAACTGCCTCATGTTATGTTTTGTTTTTATTCAAATTTTTATCCTACGGAGGGAGAGTTAGATGAGATAATGAGATTTTTGACTGATGAAAGAGGATTATGGAAAATAACAAATGATAGAAGAGTGAATTTTCCTGCTTCCAAATTAAATGCCACTTCTAAGGCATGGCATTATTTTATCTCTTCTAAATTGTTGCCTTCAAGTCATACTAGTGAAGTGACGAGGGAAAGAGCCTGTTTGAACCATTACATTCAGCAATGGAAATCTATAAATATTGGAGTGATCATTTATGATTATATTGCGAATTGTGTCAGATCTACCACTACTGTAGGTATGGGATTTCCTTCCCTGATTCATTCAATATGTGAACGGTTTGAAGTGAAGTTTGAAACCTGGGAAGAGGTACTTCAGCCTTTGAAACCTATCTTCAGTGTAAAGGTTGGAGCTTACACTGTACATTCAGAATTTGGCTGTAGAGGAGGATTTGGTAGGGCTTCTACTGCTTCAGCTTCTGCTGAATCTACTTCTCGTGCTACTACTTCACATGCTTCATCATCTACTGATTCACAGAATGGTTTATTAAGAAGAATTTTGAAGAAAGTGAGTCTTACTTGTGAGCATTTTAGAGACATGGATGGTAAGATGGATAATGTGGAAAGATATATTGTTATACTTGATGAGTATGAGGAGAATTATCAGCATTATTTGGGATAGACTGATTAGAGGTGATCAGAGTGCTGAGATGCCCCCTCATCCATTCTACATACCTTACATGCCATCCAGGGATTGGAACGAGCATGATGATGATGATGAGGATGAAGAGTAGATGTATGTTGTTTGTTTTAGTTGTTGTGTTGTTGTGCTGTGTTATTGTGTACTTTATTTGGTATTTTGTTTGATGAATGTGTTGTAATGTGAACTCTAATAGTATGCAGATTGTAGTTGTACTATTTATTTGTTATGCATATTCAGATGTATTGTTGTTGGATTGATGTTTTATATGTTGTTTTGAGTGTAGTGTGTGTGGTAGTAAATTTTTTAATGTGTATGTTGTACTAGAGTTTTTTTTAAGGTGTACTTTAATTCTAAAACTGTTAGGAGATTAGAGAACATTATAGAAACTACTATTTAGGAAACTGAATGCATAAAAACTTTACAAAAATCTACCACTACCATTTGCTATCTAATATCATTGTGATTTCAGTTAGTGTGTATTTGCTTTGAAAACCTTCACTACTGTAGAAGTCTTTTGAAATTTTTACTTTTCTTGTAATAAAAAGAAAATGTTTTGAAAAACAGAATTTGATTCATTTTACTCCTGTTGTTTAAATTGTTATACTTGCATATTTAGGATATTTAAATTCCTGCAAGCATGTTATTGATGGCGATCGAATTATATGGATCGCATGTCGTCGCCATCAATTCCTGTATCATGTCAATGTCAAGGAGTCGCCACTCTCTTTCTCTATCCATTACTCTAATTCTTATTCTACTTAGACTTTTTGTCAGAAGTCTTTGGAGAAATTGAAGAAGGATTAATCATGATAGAGATTGACAGAAAAAGAGATCGAATGATAATCTCATAGAATAAATCTCCAGATTGTGTGATTACTGAAGTTTTTTATATAAGAAAATTACATGAAGATCTTGGGTAACTAGAGAGACCTTATAGGTGAAATACCTATCCTGAGTTCTTTAATATCCTATAGGAGCAAGCTCCTATAGTTAATTACATCCTGAGCTATTAATATTACCTAGGAAAACTCCCGATTAAGGTTAACATTTATCCTCGAAAAAGTTTACGTGTTGTCGTGGCAGTGTGTTTCTGAAGAATCGATACTACCGGATAGTTTTGTTTATGTTGGGTGTATGTCGTTGCTTTGTTGTGTTTTGTTTTGTTGTTGTAATGTCATTTTGTATGTCATGTCATAGGTCATGACGGGATGTCATAGTTTGTACGTCAAGTTGTTTTATGTCATGTCGTAATGTCATTTTTATTGTTGTAATATTGTTTTGTTATGTCATGATGTCGTGGTGTCATTTTGTCAAGCTATTATATTTTCATGATGATATTATCTTATCGTGTCGTTTGGTTTTATGTTTGTTTTGTTTGTTTTAATCTCATCATTGATTTGTGTTTGTTAAGGTCATTTTGTCCTCGTTATGTTTTATTGTCATTCTGTTTGATTTATCATTGTTTGTCTGGCTGTTGTTATTTTGATTTGTCGTTTGTTTTGGAAGTGTCAGTTTTATGTTAGATATCATGTCGATGTCAATGTCAATGATTTTTTCGTGTTATGCCATGTGTCGATTTTTTTTGTTTTGGTTTAGTATCATGTCATGTCATATGTTATGTCGGGATGTCATATTTCGTATGTCGTGTCATGTCATAATGTGAAGTCGTAATGTCATGTCTTAATGTGAATCATAATTTCATGTCATCTTATGTCATGTCTTAATGTGATGTCGTAATTTCATAAGATGTCGTGATTAATATCTCGATTTGTCATGAGATATTTTATCTCCTATGTCGTTATTATGTCATGAGATACCTTCAATGATGTCAAGAAGATATCATTACTTATTTATTTTTTTTATTTTGTTTATGATTCCATTTTGTTTTAAATTTTGGTTTTATCATGTATTTTGTCAAGTTATCATTTTATTGTGGTAGAAATGTCGTTGTGTGTTTTTGTTAATGTTGATATTATGTTGATGTCAATGTTAATGATTTTGTCATTTTATTTCAGATTTCATGGCTAACCTAAAAGTCCAGTTGTCTTTGTTGTCATGCCATTTTTGTTTTGTTGTCTATAGAAAGTTTGGGTTTTGTGGCTATCCTAAAAGTCCTGGTTTTGTCGTCAATATTTCTTCGTCGACGTCCTGCAAAATAGAGTTAGCACAACCTATAACATGCAAAGAAAATCTAAACGAAACTTCATGTCTTCATCCTGCAAGGAAAATAAAGTTAGAAGCAATGTCATATCATGATATTCAGATTACCTGGTCAAAGTGTCTATTGATTCAGAGTTGTCGGATGTCCAGATGTAGTTGAGATGTAAATTTAGATTTTTTATTTGTCTTGACTATCGATTTGGGTTGAATTTTAGATTTTATGTCGATTTATGTCGATTTAAATTTGATTTTAGGTTTTATGTCGAATTGGGTTAGAAATGTTAGTTTATTTTGATTTATGTCAAAAGTGTCGGTTTATGTCACATTATGTCAAAAAGGGTAGGTTTATGTCAATTTATGTTTAAATTTTGATTTGTCTTGAATATTGATTTGGGTTGGATTTTGGATTTTATGTCAATTTGATTTTAATTTTATATCGAGTTAAGTTCAACGTGGGTCGATCTTTAAGAATTATGATGTCATGTTAAGTTAAATTCGATACAGGTCGAACTTAAGAACTATGTGAGTTCATGTCGTGTTAAGTTGATCATGTCGATTTATGTCAAATTATATCAATTTATGTTGAGTTATATTGAGTTTGGTTCGAAATGTCGGTTAATGTCCTTTAATGTCAGTGTTTGTTGAATTTGATTTGAAATGTCGATTAAAGTCGATTAATGTCGGTGTTTGTCGAATTTTATTTGAAATATCAATTAATGTCAGTTAATGTCAGTGTTTGTCTAATTTGATTTAAAATGTCGGTTAATGTCAAATTATGTTTGAAATGTTAATTAATTCAAATTATGTTTGATTATGTTTGGAATGTTGATTAATGTCGAATTATGTTGAGTTTCGTTTGAAATGTTGGATTTATGTCGAATTTGTTGAGTTTTGTTTGGAATGTCAAATTTATGTCGGTTATGTCGATTTTTGTTCTAAATATCATATTTATATCAGTTATGTCGAGTTATGTTTGAAATGTCGGATTTATGTCGATTCAAGTTCAATTTTGTCTATCCTAAGGCTTATGTTGATTTAGATTCAATTTTGTCGATTTAGGTTCAATTTGAGTTGAACCTAAGGTTTATGTCGATTTAGGTTCAATTTGGGTCGAACCTAAGGTTTATGTCGACTTTTGTCTGTTTAAATTTGGTTTCAGGTTTTCATCTTGATTTGAGTTTAGTTATGGATTTTATGTCGATTTTGGTTTGGTTTTAAGTTTTATGTCGATTTGAGTTTAGTTTGAGTTTTATGTCGATTTGAGTTTGGTTAGGTTCATTGTCAGTTGAACCTAAGATTTATGTCAAGTTGAATTGAGTTAGGTTCATTGTCAGTTGAACCTAAGGTTTAGATTTTGACTTAAGTTTAACATGAGTTGAACTTAAGTTTAACATGAGTTGAACTTAAGTTAGGTTCTAGTTTACATTCAAGTTAGGTTGAACCTAAGGTTTAGGTTAGACTTAGGTTCATGTCATGTTAAACCTAAGTATGGTTTGACTTAAGTCTAATATGGGTTAGACATAAGTTAGGTTTTTGGGTTAGGTTCATGTCAGATTGAACCTAAGTATGGTTTGACTTAAGTCTAATATGAGTTAGACTTAAGTTAGGTTTTTGGGTTAGTTTCATGTCAAGTTGAACCTAAGTATGGTTTGACTTAAGTCTAATATGGGTTAGACTTAAGTTAGGATTTTAGGTTAGGTTCATGTCAGGTTGAACCTAAGTATGGTTGACTTAAGTCTGTCGCTAATTGTTTAATTTGGTTTGAAATGTCGATTAATGTCATTTAATGTTGGTGATTGTTTAATTTGGTTTGAAACGTCGATTAATGTCATCTAATGTTGGTGATTTGAAATGTCGATTAATGTCGGTTTGTGTTTGGGAATGTTGATTAATGTCGAAAAATTTAATTTGAAATGTCAAACTTGTTGAGTTTCGTTTGGAATGTCGGATTTATGTCGATTTATGTTTGAAATGTCGAATTTATGTCGGTTATGTTGATTTATGTTTGAAATGTCAAATTTATGTCGATTATATCGATTTTGGTTTAAAATGTCGATTTTATGTCAGTTATATTTGAAATGTCAAATTTAGGTCGATTATGTCGATTAATTGTTTGGAATGTCAAATTTATGTCTATTATGTCGATTTTATGTCAGTTATGTTTATTTATCTTTAAAATGTCGATTTTATGTCAGTTATGTTTGAAATGTCGAATTTATGTCGATTCTGTCGATTTTTGTTTGAAATGTCAAATTTATGTCGATTATGTCGATTAATTGTTTGGAATGTCAAATTTATGTCGATTATGTCGATTTTAGTTTAGAATGTTGATTTTATGTCGGTTATGTTTGAAATGTCGAATTTATGTCGGTTTTGTCAATTTTTATTTGAAATGTCAAATTTATGTTGATTATGTCGATTAATTGTTTGGAATGTCAAATTTATGTCAATTTTGTCGATTAAATATTTGGAATGTCAAATTTATGTCGATTTAATGTTTGGAATGTCAAGTTTATGTCGATTTTGTCGATTAAATGTTTGGAATGTCAAATTTATGTCGATTTAGTGTTTGTAATGTCAAATTTATGTCGATTTTGTCGATTAAATGTTTGGAATGTCAATTTTATGTCAATTTAAACTTAAATCTTGAGTTCATGTCTGTTTGAACTTAAGTTGAATTGGATTAACTTGAGTTCATGTCTGTTTGAACTTAAGTTGAATTAGATTAACTTGAGTTCATGTCAGTTTGAACTTAAGTTAAAAGGATTAAAGTTAGATTCAATATTGATTGAATTAACTAGGGTTCATGTCTGTTTGAACCTAAGTTTGGTTTGACTTAAGTCTAACATGGGTTAGACTTAAGTTAGGTTTAGGTTTGACTTAGGTTCATGTCGAGTTGAACCAAAATTTGGATTGACTTAAGTCTAATGTGGGTTAGACTTAAGTTAAGTTTAAGTTGTTTGAATTAAGTTAGGTTGGACCTAGACTTAAAGTTGACTTAAGTTCAATATGGGTTGAACTCAAATTAAGATTTAACTTAGGTTAAGTTAGGTTCAAGTTAGGTTGAACCTAGACTTAGGGTTGACTTAAGTTCCATATGGGTTGAACTTAATTTAAATTTGAACTTAGGCTTAGGTTTGGTTAAACCTTAGTTAGTTAAGGCTTAATGATTTAATTAGATCTAATGGGTTAAACCTAATTAGGGTTTATGTTTGATTAAACCTTAGTTAGTTAAGGTTTATTAGGTCTAATGAGTTAGACCTAATTAGGGTTTATGTTTGATTAAAACTTAGTTAGTTAAAGTTTATTAGGTCAAATAAGTTAGACCTAATTAGGTTTTATGTTTGATTAAACCTTAGTTAGTTAAGGTTTAATGATTTAATTAGGTCTAATGAGTTAGACCTAATTAGGGTTTATGTTTGATTAAACCTTAGTTAGTTAAGGTTTAATGGTTTAATTAGGTCTAATGGGTTAGACCTAATTAGGATTTGTGTTTGGTTAAACCTTAGTTAGTTAAGGTTTAATGGTTTAATTAGGTCTATTGGGTTAGAGTTAATTAGGGTTTATGTTTGATTAAACCATAGTTAGTTAAAGTTTAATGGTTTAATTAGTCAATGGTCGACCTAATTAGAGTTTATGTTTGATTAAACCTTAGTTAGTTAAGGTTTAATGTTTTAATTAGGTCTAATGAGTTAGACCTAATTAGGGTTTGTGTTTGATTAAACCTTAGTTCGTTAAGGTTTAATGGTTTAATTAGGTCTAATGGGTTAGACCTAATTAGGGTTTATGTTTGATTAAACCTTAGCTAGTTAAGGTTTAATGGATTAATTAGGTCTAATGAGTTAGACCTAATTAGTGTTTATGTTTGATTAAACCTTAGTTAGTTAAGGTTTAATGGTTTAATTAAGTTTAATATGTCCTTAAACTTAACTAAAGTTTGATTTTGGTTAATTAAGTTTAATATGTCCTTAAACATAATTAAAATGTTTGATTTTTGTATTAAACCTAATTTAGGTAAGGTTTAATGGGTTAATTAAGTTTAATATGTCCTTAAACTTAATTAAAGATTTGATTTTGGTTAATTAAGTTTAATATGTCTTTAAACTTAATTAAAAGGTTTGATTTTTGTCTTAAACCCTAAGGTTTAATGGTTTAGTTAGGTTTAAGTTGTCTTTAAACCTAATTATTATTTGATTTGAATTCATTTGAGTTAGGATTCATCACTTGCTTAATCCATGATGAGTGGATTAAATATGTGAAGAGGAGGTTTTAAATTATTAATTTTAAAATTAATAATTCTTAACCTTGTTTCAAAATGTCTTTTAGATTGATTTGATGACTTGAGAATTGTTGTTTTAGGATTGTGCCTAAAGTTCTCAATCATTTTGCATTTAAATTTTCCAATTTTCCTAATTTTGTAATTATTTTTGAAAATAATTACAAAATAACATGGAAATTAGGGAATCACATCCTAGAAAGTTATCCTAGCCTTAGAAAAATCAGGAGATGTGCCTATGGACTTAAAGGTCATTCCCTAAAAATTTCATATTTTTCTGACTTGTAAATAATTTTTAATAATTAAAATACTCCATAGAGTATTTAATTAATTAAAAATTAAATACTGAGAATAAAAATATGATTTTGGTCTCATAATTTTCTCCTGTTCAAGAGCTTTCCAGAGATATTTTTATTTTATTTTTGTGACCTCTGGATAAAAAGATATGAATTTTTGAAGTTTTTAACGTTTTTTTGAAATAAATTAACCCAGAAAATCCCACACGCTGCCACGTATCCTCATACCGTCGAATAGGCGGAAGGATCTAGTGTGCGGCACGGAACAGCGGACACCCGTTGGGAAGATCAACGACGTCCGTTCCAAAACACGGGAACGGACGGCGGAGATAAATCGCCCAAAAATTTGAAAATTTTCGAACCGTTAAACATCAAACTTCAATATCTCACTCATTTCTCAACGAAATTGAATGATTTTTGAACCTATGGAATCATCTAGAAGTATAGAATGTATCTATACGGTGATGATACATTTTTGGGCTTGTTTAACCCATGATATTTCGAAAATACGAATTATTTTGGGAAAAATAAATCCATACCTTAGCCACAAGTATGTCGAGCTTGATCAGGCATTATGGTCAGCTTCTAGGACTCCCAAAGAAGATCTTTGTTACTTCAATTTGGTTTTGTAGCTAGCCTTGGTGAGCAATTTAGGCAAAATAGCCAAGTTTGGCTGATTTGGGATTTTGGCTAAATTGGCTTGATTGGGCAAACCCTATGGCTTGGGCTTAGTTGGAATGGGTTGCTGAGGTCCCCAGGAAGATTTTATTTGTTGGGAGCCAAGGGATTTGGGCAGCCTATAGGATTCTATAGGTTAATTCTCTCCTTTTTGATATTTTGGCCAAGGGGGTATTTATAGCCATGAATGGCTAGGGATTAACCTTGTTTGGCTTGGATTTGACCAGGTTATAGTTAGGGATGTAGAGTACAACCTCCCCCATGTAAACCAAGCTTCACCTCTTCTTCCTCCATGAGAATTTTGTCACTTAAGCAAGTGCACATTTCATGGCAATTTTGGTTTAAATCTTCTCATGATGGATTTTAGCCTCTTTGTTTCCATTCCATTGGCTAAGTGGGAGGTTCATGGTGACTCAAATGGTTGAGACCCTCTCCTTGCAACACCTCATTTACCATTTCACGAGGTTGGGACACATTAGCCCCTCTCTTAATATTTTTCATGAAATATCATGATGGTTTTAACCATGGTGTGAAGGATGGTTAAAGCTTTGTCTCTTCACTATTGGATGGCTAGGGAGGTGGCTAAACTAACCTCACCATGGAAAGACACCTCACACTTTAAATAACCATGGTTTTTCCACCTAATTTTTCTTGTCATGATGGCCTTTACTATGGTTAAATGTGAGTGATTTATGAATTGATTTTTCTTTAATGGATCATGTGTGATGTCTGACCCGACCGCAAATAACGCAGAAATATTCTCTTCCAAAAGATAGCCAAAAACTTTGACTCAATTTATAAATAGCGGCTAGTGTATAAAATTAATATGATGTAAATTTAGAAAATATTTTTACACACTAGGGGTACTACGCAAGTATACGTATTGTTTCAAGTAATATAGTGCTTTGAAACAAAGACCCCAGTATCGATCTCACAAGGAAGAATTATAGTGATAAATTTTCTAAATAAAAAATATTTTTTTATCTTTTAATTTAATTATAAATTACTATTAATTTACCAAATCCAAATAAAGAAAATAATAATAAAAAAATGATTTATGAAAACTATATAAAATAAACAACTTTCTTTCCTTCAATTAATCTAAGATTTTTAAGATAATTTAATATTCGTTGGAGAATTTGATTTATGGTATTGTGCCAAATAGAAGCATTCCTATTCTTTACCCTTTAATCCAGACGCAAAGAACATTAGCTAATTTACAAAATAGGTCCGGATGTATTGTTAGTAGAATTGGTTAATCTAAGCTCACACTTCTAGATGTCCAAAGGTGGCTATGGTCGGCCCTACTAGTGACCCTTTCCTAATCTATAAATCAAATTATAAGAATTTAGTCTGTCACTCTAAAAACTTATCAATTCTACGCCCTTTAAATCTTATCTTCCTATTTATTTGCACTTCACCTTGAATAGCTCGCACATGGCCTTCGACTACCCAAGGATTCATGTGACATTTACAGGTTAAGAGTTCCTCTCCTTCAAGGTCTCAAAACTCTTCAACAGGTTTTAACAATTTAAATGGCCAATCTAAAAGGTAAAGTAAGATCAGGTATTAATGTCATCACAATATTTTGAATTTCAATTCTCAATCGAATTTTTATATTATCTTATCTATCTCTTCATAATTGAAGGAAGAAAGTAAACTAACTACTCATAACACATTGAAAATAAATAGCAAAACATGATAAATAAACTTTGAATCAAATATAAAAATACTCATCTCAAATATTTCTTCTACAAATCTTCTGATTCCTACTGACTCCACAGTGTAATGAACTTCAGATGCAACAACTTGAAAATAAACTCACTAAACTAAAGAAAAGTGGCTCTAAATTTCTCTCTCTATTTCTCTCTTTAAGGATGAGAGATCCTAAAGTGGATAAGAGAAAGGGTTACAATGGGAGGGGTACGTTTTCTGAAGAAATAGACCCCTATTTATAGGCTTCAATGGTTTCCTTGAGGCACTTCATCAAAACATGTCCACATTCAATGAATCTTCTAGAAGGTCAGTTGACGCCTAGGTGCCGGACACCGCGTCCAGTTCTTCATACCTCTTCACTTTGTCTCGCACCTCTTCGCGTTTAAAACTGTTTTGGAGCGTCCAAATGCAATGTATCACATGTCCTATTATAAAGGAACAACTGCCAGTCTTCTAGAATGTCCAATAACTGCTCACTCCGTCAAAATATCTGATCAAACGTTGTCAAAAACTTGACAGTTTTTGTATCGAGTCTAGCGCTTAGGCGCCAGCTTCTGGCGCCTAGGCGCTGTCGGCATATTTTTAGGTTAAGTGTTGTATTTAAAAAAGGGGTCGCCTACAAAAATTGTAGGCGAATTTTAGGTTTTAAATTTAATTTAAATATATATATATAAATATATATATATAATTTAGAAAGTAGCATTTTATTTTGAAAATAATTTCAGTTTGAAAATTTTAAGATATGAAATCAAACTGGTCTCACATCTCGAATAGTTTATATAAACGAGTACCGCACCACAAACCGTGCATCTATCCTGAAGAATAGACACACTGCTTGATAATGGGGCTCAATTAAATAAACTAGAAGATTTGTGACATCCGTTTGGTCTGCGAACCAATCTTATAAGCCGACAAGTTCCCCTGCTTAATATAAATGAATTAAGAAGGGTTTATATTACGTGGGTTCTTAAAGTTCCCTATAAGGGAAAGCCCCTAAAGTTAATTACATCTTAAATGACGGGAATCATTTAAGAAAACTCTCGCTAATGATTAGTGGTTTTTCTCTCAAGAATTTCAATGTTTAAGGTTTTCAAAGGATTTAATTTTGGAGTTTCAATAAGGAATAGATCAAATTTGGAACAGTAAATTTTTTAGAATCCAAATGAAGAGAAGTAGGAGAAGCTGAGGATCAAGAGGAATCTTGGCAACTTCCCAAAATATCCTATTTTTTGGCTCGAATTTAAGAAAATCCTAATATTATCTAATATTTCAATCTTACCAATTTTAGTTAATTAGGACTTATATTCGTATGACATAATCATACAATCAGCCTAGAAGATGTGAGGGTTTATGTCGTACCAAACGACTACCTCGGAGTCCTAAGACCGGTTAGGGCTTAATTTACATAACATGATCATGCAAATGCCTAACAAAGAGTTGAGGATTTATGTTGCACTAAGCAAACTACCTCGAAATCCTATGGCTTTGTTGTTTAAATTCTAGGAATGTTTAGTTGATGTAGATCCGAGTTTTGCTGCTGACGATAGCCTTGCTGCCCACCATGCTCCTAGCTCTTTGTTGTTGCAGAGGTTTGGTTTTAGAAGTCATAAATCAGGAGATGAGAGAAGTGTTTTGGTTTAGAAAAAATCTTGAAACCCAAGTGTTTTTAATATTTTAATTAAAACAAATCTTAAAGTTGTTTAAATAGAACTGATTAAGATCTCACGGTTCCGCCATCCCGGCATCGTTATTTTCATCGAATTCACTTAGTCCAGATGAATTTGCTAAACTCAACTGAATGAGTTCCACACTTTCATTTAGACCTTGGGAAATGCCGTTAGCAACACGTGGGTTACATCATCTGAGGTATTTTCGATCATTCAACGAGACGTTTTAATTTAGTTGCAATTGTAGTTTTGTTGTTCTGTTTGTGATTAAGTTTTGAGTTGTTTTATATTTTGAAATGTTGTGGAGGTGAATTTTATCTTGTAATGATTTTTAATTTAATTTTGGTTTAAGTGCAGGGACTATCCTAAAGGTTTTGGTTTTCATGCAACAGTTGTTTATCATGCAAGAAAAGTAAAGTACAGTGCATGTAAGTAAATTGCAATAAAGTAAATTGCAATAAAATAAAAGCGTACCTGGAGGGTCTTCCCGTCATCCCAAGCTGCACTTAAAACACATATTAAGGCATTTAAATATTCCAACAAGTACCTAGGTAAAGCTAAGGGAAAGATTTTTGGTTGTCTACCAAAGTCCTAATCCTATAGCTAGTCATCTCCTATGACGTCTAGGTTCTTGTGTTTTGGTTTAAGGACGATTTTCTTCGTCAAAGAACAATTAAATTCAATTGTTCTTATAAATATCCTATCATATTGAGGAAGTGCTTAAGACGAGTCTTAAACATCTTTTCAATACATATAGGATTGTTTTAAGTCCAAGAGAATTTAGTTATACAAGTGAACTAATCATCCGGGAGTTTAAGTTTTGTTCTTTTGCTCAGTGAACTAGGACATTTGAATATCCTATAAGTGAGGTAACACTTCACTTGACACCTCATTTAAGAGTTATAATAACAAGAGCTTTAAAAGGGCAAATCAACTCATTAAGTATTTTAATGATTTAAACTTAATGATTTAATTTTAATTTTGTCTTAATTATAGAAAATTAGTTTAAGTTTGGAATAGTTTTCAAGTTATTTTAGATTTAATTCTTAATGATTTCATTTAGGTTTTTTATTAAATGATTTTAATTTAATTTAATTCAATTTAATTTAATTTTGATTTGATTTAATTTAATTTAATTTAATTTTAATTTAATTTAATTTCAATTTAATTTTAATTTAATTTAATTTCAATTTAAATTCAATTTAAATTTAATTTTAATTTAATTTTAATTTAATTTAATTTAAATTTAAATTTAGTTTTAATTTAATTTTAATTTGATATAATTTTAATTTAGTTTTAATTTAATTTAATTTAATTTAATTTAGTTTAATTTAACTTAATTTGATCTCAATTTATTTTTCTTTTAATTTAAATTAATTTGATTTTAATTTAATTTCAATTTTAATTTAATTTAGATTATTCTTTTAATTTTTTTAATTAAGACTTAAGTATTATTGAAGTGATTTATTTAGGGATTTTTAAATTAAAGAATAAATATCTTCTTAAATAATATCCCTACTTTAATAATTCCAATTTCTATTATTCTCCCAAAATTTCAATTAATTAATTAATTAAAGTTTTATTTTAATTATATTTGAAATGGTTAATAGGTTTCTACCCTTAATCATTTAAGTTTCAATCTTCCAAAATCAGTTTAAAATCAAATATTTTACCCTCCCTTTTTTGATTAATCCTAAAATTTTAATTAAGGGTTAAAAAATTTAATTATCATTTTTGCCCATCAAGCTAAATAATTCTATAACTCACTAAATTAAGCTCAAATGAACTTGAAATTTCTATGTAACCTCACTCACATGTCAATTAAGACATTAGATGAGAAAATGTGATTTTTCTGTATTTAATTTATTTATGTAATTATTTTTAATGGAAAATAGGGGGTTTTCAAAGAAAATTCAACAACATGACCAAGGAAATGCTTCTATCCTTGAGAAAATTATGGGATGTTCCTAATGACCAAAGGACCATCTGGACCAATTTTGGTGATTTTTTGAATTATATTTTATTTATTAGAAGTATTTTGAGTTTTGGAACATTAATTAATTTTAAAATAAAATTAAAGTTGATAAATGAATTTTATATTTTTCTTAGATCTCTCTAACCTCAAGGAGTCTAGAGAAATAAATTTTATATTTTTCTGATCTTGTTTTGATTTATTAGAATTATTTTAGTGAAAAGGTTGGAAAATAAATTTTTTTAATATTAAAAATTACATTAAGCCTTTAAAATTCAATATCGTACCCTAGGGACTTAAGAAAAATATTTGGTTTATCCCTAAATGACTAGAATTCAAAATGTGACATTTTGGTGTTTTTTAATATTTTTATGATTTTTATTATTTTTTAATTATTAAAAATATTAAAATAATGATAAAAATCAACTTTTTAAGAAAATTATAATTTTAATTTTCCTAAGTTCCTCTGATATCGGAGAAGCTCCAAAACCATTTTTGTGAATTTTTGAAAAGTATTTTGTGAGTTATGAATTTTTAAAGTTTAATTTTACCCATTTTTCTTAAGAGGCTTAATCAACCCATTTGGTGGGGTTAATCAAGTCCAATTGGTTTCAAATTTTTATGTGGTGTTCTCCTATCCCTATAGGACAGTGGAGAATTGTTTTTAAGTTAATTTGATGTGTGGTTAACCCTAATTAATTAAAGTTCAATTTTGGGTATTTAGGCCAATTAGGGTTGTTCCAAGTGAATTAACTCAAAACTTATTTTTCCTAGGTTTCTCTTGTCACAAGAAACATCACCAAATTTTTCTAGAATTTATTTCTTAACATGCTAATTATTGGAATTAAAATACTCAAAACAGTAACATGAACTTGGAAAATCAATAACTTCTCATAGGGATGACCTCTGACCTTGGAAAATTCAGGGAATGTTCCTAAGTTTAGAGGCTTCAAAAGCCCTATGGTCTCTTGTCATGATGAATTGTCTATGCAAATGGAGAATTAAAATAATGTAGAGAGTAAATAAATCATTAAAAATAAAATACTTAATGAAATTACTTGATTTCTTTTCCACATTATTCTCCTCTGTTCATTGAGCAAGAGGGTATTTTTATTTTATTTTTAGGATTTTTCTACACAAAGTTATGAATTTTTGAAGTTCTAGTAATTAAATAAATAGAAAAATATCCTATTTTCCTACTTATCCACGCGGCGCTGACTCAACCTCGGCGCCTCCGAAGCTCCATGCGTCGCCTCTTGATTCGGCACCGCCATCTGACTGGGATGCCAGGTGGCCCACGGTTCATGTCCCGTTGCGCTGTCCGGCTCGATCCCGACCGTCCGCTCAATACACGTGCGATCCAACGGCTCCCAGTCATCGTCTACGACTGGTGTGAACCCGTGACCGTCGACCTTCTAATCCTAATTTCTCACTTGATTCTCAACGGATTTTTGTGTTCTTATGCTCTATGGATTCGTCTTGAAGAGATGAAAACATCCATACTGTAAACATGCATTGAAATTGACTCAAACTAAATGGAGAATCTCCAGAAGCTCGGGAGAAGGAGAGAGCTCATACCTTTGCTCAGAGATGTGAAGCTTCAATCTGAGGGCTATGTCACCTTCGATTGGGTCCAAGAAAGCTCCAGATGAAGTCCCTTGGCCTGGTGAATTGCCTAGGTACAAAAGTGACCACAGCCGATCACAAAGTTTGGAGGCTGGAAGCAATGGCTGGCCTGGTGAGGGGGCTTTTGTTGGGAAACTTCTCCTCTTAGTCTGGTGAAGGTGTAGAGTCAATTAATTTTAGGATTGACTCACAGTGGTGAAGTGTCCTGGTTTTGGGCTTGGATTTCAACTCTGAAATTAAGCTCACAGAGAGGAAATGGCAGAGGGATTTCAGTGGGGATCAAGTTCTCCAGGTGTGGGGAAGAGTCTGGAATGATTTTGGCAGAGTTTCCTTAAGGTTTGTTTCAGCACCTCTCTTGGCTTAGAGGAGGGGGTGTTTAAATAGGAGAGGCTGGAGGGCCTCCTGGGGGGGTTTAAGTGTTGGGACCAGCTGCTCTGGTGAGGAGAAGAATAGCTGCAATGGCCATTTGGAGTGAGGCAGCTCAGCAAGGTGGAATTCCAAAATTTGGCTCCTCCCAAGGTCTTGGCCATGGTGTTTTCTGGAGATCCGAGCGGCTGGGCGAGCGAGCATGGGTCACCCTCGGGTTCAAGTGAGTCGGGGCTTGATGTTGGTGAATTCAATCGAAGCTTGACATGTGTAAAGTGGTTTGATTCAAATGGAATGGGGAGGTGGCACTTTGGCACTTGGTTTGGTCAACCCATGGAAATGGGCTTGGTTCACCTCCCCATGGCTGATTTGGGCGGAGGGAGGATCATTTGCATCAGCTAGAAAGGGGTGGTGAAGTCCCCATCCAAAGTGATGTGGCTAATCTTGGTTTAGTGTGTAGCATGGAAGGGGTTAAAAAGCTTAATGAAGGATTAAGAAAGAGAGCCTCCCTTTTGCCATTAATGGGTCGGTCACATGTCAAACATCCCATGGCTTCATATGGCTTGTACATGGCTTGTCATTGGCTCACATATGGCTTGGCAAGAGTTTGGTCAACTTTCATGGAAAAGGGCTTTAGGAATTTTTGGAAATTTTGGGGTTATTTGATGGGATTTGGCATAATACCATTTTGGTTTGATTTTCATGATGGGTTTAGCACTTAGGGAATGATATCAGTTAAGTGAGGATGAGATGTGATTGTAATGTGGGCTTTAGGATGGGTTTGGGCTTATGAATTTGGTAGAAGTCGGCTTTTAGGAAGGTTTAAGGGAGCGGGCCTTTATGTTTAGCAATGGGCTTTTAGATGAAAAATTTTGCAAAGGGCCATGCCAAATAAATGTTGAGTTTAGTTTAAGTATGTGTCTTGAATGATTTGAAGCAAATTTGAGGTAGTTTGGAATTGAATTGGGTTGAATTTGGGTTCATTTGGTAAATGGGCCAATGTAGGTCAAATTGGGCTAATTTGGGCCAATGTTGGGATAGGGTTGAAATTGATGTAAAATTAATGTTGGGAAATGTTTATGGGAGTGTTTCGAAGAGGTTTCAACTTTGGTTGGGTTTTGGTTTTGGAACTTGGGCTTATTTGGGTTAGGTTTGGGTTTAGGTCAAAATTGGGCTTTTTGGTTTTGGGTTGAATTTGAGTGGGGTTTGGGTCCAAATTTTGGGAAAATTATGTTAGTGTTTTGTTTGTGGGGATGTTAGGGAAGGTTTAGAAAAGGTTTGGGGTCAATTGGAGTTGAATTGGTTTGGTTGGGTTCACTTGGGTTAAGAATGGGCTAAATTGGGGGTTTTGGTAAAAGTGGGGTAAATTGACAAAATTGGCCCATGGTGTAGTTGGACAAAATGAAATTAGGAATATTTGGGATTTTTTGGAATTTTCTGGGAATTTTCTAAATTTTTGTATTTTTGGGTCAAGAGGGGCATTTTGGTAATTTGGAGGGTATTGGGGGATACTTTTGGAATTTTTGTTATTTTTGGCCATGGATGATCAATTTGATTGGTGAGGAAATGTTCAAGGTTAATTTTGGGGAATTTTGGGTGATTTGGAAATTTTGGAGGATTTGGGCGATTTTAAGGGCTTTTCGTAGGTTTGATAGGTGTAGGGTCCCCGGGCCAAAAATTGAAATTTTGGAAGAATGAAGATTGATAAAATATGAGTGAAATGGAATCATTTTGGTTGAGCCATGAAGTCATATTAAGCCTATAAGTGCCATGAGAGGACTCATTTGAGGCATTCACTATGTTGTTCCTAACCCTCTTAACAGGGGCTTAGGGGTTAAGGTCCATCCATATGAATTACCTACATGAGTAAAGGAGTCAAGTTGGGTATGGGTGTGGTTTTAGGATTTGGATTGTGTGTGTGAGAGTGTAGAGTATGAGTGTAGTGAGTGTGTAAGTCAACCCTCACCAGACCAAGCCACCCAGGGTGGTCCTAAGGCCAAAGAGTCTTATAGGGAACTCATCCTTTAAACCCTCACTTTTGATCTCAACCCTCTAGGTGATTAGGGGTCTACAATCAAGCTTGTCAGGTTTGCAGGGAGACAAGAAGTGGTTCAAATTTCTAAGGGATAGGTCCCAATTCTAGTCCTCTAAGATAGTCAAAGGAAAAGCCTAAGGCTAGATCCTAAACACTAAAGAGGGAAGAGAACACCTCATCAAAAATGAGGTCAATAGGCGCCAGGACATATTTTTTTATACTTTTTGTATTTTGCTCCATTTTTGCTCCTTTTTAGACCTTTTTACATCACCTACATCTAAAAACACAAAAAATTCCTTTCATTAAAGCATAATATCCTTAGAAATAAATAAGAATTAAGACATAAAGAAATAGGTATTTTTTTATAGATCAAAATCCCCCAAACTTAAATGTTACTTGTCCTCAAGTAACTCTTTCTACTATATAAAATATATAACCTTTGGAATAAAAGATAAATATTTAAGATTCCTTATAATTTTTGATTTTATAAAGTCTTTAGTAAGTTATTAACCCAATTTTACAAACTAGGTTTAATTTTAAGAATTTAAAGAATATTTAACTAGCAAATCATAAGATTTCAAACTTT
The DNA here is from genome assembly GCA_022702705.1 of Papilionanthe hookeriana x Papilionanthe teres. NCBI lineage: Eukaryota > Viridiplantae > Streptophyta > Magnoliopsida > Asparagales > Orchidaceae > Papilionanthe > Papilionanthe hookeriana x Papilionanthe teres. The sequence continues at coordinate 133,274,717 of CM040425.1, read as the reverse complement.
CCATCCATTTTGAAAATAATAGAAGTTTATTATATTAAGCTTTCATAGATTATTTACAAGAAAAAGATCTTCTTGAAAAATCTTTTCTAAATAAATATTTATGTATAAAAATTAAGTAAAGTATGTAATTAGTTTTCTTCCTATAAGATAATTCAAGTGAAGCCAATTTTTTATTAGGCATTTCCTCAAGCTTCTCCTCTCTTCTCTTTTTCTTCTCTTTTTTTCTTCTTCTTTCTCTTTTTTTTATTTATTTTTTATATATAGATAGAGGATTACTATATTTGGATAGCCTGTTAATGGTTTTGAACTTCACTATCCTTAACTTATATTTTCAAAACTTATACATTTCAACTTAATTATTATAACATAAATAAGAATTCAAAAAGATTTCCAATCTTTTCTTTTTCAAGTGATAATTCTTTATTACTTAATATTTCTAAAATTCTATTATTTCTATCATGAATAGAAAAAATGATTTATCTTATTCTTCTTTAAGTTAAATAATTCTAATCTTAAAATCAATCAAATTTAGTAAAATTTTGGTTAATTTTCACTAAATTGTTTATAATTTCAAAAATAAAAGTGATCTCAAATAAATTCTTCATTCCTTAAGTTATGTTAAAAAGTTTTTTTTTATTTTTATGAAAATATTAGCTCTTTAAGGACAATTAAAATTTAATTTTGAATGGATTTTCCCTTCCCCCAAACTTAAGTTTTGGTATACTATGATAATTTGAAAGTATAAGAGAAAGTAAATCATAAGAATTTTTAATAAGTATGTAAAAACAATCTTAAAAGAAAAATTAACTTCTATCATGCTTTTATGAATAATTAAGATAAAATTTAAGCATGTATAAAAAGTAAGCAGGCTAATTTTATGATGATACTAAATTTGAAACAGAATTAAAACAGAGCAAAATTACTAAATACTAAACAGTAGACTAAAACAAAATATAAATTAATTCTAACTTCAGTCTCAACACAATATACTAAGAATATTTCAACAACAGAATCTTAACACTAATCAATCAACATACATCAAACACAAAACTAAACAAACTAACAGAGGAGCTCAACATAAAGATCTGTAACTACTAGTCACTAGTTGTAGCCTCATCATCATCATCATCACCGAAGGAAAATTCTACGTCCTTAGGATCAACAAATGGTGTGAATCTAGGAAAAGTAGGAAAATTAACATCATGTTCACCCTTCAGAAATCTGACTAGGGCTTCATCATACTCAGCATCATAACTACTCTTCCTCTGAGTATAATCAGATAAATGATCTAGTTTTCTATCCATAGTATCAATCCTACAGTGAGTTTGAAATAACTCCGCTCGTTGCTCTAAAACCGATCATGCATTGATTCCCGAAATTCGATGGTGGCTCGGCGAAGCAGAGGGTCTAGAAGTAGAAGGTCTACCTGCGGTATGTGCAGAAGTAGAAGGAGCGGTCGATCTCTTCCCTCGAAGACGATCATAGATACTAACACTCTCCTGCCCAATTGGCTTGGTAGACTTTAACTTCTCCTCAGAAATATCAGCAGTGACTCCATTACTAACACATAGTGAATAGATCAGAGATGGAAATCCCAATCCAACAGAAGTGTTGGACCTCGCAGTAGAATCCACAGAATCATAAATAATTCTCCCGACATCAATAGGCTTCCTCTCTTGAATGCAGTAGTTTAAGATCGCTCGATCTCTAGTCACTTCACTCAGGTGGTTGGAAGGTAACAATCTTACAGAAATAAAATAGTGCCATGCTTTAGAAATACCATTTAATTCGGAGGATTTGAAGTTTACCCTTTTTCCGTTCCTAATCTTCCAAGATCCAGTACCGTCAGTTAGATAAGCAATGATCATATCCAAATCTTCCTCAGATGGTGATAATCCAGAATAATAGCACTCAATAGTCGGTGGTATGCCATAAAATATGTTGATTCTTTCTGGACTAAATCCTACTCTGATTCCTCTGACAAACACTTCATAATCCTCGGCATCCAAAAAATTTGCATAAAATTCTCGAACAATCGGGATAACAGCAACATCAGTCAAATAACAAAATCGTTGCTAATTGTGTGCAACAATAGTATTTTCGATCATTTCTCCAGGATGATAGAAACTTCATTCAGAAATGAACTTTCTGGACATCACAAATTCATGGAAGCGAAAATGCGCAGCCGCAGTAGAAAATTTGCTGCTATCAAAGTTATCTCGTGTCTTCCTGCGTTTAGATTTTGGAGCCATCTAAACGTGAAAGAAAACAAGAACAAATTTAGGAATAAAAAATTTAAACTCTTTTTAAGTTAATAAAACTTAAAATAAGTTTAGAAATCCAAAGAAATCACTAAAAATCGAAAAAAATTTCAAAATTTTGGTTCTTAGCAAAACTTAGGGAAATCTATGATGAAAATCTAAAATAAATGGTTTAAAGTGTAGATCTGACCTTAAGACGAAGAAATCGAGTGGTTTCGCGCTCAAATCCTTGATGTTTTGACCTCAAAATGGATTTAGAGGATGTATTTTAGTGAAAATGGAGAACAAGTTGAAGCTTAGGCGTCAAAAATGGCTTTTGGGAGTTATTTAAGTAAATTCTCGGCTACAGGCCACTCGCCTTTCACAAAAATTTTTTTTTAAATTTAATTTTCCACCAAAGTTCATAAATTCAACTTCCAATTACTCATATCAGAGTAGAGCTTCAGTTTCTAACATCCACAACATTTTTCAAAAATTTATAAAAATTAAATATTAAATCCACCAATCAAACATAAGGTTTCAATCAAACTCACTAAATTCCATTTATAACCTTCAATATTGACTCAATACATTCCAGATGATCACAGAAAAATTCATTAAGAAATTCTTATCTATTTTTTAATGAAATTGCACTTTAAAGAAAGGTATTTTCTTTATTTTACTGTAGGAATGAAGATTTATAAGTGATTAAAGCAAAAAGCATGAAATGGAGCAAATTTGGATCAAAAAGGAAGAAATTCATGCAAATTGAACTAAGTCGCCGACGGTGAGATCGAGGCCGCCGACGGCGAGATCATGAAGAAAATTTCTGAAGGAACTATAACTACCTCGCCGACAGCGAGCCAGAGCCCGCCGACAGCGAGATCGCGCGGTTTGAAGACCTTCTAGAAGCCCCGCTGACGGTGAGGTCGTTTCCCGCCGACGGCGAGACAGTTCAAAATGCAAATACTTTGAACCTGGACACTTTTTGAAGAGATGTTTAGGCACCCCTTGGAACTTTGCCTACCTCTATAAATAGAGGTCGAATTCTATCTAGGTGTGTCTATTTTAGAGAGTCTGAGTCTATTTTGGTGTCTTAAGTTAGTCTGTTGTTAGTCATTAGTGAGTTTCTTTAGTTTATTTGAGTGTTATTTAGAAGTTTGCTGTACTAGAAGGAAAAGTCAAAGGAACTTCAAGGAGTATGCTTGGGGAGGAAATTAAGATAAGTATCTTTGTTTATTGTTGTTAACTTTAAATGAAATCCATGCTTTGTGTTATTTTCATGCATTCTAAGTAGTTTTCTTAGTCTTTCTCCTTGTTTATGAAAATTATGCGAATTGATGAAATTAAATAGAAGTACCTAATATATTAAAATAAATTGTGATAATTTTTACTTAAAACTTAATTTACTTTCAATCGGCCAATTGAGTTGTTAAAATATGTTGAATTATCAACTATAGTAAAAATTACATCCAATATTCGGGAAGTCAAAACCTTGGAAGGAGTGCAAATAGATAGAGAAATATTATATATCGGACGTAGAATTGGACATTTTAGTGTGACGGACTAAAATATTCAATTTGGTCCTATTGTTTGAGAGCTAAAGTGTAGATGTTAGCCCTCGAGTGAGGGGAATGTGGGAGCTACGAAGTGGCAGCCGTATCCTCCCGGACCTAGCCACGGATTCAGTAATCAAACATAGGATTAGTCAATGTTCTTTGCACCTGGACCAAAGGGTAAAGAATATGAATGCTCCTATTTGTCACAATACAATTTAAGAATTCTATTTAAATTCATCATTCACTTAATTTTCTAAAAACAAGGAGAAGGATACTTTTTCTGAATTATTTAAATCAACTTATTTCAAGCATTAGTTTACTTTAGTTTGTTGTAGTTACTTTAAATTTCCGTTTACAATTAAGTAATTCCTTTAAATTTAGCTGATAACAAATCTGTTAAAAACTTCCCTGTGGGATATATAACTAGGACTCCACTAGAGCCCTGTATTACTTGATACGATACGTATACTTGCGTAGAATCCACATTATACATTTCATCATTAAATCATATATATATATTTAAAGCGGGATCAAGTTTTTGGTGTCGTTGCTATAAACACAAATTGCAAACATATTAAAAAGTGGGCCAAGTTTTTGGCGCCGTTGCCGGGGAAGTAAAGAAATTATTTACGAGAGTAACGAACTATTTTGTTTTATAAAATTGTATGCGAAAATTTGGAAACGAAAATTTAATACCTTACGATTCAGAATTAGAGCGTACAATTAAAAGAATTAGAAAACAAAAAAGAGAAATTATAAATTTAACACAAATGGCAAATATTCCTGAAAATGAAAATATCAATCAACCAAGACCATTACGAGATTATGCCAACCCTACATTAGATGAAATTCATTTAACAATTCAAAACCCTGATGTAGCTGCTAATTCATTTGAACTTAAACCTGCAATTATCCAAATGGTAACAAATAATCAATTTAGTGGTTCACCTACTGAAGATTCTAATTTACATCTTGCTAGTTTTTTAGAACTATGTGCTACTTTCAAATATGAAGGACTATCTAACGATGCTATTAGACTTAGACTTTTTCCTTTTTTGAAGGGATAAGGCTAAAATGTGGTAAAATTCGTTAGTACCTGGATTTTTAAAACTTGGGGAGAATTATCACAAAAATTTCTATCCAAATATTTTCCACCATCTAAAACTGCTAAGCTTAGAAATGATATAACTTCTTTTATTCAGTTTGATGGAGAGTAAATATATGAAGCTTGGGAGAGATTTAAAGAACTTCTTAGGAAATGCGCACATCATGCATTCCAAATTGGTTAATTATCCAAACTTTCTATAATGGATTAGTAGGATCTTTAAGAACAATCATCGATGCTGCTGCTGGAGGATCATTAAAGTCAAAACCATTTGATGAAGCCTATGCACTAATCGAAAAATGACAACCAATAATTTTCAATGGCCTGCTGATAGAATAAATCCGAAAAAAATAGCTAGTATTCATGAAAATGATGCAATATATATGTTAGCTTCACAAATCGCTGCTGTATCTAAAAAATTAGATCATTTTGGAATAAATTACTCTCCAACTATATCAGAAGAAAATTCATCTGGACAACTTATAGAATCCCAATCTCAATATGAAACTATTAATGCAATTGACAATAGACCTAATAATCCTTAAGCAAATTATTATAATCCTGGATGGAAAAATCATCCTAATTTTAATTGGAATAATAACACAACTAATCAACCATGGATGAATAATATGATACAACTATTAGGAAATCCATCTAATCAAGGAAATTCTAATTATAAATCTAATTCTCCACCTGGATTTAATAACCCACAATTTAAAGATAAGAAATTATCTATAGAAGAATTAATATTAAATATGGGTCAACATTTATAAAATCAAGGAAATCAATTACAAATACAAGGAAACAAATTACAAAATCAAGGAACAGCTATCAAAAATAGTGAAACTCAACTTGGACATATTGCTATTGCACTTAATAATAGAATACCTGGAACATTTCCTAGTAATGTGGAAATAAATCCCAAAGACAAGGGAAATGAACAAATTAAAGCGATACAATTATGAAGTGGAAAAGTATTAGAACCTCGAATTCGAAAGAACTTGAAAGTCGAAAAGAGGAAGTGGAAATTGAAAAGGAAAAGAATCAACAAGATCCAAACTTAGAAAATCCTTTAATACCTATGAAAATTTCTGTTGAAAAACCTCCACCACCATTTGTTCAACGACTAATTCAACATAAAAAAGACAAAAAATTTGCTAAATTCCTTGAAATTTTGAAGAAATTAACTATAAATATTCCTTTTGTAGAAGCTTTAGAACAGATGCCAAACTATGTAAAATTCATGAAAGATATTCTAAATAAAAAAAATTTATCGATAATGAAATGGTCGCACTTAGTGAAGAGTGTAGTGCTATTATTCAGAAAGAGCTTCCTGAAAAATTAAAAGATCCTGGTAGTTTCACTATACCCTGCGCTATTGGAGAAAAATTCTATGGAAAAGCTCTGTGTGACTTAGGAGCAAGCATCAATCTAATGCCTCTATCAATTTTTAAAAGATTAGGATTGGGAGAAATTTCACCTACTTCAGTAACTCTTCAGTTAGCTGATCGTTCTGTTACATATCCTAAGGGAGTTATTGAAGATGTATTAGTAAAAGTGGATAAATTTATCTTCCCTGTAGATTTTATTGTTTTAGATATAGAAGAAGATAAAGAAATTCCTATCATTTTAGGAAGACCATGTTTAGCCACTGGAAAAGCTATGATTGATGTTCAGAAAGGAGAATTAACTATGAGAGTAAATGACCAAAAAGTAACTTTTAATATTGCTAAATCAATGAAATATCCTGCGCTAGAAAAAGATGATGAGTGTTTTCGAATGGAAGTACTCGATCATTTACAAAAAGAACATTTTAAGGAATATTATGAAGAAAAATTAGAAAAAGAAAATATTGTATTAATTGAAAAATCTGAGATAAATGAAAAACTAGATTATATTCAAGAGAAATTTGAATTTTTGGATAACACTGAAAAAAATATAGTTCCATCGATTATTAAACCTCCTGAACTTGAGTTAAAATGTTACCTAATCATTTAAAGTATGCTTACTTAGGTAATTCTTCAACTCTACCAGTTATTATTTCATCTGAATTAAATGAATCTCAAGAACAAAAATTTTTAGATACATTAAAAAAATATAAGAAAATTTTTGGTTGGACTTTAGCAGATATTAAAGGAATTAGTCCTTCAATTTGTATGCACAAAATTATTTTAGATAATGAACATAAACCTAAAGCAGATCAACAAAGGAGATTAAATCCAATAATGAAAGAAATAGTCAAGAAAGAAATTTTAAAATGGTTAGATAATGGTATTATATATCCTATTTCTGACAGTGCTTGGGTAAGCCCAATTCACTGTGTACCTAAGAAAGGAGGGGTGACCGTCAAAGCTAATAAAAATAATGATCTTATCCCTATAAGACAAGTCACTGGATGGTGAATATGTATTGATTATAGAAAATTAAACACATCCACTAGGAAAGATCACTTCCCTTTACCATTTGTAGACCAGATGTTAGATAGATTAGCAGAAGATAAATATTTTTGTTTCTTAGATGGATATACCGGTTATCATCAAATACAAATTGCTCCCGAGGATCAAGATAAAACTACATTTACTAGTCCTTATGGAACTTTCGCTTTTCGAAGAATGCCTTTTGGATTATGTCATGCACCTGTAACATTCCAAAGATGTATGATGTCTATATTTAATAAATTAATTGATAATGGAATAGAAGTATTTATGGATGATTTCTCTGTATTTGGAACAACATTTGACACATGCTTAAATAATCTTGAAAAAGTATTTGAAGTATGTGAGAAAACTAATTTAGTTCTTAATTGGGAGAAATGTCAATTTATGGTTATAGGCGGCATTGTATTAGGGCTTAAAATTTTGGGAAAAGGCATAAAAGTAGACCCTGCAAAAATTCAAGTTATAGCTAAATTACCACCTCCAACTACGGTGAAAGGGGTAAGAAGTTTTCTTGGACATGCTGGATTCTACAGACGTTATATTAAAGATTTTTCAAAAATTACTAAACCTCTATGCCAACTTCTTGAAAAGGACAAGAAATTTGAGTTTACAATCGAATGCCTGAATGCTTTCAAATTATTAAAAGATAAATTAATTACAGCACCTATAATAGTTTCACCTAATTGGGAGAAACCATTTGAGCTTATGTGTGATGCTAGTGATTATGCTATAGGAGTAGTTCTTGGGCAAAAATATGATAAGATTTTCAAAGTTATATATTATGCTAGTAAAACTCTAAATGATGTTGAAATAAATTATACGATTCTTGAAAGAGAATTATTAGCGAGTTGTATATGCTTTTAATAAATTTCGGCATTATCTAATAGGAACTAAATGTATTGTACATACTGATCACTCTGCTATAAAATATTTAATGCAAAAGAAAGATTCTAAACCAAGATTAATCAGATGGATATTATTAATGCAAGAATTTGATTTTGAGATCATTAACAAAAAGGTAACTGATAATCAAATTGCAAATCATTTATCAAGATTAGAAAATCATGAATTATCTGATACTGATAATGAAATTTTAGACAGTTTTCCTGATGAACAACTTTATAATATTAATGAGTTGAAAATACCTTGGTATGCTGATATAGTAAACTATATTGTAAGTGACATTTTATCACCTATGTTAACTTTGCAACAAAAAAAAAATTCATTCACGATACTAAAACATACTTTTGGGATGAACCATACTTATATAAGTAATGTAAGGATCTAATCATTAGAAGATGTGTGCCTTATGAAGAAATTGAACCGATTATTCAAAAATGTCATGACTCTGATTTTGGAGGACACTTTGGGACAGATAAAACTGCGTATAAAATTCTACAATCTGGATTCTACTGGCCTACTCTATTTAGAGATGTATATAGATATATAATAACCTGCGATAAATGCCAAAGAGTAGGAAATATATCAAGGAAAATGAAATGCCTTTGAATTTTATATTAGAAGTTGAAATTTTTAATGTTTGGGGATTAGATTTCATGGGACCTTTTATTCCTTCATTTGGAAACTCATATATATTAGTAGTTGTTGATTATGTTTCCAAATGGATCGAAGCACAAGCTTTACCTAGGTGTGATGCTAAAAGTGTTTCAAAATTTTTAATGAAAAATATTTTTACTAGATTTGGAATGCCGAGAGTGATTATCACTGACGGAGGAACTCATTTTAGAAACAAATATATTCACAAACTAGTAGAAAAATATAATATTATGCATAAGATATCAACTGCTTATCATCCACAAACTAGTGGATTAGCCGAAGTTTCTAATCGAGAGATTAAGCGTATATTAGAAAAATCGATAAACCCTAATAGATTAGATCGGTCTATAAGACTAGACAACTGCATTATGGGCATACAGGACTGCTTATAAAACTTCAATTGGAATGACTCCTTACAGGCTTATATATGGAAAAACTTGCCACTTACAAGTTGAATTAGAACATAAAGCATATTAGGCGATTAAAGAATTTAATTATAACATGAAAGAAGTTGGTGAGAAGAGATTGTTGCAATTAAATGAATTGGAAGAATTAAGAAACTAATCATATGATAATGATAGGATTTATAAAGAAAGGATGAAATTATGGCATGATCGGAAGATTAATTAGAGAAATTTTGAACCAGGACAAGAAGTTTTGATTTATAATACTAGATTAAAATTATTTCCTAGGAAATTAAAATCTCGATGGTTAGGACCTTTCACCATAACTCAAATATTTTCATATGGAACTATAGAAATTGACGATCCAAAAATAGGACATAGATTTAAAGTAAATGGACATAGATTAAAACCATATTTTGAAAGTAGAAAACCAAATTTTAAAGAGGTTTTAATGCTTAGTCAACCTGATTACTAACTGAAATTAGGTCGGGCTGACGACGTTAAACCAAGTGCTTTATGGGAGGCAACCCATAGTAGTCTTTTATTTTAATTATCTACAAATTAGTGAGTCTATATTATTAAAACAAATCTTACTACTCAAATTTTTTATTAGAATCATCACAAAATTGAACCTATATGATAAGATCAGAAAATATTCGGACCTGAGCGAAATGGGGCGATTTTTATGAATCTCGCTAACAGCGAGCCCGAGCCCGCTGACAGCGAGATCGTGCGTCATGACTTGAGTCAGTTCTATAACTAGCTCGCCGACGGCGAGAAACTTCCCGCCGACGGCGAGGCAGTTGAAAATTTGGTTTCTTAAAGATTTTTTCGTGCAGTTTTGGACGGATCTAAGCCATTTCTTTGTAGGAAAATATTCTAAAACCAAATTTACACTATTTTCTTCCTTAGGAACGACTAGAGACCAATCCTTTCGATCTGAAATGGCCACCAAACGCTTAGAAAAAAAAACTGAAGTTTTCAATCGAAGAAAATTCGTCAGTTCGGAGGCGCAGAGAATCTTCAACAAAGGTTTGATGAAGAAAAGACTTATTAAAGAAAGAGGATTTGTCAACAGAGGAGTAGAGAATTCCACTACAAAAATTGAAGAAATGATCGCACAGCGGCATTGGGAAGTATTTTGTTATATGACATCCATTGTAGTTATACCAGTAGTTAAAGAGTTTTACTCTAATTTACATACGATCAACCATGGAAATGTCTACGTCAGAGGAAGATGGATAACATTTACTCCTTCAAGGGTGAATGAATTATTTTCTATAGAAAATACCTCTGTTTGTCATTATTCCAACTTTGTGCCTTTAAGATACAAAATGAACGAGATCTACAGATATCTGACCGACGAACCTGATGATTGGGAGTTACGCGAAGACGGGTATGTCGGTTTTTCGCATCACTTCTTAACCCTCGTCTCGAAGCATTGGCATTTCTTTATATCATCAAAATTATTACCTACTATGAGGGTAAATAAAGTTTCAAAGGAATGCACTATTTTAAACTACTGTATTCAAATTGGATTACCTATCGAAGTTGGATCACTAATAGTAAAGTCTACATTGGGATTGATTGTGCATGGGTCAGTGCATGGACTTGGACACCCATCGACTATGTTTGCTTTATGTAGTCAGTACCAAGTTTCTTATGAGGCTTGGGAAAAAGTACTTTTACCATGGAAACTACTGGATCCTACTGATATGTTTCCAACTTTGGATAACAATGATGAGATAACCATTATTTCTGACAGAGCATCACAGAACAATCCTTTAGCAAGGCCCTTTACTGATAAACCTAATTTCATTCTGAAGAAGATTAAAGGATTGGAGAAAGAAATGCAAAATGTGATGAATTCCATCAACAATATCTCTGATATGTTTGATCACATTGATTGGAGAATGAAGGAGCACTTTGATCATACTAGACATCTGGAGGCCAGTATTATTTATCTAATAAGACAGAAATGATGGATTAATGAAGAATCTACTGCAGAATTCCCTTTCAGGCCTTTCTACAATTTATTTGTGCACCTGCGTCGCATAGGGAATATCAGAGAAGATGTTAGTTCAGACACTGAAGAGTAAGAAAGATTTATATGTATATGTCATATATTTGTGTATATATGTGTTAATTTGGAGTTAGATTTTATTATGAGTCGAACTTTGATTTGATCATCTCAGAATTGATGAGATTTTATGTAATTGTTATGTCTCAGCATTTAGAGTGTTATGGTGTGGATTGCTGACCCACAATTTTATATTATGATATTTTCATTTAGTTGTAACGACGCAAAAAAATTGACCCCGTTATATTATGTGTATAGAATTGTAATTGTTTATTTTGTGGATGCTACACAAGTATACGTATCGTATCAAGTAATACAGGGCTCTAGTGGAGTCCTGGTTATCGATCCCACAGGGAAAGAGAAAATAAAATAACAGCTAATTTTAAAATAATAATAATAATTCTAAAATAGTATACGAAAATTTGGAATTCTAAATTTAAGCGCAATAAAGTAAACTAAGTATTCTAATCAGGTAACTTAACTAAGTAGAAAATTAATACGAATTGAAAGTTCAGGAAATTAAACTAATTGCTAAATAAGTCTTTAACTATTTAGAAAAAGTATCTTTCCCCTTGTTTAGAAATTTAAGTGATTGATGAATTTAAATAGATAATGTTAAGGTATTGTGACAAATATGAGCATTCCTATTCTTTACCCTTTGGTGCGTGTGTAAAGAATATCGACTAATCCTATGTTTGATTATCGAATCTGCGGCTAGGCCGGGAGGATACCGACTGCCACTTCAGAGCTCCCACGTTCCCCTCGCCTGAGGGCTAACATCTACACTTCAGCTCTCAAACAATAGGACCGAATTGAATATTTTAGTCTGTCACACTAAAATGCTCAATTCTACGCCCAATGATATTATTTCCCTATTTATTTGCACCCTCCTTCCAAGGCTTTTGAATTCCCCGAATATCAGATGTAATTTTTACTATAGTTGATAATCAACATATTTTAACAAATCAAATGGCCAGTTTGAAAGTAAATTAAGTTTTAAGTAAAAATTATCACAATTTATTAATATATAAAAGTACTTCCATTTTTAGTTCATCAAGTCACTTAATTTCATAACAGGGAGAAAGACTAATAAACTACTCAGAATGCATGTTGACTAAACTAAGCATGGATTTCATTTAAAGTTAAAAACAATAAATACAAATACTTATCTTAATTTATCTCCAAGCAGACTCCTCGCAGTTCCTTTCGACTCTTCCTTCCAAGACAAAGAAGACTCACTAAAAAACTCACTAACTCACTAAATAACACACACACTAATTCACTAATTTACTCGAACACAAATTTAACACACAAAAACTGCACTTAACACACTTAGAACACACACTAAGACACCTAATTTCGGCTTCTATATATAGAGGTGAGCAAAGGACCAAGAGGTGTGTAAGCATCCCTTCAAAAGTGTCCAGGTTCAATGTATCCGTGCCATTTGAACTAGCTCGCCGTCGGCGACGAACTACCTCGCTGTCGGCGAGGCTTCTAGAAGAACTTCAAACCGCGCTATCTCGCTGTCGGCGGGCTTGGGCTCGCCGTCGCCGAGACAGCTTATAAATCCTTCGTAAATGTCTCCTCGTAACCTCGCCGTCGGCGGGCTCGATCTCGTCGTCGGCGACTCAGCACAAATTTCATTATTTTCTTCCTTTTTGTTCCAAATCCGCTCCTTTTTATGATTTTTACTTTTATCACCTAAATTCTCCATTCCTAAACAATAAAATAAAGAAAATGCCCTTCTTTAAAGTGTAATTTTATCAAAAATAGGTATGAATTTCTTAATAAATTTTTCATTGATCAAAATCCCCCAAACTTACTTATTACTTGTCCTCAAGTAATTTTAGTACTACATAAAAATAATGAGTTTTATAATAAGATTTTTCAATTTAAATAACTATGAATTAGATTAATTAATATCATAATAAAGTTAAATAATAATTATTCATGTAATTTAATTAATCTTATAGAAATAAATTATTTAGTTATCAGGTCTAAGATTTCTAGCTTACTATTCATTTCAGGAATGACTATATTTAAAAGAATAACTACTTAAGATATTCATATGATAAGAAATTCAAGAAAATACTATTAGGTAAAATTCTAATCCATAAACATAAGTTTGGAAATATCTAAGTTTTTCCCTTTAGGTTAAATCAAATGAAGCCAATTTTGATAAGGCATCTCCTCAAGCTTCTCCTCATTTTTCTTTTTTTTTTCTTCTTTTCTATTGAGGATTACTGTATTTGGAGAGCCTGTTAATAATTTTGAACTTCATTTTCATCTTCCTAAATTTAAAACTTAGGAATATTTCTTAGCTTATATATACTTCATATTTTTTTACTTCATTGATTTTCAATCTTTTCTTTTTCACTTAAATACTTAAGAATTTTAATTTTAGAATATAGTTTTCCTTACTAAAAATAGTTTACTATATTCTTATTCCCTTTAACCAAATATTTTATTCTATTTAATTAATTAAAGTACTAGAAATATTTCATTTAACCTTTTATAATAATTAAATAAAATAATTCATATTAAATCAAATTGAAAAATTTGCTATAAAAATCATTTTTATAATAATTTGAAAATAGAAATTGAGAACAAGTTAATAACTAAATTTGTATTTTACTCCCCCCCCCAAACTTAATTTTTTATATCTACTCTAAATAATGAAAAAGAAGGAAAGTAAATAAATCATACCTTTGAAGTTTAGGTATTTCTCTTTTTTTTTTCTTTGAAATTTTTGCAGGCTTTTTCATTTTTCATTGAACTCGTATCGTTAGTATTTTCCATATATATATAACAATTTAAAGAAAATGCATGGATAAAATCTAAGATAAGTATTAAACACAACAATTAAAATAACTCTACACTACACATATGAATTACTAACATATTAAAACAATTTAACTAACATATTAACAATTTGAAAAACTTAAAACAATACAAAATAAAATAAAAACATACTAAAGAAAACTAACATCCTAATTAACATAAAAACAAATGCAATTAACTAACACAAAAACAAAAACTAAACTATTATCACAATTCAAGCAAATTAATCTAACTAACATCCAATGTCTCAAAATATAAAGTACTGAATATTACAAACATATAAAGTCCTCAAAATAACTTACACCAAACAAATAAAATAAATAAAGTCCTAATCTTCAGCATCAAAGTCCCAAACTATATCATCCCCTCCTTGATCTGTAGGCTGAGAAGACTGAGCAGGATGATACTGAGTATACCTGGGGCATTCTGGAAAGACAACATCTAAATCTCCACTCCTATAACGACGTTCAGCTTCATAGTATGCAATTTCGTATTCTGAATGTCGCTGGAGGTATTCACTATCATAATCATGTCTCCTCTCCATATTATCAATCCTTTGATCAAAATGATCAAATCTTCTCCCCATGGTCTCTCCAAACTGCTCAAAACTCCTCCTATGCAGAGTCAATTCATTCATCAGATCTTGTAGGGTAGGGGTGGTAGGCTCAGGAGGTTCATAGCTAGTAGAGGGTATATCTCTACTTACTGAGTGAAATAACTTCTCACTCCTGATCTCCACCCTTCATGAGATTCATACTTCTTGATATTGGCACATGTGAGTGGTTTCATATGTTCCACCCATTCTTCATCATCTCTAGCCTCAACTCCGCAGAGTTGGCAAAGTGCAAAAATTAATCCAGTGGTGTCCCAATCCAGCTCCACTCTCATTTCGAGGAGTGGCCAGGATGTTTTGATAAATAATTCTCCCGATGTTGATGCTTCTGTTATTCTGAATACGTAAATTCAGAATTGCTCTATCTCGTGTTACCTCACTATGGTGATATGTGGGTAACAGAGTAGAACAAATAAAGTAATGCCAGGCTTTGAGATCGCATTTAATTTAGAAAGAGGAAAATTTACTCTTTCCCGCTCGCTTAATTTTCCAAACTCCGGTCCCATCAGCTGAGAAAGTTAATGACTTCCTCCAAAGTGGTCCTTCCATCGTTCCAAAAGTTTCATACTCGCTAAAGTGCGAGTCATGAACGTCATAGAACGCGTTAATTCTTGCAGCATTGAAATCTACAAAAAACCCTCGTACCTTTACTCGGTGCATCTTCGACGGCAATCAAATTGGCATAAAATTCTTTAACCACTTCTACAAATCGCTCTATATCGAACGTAACGTAAATTCTCCCAACCTCGTTCCTTTATAATCCGCTCTACTTCTCCTCCCGAATTTTTGAATACCCGATCCGCAATGCACTTTCTTCCTTGTATGTTTCAAAATATTTAGCCTGTGCTCGTGCATTGATGAATCGATTTTCGTCGAATTCTACTCGACGTTTTTGTCGTGGAGCCATACGATCGATCTGTGAAAATCGTGAAAATTTTCACTAAACTTAATAATAATACTAAGAAGGCTTCCTACAACATTTGTAAGCAATTTAAATCAAATTCCATGGATTTCCACCGAATATTTCTTCCACATTTTGATTTTTCCCAAAATTTGCAATGTGGTGAAAATATATGGTGAAAATCAAAAATTTTTGCATAGGAGTGAAGCTCTTACCAAGGGAAGATGAAATCCGGTGTCAAAAAGTGTTGAAATCGCTTCAAATCCAAGATCTCTCAAGCCCTAGGTCGGTTTTGCGAAAATGGGAGGTTGGGGATGATGAATAGTGTTTTTGACCAGTCAAATATATGTTTTTTTCCGACCTCGCTGTCAGCGAGATTTTTCTCGCCTTCGGTGAGCTAATATTTTTCGGAACCAAAAACTCTCGGGAAAAATCCGCTGTCGGCGAGAGATTCTTCGTCGTCGCCGAGATCGATCTCGTCGTCGGCAGGATTTTTCTAGCCGTCGGCGAGATTCCAAAAATTTTAAATTTTTGAAATTCGTCACTCATTTTCGTCCTCGATTTGCCTTATATTATATTTCCGATCACATCATTTATTAATTTAATATGAAGATTAGCTACTTATACACAAACAAATTCACACAACACAACAAATTAACTTTAATATTGAAATCCATGAGATATACAAACTAACATAATGTTAAACTCTATAATCAAACTTCAAACTTCAATCCTTACTACTAATCAAGCATCGCAAACCAATCCACGACACACTAAATGCTGATACAAAACTATGACGCATATCTCAATTAAGTTTGAGATATTCAAATCATCACTCCACACATAATAAAATCTAAATCAAATCAAATAATATAAATTCAAACATACTATGGAAATCTTTACTACTATTCTTCAAGGTCAGAATCATCATCTTCTATGACAATGATGCACAAATAAGTTATAGAAAGGCCTAAAGGGAAACACCGAAGCAGATTCTTCAGTGATCCAACCCTTCGTCTCGCAAATGAAGAAAGCTAGCTTCCAGTGTGTCCAGAATGATCAAAGTGTTCCTTCATCCTCCAGTCAATGTGATCAAATAAATCAGATATATTGTCGATTAAATTTCTCACATTCCGCAGTTCTTTCTCCATTCCATTAAATTTCTTCATAAGTAACTCCGTTTTATCTGAAATAGGCCTTGCTATAGGATTATTCTGTGAAGCTCTATCAGAGATAAATGTAATGTCTTCATTATTGTCCAAAGTAGGGAACATATCTCGTAGGATCAAGCGGCTTCCAAGGTAACAAAACCTTTTCCCAAGCTTCATAAGAAACTCGGTACCGATCGCATAATGCAAAAATAGTAGATGGGTGTCCTAGTCCGTGAACCGACCCATGCACAATTAAACCCAATGCGTACTTAACAATTATTGATCCAACATCAATAGGCAATCCAATTTGAATACAATAATTCAATATAGCGCATTCCTTTGAAACCTTGTTTACCCTCATAGTAGGTAACAATTTAGATGAGATGAAAAAGTCCCAGTGCTTCGAGACAGGATTCAAAAGTCAGAGAAACTAACATACCCGCCTTCACGCATTTCCCAATCTTCCGTTTCATCAGTCAGATATCGAAATATCTCATTCATATTATATCGAGAAGGCACAAAATTTGAATAGTGACATACCGGGGTATTTTCTATAGAGTAATTCATTTACTCTTAATGGAGTAAACGTCACCCATCTTCCTCGGACGTAGATATTCCCATTATTGATTGCATGTAAGTTAGAGTAGAACTCTTTCACAACTGGAATAACAACAACAGACGTAGTGTAACAAAATACCTCCCAGTGCAGCTGCGCGGTCATTTCTTCTATCTTCATAGTGGAATTCTCTAATCCTCGATTGACAAATCCCCGTTCCTTGATAACTCTTTTCTTAACCAAAACCTTGTTGAAGATCTGATGCGCTTCCGCACTCACAAATTTCCTCCTGTTAAACACTCTAGATTTAGAGGAATCTAAGAATTTGGAGGCCATTTTGGTGAATGGAAGAAATTATAGTGAAGAAGGCAGACTTAGAATGGGTTAAGAATGGGTTTTCACTAAGGATTTGGTATTGAAACCGTCCAAATCGGCATTCCAAGTATAAATAACTCATCTTTATAACTTCCTCGCTGTCGGCGAGAAGTTTCTCGCCGTCGGCGACTCAGTTATAAAAATGCCTTTCAGGTTCTCGCTGTCGGCGGGACGTTTCTCGCTGTCAGCGAGCTAGATAAATAAACTGATATTAATTTAAGCGTGAACCTCGCTGTCGGTAAGTATCGTCCTCGCCGTTGGAGAGATTCCAAAATAATGTCCAATTTCGCTCTAAATCGAATAATTTCATTTCTCATCATAATGGTTCGAATATGTGATGATTCTTAATAATAATTGAGTAGTAAAGTTTCATCAATATAAACTAACTATTAAGATACAATAAAAATAGATAACTAATATGGTTTGCCTCCCATAAAGCGCTTGGTTTAACGTCATCAGCCCGACCTAATTTCAATTATTAATCAGGTCGAGTAAGCATTAAAACCACTTTATAGTTAGGTCTTATACCTTCGAAATATGGTTTTAATCTATGTCCATTAACTTAAATTTATGTCCAGTTTTTGGATCTTTGATTTCTATAGTTCCGTATGAAAATATTTGAGTTATGGTGAAAGGTCCTAACCATCGAGACTTCAATTTTCCAGGAAATAATTTCAATCTTGTATTATATAGCAAAACTTCCTGTCCTGGTTCAAAATTTCTCTGATTAATCTTCCGATCATGCCATAACTTCATCTTTTCCTTATAAATCTGATCATTATCATATGATTTATTTCTTAATTCTTCCAATTCATTTAATTGCAGCAATCTTTTCTCACCAGCTTCATTCATATTATAATTAATTTCTTTAATTCGCCCAATATGCTTTATGTTCTAATTCAACTAGTAAGTGGCATGTTTTTCCATATATAAGCCTGTAAGGAGTCATTCCAATCGGAGTTTTATAAGCAGTCCTATAAGTCCATAATGTAGTGTCTAATCTAATAGACCAATCTAACCTATTTGGGTTTACAGATTTTTCTAAAATACGTTTAATCTCACGATTAGATACTTCAGCTAATCTGCTAGTCTCGTGGATGATAAGCAAGTGGATATCTTATGAGTAATATTGTATTTTTCTACTAGTTTCGTGAATGTATTTATTTCTAAAATGGGTTCCTCCGTCGATGATAATCACTCTCGGCATTCCAAATCTAGTAAAAATATTTTTCATCAAAAATTTTGAAACACTCTTAAGCATCACACCTAGGTAAAGCTTGTGCCTCAATCCATTTGGAAACATAATCAACAGCTTACTAATATATATGAGTTTCCAAACGAAGGAATAAAAGGTCCCACAAAATCTAATCCCCAAACATCAAAAATTTCAACTTCTAATATAAAATTTAGAGGCATTTCGTTTCTTCTAGATATATTTCCTACTCTTTCGGCATTTATCGCAAGTTTTAATATATTTGTATACATCTCTAAATAGAGTAGGCCAAGAAAATCCGTATTGTAGAATCTTATAAGCAGTTTTATTAGTCTCAAAATGTCCTCCAAAATCAGAATCATGACATTTTTGAATAATTGGTTCAGTTTCTTCATAAGGTACACATCTTCTAATAATTTAATCCTTACATTTCTTATATAAATATAGTTCATCCCAAAAATAGGTTTTCGTATCATGGATGAATTTTTTCTGTTGTTGCAAAGTTAGCATAGGTGGTAAAATATTACTAACTATATAGTTTACTATATCAGCATACCATGGTATTTTCCACTCATTGATATTATATAGTTGTTCTTCAGGAAAACTGTCTATAATTTTATTTTCAATATCAGGTAGTTCATGATTTTCTAATCTTGATAAATGATCGGCAATTTTATTATCAGTTCCTTTCTTATTAACGATCTCAAAAACGAATTCTTGCATTAATAGCATCCATCTAATTAATCTTGGTTTGGAATCTTTCTTTTGCATTAAATATTTGATAGCAGAATGATCAGTATGCACGATACATTTTGTTCCAATCAGATAAAAAATAATTCTATGCATACAGATTGAAGGACTAATTCCTTTAATATCTGCTAAAGTCCAACCAAAAGTTTTCTTAAATTTTTTTAAAGTTTCTAAAAGTTTTTTGTTCTTGAGATTCGTTTAATGCAAATGAAATAATAACTGGTAAAGTTGAAGAATTACCTAAATAAGCATATTTTAAATGATCAGGTAATATTTTTAGCTCAAGTTCGGGAGGTTTAATAATTGATGGAACTATATTCTTGTCGTTGTTTTCGTATTATCCAAAAATTCAAATCTTTCCCGAATATAATCTAGTTCTTCATTATTATCTTCAATTAATTCAAGTATTTTCTTTTTCTAATTTATCTTCGTAATATTCCTTAAAATGTTCTTGTTGTAAATGTTCAAGTATTTCCATCCGAAAACATTCATCATCTTTTTCTAGCGCAGGATATTTCATTGATTTTGCAATATTAAAGGTAACTTTTTGGTCATTTACTCTCATAGTTAATTCTCCTTTCGAACATCAATCATAGCTTTTCCAGTAGCTAAAAATGGTCTTCCTAAAATGATAGGAATTTCTTTATCTTCCTCCATATCTAAAATAATAAAATCTACTGGGAAGATAAATTTATCCACTTTTACTAACACATCTTCAATAACTCCCTTAGGATAGGTAATCGAATGATCAGCTAATTGAAGGGTTACTGAAGTAGGTGTAATTTTTTCTAATCTTAATCTCTTAAAAATCGATAGAGGCATTAGATTGATGCTTGCTCCTAAGTCACACAAAGCTTTTCCATAAAATTTTTCTCCTATAGCAGGGTATTGTGAAACTACCAGGATCTTTCAATTTTTCAGGAAGCTTTTTCTGAATAATAGCACTACACTCTTCACTAAGTGCGACTGTTTCATTATCAGTGAATTTTCTTTTCTTATTTATAATATCTTTCATAAATTATACATAATTTGGCATCTGATCTAAAGCTTCGACAAAAGGTATATTGATTGTTAATTTCTTTAATATTTCAAGGAATTTAGCAAATTGTTTATCTTTTTTATGTTGAGCTAGTCGTTGAGGAAATGGTGGTGGAGGTTTTTCAACGTAAATTTTCATAGGTATTAAAGGATGTTCTAAGTTTAAATCTTTTTGAATTGTTTCCTTTTCAATTTCCACTTCCTCTTTTTGGCTTTTAAGTTCTTTTTGAATTTGAGGTTCTAATTCTTTTCCACTCCTTAGTTGTATTGCTTTAATTTGTTCTTTTCCTTGATCTTTAGGATTTATTTCCACATTACTAGGAAAAGTTCCAGGTATTCTATTATTTAGCGCAGTAGCAATATGTCCATGTTGAGTTTCGATATTTTTAATAGATGTTCCTTGAATTTGTAATTGATTTCCTTGAATTTGTAGTTGATTTCCTTGATTTTGTAGTTGATGACCCATATTCAAAATTAATTCATCCATAGATAATTTCTTATCTTTGAATTGAGGGTTATTTTTATTAAATCCAGGTGGGTAATTAGGTTTATAGTTTGGATTTGCTTGATTAGGTTGATTCATCCATTGTTGATTAGATGTGTTATTCCAATTAAAATTTGGATGAGTTTTCCAACCAGGATTATAATAGTTTGAATAAGGGTTATTAGTTCTATTATTAATAGCATTTAAAGTTTCATAATTAGATTGAGATTCTATGATTTGTCTAGAAGAGTTTTCTTCTAAAGTAGGAGAGTAGTTCATTCCAAAATGATCTAATTTCTTCGATATAGCAGCAATTTGAGAAGCTAACATAGATATTGCAACGTTTTCATAAATGCTGGCTATTTTTTTTTTATTTACTCTATCAATGAGGCCATTGGAAATTATTTGTTGTCATTTCTTCGATTAGTGCATAAGCTTCATCAAATGGTTTAGACATTAATAAACCTCCAGCAACAGCATCGATGATTGATCTTAAAGATCCTACAAATCCATTATAAAAGGTTTGAATAATCAGCCAATCTAGTAGCGCATGATGTGGGCATTTCCTAAGAAGTTCCTTAAATCTCTCCCAAGATTCATATATTGATTCTCCATCTAACTGACAAAAAGAAGTTATATCATTTCTAAACTTAGAAGTTTTAGATGGTGGAAAATATTTGGATAGAAATTTTGTGATAATTCTCCCCAAGTTTTAATAGATCCAGGTGCTAACGAATTCAACCACATTCTAGCCTTATCCCTTAATGAAAAAGGAAAAAGTCTAAGTCTTATAGCATCGTCAGATACTCCTTGATATTTAAAAGTAGCACAAAGTTCTAGAAAACTAGCAAGATGTAAGTTAGGATCTTCAGTAGGTGAACCACTAAATTGATTATTTTGTACCATTTGGATAATTGCAGGTTTAAGTTCAAATGAATTAGCAGCTACATCAGGGTTTTGAATAGTTAAATGAATTTCATCTGATATAGGGTTGGCATAATCTCTTAATGGTCTTTGTTGGTTCATATTTTTAATTTCAAGAATATTCGCCATTTGTGTTAAATTTATTATTTGTTTCTTTTGTTTTCTAATTCTTTTAATTGTACGCTCTAATTCAGAATCGTAAGGTATTAAATTTTCGTTTCCAAATTTGCGCATATAATTTTAGAATAGATATTAAATTTATTTATTATTTTAAAATAGTCCGTTACTTTAGTAAATTTTCTTAACTCCCCCGGCAACGGCGCCAAAAACTTGACCCACAATTTTATATTATGATATTTTAATTTAGTTGTAACGACGCCAAAAACTTGACCCCGCTATATTATGTGTATAGAATTATAATTGTTTATGTTGTGGATGCTACGCAAGTATACTATCGTATCATGTAATACATGGCTCTAGTGGAGTCCTGGTTATCGATCCCACAGAGAAAGAGAAAATAAAATAACAGCTAATTTTAAAATAATAATAATAATTCTAAAATAGTATACGAAAATTTAGAATTCTAAATTTAAGCGCAATAAAGTAAACTAAGTATTATAATCAGGTAACTTAACTAAGTAGAAAATTAATACGAATTGAAAGTGAAGGAAATTAAACTAATTGCTAAATAAGTCTTTAACTATTTAAAAAAGAATATTTCCCCTTGTTTAGAAATTTAAGTTATTGATGAATTTAAATAGATAATTTTAAGGTATTGTGACAAATAGGAGCATTCCTATTCTTTACCCTTTGGTCCAGGTGTAAAGAATATTGACTAATCCTATGTTTGATTACTGAATCTGCGGCTAGGCTGGGAGGATACCGACTGCCACTTCGTAGCTCCCACGTTCCCTCGCCCGAGGGCTAACATCTACACTTCAGCTCTCAAACAATAGGACCGAATTGAATATTTTAGTCTATCACACTAAAATGCTCAATTCTACGCCCAGTGATATTATTTCCCTATTTATTCGCACCCTCCTTCCAAGGCTTTTGAATTCCCCGAATATCAGATGTAATTTTTACTATAGTTGATAATCAACATATTTTAACAAATCAAATGGCCAGTTGAAAGTAAATTAAGTTTTAAGTAAAAATTATCACAATTTATTAATATATAAAAGTACTTCCATTTTTAGTTCATCAAGTCACTTAATTTCATAACAGGGAGAAAGACAAATAAATTACTCAGAATGCATGTTGACTAAACTAAGCATGGATTTCATTTAAAGTTAAAAATAATAAATACAAATACTTATCTTAATTTATCTCCAAGCAGACTCCTCGCAGTTCCTTTGACTCTTCCTTCCAGTACAGCAAGACTCACTAAAAAACTCACTAACTCACTAAATAACACACACACTAATTCACTAATTTACTCTGAACACAAATTTAACACACAAAAACTGCACTTAACACACTTAGAACACACACTAAGACACCTAATTTCGGCTTCTATATATAGAGGTGAGCAAGGACCAAGAGGTGTGTAAGCATCCCATCAAAAAGTGTCCAGGTTCAGTGTATCTGTGCCATTTGAACTAGCTCGCCGTCGGCGACGAACTACCTCGCTATCGGTGAGGCTTCTAGAAGAACTTCAAACCGCTCTATCTCGCTGTCGGTGGGCTCGGGCTCGCTGTCAGCGAGATAGCTATAAATCCTTCAGAAATGTCTCCTCATAACCTCGCCGTCGGTGGGCTCGATCTCGCCGTCGGCGACTCAGCACAAATTTCATTATTTTCTTCCTTTTTGCTCCAAATCCGCTCCTTTTTATGATTTTTGCTTTTATCACCTAAATTCTCCATTCCTGCAATAAAATAAAGAAAATACCCTTCTTTAAAGTGCAATTTTATCAAAAATAGGTATGAATTTCTTAATAAATTTTTCAGGGATCAATTGCGATGCTGAGTATTATAGATTTGAACATTTAAGTTAAGTATGTGTTAAGTTGTTAGTGTGAAATTTGTAAGTCTCATGGATTTCATATATAAAGTTATATTTTTTGTGTCGTGTGAACTTTCTGTGACTTTAAGCATCTAATCTTCATAATATTATTAAATTAAGTGATCGGAAGATTGATTAAGGGCAAATTGAGGTTGAAAATGATTAACGAATTTCAAAAATTTAAAAATTTTAGGAAGTCACTGACGGCGAGAATTATCTCGCCGACAGCGAGAAAACCCGCTGACAGCGAGACCGAGCTAGCCGTAGGCGGATTTTTCTCGAAACTTTTGCCTTATCAAATTAATTAGCTCGCCAACAGCGAGAAAAATCTCGCCAACAGTGAGATTGTGAAAAGACCTATATTTGACCAGTCAACCGACACTATTCATCATCCCTTTCCTCAAATTTTCAAAAAAACTGACCTAGGGCTTGAGAGATCTTGGATTTGAAGAGATTTCAACACTTTTGGACACTGGATTTCATCTTCCCATGGTAAGAGCTTCACTCCTATGCAAAAATTTTTTATTTTCACCATGGATTTCTTCTACTTTGGAGAATTTTGAAAAAATTTGAAATGTGGAGAAAATACTTGGAAGAATTTCATGGAAATTGATTTAAATGGATTTTAGATGTTGTAGGAAGCCGTCTTAGTAATATTTTGGAGTTTAGTTAAGATTTTTGCAAATTTCACAGATCGAGAAATGGCTCCACGACAAAAGCGACGGATAGATTATGACGAAACCCTATTCATTAATGCAAGAGAACAAACTCGATATTTTCAAAACATACAAGCAAGAAAATGCATTCAAGATCGAGTTTTCAAGAATCCAGGAGGAGAAGTTGAGCGAATTATTAAGGAGCGAGGATGGGAAAATTTCTATTTTGTGACCAACAGAGCAGCTGTAGAAGTAGTAAAGGAATTTTATGCAAATTTAACACAGGCTGAAGATGCACCGGTTAAAGTTAGAGGATTTTTTGTAGAATTCAACGCTGCTAGAATAAATGCTTATTATGAAGTACGAGACACCTACACCAGCGAGTATGAAACTTTTGGAACTATGGAAGGACCACTGGAAGAGGTGATCGACTTTCTCACTGATGGGAAAGGAGTCTGGAAGATAAAGCAGCGGGAACGGGTAAACTTCCCTCTTTCTATGCTAAATGCAACATTTAAAGCCTGACATTATTTTATTTGGTCTACTTTGTTACCTACCTAGCACCATAGTGAGGTAACAAGAGATAGAAGCGATTCGAATTTCTATATTCAGAACCAGAAGAGTATTAATGTCGGAAATGTTATTTATAAAAAAACATATTAGCCACCACTAGAAATGAAAGTGGAGGAGGACTAGGACATCCTGGTCTTATCTATGCACTCTGCCAATTATCTGGGGTAGAGGCAAGAGATGATGAGGAATGGATAGAACCTATGAAGCCCCTTACTCAAGCCAATATAAAGAAATATGAATCCCACGAAGGATGGAGATCTGGGACAAGGGATTATGTACCTTCTTCAAGTAGAGATACACCACTCCTACCCTTCAAGATCTGATGAATGAATTAACCCTGAGTAGAAAGAGTTTTGAGTTATTTGGAGAAAATATGGAAAGAAGATTTGAGCATATAGACCAAAGGATCGGAGGCATGGAAAGAAGACACGATTATGATAGCGAATATCTCCAGCGACATTCAGAGTACGAAATTGCATATTATGAGGCTGAACGTCAATATAGGAGTGGTGATTTAGATGTTGTCTTTCCTGAGTTCCCCCGCTATTCACAGTACCAGCCTTCTCAGCCTGGAGATCAGGGAGATGACATAGTTTGGGATTTTAATGCAGAAGATTAGAGCCTTTGTTTAGTTTATTCAGGTTGTTTATATTTGTTATATTTTGGGAAACTTTATTATTTTGGATGTAATTATTCTGTACTTTCTAGAGACTATGGATGTTGGTATATTTTCTTATGCTATGATATTAGACTTCTTATATGTGTTAAATTAGTTTGCAATTTTCTTATAGGATGTTAGTTTAAGTTTTTATAAGTTATGAATGTTAACATTGTTTAAATTGTTTTAATATGTTTTAAATAGATTAGTTAATTGTATGTATAGTAATAGATTAAGTTTTCAATTGTTATGTTTGATACTTATTTTAAAATTTCATCCTTGCACTTTCTTTTAAATACTATATGTGGAAGAATACTAACAGTACAGGTTCTGTAAGTAATGAAAAATCGTGCAAAAAT
The DNA here is from genome assembly GCA_022702705.1 of Papilionanthe hookeriana x Papilionanthe teres. NCBI lineage: Eukaryota > Viridiplantae > Streptophyta > Magnoliopsida > Asparagales > Orchidaceae > Papilionanthe > Papilionanthe hookeriana x Papilionanthe teres. Next base: position 133,248,235 of record CM040425.1, on the reverse strand, counting down.
TTCAAAGAAAAGAAATACCTAAAGCTCAAAGGTATGATGAATTTTATTATATACTTTCCCTTTTTTACTATTTAGTATAAATAGAAAAATTTAAGTTTGGGGGAAGGTAAAAATACAAATTTAATTATTAAAATTGTTCTCAATTTCTATTTTCAAAAAAATTATTATTAAATGATTTTATATAATAGTTTTTCAATTCAATAAACATGAATTACTTTATTTAATTATTATATAAAGATAAAGAAAATGTTTCTAGTAATTCAATTAATTAATGGAATAAGATATTTGGTTAAAAGGAATAAGAATATAGTAAACTATTTAAAGTAAGGAAAACTATATTCTAAAAATTGAAAATTCTTAAGTATTTAAGTGAAAAAGAAAGGATAGAAACTCAATGAAGTAAAGGCTATGAAATATATATACGCAAGGAAATATTTTAAGTTTCAAATTTAGGAAGAGAAATTGAAGTTCAAAATTATTAACAGGCTATCCAGATACAGTAATCCTCACTTGAAAAAGAAAAAGAAGAAGAAGGATTGAAAATCAAGAAAAAAAGAAAAGAAAAGAAAAGAAAAGAAAAACATAAAGTGAGGAGAAGCTTGAGGAGATGCCTTATCAAAAATTGGCTTCAATGGAATCAACCTAAAGGGTAAAACTTAAGTATATTTCTAAACTTATATTTATGGATTAGTATTTTACTAAATAGTGTTTTCTTGAACTTCCTATAATCTAAATATCTTAAGAAATATACTCTTTTTAAATATAGTCATTCCTGAAAAAAATAGAAAGCTAGAAATCTTAGACCTGATAACTAAATAATCTTATATCTATAAAGTTAATTTAATTACTCAGAAATATTTATATTTTACTTTATTTTAATGTTATTTAAATTTAATTCATATTATCTGAATTAAAAAATTCTATTATAGAAATCATTATTTTTATTTAGTATTAAAATTACTTGAGGACAAGTAATAATTAAGTTTGGGGGATTTTGATCACAGAAAAATTCATTAAGAAATTCTTATCTATTTTTTAATGAAATTGCACTTTAAAGAAATGTATTTTCTTTATTTTACTGCAGGAATGAAGATTTATAAGTGATTAAAGCAAAAAGCATGAAATGGCGCAAATTTGGATCAGAAAGGAAGAAATTCATGCAAATTGAACAAAGTCGCCGACGGCGAGATCATGAAGAAAATTTCTGAAGGAATTATAACTACCTCGCCGACAGCGAGCCCGAGCCCGCCGACAGCGAGATCGCGCGGTTTGAAGACCTTCTAGAAGCCCCGCTGACGGCGAGGTCTTTGAACCTGGAAACTTTTTGAAGAAGTGTTTAAGCACCCCTTGGACCTTTGCCTACCTTTATAAATAGAGGCCGAATTCTAGTGTCTAGGTGTGTCTATTTTAGAGAGTCTGAGTCTATTTTGGTGTCTTAAGTGAGTCTGTTGTTAGTCATTAGTGAGTTTCTTTAGTTTATTTGAGTTCTATTTAGAAGTTTGGTGTACTAGAAGGAAAAGTCAAAGGAACTTCAAGGAGTCTGCTTGGGGAGGAAATTAAGATAAGTATCTTTGTTTATTGTTGTTAACTTTAAATGAAATCCATGCTTTGTTTTATTTCCATGCATTCCGAGTAGTTTTCTTAGTCTTTCTCCTTGTTTATGAAAATTATGCGAATTGATGAAATTAAATAGAAGTACCTAATATATTAAAATAAATTGTGATAATTTTTACTTAAAACTTAATTTACTTTCAATTTGGCCAATTGAGTTGTTAAAATATGTTGAATTATCAACTATAGTAAAAATTACATCCAATATTCAAGGAAGTCAAAAACCTTGGAAGGAGGGTGCAAATAGATAGAGAAATATTATATATTGGACATAGAATTAGACATTTTAGTGTGACAGACTAAAATATTCAATTTGGTCTTATTGTTTGAGAGTTGAAGTGTAGATGTTAGCCCTCAGGTGAGGGGAACGTGGGAGCTCTGAAGTGGCAGCCAGTATCCTCCCAGCCTTGCCGCAGATTCAGTAATCAAACATAGGATTTGTCAATGTTCTTTGCATTTGGACCAAAGGGTAAATAATAGGACTGCTCCTATTTGTCACAATACAATTTAAGAATTCTACTTAAATTCATCATTCACTTAATTTTCTAAAAACAAGGAGAAGGATACTTTTTCTAAATTATTTAAATCAACTTATTTCAAGCATTAGTTTACTTTAGTTTGTTGTAGTTACTTTAAATTTCCGTTTACTATTAAGTAATTCCTTTAAATTTAGCTGATAACAAATATGTTAAAAACTTCCCCGTGGGATCGATAACCATGACTCCACTAGAGCCCTGTATTACTTGATACGATACGTATACTTGCATAGAATCCACATTATACATTTCATCATTAAATCATATATATATATTTAAAGCGGGATCAAGTTTTTGGTGCCGTTGCTATAAACACAAATTGCAAAACATATTAAAAAGTGGGTCACTAGATAAGTACTATATTTGATTCAAGTTCCTAATACACACTCAAACATATCAATTTCTAAGAAAAAACAACACACATTGAACATGAAAGCAAATACACAAACAAACACAATCGATTTTCTAAATCGATACAACGACTCAACAAACCATAATAACTATCTCATTACCAGAATATTCTAATCTTCACAAGGGAAATTGTGTATTCCACTTGTTCTTCGCATACATTTCAACTTGAGCATCTTGATAAGCCACAAAATGATCAAATTTAAGCTTCATTTTCCATTCTATATGTTCAACTTGATGAAACATCTCATGAAGGCGATCTTCAATGCTTTTAAACTCCGCTTCAAACTTATCCAAATGACTAGAAATTTTCTCTAAACTTACAACAATGAAACCATTAAAGTAGGGTTGAGGATCTTTTGAAACCTTGTCCCTAGCTTCTTCTCCATGATTTCTTCCTTCCATTTCTTCAAAAATTTCTCAAATCTCTCAAGAATGAAGTGCAAGGGACGTAATTTTGATTGCTTGATTGTTAGGGAAGAAGATAGGTTGATTTAAAGGGGAAAATTGTGTGAAAAACTGAAAATTTTCAGTTTTTGCACGACCCAGTAACCGTGGAGCTTAGGCGCCGAATCTGGCGCCTATGTGCCGGACCTATTGATACATAGTTGATTCTGGCGCTTAGGCGTCGAATTCTGGTGCCTAGGCGCCGGAACTATGTTCAACTCTGTTTCGCGTAATCGTCAAATTTCAAAATTTTGTTCTCCAAGATAGGTAAATTATACTGGTAAGAGTAATTTAGACTCAATAACACTCATTGTAAACAATCATAATGAAGGTTAACTTGATCTCCTTTTTACTCATATTCAAAATAGAGTGATCCTATTTTTAAATCTTACATATTTCAAAATAATTTTTAGCCAAAGTCATCAAAGACTTATAAGCATCAAATTTTTCTGAAGTAATATAAAATTAATCAAGATCGAGGCATAACCTTACATCAAAACACAAAAACACTCAAAACACAAGATAATTATGGGTTGCCTCCCACAAATCACTTGGTTTAACGTCGTGTCGGCACTATTTTAGGTCTGTGTGTTTATTTTGAAAAGGGGTCGCCTTAACAGAAGTTGTCGGCGAATTTAAATTTTAAATTTAATTTAAAAATATATAATTTAGAAAGTAGTATTTGATTTTTGAAAATAATTTTAAATTTGAAAGTTTTAAGATATGAGATTAAACCGATCTCACATCCCAAATAGTTTATATAAACGAGTACCGCACTCACAAACCATGTATCTATCCCTAAGGATAGACACACCGCTTGATGGTGGGGCTCGATCAAATAAACTAGAAGTTTTGTGACATCCATTTGGTCCGCGAACCAATTTTTTAAGTCGACAAATTCCCACCGCTTAATATGAAAGCATTAAACAGGGTTTATATTACCTGGGTTCTTTAAAATTCCCTATAAGGGCAAGCCCCTATAGTTAATTACATCTTAAGTGAAGGGAATCACCTAAGAAAACTCTCGATAATAATCAATAATTCTGCTCTATGGAATTTCAAAGTTTAAGTTTTCAAAGGATTGAATTTTGGAATTTCAATAGGGAATGTATCAAGTTTGGAACATTTTGTTTTGGGAATCCAAAGGAAGAAAAGTAGGAGAAATCACAGATTCGAAGCGAACTTCGGTAATTTCCCGACTATCCTATTGTTTGGCTTGAGTTTAGGAAAATCCTAATATTTATTTAAATGTTTTGATCTTGCCAATTTTAATTAATTAGGGCTTATATTTGTATGATAAAATCAAACAAATAGCCTCGAAGATGTGAGGGTTTATTGCCGTACCGGACGACTACCTCGGAATCCTAAGACCGATTAGGGCTTAATTTGCAATGCAAGTGCCTAACGAAGAGTTGAGGATTTATGTTGCACTAGGCAAACTACCTCAAAGTCCTATGGGTTTTTTATTTAATTCTAGGAAAGTTTTCCTAAAGTAGACTCAGGTTTTGCTGATGACGATGGCCGTGCTGCCCACCATGCTCCGAGCTCCTTGTTGTTGCAGAGGTTCAATTTTAGAAGTCATAAATCAGGGGATGAGAAAAGTATTTTGGTTTAGAGAAAATCTTAATTTCCAAGTGTTTTCAATATTTTAATTAAAACAAATCTTAAAGTTGATTATAACGACACCGGTTAAGATCCCACGATTCCATCCTTCCGGCATCATTATTTTATCGGATTCACTTAGTCCAGATGAATTTGCTAAACTCAACTAAATGAGTTCCACACTTTCATTTAGACCGTGGGAAATCCCGTTAGCAACACGTAGGTTACATCATCCGAGGTATTCCCGATCATCCAACGGGACGTTTTAATTTATCCGTAATTGTAGTTTTGTGTTCTGTTTGTGATTAAATTTTGAGTTGTTTTATATTTTGAAATGTTGTGGCGGTGAATTTTATCTTGCAATGACTTTTAACTTAGTTTTGGTTTCGGTTTTAGGGACTATCCTAAAGGTGTGGGTTTTCATGCAACGAGTTGTTTATCATGCAAGAAACGTAAGTGCAATGCGATTAAATAAATTGCGATAATGTAAATTGCAAGAAAGTAAATTGCAATAAAATAAAAGCGTACACGGAGGGTCTTCCCGTCATCCCAAGCTGCACTTAAAACACAATTAGAATATTTAAGCAAGTTCCTAGGTAGAGCTAAGGTAAGGGTTATGGTTTTCTACCAAATTCCTAATCCTATAGCTAGTCATTTCCTATGACGTCTAGGTTCCTTGTGTTTTTTGGTTTGAAGACGATTTTCTTCATCAAAGAGCAATTAAGTTCAATCGTTCTTATAAATGTCCTATCATATTGAGGAAGTGCTTAAGAGGAATCTTAAACATCTTTTCAATATTTCTAGGATTGTTTTAAGTCCAAATGAATTTAATTATACAAATGAATTAATCGTCCAAGAATTCAAGTTTCGTTGTTATCTTACTCGATGAACTAGGACATTTGAATATCCTATAAGTGAAGTAACATTTCATTTAATGTTCGTTTAGGAGTTATAATAACCAAAGCTTTCGAGGGTAAATTGGTATTCAAATGATTTGATTTAAGTTAATGGGTTTAAATTTGGAATAGTGTTCAAGTTATTTTAGATTTATTTTGAATTCTTTATGTCTTTAGTGATGTTATATTTAATTCAACTTAATTTAATTTAATTTAATTTAATTGAGTTTTAATTTAATTTAATTCAATTTAATTCAATTTAGTTTGATTTGATGTTACATTAAATTAATTTAATCTAATTTAGTTTTAATTTAATTTGATTTAATTTGATTTAATTTAATTTAATTTAATTTAATTTACTTAATTTAATTTAATTTTTAATTTAATTTTTATTTTTAATTTTAATTGAAATTTTTAAAAGAGTTTAATAATTTAATTTTAGTTTAATGATTTAAGTCTTTTAATGTTTTGAATTTGAATTATCATTTTAATTAAGAATTAAACATTAATGAAATGATTAATTTAGGGAATTTTAAATTAAAAAATAAATCTCTTCCTAATAATATCCCTATTTTAATAATTCCAATTTTATTATTCTTCCAAATTTAATCAATTATTTAATTAAGGTTTAATCATTTTAAATTGCTTAATGGGTTTCCACCCTTTAATTATTTAAATTTCAATCATCCAAATCAGATTAGGATCAAATATTTTACTTGTTAAATTTTTTATTAAACCTAAAGTTTTAATTAAGGATTAAAATTTAATTACCATTTTACCCTTTAAGCTTAATAATTTCATAACTCACTAAATTGAACTCCAATGAACTTGAAATTTTTATGTGACTTCACTCATATGTCAATAAAGACATGAGAGGAGAAAATGTGATTTTTCTGTATTTAATTTATTTATATAATTATTTTTTGGTAGAAAATAGAGATTTCCAAGGAAAATTTAATAACATGACCAAGGGAAAGTTTCTGTCCTTAAGAAAATTAGGGGACATTCCTAATGACCAGAGGACCACTTGGACTAATTTTGGTGATTTTTTGAATTATATTATTTTTATTATAATTATTTTAAGTTTTGGAGTATTAATTAATTTAAAAATAAAATAAATGTTGAAAAATGAATTTTATATTTTTCAAAAATCTCTCTGATATCAAGGAAATCAGAGAATTAAATTTTGCAATTTTCTGATTTTTCTATGATTTATTACAATTATTTTAGTGAAATTGCTAGAAAATACATTTTTTTAATTTTAATATTACCCTAGAGCTTTAAAATTTGATATCTCACTAAATAGACCTAAGAAAAAATATGGGGTTTGTTCCTAAGTGATTAAAATTTAAAATGTGACATTTTGGTGAATTTTATTATTTTTGTGATTTTTATTATTTTTTAATTATTAAAAATATTAAAATAATATTAAAAATCAACTTTTTAGAAAATTGAAATTTTAATTTTCTTAAATTCCCCTAATATCAGAGAGGCTCCAAAACCAATTTGGTGAATTTTTAAAAGATATTTTGAAAGTTATGAATTTTTAAAGTTTAAAATGACTAAGTGGCTTAATCAACCCAATTAGTAGGGCTAACCAAGTCCAATTGACCTCAAATTTTTATGGTGGGTTCCTCTGATCCTAAAGGTCAGTGGAGAATTGATTTCAAGTCAATTTGATGTATGGTTAGCTCTAATTAATTAGAGACCTATTTTGGGTGTTTAAGCCAATTAGGGTTGTTTTAAATGAACTAACTCAAAACCTATTTTTCCTAGGGTTCTCCGGTCATAAGGAACATCACCAAATTTTCCTAGAATTTATTTCACAACATGCTATTTATTGGAATTAAAATACTCAAAACAGCAACATGAATTTGAAAAATCAATAACTTTTCATAGGGATGGCCTCTGACTTTGGAAAATTCAGGGAATGTTCCCAAATTCATAGGCTTCAAAAGCCCTATGGTCTCATGCCATGGTGAATTGTATACATGCATGGAGAATTAAAAGTATGCAGAGAGTAAATAAATTATAAAAAATAAAATACTTGATGAAATTAAATGATTTCTTTTCCACATTATTCTCCTCTGTTCACTGAGCAAGATGGTATTTTTATTTTATTTTTCTGATTTTTCTACACAAAGATATGAATTTTTGAAGTTTAGGGAATTAAATAAATAGAAAATACCCCTAATTTTCTATTTATCCACGCGGCGCCAACTCATCCTCGGCATCTCCGAACGCACACGTGTCGCACTCCCATTCGACGCCGCCATCTGACTCAGCGCTTCCGGGGCCCGCTGTATCGCTCCGTCTTCTGGTCCGACGCGATCTGAGCCGTCTGTCCGCGCGTGTATTAAATGGACGGCATCCGTTCATCGTCCCCAAGTGTCCTCACCCGAGAGCCGTCCACACTAAATCCCTAATATCTCACTCGATACTCAATGGATTTTCATGTTCTTATGCTCTATGGATTCGTCTTGAGAAGACGAACACATCTATATGGTTATCATGCATTGAAATTAAAGCATTCGAAATGGAGAATCTCCAGATGCTCGGGATGAAGAATTAACTCATACCTTTGCTCAGAGAAGTGTGGCTTCGATCTGAGGTTTGTTGCACCTTCGATTGGATCCCAGCAAGCTCCAGATGAAGTCTCCTGGTCTGGTGAATTGTCTAGATGTGATTTCGACCACATCCGATCACAAAGCTTGGAGGCCGGAGCAACCGGGTGGCCTCGGAGATGGGGCTTTGCTTCGGTGGACACCTTCCCTCGGTCCGGTGAAGGTGTAGGACCAATCAATTTGGGAATTGGTTCACTGTGGAGAAGTGTCCTGGTTTTGGGTGGAAATTCAACTCCGAAATTGAGCTCGCGAGAGAAGAAATGGCAGGGGGATCTCACCTGGGGATCAAGTGCTCCGTGTATGGGGAGGAGTCCGGGACAATTTTGGCGTAGTTTCCTTAAGGTTTTTTTTCAGCACCTCTCATGGCCGAGAGGGGTGGTGTTTAAATAGGAGAGGGTGGAGGGCCTCCCGGGGAGAGTTAGGGCTTGGGATCAGCTGCTCTTGGCAAGAGAAGAACGGCTCCAATGGCCACTCGGGGATGGGGCGACTCGGCAGGTGAGAATTCCAAGTTGGGCTCACATGTGAGCTCTCGGCCATGGTGTTTTCCGGCAGCCTGGTGGCTGGCCGGCCAGGCATGGGTCACCCTCGAGGTCAGGTGGGTCGTGGCTGTGACTTGGTGCGAGCAATTGGCAATTGCCATGTGTAAAGAGCTTGGATTGAAATGGAATGGGGGAAGACCATTTTGGGTTCAAATGAGTCAACCCATGGTTTTGGGCTAGGTTCACCACCCAAGGCCTGGTCTTGGGCTGAAAAGGGTCACTTGGGTCAGCCAAGAGAGAATGGTGTGGTCTCCATCCATGATGAGGTGGCTAAGCATGGTTTAGTGTGTGACATGCTTAAGGTAAAAAAGGGTTTAATGAGGATTAAGAAAGGGGCCCCTCCTTTTGCCATTAATGGTTTGATCACATGTCAAGCCTTCCATGGCTTCATGTGGCTTGTCCATGGCTTGCATGGCTCACCTTTGGCTTGGGAAAAGGTTTGGTCAATTTCATGAAAATGGATTTTAGGAATTTTTGGTAATTTGATGGAAATTTGTATGAAACTTGATTTGGAATAATTTGATGATAAATTTAGGACTTAGGTAATGGATTTAATTAAGTGGATGACAAATGGAGATGTCATGTGGGCTTTAGGGTAGATTTTGGGCTTTTGAATTTGAAGGAAGTGGGCTCTTAGGAAAGTTTAAGGGAAATCGTCTCTTTTGGTGAATGGGCCAATATAGGTCCAAGTGGGCCAAATTGGGCCAATGTTGGGCTAGGGTTGAAATTGATACAAATTAATGTTGAGAAATGTTTATGGGAGTGCTTCAAAGAGGTTTTGGCTTTGGTTGGGCTTTGATTTTGGGGTTTGGGCTCATTTGGGTTAGGTTTGGGTTTAGGTCAAAAATGGGCCTTTTAGATTTAGGTTGAATTTGAGTGGGGTTTGGGTCTAAATTTTTGGCAAATCATGTTAGTGTTTTTCTTGTGGGGATGTTAGGAAGATTTTAGAAAAGATTTGGGTTAAATTGGAGTTGAATTGGGTGAGTTTGGGTTAGGTTTGGGTCATGGGTCCAAATTGGGCTTTAAGGCCAAAAGTGAAATTGGATCCAAATGTTAATCAAATTGGACTTGGGTTTGGTCTAGATTGGTATTGGGAATGTTGAATTGAAGTTTAGAATTGATTTGGACCAAAATTGGGGTCAATTGGGTAGGTTTGGTTTAACATTGGGTTCACTTTGGGTTAAAATGGGTCAAATTGGGGGTTTTGACAAAAGTGGGGTAAATTGACAAAATTGGCCCATGGTGTAGTTGGACAAAATGAAATTGGGAATATTTGGGATTTTCTGAAATTTTTTGAGAATTTTTCTGAATTTTTGGATTTTTGGGTCAAGAGGGGTATTTTGGGTATTTGGAGGGTATTGGGAGGTTTTCTTGGAATTTTTGGTGTTTTTGGGTATGGATGACCAATTTGAGTGATGTGGAAATGTTTGGGATTGTTTTTGAGGAATTTTGGGTAATTTGGAAATTTTTGAGAATTTTGGGTAGTTTCAAGGGTTTTTGGTAGGTTTAGTAGGTGTAGGGCCCCGGGGGTCAAAAATTGAAAATTTGGAAAATTGAAGATTGGGTGGATGTAAGTGGAATAAAATCATTTTGGTTGAGCCATGAAGCCATATCAGGCCCATATGAGCCATGAAGGGACTCATTTGAGGCATTCACTATGTTGTTCCTAACCCTCTTAGCCAAGGGCTTAGGGGTTAAGGACCATCCATGTGAATCACCTACATGAGTCAGGAGGTCAAGTTAGGTATGGTTGTGGTTTTAGGAAGTGTGTGAAAGTGTAGTGTATAAGTGTAGTGTGTGTGTAAATCAGCCCCGCAGACCAGTGCCACCGGTGCGGTCCTAAGGCCAAAGAGTCCTATAGGAACTCATCCTTTAAACTTCCACATTTGATTTCAACCCTCTAGGTGATTAGGGGTCTACAATCAAGTTTGTGGAGTTTGCGAGGAGTTAAGAAGTGGTTTGAATTCCTAAAAGGTGGGTCCCAATTCTAGTCCTCTAAGATAGTCGAAAAGAAAAGCCTAAGGCTAGATCCTAAGCACTAAAAAGAAGAAGAGAAGACCTCATCAAAAATGAGGTCAACAAATGGACCCCCAATAGGTGTGGTGAGCTCACGGAGCACACCGCACGTATTAGCGTTGACCGAAGCGATCAATCAAAACCAACACAGATGTCCAAGTGACAAACTTAGGATAAAGTAGAAGAATTTCCGCTGGGGAGTGTCAAGTATATCTCTGAGACCTGAGATTCCTGAACTCTCGCTGGGGAAAGGAAAAGGAGGTGAATCCCAAATCACATGATGCGGGGAATTTCGATTTAGATTTTATTTTGTTTCGGTTTAAGTTTGACGTGTGAACTTAGATTTTAGTTTGGAGTTTTAATTTAGATTAAAGTTTTATCAAAATTAATTTGAGGGATTTGATTTGAAATGAAAATTGGAATTCTGAGGTTTTAGATGTAACATCTTCAACCTTGAAAGAAAATTGAATTGATCAAATTGAATCATTGCAATGAGGAGAGATCTCAGAGCAATGCGGTATTAGATGTAAAATCCTTAACCTCAAGAGTTTGATTTTGATGTATTTCATTGCTGTAGGGAAAGAATCCTAAAGCAGTGCAGTCTCGGATGTAAAATCCTTGACCCAAAAGTTTGAATTTAGATGTACTTCATTGCGATAGGGAAAGAATCCTAAAGCAATGCAGTCTCGGATGTAAAATCCTTGACCCAAAAGTTTGAATTTGATGTATTTCAGTGCAATAGGGAAAGAATCCTAAAGCAGTGCAGTCTTGGATGTAAAGAATCCTCGACCCAAAAAGTTTGAATTTGATGTATTTCAGTGCAATAGGGAAAGAATCCTAAAGCAGTGCAGTCTTGGATGTAAAATCCTCGACCAAAAAATTTGAATTTGATGTATTTCGAGTGCAATAGGGAAAGAATCCTAAAGCGATGCGATCTTGGATGTAAAATCCTCGACCCAAAAAAATTTGAATTTGATGTATTTCGGTGCGATAGGGAAAGAATCCTAAAGCGATGCGATCTTGGATGTAAAATCCTCGACCCAAAAATTTGAATTTGATGTATTTCGGTGCAATAGGGAAAGAATCCTAAAGCGGTGCGGTCTTGGATGTAAAATCCTCGACCCAAAAGTTTGAATTTGATGTATTTCGGTGCAATAGGAAAGAATCCTAAAGCGGTGCGATCTTGGATGTAAAATCCTTGACCCGAAAGTTTGAATTTGATGTATTTCGGTGCAATAGAGAAAGAATCCTAAAGCGATGCGATCTTGGATGTAAAATCCTCGACCCGAAAGTTTGAATTTGATGTATTTCGGTGCAATAGGGAAAGAATCCTAAAGCGAGTGCGATCTTGGATGTAAAATCCTCGACCCAAAAAGTTTGAATTTGATGTATTTCAGTGCAATAGGGAAAGAATCCTAAAGCAGTGCAGTCTTGGATGTAAAATCCTCGACCCAAAAGTTTGATTTTGATGGATATTTGATTTGAGATCTGGAATATCGAATTCGAAATTTGATTGAGATTTGAAATCTGGAAAGATTGAATTTGAGATTTGGAAGGATGAGTTTGAACTCGATTGAGATTTGATTTAAGATTTGATTTGAAATTTGGAAGATCAAATTTGAAATTTGATCGAGATTGGATTTGGAATCTGGAAAGATTGAATTTGAAATTTGGAAGGAATTGAATTTGAAATTTGATTGAGAATCGATTTGAGATTTGATTTAACATTTATGTTGACTTCGTTTATCTTTTAATGATTCAAATTTTACTTTATTGTTTATTTAATGTTCATGTGAATTTGGTGTTCGTCATTTTTTAAGATTTTTAAGGAAAGTTTTCTTTTATTCTTTATTTTTCTTCTTTTCTGTTCTTTGTTCGAAGTTCATTTAACTTTAATGGCGTTTCCCAGTCAATTTGCACAAAAGAGTTGAAGGCCAAAAATGTGACATGGTCACTTTCATTCCAATCATGTTGAAGATACATCATACAACTCGATCTGGAATATATTTCATACAATCCATGTAGACTCAAAACGGACTATGTATGATCTTTGTCGATCCATCAAAAGAAGCATCTGTCAAAAATCCATGTCTGAATAGTGGGGTACATGGTTAATAACATCACCTTCCAAGCCATCCTTGGCAAGGATGCCGACTGGATGTACGTTGGAGGTGTGATATCTCCCATGTAACTCACGGCTCGTAAGGCCGGAGGTTTTCTAGCTACGGGTCCAGCTGGAAATAGTAAGGTGTCTTCTTGTCGTCCATCCTTCGAAAGTAACCGAGATTCGCTTCACTGGTACTCCTGGTATGCAATGCTTAGCGATATCCGCTCCGTTGCCCTTCGGTATCATGACGGAACCTACCGGTAAAGGTATCTTCACCGGCCCTCGGAACTCACCGGGCTCGCTATCCGGAGGTCGGATCCGAACATGATGTTACACTCGTTCGGGAAAGAGACCGTGTAGAAGGGTCCGACAAAGTCGTGGTGATCTATATGTGGGGGTATGCGGTCGACCTGTTTGTAGATGTTGATAATGCGGCTATTGGGTATGCAATCTGCTGGCAGTACCCTCCATGTTATCAATCTCTTTACCATTCTCTTGAAGACTAATGGCATCGGATCCACTTGCCCATGACGGAGTATTCCGGTGGGTTTCCCTTCCTGTCTTCGACAAAGTTGTAGCAGACATCCGCATTGTATTGTGATTCTTCCCTTCCACGGCATCCATCTCCGGGGTTCGAGTAGGTATTTTCCCTTAGGCGGCCTCGCTCGGCCCATTCTCTTCAAATCCGGATGCAATCCACGATTTGCTTGTTGTTCATACTCTGAGAATACGTCGGTATGTAGCTCGAGGCCCTCTAGTATATTGATTCTTCTACCTTTAATTCTCTCAAAGTATTCAAAGGTTTTATTTTCAACATTCCGCATTCTCTCCGGCTCGTATTCGGAATGATGCCGGATGGCGAGGCCTTGTGACATATTGTGGGATATACGGTTCAATCCCTTCACGTTCTCCCGCATACCTCGGCTCCTCGGGGATGATGCTGTCGGGACATCCCCGGGGTTTCTTCTCGCAACAAGGTCATGCATTACTGGTGGTTCTATCCGGTGGCATGGTAGTCTTCTTTCTTCTGGTCTTTGTGAGATTTCCCTGGTTCTTTCTGTTATCCTAGGAGCTGGCCTCCTTTCTTCATGTTCCTGGTGAACCGGTGTCCTTGAAGTGTATGTACTGGCATTAGCAACTGTCTCATCGCGCTGGTCCGCAGCTAGTTTTGTTAACATCTTACGGATAGAATGATTCTTATTTCTTCGTTGCGTTGCTGTGAGAGTAGCTCTTCGAACTTCTTGAATCTCTGTGGGCGCGGCGCTGACGAGCCTGCCCTCCGCTGTAGCGACTACAGATTTCATTTTCTTGTTTTCTTCGGTGTTTGCTTTTCTTTTCTTGTTGCTGGATTGGTGGCTTGGGCCACCCACTTTCATCACCTGTCTGCCGGGCGGTTCTTCTCGGTCAACTAGGACCCGGTCACTTTCCTCAGTGCTCGTAGGCCTGCTCGGTGTGAAATCCGAGTCAATCTCGATTATCGCTCCATCTTTCACCCTCTTTTCATCGAGTGCAAGGCTTACGCCATTCTTAAAGTTCAGGACCAACCGCCCGTTCGACATTTCCCTGCGAAAAGACAAGGAAAAGGATCAGGGTCTGTACTAAGAACAAGAACATTAAGAAAATGTTTATTAAAGACATATATTTTTATTTCTCTTATATTTTAAAATTTAACGGGGATGAAGTAGGATAAGATCAGGGAAGAGATTTTGATTTGGAAAAGGAAACAAGGAAAACTTAATTATCATGATTTTATTTATTTTAGCATATTTTATTATTTTTTGGGTTCGGACCCAATCATAAGTAATTACTTTGCCCGTGTTTCTTAGGGCTGAAAAATTCATTCCTTCGAAACATCAGGTAGCGTAATACTTTTTCAAGTATCGTCCGTTGATCGGAAGCATATGTCGTTCTCCACGGCAATTCACTAAGCGGTAGGAACCTCCCGAGTATCTTGCTTCAACCACAAACGGTCCTTCCCAAGTGGGTTCAAATTTTCCTCCTATCTTGCGGTGTGCAAGAATAGGTCTCTTGAGAACGAGAACTACGTCACCAACTTTGAAGGTTCTTGGGCGGACCAGTTTGTCGTGGGCTTGAACCATTTTAGCTTGTTATAGTTCTAAATTCTGTTGCGCTGCAAGTCTTTTCCCTTCCAGGCTTTCTAATTCTTCTAGTCGTAATTTGGCGTTCTCTTCTGTCGTGATCTTGTTTGCAACTACGATTCTGAGTGAAGGAAGCTGAACCTCTAAAGGTAACACTGCCTCGGACCCATACACCGCGAGCGTAAGGTGTAGCTTGAGTAGGAGTTCGAAGGTTGTCCGGTAGGCCCATAAGGCTTCTAACAACTTCTCGTGCCAATTTCTCTTATTATCGTCCAAGGTTTTCTTTAAGATTTGAACGAGAGTTTTATTAAAAGCCTCAGCGAGGCTGTTCGCTCTTGGGTAGTAAATTGTTGAGTATCGCCAGTCGATTCCGTGTCTCCCGGCAAAATTGTTGATTTGCGTGCTTCGAATGCCGACCCATTATCCGAGATGATCTCGCGCGGCACTCCGAAACGGTAGACAACTTGGTTCTTGAAAAGCTGTAGCATGTGGTGCGCTTTCACTTCTCTAAGTGAAGCGCCTCTGCCCACTTGGAAAAGTAATCTGTAGCCGCAAGAATGAAGCGATGTCCTTTTGAAGATGGTGGTTCTATTGGACCCACTATATCTGTGCCCCAACATTCAAATGGCCATGACGCGATTGTCGGGTGCAGCACATTTGGAGGTTGGTGTAGAACCACTCCGTGCAGTTGGCATTGGTGACAGCTCTTGGCGATTTTCATGCAGTCGGTCATCATCGAGGGCCAGTAGTACCCTAGTCTTTTAATTTTCATTTTCATCATTGGACCCGGTCGGTGAGCGCCACGGAGTCCTGAATGCACCTCCTTAACAATTTCACGGGCCTCGGACCCGCTTAGGCACCTTAGCCACATTTGATCAAAAGACCTTCCGTACGATGTGTTGTTTATTAATGCGTAAGACGAGTTCTTTTCTTGATCGATGGGCTAGCAACCTATCGTCCGGTAGCTTTCCTGTTTGCGGGTGAGTCATCAATGGTCGTCGCCAATCTTCCGTGTTTTCACATCACTGCTGTCAAGCTGATTCTTTTTCTTTTTCGATTTGTGTATTACGTCTATGTCGAGTCGTGATAGGACTCGACGTCCGTGAGCTGACACTTCTACTGATTCATCTTGCAAATAGGCAAATTCTTTTGCGAGACGGGCTAAAGCATCTGCTAAAGCATTTTCTTTTCAGGAATTTTGTAGATTGTCACATTTGGAATCCGTTCCAACAATTGTATGGCATACTTGGAAGTATTGTTTGAGTCTTGGCTTTAGAATTCGTATCGTCCGGCGATCCGTTGAATAATTAATCGTGAATCCCCGTAGATGTTGATGTCCGTTATCCCCATTTGAATGGTTAACTCCGGTCCCGTTATGAGGGCTTCGTATTCCGCTTCATTTTTTGTACATGGTTCGTTAAGTGGTAGGAGTATCTTAACATCCCCGCTCCGGTGTTATAAAGATTAGCCCGATTCTCGCCTTAACGGGCACTTATCACTTGCGATTCTTCGTCTTTGTGTGCTCGAAGATGCTCCGTCGAAATATAATTCCCAACGTCGATCATCGGGGTCTTCTAGGTTCATTATTTGTTCATCCGGCGGATCGTCATTGAGAGGAGATTCGGCCAGGCAAGGGTGTCTTTGCGAGGAAGTCTCGCTAAGACTTGTCCCATTACGGCACGAAGAGGCACGAAAGTTATATCGAATTGCAATAATATCATTGACCATCCGGCAAGTCCGCTGGAAAGTGTTGGACGAGTCATCAAGTATTGCAATGGATTAAACTTCGAGATTAGGTTGAACTTATGAGAAAGCATGTAGTGCCTGAGCTTTTGAGCGGCGAAGATCAGGGCTAAACAATGCTTTTCAATTGCATGATACCTTACTTCTGTCGGAAGTAAACGACGGCTTAAGTAGTAAAGAGCATTTTCTTTACCCTCATCATTGACCCGGGCTAACGGGGCTCCGAGAGAGTCGTCTAAAGCCGCGGTGTAAAGTATCGACGGTCTACACGAGGCCCGGGCTGCTAAGACGAGGAGGTGTCATTAAATATTGTTTAATGTCCTCGAATGCCTTCGGCATTTCTCTTCCCAAATAAATTTGGCGTCCATTTTAACTAGTGCGAGAAAGGCTGACACCTACACGACAAGTTTGAGATAAAGCGTCGAAGATATGCCGGCTTCCCTTGAAAAGATCGTAGTTATTTTAAGGTTTTGGGAGGCGGCATTTCTAAGATAGCTTTAATCTTTTCCGGTCGATTTCAATTCCACGATGTCGGACAACGAATCCTAAGAATTTCCCGGAGGTGACGCCGAAGGCGCATTTTAAGGGATTCATCTTAAGGTTAAATTGTCTTAATCGTTCGAAAACAATTCTCAAATCATACAGGTGGTTTTCCTTTACTTTGCTTTTGATGACAACATCGTCCACGTAGCATTCGACTTGATTATGGATGAGATCATCAAAAATTCTTGTCATTGCTCTCTGGTAGGTTGCTCCTGCGTTCTTCAGTCCGAATGGCATTACTGTGTAGCAGAATACTCCTATCGGCGTTACGAATGCTCGTAAGCTTTTCATCTTCTGGAGCCATTTTTATCCGGTTGTATCACGAAGATCCATCCATGAATGAAAATATTTCATGTGTCGAAGCAATGTCGATCATTAATTCAGGATCGGTAGAGGAATTCATCTTTTGGACATGCCTTGTTTAAATCTCCGAAGTCCACACAAATTCGATCGACCATTCTTCTTTCTGACTGGCACCACATTGGCTAACCAAGTCGGGTATTGTTCTTTACGGACAAATTTAGCGTCTATTAGCTTTTTAACTTCGGCTATGACTTGTTGTTCGATTTCTAGACGCATTCTTCTAGGACCTTGTCAGACTGGGACAGAAGTAGGATCTACTCCTAGCTTATGGACTGCGACCTCTGGAGCTAATCCTGGCATTTCATCGTAGTTCCAAGCAAAACAGTCTTTAAATTCCATTAATAACTTGATTATTTCTTCGAAGTCTTCTTTATTGAGAAAGGAGCTAACAAATGTAGGTCTAGGCTCTTCGCTAGTACCTAAGTTAACTTCCGTTAACTCATCTATTGTAGATTTAATCTCTTCTTCGAATTCTGGTGGAGCGTCTCCAATTTGTAAATCTTCAAACTCTTCTGTAGTTTCCATGCAGTTTTCATTGGATTCGCAAGTGACAACCAAGCAAAATTCAGTATCGTCAACTGATCCTACTGTGCCGAATCCGAGTCCATGCTTTGAATTGGGAGGACGACCGGAGTTATTCCATAATTTTTCAAAATGTTGTGATTGGCCTTTTGTCCATTGTCGAGGTAAGAAACCACGTTGAATTAAATTTTGAACACAGGGAGAGTACCACTCAAAAGGTAATTCCATTAATTCGATGAAGTGACATCTTCAAATTGTACATTATTTTCGGTTTTGGAGGAAGAAGCACCACGGTAGAATTTGATTGGCTTTGCACCGTCGCTACGTACCTCTTTGACCACCATACCCTCGATCTTGTTAGAATGGATCGGGGTTAGGGTCATAGTATGTACGTAGTGGTTAGTCTTCTTGTACATTAATTTGTATTCTTCATTCTTTTCATCTTCAAGGGAGATCTTGAATTGCGGCTTCTTCTGACTTATTGTCGCTGCTTCTTGCTCGATTTCTTTCTCTTCTTCAGAACTATCATCCCAATCAACATTGATGGCTGGTTTCCTCTGTCCAATTGTCCTAGTGTCTCTACCACGACCTCGTCCCCGGCCTCGACCTCGGATGCGAGTTGTGGAGAAACCTTCACCATCTCGCCTTAAGGGAGTGGTGAGTGACTGTTGGACTAGAACTTCAGGCTCTTCGTTGTCCTGGACTTTCTTTGCTTCATTTGTTACGGTATCTCTGGAGAAGATTGTTTTCTTTGGCGGTGTATAATAAGCGGCATCTTCATGGATTCCAATTTCATGTACGGAGAATGGTTGTAAGTCACCTTTGATGCACTGTTCCCCTCCATCGTAATATTTGATGCACTGATGCAGAGATGATGGTACCATCCTGTTTTCATGTATCCACGGTCGGCCCAGCAGAGCGTTGAATGATGTTTCTGAATCAATTATGTGAAATTTTGCGGTTGTCTTTGCTAAGTCACCGGTCTTCATTAGTAGCGTTATTGACCCGAGGGCTCTTTCTCCTTTACGGTTGAATCCTCTTAATAACATTTTGTCGGCCTCGAGCTCACGAGCATCAATTTCCAAATATACTTAGTGTTCGGAGACTCATTATATTGATTGATGCTCCTGGATCCACCAATACTGCGGAGAGTGTAAACTTCCCGATTATAAGTCGAAATGTACAACGGTCGGTTGTGATCTGTCGTCCCGAGTAATAGGTCATTGTCACGTGAAGGTAACACCTCGTCTGTTCCTTTAACGAGCAAACCTCATCTAAGGAATCTCCGGCCATTTGAGCTAAGCAAATCTCCGGATCGAAGTAAGGCCTTGATCGAGCTTCTCTCATCTCCTTTGATAAGATGAGGGTGTCGTAGATGCTCGGTTTGGCGGTAGTTTCCTAAGGTGGGCTAGCACGTTGTAGTCCACTTTATTTCCATGTGTCTCGGCTTCTTCTCGAATGGGTATTTCTTCTGCTGGGGTTGGTTCTTCTTGAACAACCACCTGCTTTCCTTTGTCTTTTGGACCCATTCTTGGAGGTAGAACTCTTCCACTTCTTAAGTTGACTTCTGTAATTTCTTCTGAATCTAGTGTTGAGCTCGCTGGTGTCTCCTCCTGAATCGGAATGACAGGCTCTTCCGGATTATCTTCAGAATCTGAAGGCTCTAACTATATCGTGATTGGAGCTCCTCTAAACTCGCAGATAGATCCGTTGCATGTTGAGCTTTCGTAACCTCCTTGATGGATGTCTTCTTCGTTATTTTGATCGTCGAGATCGTGTATGATTTGAGAATTGTCGTTGGTATCGAAATCGATGTCCGGATTTTTGCTAGTTATGTAATCGTTAGAAACAGTCAAAACGTAGCCAACGCCATCACCCTTATCATTATATGATCCCACCGAAGTGAGCAGATAATCATACAAAATCAGAGGTTCGAGGGATTTCTCCCCCGAATCGGAAACAACTATCCTAGGATAAGCAGCCCCTAGTCTAGCCTTAGGAATCTCAGTCCTCTCTTCTTCGTTGATTTTCATCTTCTCTTCAATCGTCTCCTCTTGAGGTGGTTCTTCTATCGCAAGTGATAGTACCGGCTTAACAGGTCTCGAACTTTGAATTGAAGCTCGCACCGAGGCGGTTCGGATGTTGTCTAAAATCTTCTTCGAGGACCTTGTCCAGGCGGTAGTCCATCCATCATTAGTCGCATAGGGATCTATCGGAATGACGGGATCAGTTGAGATAACATTGACGGAACCTCCTTTACGGGGTTCCTTCATGTACTCCTTCGGGATTGTTATATTTCCTTTCGAAGGTTGTCGTTGAGCCAACTTTTAAAGGTAATGCAATCTTCTATCTTGTGCCCAAGCATCCGGTGGTAGGGGCAAAAGTTGGGATCACCTTTCTTGTTGACTTCCTCTGGTCTTTTAGGCTCTGGCAGCTGGAAACCTGGAGCCTTTATCAAACTACGGAACATTTTCGGTACTGCTTCATTCTTGAACGGATATTCTCTGCTCGAAGCTCCCTTAATGTACGTTGCGGACGAGACGGTTGTTCATACTTGCGGAGACGACCGATAGCTGGACCGGGGTTGCTTGGTAATTCCGTTGTGGTTGCTTGCGGCCGTTACGGTGGTATTTGCATCGGTTGCTTGCCTTTGTCAACTGCTGCAACGATCCCGGATTTCTTTTCGAAGGTCTTCACCGGCTTCTGTTTATCCGTCTTGTCGGCGAAACTTAATTGCTTCACCTCTTCTTGCAAGCTTCCGGCCTTGCTTAACAACTTCTCGAAAGTCTTAATAGTGAATCCTTTGAGGAGAAGTGCTATCGGGCCGTGAATGCTTTTAAGTAAAATGCCGATCGCATGTTGTTCTTGCGGTTGTGGTTCACACTTCATGCTTAAGTTCCTCCATCGAAGTATGTAATCCACCAAAGTTTCATTCGGCCTTTGTTTCTCTACCATTAAATCACCTATAGTGATGTGGTGTCGAGCTCCGGCGAATCGCTTGATGAAGAGGTTCTCTAGTTCGAGAACGTCTTCACCGAACCATTTGGTAATTCGCATACCGGTCGAAGGCGATTCCCGACGGACTGGCGACGAACTGTCGGAAGAGTAATGCATCGCTCCCGCCGGATTACAACAAGCGGCACGAAAGTGTGCCACATCTTGTCGGGGGTTCCCGGTTCCGTCGAAGGTCTTGAACAGAGGTGGTACGAAGCCTTTCGGGTATTGGACAGCGTCGAATTCTTCTGGGTAAGGTCTACCCGTCCGAATGGATGTCCCACTCTTTGATTGTGCTAAGGCTTCTCGCACCTGCTGTTCCACCAAGTTCTTGATATCCTTTTCAGGGATCATACTTTGTGTTGTATCCTTCTTTAACTGATCATCCCCGTTGACGGATGTAATCTCCTTTCCTCCGTCTACAATGTGAATGACCTCTGGGGGTGTCTCTCTATGTGGTTGTACTTGACTGCGGAGAGTGGCCGGAGCTACGGCCATCTCTTCCATCCTTTTCGCCATTTGAGAGATCGTGTCGTCTTTTCCCGAAGCCGCCTTCTCATCAGTTCTGGCTCCTCTCTTTCTGCGGCTGCAGGAGCACCTTGCGAAGCTGATGAAGCTCGTGTCTCAAACATGTTGATTTCTGCGTATTCGTCGTCCATGAATTCCGATGAATCAATCTCGTCTCCGAACTTTTCCATGGCATCTTCTAGCGGGGCTTTCTATGTGTCTTTGCGGTTGTCGTGCGATAGCTGCCGGGTCCCTTTTTCACGAGTCCCCTTTATCGCAGTAGCACTTTCTTCGATTCCGTCCTCTCGGCGAGACTTTCTCTCTCGAGCTGCTCGTTTCGGTCTTAAGCGCCCGATAGTGGGACGCCATACCATCCTTTTAGCGACAGAAGGTCTAGGACCGGATGGTGCGTCGGCCAAATGCTGGAAGGTGGTATCCTCCCTAATCTGTAATCCTGAGACAACAACGGGCGAACTAGCCTTCATTCTTTTGCTTGGCTTTTCTGTCTTGATGGCGGGTTCTACTCGGGGTCCAAAACGAGATTTGACCGGCACCCGCCCTATCCTTCGTAGAATTTCCGATACGGGGCAGTATTCCTTCTTTGCTAACTTTTCTACTAAAGTTTGCAGTCGAGCAAACGGCGTAGTTCTAGTCCTTTTCTTGCGGCTATCGTCGTAATATGCGGGCTGAGGTAACGTGGCAGCAATCTTGCGAACATTCTCCTCATCCTCTGCGGCGGAGAGGGGATGGAACCTGCTTCCTCCCAAAAGTGGTATGTAGTCAGGCAGCGGTGTATATTCTGGCAGCGGTGTATATTCTGGCAGTTCTGGAATTTCCTCTAGGAAAGTAATTTCAGCAGCTCTGGCTTCTCTAGCGATCCTTCTACTTCTGTTTCTTCTTTGGGTCCTTGTCAGTGACGGAATCTTTGAACTGGACCCAATTTCGAAAACAGAAGGTCTTACGAGAAGATCCGTACCCTCCACGGTGACGGAGTTTACCATAATTCCGGATTTCTTTCCCCTTTGATTTGGCAAAAGTTGGGGTAGGTGTAGAAACAACTAGACCGGTGGGGGTAGTAAGAGCGGTCCTCCTGCGGACGGCGAGTACTCCTCCTAGTCGGGATCCTTTGCAGAGGAGGGAACTTCTGGGTCGACCTAAGGTTGAACTTAAGCAGCGGCTCTTCAGCTTCGGATACCTTGTTCGTCAGTGCAAAGAGGGAGACGTCGGTGACCTTGACGTTCGTGTTTTCAAATCCTCGTCCAAATCGGATGATCCCATTGTCGGGCAGCTCATCCTTATAGACAGCGAAGTCCGAGTCCGTTGGTGAAGGAGAAAATCGGTTTCGGGGCTTCCATTTCGCGGGGTAGATTCGGTTTGTCGGTCCCAAGTTATGCTTCTTTTCTTTAGGACGAAAAAAAGGAATTGAAAAGAGTCCGAACACATTCTTGTTCATGTATTTATAAGAAGGAATCACTTATTAAAAGAATCACTTATTAGAGGGTTTGTTTATTTAGAACGGGATGTTCAAAGGTGTAGAGAAGGTAAGGAATCCGATTCGGAGTTGGAAAGGAAAAGAAAGTCTTATGCCAGACTTCTCGACTCGAAGGATCACTCCTAAACTAACACCTATTGGGGGTCCACCCCACCTCGAAAATGAGGTAAAAGGATCTCGGAACCTCTCTGTTTAGGGGTGTCTAAACGAGTGGCTCCTAAATCCGAGAGAATGCTGGCTATACTTGTTCAAGGTAGAAATGAACATAGTATTCCAACGGAAAGAAGGGTAGTTTGATCCATTAGGGACATGGATACACTACCGATTTTTGAAAGCAGAATTATTCGATTAAAATGGAGAGAGGAATTTTCCCCAGCGGAGTCGCCAGAAGTTGTCGGCACTATTTTAGTTCTGTGTGTTTATTTTGAAAAGGGGTCGCCTTAACAGAAGTTGTCGGCGAATTTAAATTTTAAATTTAATTTAAATATATATAATTTAGAAAGTAGTATTTGATTTTTGAAAATAATTTTAAATTTGAAAGTTTTAAGATATGAGAATAAACCGATCTCACATCCCAAATAGTTTATATAAACGATTACCGCACCACAAACCATGTATCTATCCCTAAGGATAGACACACTGCTTGATGGTGGGGCTCGATCAAATAAACTAGAAGTTTTGTGACATCCGTTTGGTCTGCGAACCAATTTTTTAAGCCGACAAATTCCCCTGCTTAATATGAAAGCATTAAACAAGGTTTATATTACATGGGTTCTTTAAAATTCCCTATAAGGGCAAGCCCCTATAGTTAATTACATCTTAAGTGACGGGAATCACCTAAGAAAACTCTCGATAATAATCAATAATTCTGCTCTCAAGAATTTCAAAGTTTAAGTTTTCAAAGGATTGAATTATGGAATTTCAATAGGGAATGGATCAAGTTTGGAACATTTTGTTTTGGGAATCCAAAGGAAGAAAAGTAGGAGAAATCACAGATTCGAAGCGAACTTCGGTAATTTCCCGACTATCCTATTGTTTGGCTTGAGTTTAGGAAAATCCTAATATTTATTTAAATTTTTTGATCTTGCCAATTTTAATTAATTAGGGCTTATATTTGTATGATAAAATCAAACAAATAGCCTCGAAGATGTGAGGGTTTATTGCCGTACCGGACGACTACCTCGGAATCCTAAGACCGGTTAGGGCTTAATTTGCAATGCAAGTGCCTAACGAAGAATTGAGGATTTATGTTGCACTTAGGCAAACTACCTCGAAGTCCTATGGCTTTTTTATTTAATTCTAGGAAAGTTTTCGTTGAAGTAGACTCGGGTTTTGCACGATGACGATGGCCGTGCTTGCCCACCATGCTCCGAGCTCCTTGTTGTTGCAGAGGTTCAATTTTAGAAGTCATAAATCGGGGGATGAGAAAAGTGTTTTGGTTTAGAGAAAATCTTAATTTCCAAGTGTTTTCAATATTTTAATTAAAACAAATCTTAAAGTTGATTATAACGACACCGGTTAAGATCCCACGGTTCCATCCTTCCGGCATCATTATTTTTATCGGATTCACTTAGTCCAGATGAATTTGCTAAACTCAACTAAATGAGTTCCACACTTTCATTTAGGCACGTGGGAAAACCCGTTAGCAACACGTAGGTTACATCATCCGAGGTATTCCCGATCATCCAACAGGACGTTTTAATTTAATTGTAATTGTAGTTTTGTGTTCTGTTTGTGATTAAATTTTGAGTTGTTTTATATTTTGAAATGTTGTGGCGGTGAATTTTATCTTGCAATGACTTTTAACTTAGTTTTGGTTTCGGTTTTAGGGACTATCCTAAAGGTGTGGGTTTTCATGCAACGAGTTGTTTATCATGCAAGAAACGTAAGTGCAATGCGATTAAATAAATTGCGATAATGTAAATTGCAAGAAAATAAATTGCAATAAAATAAAAGCGTACCTGGAGGGTCTTCCCGTCATCCCAAGCTGCATTTAAAACACAATTAGAATATTTAAGCAAGTTCCTAGGTAGAGCTAAGGTAAGGGTTATGGTTTTCTACCAAATTCCTAATCCTATAGCTAGTCATTTCCTATGACGTCTAGGTTCCTTGTGTTTTTTGGTTTGAAGACGATTTTCTTCATCAAAGAGCAATTAAGTTCAATTGTTCTTATAAATGTCCTATCATATTGAGGAAGTGCTTAAGAGGAATCTTAAACATCTTTTCAATATTTCTAGGATTGTTTTAAGTCCAAATGAATTTAATTATACAAATGAATTAATCGTCCAAGAATTCAAGTTTCGTTGTTATCTTACTCAGTGAACTAGGACATTTGAATATCCTATAAGTGAAGTAACATTTCATTTAATGTTTTGTTTAGGAGTTATAATAACCAAAGCTTTCGAGGGTAAATTTGTATTCAAATGATTTGATTTAAGTTAATGGGTTTAAATTTGGAATAGTGTTCAAGTTATTTTAGATTTATTTTGAATTCTTTATGTCTTTAGTGATGTTATATTTAATTCAACTTAATTTAATTTAATTTAATTTAATTGAGTTTTAATTTAATTTAATTCAATTTAATTCAATTTAGTTTGATTTGATGTTACATTAAATTAATTTAATCTAATTTAGTTTTAATTTAATTTGATTTAATTTGATTTAATTTAATTTAATTTAATTTAATTTAATTTAATTTACTTAATTTAATTTAATTTTTAATTTAATTTTTATTTTTAATTTTAATTGAAATTTTTAAAAGAGTTTAATAATTTAATTTTAGTTTAATGATTTAAGTCTTTTAATGTTTTGAATTTGAATTATCATTTTAATTAAGAATTAAACATTAATGAAATGATTAATTTAGGGAATTTTAAATTAAAGAATAAATCTCTTCCTAATAATATCCCTATTTTAATAATTCCAATTTTATTATTCTTCCAAATTTAATCAATTATTTAATTAAGGTTTAATCATTTTAAATTGCTTAATGGGTTTCTACCCTTTAATTATTTAAATTTCAATCATCCAAATCAGATTAGGATCAAATATTTTACTTGTTAATTTTTTTATTAAACCTAAAGTTTTAATTAAGGATTAAAATTTAATTACCATTTTACCCTTTAAGCTTAATAATTTCATAACTCACTAAATTGAACTCAAATGAACTTGAAATTTTTTATGTGACTTCACTCATATGTCAATAAAGACATGAGAGGAGAAAATGTGATTTTTCTGTATTTAATTTATTTATATAATTATTTTTTGGTAGAAAATAGAGATTTCAAGGAAAATTTAATAACATGACCAAGGGAAAGTTTCTGTCCTTAAGAAAATTAGGGGACATTCCTAATGACCAGAGGACCACTTGGACTAATTTTGGTGATTTTTTGAATTATATTATTTTTATTATAATTATTTTAAGTTTTGGAGTATTAATTAATTTAAAAATAAAATAAATGTTGAAAAATGAATTTTATATTTTTCAAAAATCTCTCTGATATCAAGGAAATCAGAGAATCAAATTTTGCAATTTTCTGATTTTTCTATGATTTATTACAATTATTTTAGTGAAAATGCTAGAAAATACATTTTTTTAATTTTAAAATTACCCTAGAGCTTTAAAATTTGATATCTCACTAAATAGACCTAAGAAAAAATATGGGGTTTGTTCCTAAGTGATTAAAATTCAAAATGTGACATTTTGATGAATTTTATTATTTTTGTGATTTTTATTATTTTTTAATTATTAAAAATATTAAAATAATATTAAAAATCAACTTTTTAGAAAATTGAAATTTTAATTTTCTTAAATTCCCCTAATATCAGAGAGGCTCCAAAACCAATTTGGTGAATTTTTGAAAGATATTTTGAAAGTTATGAATTTTTAAAGTTTAAAATGACTAAGTGGCTTAATCAACCCGATTAGTAGGGCTAACCAAGTCCAATTGACCTCAAATTTTTATGGTGGGTTCCTCTCGATCCTAAAGGTCAGTGGAGAATTGATTTCAAGTCAATTTGGTGTATGGTTAGCTCTAATTAATTAGAGACCTATTTTGGGTGTTTAAGCCAATTAGGGTTGTTTTAAATGAACTAACTCAAAACCTATTTTTCCTAGGGTTCTCCGGTCATAAGGAACATCACCAAATTTTCCTAGAATTTATTTCACAACATGCTATTTATTGGAATTAAAATACTCAAAACAGCAACATGAATTTGAAAAATCAATAACTTTTCATAGGGATGGCCTCCGACTTTGGAAAATTCGGGGAATGTTCCCAAATTTAGAGGCTTCAAAAGCCCTATGGTCTCATGCCATGGTGAATTGTATACATGCATGGAGAATTAAAAGTATGCAGAGAGTAAATAAATTATAAAAAATAAAATACTTGATGAAATTAAATGATTTCTTTTCCACATTATTCTCTTCTGTTCACTCGAGCAAGAGGGTATTTTTATTTTATTTTTCCGATTTTTCTACACAAAGATATGAATTTTTGAAGTTTAGGGAATTAAATAAATAGAAAATACCCCTAATTTTCTATTTATCCACGCGGCGCCAACTCATCCTCGGCATCTCCGAACGCATACGCGTCGCGCTCCCATTCGATGCCGCCATCTGACTCAGCGCTTCCGGGGCCCGCTGTATCGCTCCGTCTTCTGGTCCGACGTGATCTGAGCCGTCTGTCCGCTCGTGTATTAAATGGACGGCATCCGTTCATCATCCCCAAGTGTCCTCACCCGAGAGCTGTCCACACTAAATCCCTAATATCTCACTCGATACTCAATGGATTTTCATGTTCTTATGCTTCTATGGATTCGTCTTGAGAAGACGAACACATCTATACGGTTATCATGCATTGAAATTAAAGCATTCGAAATGGAGAATCTCCAGAAGCTCGGGATGAAGAATTAACTCATACCTTTGCTCAGAGAAGTGTGGCTTCGATCTGAGGTTTGTTGCACCTTCGATTGGATCCCAGCAAGCTCCAGATGAAGTCTCCTGGTCTGGTGAATTGTCTAGATGTGATTTCGACCACAGCCGATCACAAAGCTTGGAGGCTGGAGCAACTGGGTGGCCTGGAGATGGGGCTTTTGCTGGTGGACACCTTCCCTTGGTCTGGTGAAGGTGTAGGACCAATCAATTTGGGAATTGGTTCACTGTGGAGAAGTGTCCTGGTTTTGGGTGGAAATTCAACTCTGAAATTGAGCTCACAGAGAAGAAATGGCAGGGGGATCTCACTGGGGATCAAGTGCTCTGTGTATGGGGAGGAGTCCGGGACAATTTTGGCGAGTTTCCTTAAGGTTTTTTTCGAGCACCTCTCATGGCCGAGAGGGGTGGTGTTTAAATAGGAGAGGGTGGAGGGCCTCCCGGGGAGAGTTAGGGCTTGGGATCGAGCTGCTCTTGGCAAGAGAAGAACAGCCTCCAATGGCCACTGGGGATGGGGAAGCTCAGGAGGTGAGAATTCCAAGTTGGGCTCACATGTGAGCTCTCGACCATGGTGTTTTCCGGCGGCCTGGTGGCTGGCCGGCCAGGCATGGGTCACCCTCAAGGTCAGTTGGGTCAGGGCTGGGACTTGGTGCAAGCAATCGGCAATCGCCATGTGTAAAGAGCTTGGATTGAAATGGAATGGGGGAAGACCATTTTGGGTTCAAATGAGTCAACCCATGGTTTTGGGCTAGGTTCACCACCCAAGGCCTGGTCTTGGGCTGAAAAGGGTCACTTGGGTCAGCCAAGAGAGAATGGTGTGGTCTCCATCCATGATGAGCTGGCTAAGCATGGTTTAGTGTGTGACATGCTTAAGGTAAAAAAGGGTTTAATGAGGATTAAGAAAGGGGCCCCTCCTTTTGCCATTAATGGCTTGATCACATGTCAAGCCTTCCATGGCTTCATGTGGCTTATCCATGGCTTGCATGGCTC
This sequence comes from Papilionanthe hookeriana x Papilionanthe teres, assembly GCA_022702705.1. Classification (NCBI taxonomy): domain Eukaryota; kingdom Viridiplantae; phylum Streptophyta; class Magnoliopsida; order Asparagales; family Orchidaceae; genus Papilionanthe; species Papilionanthe hookeriana x Papilionanthe teres. The sequence goes on along the minus strand of CM040425.1, from coordinate 133,219,266 downwards.
ACCTTTGGCTTGGGAAAAGGTTTGGTCAATTTCATGAAAATGGATTTTAGGAATTTTTGGTAATTTGATGAAAATTTGTATGAAACTTGATTTGGAATAATTTGATGATGAATTTAGGACTTAGGTAATGGATTTAATTAAGTGGATGACAAATGGAGTTGTCATGTGGGCTTTAGGGTAGATTTTGGGCTTTTGAATTTGAAGGAAGTGGGCTCATAGGAAAGTTTAAGGGAAATGGGCTCTTTTGGTGAATGGGCCAATATAGGTCCAAGTGGGCCAAATTGGGCCAATGTTGGGCTAGGATTGAAATTGATGTAAAATTAATGTTGAGAAATGTTTATGGTAGTGCTTCAAAGAGGTTTTGGCTTTGGTTGGGCTTTGATTTTGGGGTTTGGGCTCATTTGGGTTAGGTTTGGGTTTAGGTCAAAAATGGGCCTTTTAGCTTTAGGTTGAATTTGAGTGGGGTTTGGGTCTAAATTTTGGGCAAATAATGTTAATTTTTTGCTTGTGGGGATGTTAGGAAGATTTTAGAAAAGATTTGGGTTAAATTGGAGTTGAATTGGGTGAGTTTGGGTTAGGTTTGGGTCATGGGTCCAAATTGGGCTTTAAGGCCAAAAGTGAAATCGGATCCAAATGTTAATCAAATTGGACTTGGGTTTGGTCTAGATTGGTATTGGGAATGTTGAATTGAAGTTTAGAATTGATTTGGACCAAAATTGGGGTCAATTGGGTAGGTTTGGTTTAACATTGGGTTCACTTTGGGTTAAAATGGGTCAAATTGGGGGTTTTGACAAAAGTGGGGTAAATTGACAAAATTGGCCCATGGTGTAGTTGGACAAAATGCAATTGGGAATATTTGGGATTTTCTGGAATTTTCTGAGAATTTTTCTGAATTTTTGGATTTTTGGGTCAAGAGGGGTATTTTGGGTATTTGGAGGGTATTGGGAGGTTTTCTTGGAATTTGTGGTGTTTTTGGGTATGGATGACCAATTTGAGTGATGTGGAAATGTTTGGGATTGGTTTTGAGGAATTTTGGGTAATTTGGAAATTTTTGAGAAATTTGGGTAGTTTCAAGGGTTTTTTGGTAGGTTTAGTAGGTGTAGGGCTCTGGGGGTCAAAAATTGAAAATTTGAAAAATTGAAGATTGGGTGGATGTAAGTGGAATAAAATCATTTTGGTTGAGCCATGAAGCCATATCAGGCCCATATGAGCCATGAAGGGACTCATTTGAGGTATTCACTATGTTGTTCCTAACCCTCTTAGCCAAGGGCTTAGGGGTTAAGGACCATCCATGTGAATCACCTACATGAGTCGGAGGTCAAGTTAGGTATGGTTGTGGTTTTAGGAAGTGTGTGAAAGTGTAGTGTATAAGTGTAGTGTGTGTGTAAATCAGCCTCCACTGCACCGAGCCACCTGTAGGCGCTCCTAAGGCCAAAGAGTCCTATAGGAACTCATCCTTTAAACTTCCACATTTGATTTCAACCCTCTAGGTGATTAGGGGTCTACAGTCAAGTTTGTGGAGTTTGCAGGGAGTTAAGAAGTGGTTTGAATTCCTAAAAGGTGGGTCCCAATTCTAGTCCTCTAAGATAGTCAAAGGAAAAGCCTAAGGCTAGATCCTAAGCACTAAAAAGAAGAAGAGAAGACCTCATCAAAAATGAGGTCAACACGTCGTTAGCCCAACTTAAGTAAATATTTAATCAGGTTGACTCAATTCATAAGCCTCTTTATAAATCTTTTTAATATCTCTCAAATAAGGCTTTAATCTTACTCCATGTACTTTAAAAATTTTTCTTGTTTTGGGATCTTTAATATCCACAGCTCCATAATGGTGTACTTTCTCAACTAAATAGGGTCCAATCCATTTAGATCTTAATTTTCCAGGAAAAAGTCTTAAACAAGAATTAAATAGTAATACTTTTTGTCCAGGCTCAAAAATTTTTCTTGAAATTTTCTTATCATGCAACATCTTCATTTTCTCTTTATAAATTCTCGCATTTTCATACGATTTGTTTCTACTTTCTTCCATCTCATTTAGTTGCAATAATCGTTTTTCTCCTGCTTTATTCAAATTAAAATTAAACTCATTTATCGCCCAATAAGCTTTATGTTCAAGTTCTACAGGTAAGTGACAATGTTTACCATAAATTAACCGGTAGGGTGACATTCCGATTAGTGTCTTATAAGCTGTTCTAAAATCCCATAATGCAGAATCAAGTCTATCAACCCAACCAGTTATTTTAGGATTAACAGTTTTCTCTAAAATTCTTTTAATTTATCTTTTTGATACTTCAGCCATTCCACTAGTTTGTGGGTGATAAGCAGTTGCAATTCTATGTTTGATTCCAAATTTTTGTAGTAATGATTGAATTCTTATATTCCTGAAATGACTTCCACCATCAGTGATAATTACCTTAGGCATTCCAAATCTTAAAAATATCATTTTCTTTAAAAATTTAGAAACACTTTTGGAATCACAGTTTGGTAAAGCAACAGCTTCAATCCACTTTGAAACATAATCAACTGCTAATAAAATATAAATTTTTCCAGATGATGGAACAAATGGTCCCATAAAGTCTAAACCCCATATATCAAAAATTTCAACTTCCAATATATAATTTAAAGGCATTTCATCTTTCCTAGATATATTTCCCATCCTTTGACATCGATCACATGTTTTCACATATTGTCTCACATCTTTAAATAAGGTAGACCAATAAAATCCAGAATTTAAAATTTTAAATGCAGCTTTATCTATGCCAAAGTGTCCTCCAAAATCAGAATCATGACATTTTTGAATAATAGCAAAAGTTTCCTCATAAGGTACACATCTTCGAATCATAGAATCTTTACCAATTTTAAATAAATGAGGTTCTTCCCAAATATAAGATTTAGCATCATATTTAAATTTCTTAATAAATTTGTTATCCAAGTCATAAGGCAAAATATTACTAACTAAATAATTAACAATATCAGTATACCAAGGTGTTTTGCATCTTTAAATAACATATAAAGATTCATCAAAGAATTTCTCATTTATATTTTCTTCCGAAATAATATCATTTTTAATTCTAGACAAATGATCAGCAATTTGATTTTCAGTTCCTTTTCTATCTACTATTTGAAAATCAAATTATTGTAGAAATAAAACCCATCTTATAAGTCTAGGTTTAGAATCCTTCTTAGATAATAGATATTTAATAGCAGAATGATCAGTATGAACTATGCATTTAGTACCAAGAAGATAAGGTCAAAATTTATCAAAGGCATATACTATAGCTAGAAGCTCTTTCTCAGTGGTAGTGTAATTTCTTTGTGTTTCAGTGAGAGTTTTACTAGCATAATATACAACTTTGAAAACTTTCTCATATTTTTGTCCTAATACGGCTCCAATTGCAAAATCATTTGCATCACTCATTAATTCAAAAGATTTATTCCAGTTAGGTGCAACAATGATAGGTGCAGTTATTAATTTTTCTTTTAGAATATTAAAAGCATTAATACATTCTTTATTAAATTCAAATTTTGCATCTTTTTCTAATAAATAACAAAGAGGTTTAGCAATTTTAGAAAAATCCTTTATGTATCTTCTATAAAATCCAGCATGACCTAGAAAACTTCTCACATCAGTAACAGTAGTAGATGGTTGCAATTCAGCAATAATTTTCACTTTTGCTTGATCTACTTCCATCCCTTTTTGTGATACTTTGTGACCAAGTACAATGCCTTCTGTGACCATGAATTGACATTTTTCCCAGTTAAGAACTAAATTTGTTTCTTCACATCTTTTCAGAACTTTGGCTATGTTTTCCAAACAAGATTCAAAAGAAGTTCCAAAGACTGAAAAATCGTCCATGAATATTTCAATTCCTTTGTCAATCAAATCACAAAATATTGACATCATACATCTTTGAAAAGTTGCAGGTGCATTACATAAACCAAAAGGCATTCTTCTAAAAGCAAATGTTCCATAAGGACTTGTAAATGTTGTCTTTTCTTGGTCCTTTGGAGCAATAAGTAATTGATGATAACCAGAATATCCATCCAGAAAATAGAAATATGAGTGTCCAGCTAATTTATCGAGCATTTGATCCAAGAAAGGTAAAGGAAAATGATCCTTTCTAGTGGCTTTATTTAATTTCCTATAGTTAATACTTGTCTTGTAGGAATAAGTTCATTTTTATCATTAACAATGACAGTTACACCTCCTTTCTTCGGAACACAATGAATAGGACTTACCCATTAACTATCCGAAATAGGATAAATAATACCAGCATCCAAACATTTAATAATTTCTTTTTTAACAACCACTTTCATCATAGGATTTAATCTTCATTGTGATTTTATAGTAGGTTTAAAATTTTCTTCCATTAAGATTCTATGCATGCAAATGGAAGGGCTTATTCCTCTTATATCAGCAATAGTCCAACCAAAAGCTTTCTTATAATTCTTTAACACGCCTAGTAATTTTTCTTCTTGATCTTTACTCAGTTTAGAAGAAATAATAACATGTAAAGTTAACGAATTTTCAAGAAAAGCATATTTTAAATGGGAAGGTAACATTTTTAATTCCAGTTCAGGGGCTTTTTTAATTGAGGGTAAAAGTATATCATTTTGAGTTATGTCTAAAGTTTCCAATTATCTTTAACAAAATGAGTCTCTTCTTGTTCTACTACTTCATCTTCATCAGTTAAAAATTCAAATTTTTCTTCAGAAAAGACTTTACATTTTTCTTGATAATGTTTTTTAATTAAATAATCAATTATATCCATTCAATAACATTCTCTTTATCAGGGTACTTCATTGATTTAAGAACATTGAATTTAATTTCTTGATCATTAACTCTCATGGTTAGTTCTCCTTTTTGCACATCAATCATAGCTCGTCCGGTAGCTAGAAAAGGTCTCCCTAAAATAATAGGTATCTCTTTATCTTCTTCCATATCAAGTACTATGAAATCTACAGGGAAGATAAATTTATCCACTTTAACAAGGACATCCTCTATAACTCCTTTAGGATAAGTGATAGATCTATCGCCTAACTGAAGGGTTACAGTGGTGGGAGTAATATCTCCTAAATCCAATCTTCGAAAGATAGAAAATGGCATGAGATTAATACTTGCTCCTAAATCACATAAAGCTTTTCCACAAAATTTTTCTCCAATAGCACAGGGTATAGTGAAACTTCCAGGATCCTTAAGCTTTTCAGGTAATTTCTTTTGAATTATTGCACTGCATTCTTCACTTAATGCAACAGTTTCAAAAGCTTCAAATTTTCATTTTTTGCTTAAAATATCCTTCATAAATTTTGCGTAAGTTGGCATTTGTTCCAAAGCTTCAGCAAAAGGTATGTTAATAGTAAGTTTCTTAAAAATTTCAAAGAACTTAGAAAATTGATGATCTAATTTCTACTGTTTAAGTCTTTGAGGAAAAGGTGGTGGTGGTTTTTCAGCTTCCATATTAACAGTTATAACAGTCTGATCTTTACTAGAAGAGAGAGTTTCTTTAGGTTTTTCAATCTCTTCAACCTCAATCTCTTTTTCAATTTCATTGTGCTTTCTTTCTTTTAATTCCTTTCCACTTCTAAGTTGCACAGCTTTAACTTGTTCATGTTCTTTTCCAGTTTCCTTTGGATTAATTTCAACATTACTAGGAAGTGTTCCTACAGGTTCGTTATTAATTAAAGTAGCAATTTGTCCCATTTGATTTTCAATATTACGAATAGCAGTATTTTGATTTTGTAATTGATTATTCATTTGCATAATTAATTCTTCTATCGATAACTTTTTCTGTTGATTATTAAATCCAGGAGGTTTATAATTTGAATTAACTTGATTATTCCAATTTCCAGTGGGATGAGATTGATTATTACCCCATTGTTGTTGTGAATTATTCCAGTTAAAATTAGGATGATTTTTCCACTCAGGATTATAATAATTTGAATAAGGATTATTTTTACTTGCAATAGCTTGTAAAGTTTCAATAGTTTGAGAATCTTCAATATTAGCAGAGTTATTATGCGAAATATTAATTGCAAAATTATCTAATTTCTTAGACATTGTCGCAACTTGTGAAGCTAAGATAGAAAAGGCTTCATTATCGTGAATACTGGCCATCTTTTTAGGATTAATCCTTTCCGAAGGCCATTGAAAATTGTTATTAGCCATTTCTTCAATTAAAGTGTAAGCTTCTTCAAATGATTTAGACATTAAAGAACCTCCAGTAGCAGCATCAATAATTGATTTTAAAGATCCAATTAATCCATTATAAAATGTTTGAATAATCAACCAATCGAGTAAAGCATGATGAGGACATTTTCTTAATAGTTCTTTAAATCTTTCCCAAGTTTCATAAATTGTCTCCCCATCAAATTGACTAAACGAAGTAATAACATTTCTTAATTTAGCAGTTTTAGAAGGAGGAAAATATTTAGCAAGGAATTTTTGTGCCATTTCAGCCCATGTTTTAATAGAACCAGTCGCTAATGAGTTTAACCACATTTTTGCTTTATCTCTTAAAGAAAAAGGAAAGAGTCTAAGTCTAATAACATCATAAAAAATAGTGTTATATTTAAAGGTAGCATAAAGTTCTAAAAAACTAACAAGATGTAAATTTGGATCCTCATTTGGTGATCCACCAAATTGATTGTTTTGCACCATTTGAATAATAGACAGTTTAAGTTCAAAAGAATTAGCATCTACAGTAGGTATTTGAATACTACTATGAAGTTCATCAATTGTAGGGTTAGCATAATCCCTTAATGGTTTATAAACATTTTGATCATTAAGTTCAATTAGATTTTGTAAAGTAGCCATTTCTTGAAATTTTTGAATTTGTTTTCCCTTTTTAATTTTTCTAATTATTCTTTCTAATTCAGAATCTAAAGGTATTAATCCTTCAGAACCAAATCTTCGCATAAAACAAGGAATAAAATATATATCTCTTTTTTTATTTTTTAATTATTTTTTATAAGAAAATTTATACTATTCTATTTCTTTCTTCCCCGGCAACGGCGCCAAAAACTTGACCCGACCGCAAATAACGCAGTAATATTCGCTTCCAAAAGATAGCCAAAAACTTTGACTCAATTTATAAATAGCGGCTAGTGTATAAAATTAATATGATGTAAATTTAGAAAATATTTTTACACACTAGGGGTACTACGCAAGTATACGTCTCGTTTCAAGTAATATAGGGCTTTGAAACAAAGACCACAGTATCGATCCCACAGGGAAGAATTATAGTGATAAATTTTCTAAATAAAAAAATATTTTTTTATCTTTTAATTTAATTATAAATTACTATTAATTTACTAGATGCAAATAAAGAAAATAATAATAAGAAAATGATTTATGAAAACTATATAAAATAAACAACTTTCTTTCCTTCAATTAATCTAAGATTTTTAAGATAATTTAATATTCGTTGGAGAATTTGATTTATGGTATTGTGCCAAATAGAAGCATTCTGATTCTTTACCCTTTGATCCAGGCGCAAAGAACATTGGCTAATTTACAGAATAGGTCTGAATGTATTGTTAGTAGAATGGGTTAATCTAGGCTCACACTTCTAGATGTCCAAGGGTGGCTATGGTCGACCCTACTAGTGACCCTTTCCTAATCTATAAATCAAATTATAAGAATTTAGTCTGTCACTCTAAAAACTTATCAATTCTACGCCCTTTAAATCTTATCTTCCTATTTATTTGCACTTCACCTTGAATAGCCCGCACATGGCCTTCGACTACCCAAGGATTCATGTGACATTTACAAGTTAAGAGTTCTTCTCCTTCAAGGTCTCAAAACTCTTCAACAGGTTTTAACAATTTAAATGGCTAATCTAAAAGTAAAGTAAGATCGAGTATTAATGTCATCACAATATTTTGAAAATATTTTGAATTTCAATTCTCCATCGAATCTTTATATTATCTTATCTATCTCTTCATAATTGAAGGAAGAAAGTAAACTAACTACTCAGAAAATATTGAAAATAAAATAGCAAAACATGATAAATAAACTTTAAATCAAATATAAAAATACTTATCTCAAATATTTCTTCTACAGATCTTCTGATTCCTACTGACTCCACAGTGTAATGAACTCCAGATGCAACAACTTGAAAATAAACTCACAAAACTAAATAAAAGTGGCCCTAAATTTCTCTCTCTATTTCTCTCTCTAAGGATGAGAGATCCTAAAGTGGATAAGAGAAAGGGTTACAATGGGAGGGGCACGTTTTCTGAAGAAATGGACCCCTATTTATAGGCTTCAAGGGTTGCCTTGAGGCACCTCTTCAAAACATGTCCACATTCAATGAATCTTCTAGAAGGTCGTTATGGCGCCTAGGCGCCGGAATCTGGCTCCTAGGCGCCGGACACCGCGTCCAGTTCTTCGTACCTCTTCACTTTGGCTCGCACCTCTTCGGGTTTAAAACCGTTTTGGAGCATCCATAAGCAATGTATCACATGTCCTATTATCAAGGAACAACTGCTAGTCTTCTAGAATGTCCAATAATCGCTCACTCCGTCAAAATATCTGATCAAACATTGTCAAAAACTTGACAGTTTTTGTATCGAGTCTGGTGCTTAAGCGCTAGCTTCTGGCTCCTAGGCGCCAGGCCATATTTATACTTTTTGTATTTTGCTCTATTTTTGCTCCTTTTTGCTCCTTTTTCCTTTTTAGACCTTTTTACATCACCTACATCCAAAAACACAAAAAATAACTTTCATTAAAGCATAATATCCTTAGAAATTAATAAGAATTAAGACATAAAGAAATAGGTATTTTTTTATAGATCAATGTCATAAAAGAGTTTTAGATTTTTTAGAAACCATATGTCATAGGTTTTAAAAATTCCATTTAATGCCCTTTTCATTTTAATTTCCATATTTAATTAATTATGTCATTAATTAAATATTTAAAATTATTTTATTAATCAATAATTAATTGAAAATAATTCTAAATTAATTATTTGATTAATATCCATGTCATTAAAATTGATTTTTGTCTCTTTTCATGACTTTTCAATTTAATTTTCACTTTAATTAATTAAGTCATTAATTAAAACATGAAAATTAAATTATTGGTCAATTAATTATTTAAAAGTAATTTTGGGATTAATTATTTGATTAATTCCATTATTTTTAATCAATTTGTGGATTTTGAGATTTTATGGCTTTTGAATTTAATTTTTCATTTTAATTAGTTATGTCATTAATTAAAATTTGAAAATTAATTCATTAATCAAAATAATTTTGAGATCAATTATTTGATTAATTTTGTCATTTTATGACTCTTAATTTAATCTTCATTTTAATTAATCATATCATTTGATTAATTAAAATATTGAAAATTGAATTATTAGACAATTTATTTAATCAAAATAATTTTTGAAATTAATTTGATTAAGTTTTGTCTTTGTGGGGTTTTAAACATGTCACTGGTTATTTGATCAAAAATTGATCATTTTAACCAAAATTAACTTTTTAGGTCATGTGTTGACCCATTGGGTCAATAAGGTTGGTGATTGGATCTGAATTAGTTATTTTAACCAAAATTGTCATTTTAGGTCAAAAGGTTGACATGTGGAGTCAAGAGGATTGGTCATAGGGTCTGGATTGACCATTTTAACCAAAATTGTCATTTTGGGCCAGAAGATTGACATGTGGGGTCAACAGGGTTGGTCATTGGGTCAGGATAGACCATTTTGACCAAAATTGTCATTTTAGATCAAAAGGTTGACCTGTGGGGTCAACAGGATTGGTCATAGGGTCTGGATTGACCATTTTGACCAAAATTGTCATTTTGGGCCAAAAGGTTTACTTGTGGGGTCAACAGGGTTTGGTCATTAGGTCTAGTTTGACCATTTTGACCAAAGTTGACTTTTAGGTCAAAAGGGTGACCTATTGGGTCAACAGGGTTGGTCATTGGGTCTGGTTTAACCTTTTGATCAAAGTTGACTTTTTAGGTCAAAGGGGTGACCTATTGGGTCAACAGGGTTGGTCATTGGGTCTGGTTTGACCATTTTGACTAAAGTTGACTTTTTAGGTCAAAAGGTTGACCTATTGGGTCAACAGGATTGGTCATTGGGTCTAGTTTGACCATTTTGACCAAAGTTGACTTTTTAGGTCAAAAGGTATTGATTCATTGTAAAAAAATGAGGTCAACAAAGGGCCCCCAATATGTGTGGAATACTGTATAAGTATTCTGCACATATTGGCGTTGACCGAAGTGATTCTGAAGAGATGTCTTATAATAATCAGGAAAGGAGCGGTTGTCATACTACTCCTAGGGGATGTCAGATGTTTCCTATGTCGGTTCTGAGAAGGAATTTCCTTCTTATGTCTGAAAAGGGATTTACTTTTAGAGGAAATGGATGTCATATTCCATTTCTAAAAAAAAAAGGTTAATGTCGATGTCAAGATTTGGTTAGAAGAAAGTCATGATTTCCGTGTCAGGAAATGACTTACATCTAATAACCGGAAAGAGAAAATGGATGTCATTTTCCATTTCTCTAAATGTCAAGATTTAGTTAAAGGAAAGTCGTGATTTCCGTGTCAGGAAAGGACTTACATCCAATAATCGGAAAGAGAAAATGGATGTCATTGTCCATTTCTCAAAATGTCAATATTTGGTTAAAGGAAAGCCATGATTTCAGTGTCAGGAAAGGACTTACATCCAATGACCGGAAAGAGAAATGAATGTCATATTCCATTTGTGAAAATGTCAAGATTTAGTTAAAGGAAAGCCATGATTTTCGTGTCAGGAAAGGACTTACATCCAATAACCGGAAAGAAAAAAATGGATGTCATTTTCCATTTCTCAAAATGTCAATGTCAAGATTTAGTTAGAGGAAAGTCATGATTTACGTGTCAGAAAAGGACTTATATCCAATAACCGGAAAGAGAAATAAATGTCATTTTCCATTTCTCAAAATGTCAATGTCAAGATTTGGTTAGAGGAATGCCATGATTTCCATGTCACGAAAGGACTTACATCCAATAATCGGAAAGAGAAATGAATGTCATATTCCATTTCTGAAAATGTCAAGATTAGTTAAAGGAAAGCCATGATTTTTGTACTAGGAAGGGACTTACATCCAATAACTGGAGAGAGAAGATGGATGTTAAGTTCCATTTTTCAGAAATGTCAGTGCCAATATTTAGTTAGAGGAATGTCATACTTTCCGTGTCAAGAAAATGACTTATATCCAATAACCAAAGAGAGAAAATGGATGTCATATTCCATTTCTCGAGATGTCAATGTCGATGTCGTGTTAAAGGAATGTCTTTTCCGTGTCAGGAAAGGACTTACACCCGATAGCAAAGGAGAGGATGAGTGTCAAACGTTGATATGTCAAATGTCGCAATGTCGATATGTCAGACGTCGATAGCAATTATTGATATATCAAAGGTCGAAATGTATATGTGTCAAATGTTGATAACGATTTTTGATATGTTAAAATATTAATATGTCAAATGTCGATAACAATTATCGATATGTCAAATGTCGAATGATCGGTATCTCAAATGTCGAATGGTCGGTATCTTCCGATCATGCCATAATTTCATTTTTTCTTTATAAATTCTATCATTATGATAAGATTCATTTCTTAATTCATCTAATTCATTCAATTGCAATAATCTTTTCTCACCAGCTTCTTTCGCATTGTAATTAAATTCTTTAATTGCCCAATAAGCTTTATGTTCTAATTCAACTGGTAAGTGGCAAGTCTTTCCATGAATAAGCCTCGTAAGGAGTCATTCCAATCGGAGTTTTATAAGCAGATCATATATGCCCATATGCAGTTGTCTAAGTCTTATAGATCAATCCAATCTATTAGTGGTTTACAGTCTTTTCTAAAATACATTTAATCTCTCGATTAGAAACTTCAGCTAATCCACTGGTTCGTGGATGATAAGCAGCTGATATCTTATGAATAATGTTAAATTATTCTACTAGTTTCGTGAATATATTTATTTCTAAAATGAGAACCTCCGTCGTTGATAATCACTCTCGCATTCCAAATCTAGTAAAAATATTTTTCATTAGAAACTTCGAAACACTCTTAGCGTCACATCGAGGTAAAGCTTGTGCTTCAATCCATTTAGAAACATAATCAACAACAACTAATATATATGAGTTTCCAAATGAAGGAACAAATGGTCCCATAAAATCTAATCCCCAAACATCAAAAATCTCAACTTCTAATATAAAATTTAGAGGCATTTCATTTCTTCTAGATATATTACCTACTCGTTGGCATCTATCGCAAGTTTTGATATATCTATAAACATCTCTAAAAAGAGTAGGCCAATAAAATCCAGATTGTAAAATTTTATAAGCAGCTTTTATTCGTTCCAAAATGTCCTCCAAAATCGAATCATGACATTTCTGAATGATTTGTTTTGTTTCTTCATAAGGCACGCATCTTCTAATTATAAGATCCTTACATTGCTTATATAAATATGGTTCATCCCAAAAATATGTTTTAGCATCATGAATGAATTTTTTCTGTTGTTGCAAAGTTAACATAGGTGGTAAAATATCACTTACAATATAATTTACTATATCAGCATACCATGGTATTTTCAACTCATTTATATTATAAAATTGTTCATCGTGAAAATCGTCGCTAATTTCATTATCGTTGTCGATAATTCATTATATTCTAGTCTTGATAAATGATCTGCAATTCGATTATCGGCTCCCTTTTGTTAATGATTTCAAAATCAAATTCTTGCATTAGTAATATCCATCTAATTAATCTTGGTTCGGAATCTTTCTTTTGCATTAGATATTTAATAAGCAGAGTGATCAGTATGCACAATACATTTATTTCCAATTAGATAAGGCCTAAATTTATCAAAAGCATAAACAATCGCTAATAGCTCTTTTTCAAGAATCGTATAATTCAATTCAACATTATTAAGAGTTTTACTAAGCATAAGTATATAACTTTAAAAATTTTATCATATCTTTGCCTCAAGTAACTGCTCCTATAAGCATAATCACTAGCATCACACATAAGTTCAAATGGTTTCTCCCAATCAGGTGAAACTATTATAGGTGCTGTGATTAATTTATCTTTTAATAATTCAAAAGCATTTAAGCATTCAGTTGTGAATTCAAATTTCTTGTCCTTTTCTAAAAGTTGGCATAGAGGTTTAGTAATTTTTGAAAAATCTTTTATGTAGCGTCTGTAGAATCCAGCATGTCCAAGAAAACTTCTTACCCCTTTTACTGTAGTTGGAGGTGGTAATTTAGCTATAACTTGAATTTTTGCAGGGTCTACTTCCATGCCATTTTCCGAAATTTTATGCCCTAATACAATTCCTCCCGCAACCATAAATTGACATTTCTCCCAATTTAGAACTAAGTTAGTTTTCTCGCATACTTCTAATACTTTTTCAAGATGATTCAAGCATGCGTCAAATGACGTTCCAAATACGTAGAAATCATCCATAAATACTTCTATTCCATCATCAATTAATTTACTAAATATAGACATCATACATCTCTGGAATGTTGCAGGTGCATTACATAATCCAAAAGGCATTCTTCGAAAAGCAAATGTTCCATAAGGACTAGTAAATGTAGTTTTCTCTTGATCCTCAGGAGCAATATGTATCTGATGATAACCGGTATATCCATCTAAAAAACAAAAATATTTATGTCCGGCTAATCTATCCAACATTTGGTCTAGAAATGGTAATGGGAAGTGATCTTTCCTAGTGGCTGCATTTAATTTTCTATAATCAATACATATACGCCATCCAGTCACTTATCTTATAGGTATTAAATCATTATTTTCATTAGCTTTAACGGTCACTCCTCCTTTCTTAAGAATACAGTGAATTGGGCTTACCCAAGCACTATCTGAAATAGGATATATACTACCATTATCTAACCATTTTAATATTTCTTTCTTGACTACTTCTTTCATTATTGGGTTTAATCTCCTTTGAGGATCTACTCTTGGCTTATATTCATTATCTAAAATAATTTTGTGCATACAGATTGAAGGACTAGTTCCTTTAATATCTGCTAAAGTCCAACCAAATGTTTTCTTATATTTTTTTAATGTGTCTAATAGATTTTGTTCTTGTGATTCATTTAATTCAGCTGATATAATAACTGGTAGGGTTGAATGGTTACTTAAATAAGCATATTTTAAATGATTAGGTAGAATTTTTAATTCGAGTTCCGGAGGTCTAATAATTGACGGAACTATATTCTTTTTAACGTTTTCAATATTATCCAACATTTTAAATTTTTCCTGTATATAATCCAGTTTTTCATTATCTGCTTCTTCAATTAATTCTATATTTTCTTTTTCTTAATTTTCTTCATAATATTCTTTAAAATGTTCATTTTGCAAATGTTCAAGTATTTCCATTCCAAAACATTCATCATCTTTTTCTAAAGCAGAATATTTCATTAATTTTGCTATGTTAAAACTTACTTTTTGATCGTTTACTCTCATAGTCAATTCTCCTTTCTGAACATCAATCATAGTTTTTCCAGTGGCTAAAAAGGGTCTTCCTAATATTATGGGAATTTCTTTATCTTCTTTCATATCTAGAATAATAAAATCTACCGGGAAGATAAATTTATCCACTTTTACTAACACATCTTAAATAACTCCCTTAGGATAAGTTACAAAACGATCAGCTAACTGAAGAGTTACTGAAGTAGGTGAAATTTCTCCTAATTTTAATCTTTTAAAAATTGATAGAGGCATTAAATTTATGCTTGCTCCTAAGTCACACAAAGCTTTTCCATAAAATTTTTCTCCAATAGCGCAAGGTATAGTGAAACTACCAGGATCTTTTAATTTTTCAGGAAGCTTTTTCTGAATAATTGCACTACACTCTTCGCTAAGTGCAACAGTTTCATTATCTGTAAATTTTCTTTTTTTATTTAAAATATCTTTCATAAATTTTACATAATTAGGCATTTGTTCTAATGCTTCTACAAAAGGAATATTTACCGTTAATTTTTTTAAAATTATAAGGAATTTAGTAAATTGTTTATCTTTTTTATGTTGTTTAAGTCATTGAGGAAATGGTGGTGGTGGTTTTTCTATAGATATTTTCATAAGGATTAATGGATATTCTATGTTTTGATCTTGTTGATCCTTTTCTTTCTCAATTTCCACTTCCTCATTTTTACTTTCTGTTTCTTTCTGAATTTTAGTTTCTAACTCTTTTCCACTTCTTAATTGTATCGCTTTAATTTGTTCTTTTCCTTGGTCTTTAGGATTTATTTCCACATTACTAGGAAAAGATCCAGAAATTCTATTGTTAAGCGCAGTAGCAATATGTTCGAGTTGATTTTCAATATTTTTAATTGTTGTTCCTTGATTTTGTAATTGATTTCCTTGAATTTGTAATTGATTTCCTTGATTTTGCAAGTGCTTACCCATACTTAATATTAAATCTTCTATAGATAACTTCTTATCTTTAAATTGAGTGTTATTAAATCCAGGTGGATAAGATGGTTTATAATTTGTATTTCCTTGATTAGGTGGATTTCCTATAGAGTTGTTCATCCATTTGTTGATTAGTCGTATTGTTATTCCAATTAAAATTTGGATGATTCTTCCAACCAGGTTTATAATAATCCGCATAAGGATTATTGGGTCTATTATTAATAGCATTTATAGTTTCATAAGGAGATTGAGAATCTATAATTTTTCCAGATGAGTTTTATTCTAATATAGTAGGAGAGTAATTCATTCCAAAATGATCTAATTTATTTGCTATAGTAGCAATTTGAGAAGCTAACATAGATATTGCATCATTTTCATGAACACTAGCTATCTTTTTAGGATTTATTCTTTCAGCAGGCCATTGAAAATTGTTAGTAGCCATTTCTTCGATTAACACATAGGCTTCATCAAATGGTTTTGACATTAATGAACCTCCAGCAGCAGCATCAATGATTGATCTAAGAGATCCTACTAATCCATTGTAAAAAGTTTGTATAATTAACCAATCTGGTAATGCATGATGTGGACATTTCCTAAGAAGTTCTTTAAATCTCTCCCAAGCTTCATATATGGATTCTCCATCAAACTGACTAAAAGATGTTATATCATTTCTAAGTTTTGCAGTTTTCGAAGGAGGAAAATATTTGGATAGAAATTTTTGTGATAATTCTCCCCAAGTTTTAATAGATCTAAGTGCTAATGAATTTAACCAAATCTTAGCCTTATCCCTTAAAGAAAAAGGAAAAAGCCTAAGTCTAATAGCATCATTAGATACTCCTTCATATTTAAAAGTAGCACATAGTTCCAAAAAACTAGCAAGATGTAAATTAGGATCTTCATTAGGTGAACCACTAAATTGATTATTCTATACCTTTTGGATAATTGCAGGTTTAATTTCAAATGAATTAGCAGCTACATCAGGGTTTTGAATAGTTAGGTGAATTTCATCTAATGTAGGGTTGGCATAGTCTCTTAATGGTCTTTGTTGGTTTATATTTTCAATTTATGGATTATTTGCCATTTGTGTTAAATTTATAATTTCTCTCTTTTGTTTTCTAATTCTTTTTATTGTGCGCTCTAATTCTGAATCGTAAGGTATTAAATTTTTTATTCCAAATTTACGCATACAATTTTTAAGTAATATTTAAAATAGTCCGTTACTCTAGTAATTATTCTAATAATTCTATTAATTACCTTAATAATTACTTTACTTCACTTCCCCGGTAACGGCGCCAAAAACTTGATCCACTTTTCGATATTTATACTTACAATTGTGATATAAAAAGTTGGCAACGGCGCCAAAAACTTGATCCACTTTTCGATATTTATACTTACAATTGTGATATAAAAAGTTAGCAACGGCACCAAAAACTTGATCCGCACTGAATATATACTGATGATTATGTTATGGATTTTATGATTTATATTGTGGATACTACGCAAGTATACGTATCGTTATCAAGTAATATAGGGCTCTAATGGAGTCCTAGATATCGATCCCATAGAGAAGTTAGTAAATTTCAAAGACAAATTAAAGTAAACTTACTTACTAATCTAGTATACGGAAATTAAAATAAACTAATGCTTAAAGGTTGAATATAAGATTTCAGAAAAGTATCTTTCTCCTTGTTTTAGAGAATTAAGTGAATGAAGAATAAAATAAGTTTTTAATTGTATTGTGCCAAATAGGATCATTCCTATTCTTTACCCTTTGGTCCAAGTGCAAAGAACATTGACTAGTCTTATGTTTGATTACTGAATCTGCGGCTAAGCTGGGAGGATACCGACTGCCACTTCAGAGCTCCCACGTTCCCCTCACCCGAGGGCTAACATCTACACTTCGGCTCTGAAACAATAAGTCCGAATTGAATATTTTAGTCTGTCACACTAAAATGTCCAATTCTACGCCCGATAGTTAATATTTCCCTATTTATTTGCACCCTCCTTCCAAGGCTTTTGACTTCCCTGAATCTTGGATGTAATCTTTACTATAGTTGATAATTCAACATATGTTAACACATCAATTGGCCAGATTAAATAGTAAATTAATATTTAAGTTAAAGATTAGCACAATTTCAATTTTCATATTTTTAGGCAAAACTACTTTAATTCATCATTTCACGAAATCTCGATAACAAGGAGAAAGACTAAGGAAACTACTCAGAATGCATGGGAAAAATAACACAAAGCATGGATTTCATTAAAGTTAACAAACAAATAACAAATATACTTATCTCAATTCTTCTCCCCAAGCAGACTCTTCGAAGTTACTTTGGCTCTTCCTTCCAATACAGCACACCAAAACGCTAAACACTTTATCTACTCACTCAAAAGACTCTTAAATTACACTTAACTTTCACACAAATGACACAAAACTGACACAAAACTGACTAAAATTTGTCTCTATTTATAGAAGGGGTCAATTCTCCAAAGGTTGCTTAAGCACCTCTTTAAAAAGTGTCCAGGTTCAATGTATTTTGGCTCTTTTCAACTGTCTCGCCGTCGGCGGCTTGATCTCGCCATCGACGGGCTTCTAGAAGATAGGCTAACAGTGTCGATCTCACTGTCGGCGAGCTCGATCTCGTCGTCAGCGGGCTCCTTATAATATATTAAAAATCTTTCGGGAAAAACTCACCGTCGGCGGCCTAAATCTCGTCGTCGGCGGGACAGTTCAATTTTTATCAAATTGAGTCCTTTTTGCTCCAAATTTGCTTCTTTTGTGCTTTTTTCTTTCAGTACTTATAAATCTTCCTTCCTGCAATAAAACAAAGAAAATACCTTTCTTTAAAGTGCAACTTCATATAAAATTGGTATGAAATTCTTAATATATTTTCTAGTGATCAGTGAACCAATTTATCATGGGCCCGTACAGTGCTTGTCAGTCATATAGGTTCATAAAGCTTCCATTAATCACCAATTCTATAAAGATCATTTAGATTGTCCTTCAAAAATAACTTTAACATTTCCAAATTGGGATTGGGGTTGGATCTTTGGACAATTATGAGTTCAGAGTATAATTTCCATTAATCTCCAATAACAAAGCCATTTACCTTAGTTCTTTCTTTTTGGGTCTTAGGAATTTTTTCGAAAATGTGATCAAAATATCTTTTATCTTCTAAAGATATGTCTGAACCAATTAATAGTCAACCAAAAGACGAGATCACTTAATTCTTTCCTGAATATAATATCGAAAGAATTTTCTTAAGACGTTTTTCAAAATTTATCAATTAGGGGAGAATTTGGACACCAATTTTTAATTTTATGCTCACCTCAAGCTTCTTCTCAGAGAATTACTATATCTGGTGGAGCATGTTAAAGATTTTGAATGTTTGAATTGAGACACCAATTTTTGATTTTGTGCCCACCTCAAGCTTCTTTTTAGAAACCTTCTTTCTTTTTTTTTCTTTTTTTTTCTTTTTTTTAGTAGGGCAATCTTTAATGATTTTGAATGCCTGAACTCAAACACCAATTTTTGATTTGCTACTCACCTCTAGCTTCTTCTCAGAGAATTACTATATCTGGTAGAGCATGTTTTAAGGTTTTTGAATGTCCAAACTCCCCTAATTAATAATTCTCAAATATTTCTTAAGATGATTTCTGGGATATTATAACTCATTCAGAAGTCAAGACCCAATCACATGGTAGAAGATTAAGAGGCTCGGACATCTTTAGTCAATTACTTGCATTTTGATTACAATATTTTATTTTTCATTTAGGACCCAGTTTGAAGATTTAAGATAAAGGGCCCAATTTTAGAGCATTAATTTCATTTTTCCCTTGAAATCATAATTTTCTTGTCAAAATGTTAG
Source organism: Papilionanthe hookeriana x Papilionanthe teres (assembly GCA_022702705.1). Lineage (NCBI taxonomy): Eukaryota > Viridiplantae > Streptophyta > Magnoliopsida > Asparagales > Orchidaceae > Papilionanthe > Papilionanthe hookeriana x Papilionanthe teres. The sequence continues at coordinate 133,199,969 of CM040425.1, read as the reverse complement.
AATTTTTTATTTGAATTCTTCCTTTCTGAATCAATAGGTGAATGAGAAGAATATTTCCAAAGATATTAAATCCAAAGATTTCAAATTTCATTCTACCTCACAAATCAATTTGAGTTTTATTTCCAAAGATATTAGATCTAAAGATTTCAAATTTCATCCCTCTTCACAGATCAATTTTCATTTCTCCACAAAGGACATGCTAGTTGACTAGTCCTAGAACTAGACTAAACATAAATCAGATCTTCAGTCGATCTCTTTCTTTCTGCAAAGCTATCCTAAGGAAACCCTTGATGGAATTTATCCAAAAGCGATCGTCTTCCCAAAATTTGATTAATGATTTTGATTTTTAGAGTCTTTGGTAGATTGACAAATCAGAACCTTGAGGGTAAGAAAAGATCAACTAGAGGAGTGGTTCAGAGGCTATAAAAAGCATAACAACCAAGAATAGGTTTAGAGGCCATAAAGGCATAACCTACTGAAATGGTTCAGAGGCTATAAAAATCATAACTAGGAAGAATAGGTTCAGAAGCCATAAGGGCATAACCTAAGGGAGTCGTTCACAGGCTGTAAAAAGCATAACCACGAAGAATAGGTTCAGAGGCCATAAGGGCATAACCTAAAGGATGTGGTTTAGAGGATGTAAAAAGCATAACCACGAAGAATAGGTTCAGTGGCCATAAGGGCATAACCTAAGGGAGTGGTTCAGATGCTATAAAAAGCATAACCACGAAGAACATGTTCAGAGGCCATAAAAGCATAACCTAGGGAAATGGTTCAGAGGCTTTAAAAAGCATAACCATGAAGAATAGGTTCAAAGGCCATAAGGGCATAACCTAAGGGAGTGGTTCAGAGGTTGTAAAAAGCATAACAACGAAGAATATGTTCAGAGGCCATAAGGTCATAACCTAAGGGAGTGGTTCAGAGGTTGTAAAAAGCATAACCATGAAGAGTAGGTTCAGAGGCCATAAGGGAATAACCGTAGGGAAGTGGTTCAGAGGCTGTAAAAGGCATAACCACGAAGAATAGGTTCAGAGGCCATAAGGGCATAACCTAAGGGAGTGGTTCAGAGGCTATAAAAAGCATAACCATGAAGAATAGGTTCAGAGGCCATAAAGGCATAACCTAGAGAAATTGTTCAGAGGCTGTAAAAAGCATAACCAGGAAGAATAGGTTCAGAGGCCATAAGGGCATAACCTAAGGGAGTGGTTCAGAGGCTATAAAAAGCATAACCACGAAGAATAGGTTCAGAGGCCATAAGGGCATAACCTAAGGGAAGTGGTTCAGAGGTTGTAAAAAGCATAACCACGAAGAATAAGTTCAGAGGCCATAAGCGCATAACCTAAGGGAAGTGGTTTAGCGGCTATAAAAAGCATAACCACGAAGAATATGTTCAGAGGCCATAAGGGCATAACCTAAGGGAGTAGTTCAGAGGATATAAAAAGCATAACCACCAAGCCAGATAAACTGAACATGTTTGGCAGAGAAAGTATTTGCCTGAACTTATTCAAAATGGCAATATCGGTCTGTTTAACAACAGAATCGATGAATACTCCGTACCGGGAAGGAACACATGTTATTTTTGTATTTCATTTATGTCATTTTGGTCTGTCAATTATGGAAATGTAAGATTCTAGGATTTGTTCATCGTGAACAAATCTTTGAATCGAAGAGGTGTTAGTTCTATTTTACTCGAGATCGAGTAAGATATAGAACAAAAGAAAGGATGATTTAGCCCTTCAAAAGACATATTATCATAGTCATGAGGACAAATTGATTAACTCAAGATGGGGAGAGAGAATGTCCAAAGTGGAGTCGCCACTCTCTGATGGCGATCGAATTATATGGACCGCATGTCGTCGCCATCAATTCCTGTATCTTGTTAATGTCAAGGAGTCGCCACTCTCTTTCTCTATCCATTACCCTAATTCTTATTCTACTTAGACTTTTTGTCAGAAGTCTTTGGAGAAACTGAAGAAGGATTAATCATGATAGAGATTGAGAGAAAAAGAGATCGAATGATAATCTCATAGAATAAATCTTCAGATTGTGTGATTACTGATGTTTTTCGTATAAGAAAATCACATTAAGATCTTAGGTAACCAGAGAGATCTTATAGGTGAAATACCTATCCTAAGTTCTTTAATCTCCTATAGGAGCAATCTCCTATAGTTAATTACATCCTGAGCAATTAATATTGCCTAGGAAAACTCCCGATTAAGGTTAACATTTATCCTCGAAAAAAGTGTAAGTGTTGTTGTGGCAGTGTGTTTCTGAAGAATCGATACTACTAGAAAGTTTTGTTTATGTTGGGTGTATGTCGTTGCTTTGTTGTGTTTTGTTTTGTTGTTGTAATGTCATTTTGTCATTTTGTATGTCATGTCATAGGTCATGACGGGATGTCGTAGTTTGTACGTCAAGTTGTTTTATGTCATGTCGTAATGTCTTTTTTATTGTTGTAATATTGTTTTGTTATGTCATGATGTCGTGGTGTCATTTTATCAAGCTATTATATTGTCATGATGATATTATCTTATCGTGTCGTTTGGTTTTATGTTTTTTTTTTGTTTGTATTAATCTCATCATTGTTTTTTGTTCGTTAAGGTCATTTTGTCGTCGTTATGTTTTATTATCATTCTGTTTGATTTATCATTTTTTGTCTGGCTGTTGTTATTTTGATTTGTCGTTTGATTTGGAAGTGTCAGTTTTATGTTAGATATCATGTCGATGTCAATGTCAATGATTTTGTCGTGTTATGTCAAGTGTCGATTGTTTTGTTTGTTTTGTTTAGTATCATGTCATGTCATGTGTCATGTCAAGATGTCATAGTTTGTATGTCGTGTCATGTCATAATGTGATGTCGTAATGTCATGTCATTTTATGTCACGTCTTAATGTGAATCATAATATCATATCATTTTATGTCATGTCTTAATGTGATGTCGTAATTTCATAAGATGTCGTGATTAATATCTCGATTTGTCATGAGATATTTTATATTCTATGTCGTTATTATGTCATGAGATACCTTAAATGATGTCAAGAAGATATCATTACTTAATTATTTTTGTTATTTTGTTTATGATTTCATTTTGTTTTAAATTTTGGTTTTGTCATGTATTTTGTCATGTTATCATTTTATAGTGGTAGAAATGTCATTGTGTGTTTTTGTTAATGTTGATATTATGTCGATGTAAATGTTAATGATTTTGTTGTTTTATTTCAGATTTCATGGCTAACCTAAAAGTCCAGTTGTCTTTGTTGTCATGCCATTTTTGTTTTGTTGTCTATAGAAAGTTTGGGTTTTGTGGCTATCCTAAAAGTCCTGGTTTTGTCGTCAATGTTTCGTCGTTGACGTCCTGCAAAACAGAGTTAGCACACCCTATAACATGCAAAGAAAATCTAAACGAAACTTCATGTTTTCATCCTGCAAGAAAAATAAAGTTAGAAGCAATGTCATATCAAGATATTTAGATTACCTGGTCAAAGTGTCTGTTGATCCAGAGTTGTCGAATGTCCAAATGTAGTTGAGATGTCAATTTAGATTTTTGATTTGTCTTGACTGTCGATTTGGGTTGAATTTTAGATTTTATTTCAATTTATGTCGATTTAAATTTGATTTTAGGTTTTATGTCGAATTGGGTTAGAAATGTAAGTTTATGTTGATTTATGTCAAAAGTGTCGGTTTATGTCACATTATGTCAAAAAGGGTAGGTTTATGTCAATTTATGTTTAAATTTTGATTTGTCTTGAATATTGATTTGGGTTGGATTTTGGATTTTATGTCAATTTGAGTTTAATTTTATGTCGAGTTAAGTTCAACATGGGTCAAACTTTAAGAATTATGATGTCATATGTTAAGTTAAATTCGATACAGGTCAAACTTAAGAACTCTGTCAGTTCATGTCGTGTTAAGTTCGATCATGTCGATTTATGTCGAATTATATCAATTTATGTTGAGTTCTATTGAGTTTGGTTCGAAATGTCGGTTAATTTCATTTAATGTCAGTGTTTGTTCAATTTGATTTGAAATGTCGATTAAAGTAGGTTAATGTCGGTGTTTGTCGAATTTCGTTTGAAATATCAATTAACGTCGGTTAATGTCATTGTTTGTTTAATTTGATTTAAAATGTCGGTTAATGTCAAATTATGTTTGAAATGTTAATTAATACAAATTATGTTTGATTATGTTTGGAATGTTGATTAATGTCGAATTATGTTGAGTTTCGTTTGAAATGTTAGATTTATGTCGAATTTATTGAGTGTTATTTGGAATGTCAAATTTATGTCGGTTATGTCGATTTTTGTTCTAAATATCATATTTATATCAGTTATGTCGAGTTATGTTTGAAATGTCGGTTTTATGTCGATTTAAGTTTAATTCTGTCTATCCTAAGGCTTATGTTGATTTAGATTCAATTTTGTCGATTTAGGTTCAATTTGAGTTGAACCTAAGGTTTATGTCGATTTAGGTTCAATTTGGGTTGAACCTAAGGTTTATATCGACTTTTGTCTCTTTAAATTTGGTTTCAGGTTTTAATCTTGATTTGAGTTTAGTTATCGGTTTTATGTCGATTTGGGTTTGGTTTTGAGTTTTATGTCGATTTGAGTTTAGTTTTGAGTTTTATGTCGATTTGAGTTTGGTTAGGTTTATTGTTAGTTGAACCTAAGATTTATGTCAAGTTGAATTGAGTTAGGTTCATTATCAGTTGAACCTAAGGTTTAGATTTTCACTTAAGTTTAACATGAGTTGAACTTAAGTTAGGTTTTGGTTTAGATTCAAGTTAGGTTGAACCTAAGGTTTAGGTTAGACTTTGGTTCATGTCATGTTAAACCTAAGTATGGTTTGACTTAAGTCTAATATGGGTTAGACTTAAGTTAGGTTTTTGGGTTAGGTTCATGTCAGGTTGAACCTAAGTATGGTTTAACTTAAGTCTAATATGAGTTAGACTTAAGTTAGTTTTTTGGGTTAGGTTCATGTCAAGTTGAACATAAGTATGGTTTGACTTAAGTCTAATATGGGTTAGACTTAAGTTAGGTTTTCGGGTTAGGTTCATGTCTGGTTGAACCTAAGTATGGTTTCACTTAAGTCTGTCGGTGATTGTTTAATATGGTTTGAAATGTTGATTAATGTCATTTAATGTCGGTGATTGTTTAATTTGGTTTGAAACGTCGATTAATGTCATTTAATGTTGGTGATTTGAAATGTCGATTCATATCGGTTTGTGTTTGGGAATGTTGATTAATGTCGAAAAATTTAATTTGAAATGTCAAATTTGTTGAGTTTAGTTTGGAATGTCGGATTTATGTCGATTTATGTTTGAAATATCGAATTTATGTCGGTTATGTTGATTTATGTTTGAAATGTCAAATTTATGTCGATTATGTCGATTTTGGTTTAAAATGTCGATTTTAAGTCAGTTATGTTTGAAATGTTGAATTTATGTCGATTATATCGATTAATTGTTTGAAATGTCAAAATTATGTCGATTATGTCGATTTTGGTTTAGAATGTCGATTTTATGTCAGTTATGTTGATTTTGCTTTAAAATGTCGTTTTATGTCAGTTATGTTTGAAATGTTAAATTTATGTCGGTTTTGTCGATTTTTATTTGAAATGTCAAATTTATGTCGATTATGTCGATTAATTGTTTGGAATGTCAAATTTATGTTGATTATGTCGATTTTGGTTTAGAATGTCGATTTTATGTCGGTTATGTTTGAAATGTCGAATTTATGTCGGTTTTGTCGATTTTTGTTTGAAATGTCAAATTTATGTTGATTATGTCGATTAATTGTTTGGAATGTCAAATTTATGTCGATTTTGTCGATTAAATGTTTGGAATGTCAAATTTATGTCGATTTAATGTTTGGAATGTCAAATTTATGTCGATTTTGTCGATTAAATGTTTGGAATGTCAAATTTATGTCGATTTTATCGATTAAATGTTTGGAATGTCAATTTTATTTCAATTTAAACTTAAATCTTGAATTCGTGTCTGTTTGAACTTTAGTTGAATTAGATTAACTTGAGTTCATGTCTGTTTGAACTTAAGTTGATTTAGATTAACTTGAGTTCATGTCTATTTGAACTTAAGTTAAAAGGATTAAAGTTAGATTCAATATTGATTGAATTAACTTGGGTTCATGTCTGTTTGAACCTAAGTTTGGTTTGACTTAAGTCTAACATGGGTTAGACTTAAGTTAGGTTTAGGTTTGACTTAAGTCTAACATGGGTGAGACTTAAGTTAGGTTTAGGTTTGACTTAGGTTCATGTCGAGTTGAACCTAAATTTGGTTTGACTTAAGTCTAATGTGGGTTAGACTTAAGTAAAGTTTAAGTTATTTGAATTAAGTTAGGTTGGACCTAGACTTAAAGTTGACTTAAGTTCAATATGGGTTGAACTCAAATTAAGATTTAACTTAGGTTAAGTTAGGTTGAACCTAGACTTAGGGTTGATTTAAGTTCAATATGGATTGAGCTTAATTTAAGTTTGAACTTAGGTTTGGGTTTGATTAAACCTTAGTTAGTTAAGGCTTAATGATTTAATTAAGTCTAATGGGTTAAACCTAATTAGGGTTTATTTTTGATTAAACCTTAGTTAGTTAATGTTTATTAGGTTTAATGAGTTAGACCTAATTAGGGTTTATGTTTGATTAAACCTTAGTTAGTTAAGGTTTATTAGGTCTAATGAGTTAGACCTAATTAGGGTTTATGTTTGATTAAACCTTAGTTAGTTAAGGTTTAATGGTTTAATTAGGTCTAATGAGTTAGACATAATTAGGGTTTATGTTTGATTAAACCTTAGTTAGTTAAGGTTTAATGGTTTAATTAGGTCTAATGGGTTAGACCTAATTAGGGTTTGTGTTTGGTTAAAACTTAGTTAGTTAAGGTTTAATGGTTTAATTAGGTTTAATGGTTAACCATTAGGTTTATGTTGATTAAACCTTAGTTAGTTAAGGTTTAATTAGTCAATGTTAGACCTAAATAGGGTTTATGTTTGATTAAACCTTAGTTAGTTAAGGTTTAATGGTTTAATTAGGTCTAATGGGTCAGACCTAAATAGGGTTTATGTTTGATTAAACCTTAGTTAGTTAAGGATTAATGGTTTAATTAGGTCTAATGAGTCAGGGTTTGTGTTTGATTAAACCTTAGTTAGTTAAGGTTTAATGGTTTAATTAGGTCTGATGAGTTAAACCTAATTAGGGTTTATGTTTGATTAAACCTTAGTAAGTTAAGGTTTAATGGTTTAATTATGTTTAATATGTCCTTAAACTTAACTAAAGTTTGATTTTGGTTAATTAAGTTTAATATGTCCTTAAACTTAATTAAAAGGTTTGATTTTTGTATTAAACCTAATTTAGGTAAAGTTTAATGGGTTAATTAAGTTTAATATGTCCTTAAACTTAATTAAAGATTAGATATTGGTTAATTAAGTTTAATATGTCCTTAAACTTAATTAAAAGGTTTAATTTTTGTCTTAAACCTTAAGGTTTAATGGTTTAGCTAGGTTTAAGTTGTCTTTAAACCTAATTATTATTTTATTTGAATTCATTTGAGCTTGGATTCATCACTTGTTTAATCCATGATGAGATGGATTAAATATGTGAAGAAGAGGTTCTGAATTATTAATTTTAAAATTAATAAATCTTAACCTTGTTTCAAAATATCTTTTAGATTGATTTGATGACTTGAGAATTGTTGTTTTAGGATTGTGCTCTGTTGTCCTAAAGTTCTCAATCATTTTGCATTTAAATTTTCCAATTTTCCTAATTTTGTAGTTATTTTTGAAAATAATTACAAAATATCATGGAAATTAGGGAATCACATCCTAGAGAGTTATCCTAGCCTTAGAAAAATCAGAAGATGTGCCTAAGGACTTAAAGGTCATTCACTAAAAATTTCATATTATTCTGACTTGTAAATAATTTTTAAAAATTAAAATACTCTAGAGAGTATTTAATTATTTAAAAATTAAATACTGAGAATAAAATTATGATTTTGGTCTCATAATTTTCTTCTATTTAAGAGCTTTCCAGAGGTATTTTTATTTTATTTTTGTGACCTCTGGATCAAAAGATATGAATTTTTGAAGTTTTTAAGGTTTTTTTTAATTAAATTAACCTAGAAAATCCCACGCGCTGCCACGTGTCCTCATACCGTCGAATAGGCGGGAGGATATGGTGTGTAGCGCGGAACAGCGGACTCCGGTTGGGAAGATCAGCGCCTCCGTTCCAAAACACGGGAACGGACGGCGGAGATAAATCGCCCGAAAATTTGAAAAATTTCAAATCATTAAACTTCAAACTTCAATATTTCACTGATTTCTCAACGAAATTGAATGATTTTTCAACCTATGGAATAATCTGGACGTATATAATGTATCTATACGGTGATGATACATTTCTGAGCTAGTTTAACCTATGATATTTCGAAAATACGAATTATTTTGGAGTAAATAAATCCATACCTTGGCCACAAATATGTCGAGCTTGATCAGGCCTGATGGTCAGCTTCTAGGACTCCCAAAGAAGATCTTTGTCACTTCAATTTGGTTTTGTAGCTAGCCTTGGTGAGCAATTTGGGCAAAATGGCCAAGTTTGGCTGATTTGCGATTTTGGCCAAATTGGCTTGATTGGGCTAACCCTATGGCTTGGGCTTGGTTGGAATGGGTTGTTGAGGTCCCCAGGAAGACTTTTTGTGTTGGGAGTCAAGGGATTTGGGCAGCCTATAGGATTCTATGGGTTAATTCTCTCCTTTTTGATATTTTGGCCAAGGTGAGTATTTATAGCCATGAATGGCTAGGGATTAACCTTGGTTGGCTTGGATTTGACCAGGGTATCGTTGGGGCTGTAGAGTACAACCTCCCCCATGTAAACCAAGCTTCACCTCTTCTTCCTCCGTGAGAATTTTGCCACTTAAGTAAGTGCACATTTCATGGCAATTTTGGCTTAAATCTTGTCATGATGGATTTTATCCTCTTTGTTTCCATTCCATTGGCTAAGTGGGAGGTGCATGGTGACTCAAATGTTTGAGACCCTCTCCTTGCAACACCTCATTTACCATTTCATGAGGTGTTGACACATTAGCCCCTCTCTTAATATTTTTCATGGAATATATTATGATGGTTTTAACCATGGTGTGAAGGATGGTTAAAGCTTTGTCTCCTCACTATTGGATGGCTAGGGAGGTGGCTAAACTAACCTCACCATGGCAAGACACCTCACACTTTAAATTACCATGGTTTTGCCACTGAATTTTTCATGTCATGATGGCCTTTACCATGGTTAAATGTGAGTGATTTATGAATTGATTTTTCTTTAATGAATCAAGTGTGATGTCATAAAAGAGTTTTAGATTTTTTAGAAAACCATATGTCATAGGTTTTAAAAATTCCATTTAATGCCCTCTTCATTTTAATTTCCATATTTAATTAATTATGTCATTAATTAAATATTGAAAATTATTTTATTAATCAATAATTAATTGGAAATAATTCCAAATTAATTATTTGATTGATATCCATGTGATTAAAATAGATTTTTATCTCTTTTCATGACTTTTCAATTTAATTTTCACTTTAATTAATTAAGTCATTAATTAAAACATGAAATTTAAATTATTGGTCAATTAATTAATTAAAAATAATTTTGGGATTAATTATTTGATTAATTCCATTATTTTTAATCAATTTGTGGATTTTGAGATTTTATGAATTTTGAATTTAATTTTATATTTTAATTAATTATGTCATTAATTAAAATTTGAAAATTAATTCATTAATCAAAATAAATTTGAGATCAATTATTTGATTAATTTTGTCATTTTATGACTCTTAATTTAATATTCATTTTAATTAATCATATCATTTGATTAATTAAAACATTAAAAATTAAATTATTAGTCAATTTAATTAATCAAAATAATTTTTGAAATTAATTTGATTAATTTTTGTCATTGTGGGGTTTTAAACATGTCATTGGTTATTTGATCAAAAATTGATCATTTTAACCAAAATTGACTTTTTAGGTCATGTGTTGACCCATTTGGTCAATAAGGTTAGTGATTAGATCTGGATTGGTTATTTTGACCAAAATTGTCATTTTAGGTCAAAAGGCTGACCTGTGGGGTCAACAGGATTGGTCATAGGGTCTGGATTGACCATTTTAACCAAAATTGTCATTTTAGTTCAAAAGGTTGACCTGTGGGGTCAACAGGGTTGGTCATTGGGTCAGGATTAACCATTTTGACCAAAATTGTCATTTTAGGTCAAAAGGTTGACCCGTGGGGTTAACAAGATTGGTCATAGGGTCTGGATTGACCATTTTGACCAAAATTATCATTTTGGGCCAAAAGGTTGACCTATGGGGTCAACAGGGTTTGGTCATTGGGTCTGGTTTGACCATTTTGACTAAAGTTGACTTTTAGGTCAAAATGGTGACCTATTGGGTCAACAGGGTTGGTCATTGGATCTGGTTTGACCATTTTGACCAAAGTTGACTTTTTAGATCAAAGGGGTGACCTATTGGGTCAACAGGGTTGGTCATTGGGTCTGGTTTGACCATTTTGACCATAGTTGACTTTTTAGGTCAAAAGGTTGACCTATTGGGTCAACAGGATTGGTCATTGGGTCTGGTTTGACCATTTTGACCAAAGTTGACTTTTTAGGTCAAAAGTTATTGATTCATTGTAAAAAATGATGTCAACAGTTATGTTAGTCTTTAATTCTCACCTATGTATCATTTCTTATTCTTAAATGTTTTATCCTAGCTAAAATTTTAAGTTTGGGGGGGGGGAATTTTAAAAACAATTTTTTTTTTCAAAAACCTAAAATTTTATTTGTTCTCAAGAATACTTAAAATAAATCTTATTTCTTGATTGAGAACAATTATGTATATGAAGTTATATTAGGGGAACAAAAATTTTGAATATAGAAATGAATAAAAGAATTTAGTGAAAATTTATAGTAATCATGAAAAACTTAAAGTTAAAATTTTCTTTGTAAAGAGATGTTAAATTTAGCTATCTATCTTCAGTAAGAAATTTTATATTTTTGGATAAATAGAAGATTTGACTTTTATTCTTCAAAGCTTAAATTTCTTTTATTGATGAATAAATTTCAAATACTATTATTCTGATTTTTAAGTAAAAGATATATATCTGACCTTTATTTTAAATGGAATGGTGGAATTGAAAATCATTAAAGGCCTATCCAAATACAGTAATCATTGCCTTAGAAAAAGGAAAAAAAATAGAGAAAGAAAAAGTGAAAAATAATAAGGGAGGAGAAGCTTGAGGATTTAAGGGCCTAATAAAAAATTGGTCCCATACCTAAAGTTTAACATATAAGTTCAGAGAAAATCTAAAGCTTAAGTTTATAATATAGTAAGTAAAACTATTTTCAACGAAATATTTTTAAGAGAGAAAAATAAGATGTTTGAATCCTATATTTTGAAGAATCTACAAATATTTTTGAATTAGATAGAGACTTATATTTGTCATCTTTCTTTCCTTAAGAACTTTCTAAACTTTAAGTTTGTCTTAATTACTGAATTTTTTTCTAAATTGGACTATTCCATTTCTTGAACAAAATTTTGTTATCTTCCTAAGAAACTCATTACATAATTTGCATGTTAAAATTTTTCTATGAGATTAACTGTCACTTGAGGACAAGTAATATTTTAAGTTTGGGGGATTTTGATACACCTAAAATTTATAGTATTTTTTATGCACATATTTATACCTATTTTTGATGATATTGCACTTTAATGGACGGTATTTTTGTGTTTTTCTTGCAGGTATGATGAAAATGAGTGATTATGATGAAAGGAGTAAAATTGGATCAAATTTGGAGCAAAAAAATGAAAAATGAAAATTTGGGCACTGGCGGCTAAGCGCCGCTGTGCCGGCGCTTAGCCGACACAGTTAATAATTGAGTTTAATTTGAATTTTGCGCCATTTTCAAAGGGGATGGGATGCAACTCTTGGTTATAACTTCCATAACTTCCTTTGGGCGGCAAGTTTGAATGAAGGGGTGCATTCTTTGGTGGATACATCGAATCTGGACACATTTTGAAGAGACACCAAGGCACCTTTTGGTTTAATATTTAAAGAGAGTCTTAGGAAAAATTAAGAGCTCTTCCTTTGCATTTTGAAGAGAGTTTTAATTAGGAGTAGGAGTAGAGAGTAGAAAAGAGCTCTTCCTTTGCATTTTGAAGGGTTCTTCCTTTACATTTTTACAATGTTTTTATTTTATTTTTAATTAGGAGTAGGAGTAGAGAGTAGAAAAGAGAAAAGGGAAGGATTGAAGCCTTCTTCTTTGCACTACGTTTCTTTCATTTAATTTAGTTTAGTTTTTATTGAAATCTTAAGTCTGTATTCTGATTCATCGGAGTTGGGAGACTTGCTCTGAGGAGTAGTTTAGTGAAGAGTTAAAGTTTCAGAGGAACTTCCTGAGTCTTGTGAAGAGGATTTTCAGATAAGTGTTTACTTTTATTCTTACATTCAGATTTTAATTAATAATTATTTTTGTTTTTTGTTTTTCTTATTGTTTTTAATTTTAAATCAATGTGTTTTTGTATTTTCTCAATGCATTCTGAGTAGTTTACTTTATCTTTTTCTTTCTTAAATGAAGAAGTAAGTAATTCATGAAGAATTGTTGTGGAAAGTATACGTGTTTAAAGTTGGAAGAAGTTGTGAAAATTGATTCTAAAAACTTTATTTACTTCTTAATTTGGCCTATTAAGATGTAAAATTTGTAGTGAGAATCTGTAAGATCCAATGCGATATTCTCTCATAAAAGTTAGAAAGAAGCACATGCAATTATATGGGTGACAATTGTAGTTCATATAATTGAATGTAATATATTAGAAGTTGTTTTAAAAAGGGGAGTAACATTAGAGGATTTTTAGTGTGACAGGCTAAAAGCCCCTAATTTGGTTTGAAGTTTTGAAATTTTTTATGAGAAGTTAGCCCCCAGGTGGAGGGAATCGAGGGAACTCTAGAGTGAGAGCTGGTATCTTCCTTTTCTAACCATGTTCAAAATGATAAAATTTCAAATTAATCAATGTTCTTTATAGAACCAAGTAAGGGTAAAGAATACATTTGCTTCTATTTTTCACAACAAATTTAAATACTTTAACAACAATACTTTCATAATTATTACTACTTTATAAAAGAAAGAAAAATATATTCTAGTTAATAGTGTTTTTCATACCATGTTTACAGTTATTATCATTTTAATTTCTTGTTTGATTTTTATAAGAAAATTTAAAGAGTGAAATCAACTATTAAACTTTTCAAAATCAAAACATACTTTCAAAAGCCAATTAAAAAAGTAAAAAGATAATTTTCTTATTTCTTTAAAGATTTATCACTTTCCCTGTTGGTTCGATATCTCGGGGCTTAATCATAAAGTCCTATATTACTTGATAAACGAAACGTATACTTGCGTAGTATCCCATATTATAAAATCATAATTTTCATATCTAAATCATCAGTACATATATTTAACGGCTGACCAAGTTTTTGGAGTACATATATTTATCGGGGATCAGGGAGTAGTTATTATTCTTACATATAATCATCTGCATTTTGGAGTAGTTGTTAGAAAAACCACTTATATCACCCTTACAAACTAAGGCTGTTAGTAGTAGACTAGAATTTGACTAAGAACCTCTTACCTCGCTTCCTGGTGGAATCGATAAACGGGACTCTATTAGAGCCCTGTATTACTTGATACGATATGTATACTTGCGTTGGATCATTTTGACTTCATAAAAATTATTATTAATCTCTTTTTCATAAATCCTTGCATATAAAAAAAGTCGCATCAATAACTAATGAGGGATGTGATTATGGAAAAGTTAACAAAGAAAAATCATATTAACCATCGCATTGCTACTGCTTACCATCCACAGAAAAATGGTTTGGTTGAATTATCCAATCATGAAATTAAAAGAATATTGGAAAAGACTGTTAATCCAAACATAAAGGATTGGTCAATTAAATTGGATTATGCTATGTGGGCCTATAGAATTGCATACAGAACTCCTATAGGAATGTCCCCATATAGACTATTTTTTTAAAGAACATGTCATTTACCAGTTGAACTTGAGCATAAAGTATATTGGGCTATTAAAAGTTTAATTATAATTTGAAAGATGCTGGTGAAAAGAGATTATTGCAATTACATGAGCTTGAAGAGATAAGGAATGAATCTTATGAAAATGCTAAGATTTATAAAGAAAAGATGAAGTTGTGACATGAACGGAAGATTCTTACTAATAATCTTGAGCCAGGGCAAAAATTTTTATTGTATAATGCTAAATTGAAAATATTTGCTAGAAAACTTAAGTCCAAGTGGACAGGCCCATTTATTGTGATGAAAGTCTATTCCTATGGAGCTGTGGATATTTAAGATTCTAAGAGTAGAAAAATATTTAAAGTTAATGGTCATAGACTTAAACCGTATATTTTCAATCGATCAACTTAAACCTAATAATAATCTCATGTTGGGTCACTCAAAATAAGCTATGGGTATGTCAGGCTGAAGACGTTAAACCAAGTGCTTTGTAGGAGGCAACCCATAGTTATCAGCGTGCTTTACTTTAAATTTGATGTGTGTGCTTTGTTTGGTTTGTTTTTAAGATTATGTGGTAGTAATTTGAAGTTTATATGTTATAGTGGTGTTATTTGGACCTTATTTGATGACTTAGAAGAGTCAGAATGAAGATTTATATGTTTAGCAGACCTGTGAAAAAATTAAGCACTGGTGGCTATGCACCATAGATTGGCGCTTAGGCGTCGGAGTTACAAAAAACGTGAAAGAATGGTTTCTAGATGCCTTAGTCGTGGGGAAGTAAATTTAGGAGTTTTAACACGTCTTGGGTCGGTTTTAAGCCTTCCCAAGTCTATAAAAAGACCCTGAATTAAGGAAATACTTGCCCCAGTTCTTATTTTCATTCCTGAGTCTAAGAAAAGTATTTTAAGTGCAAAAATTCTTGGGAGAGCGAAGTTAATAAAAAGGAGGAAGCCAACATGAAGATGTTTATTAGTGAAAGTGCACAAGAGTTATTCAATGGATTCATAGTAGTTAGTATTGAAGGAATTACAGAAAGTATTGTGAAGATTGAAGCTGATGTGGAATCAATTGAAGCAAAGTTAAATGAAAATAACGCACATTTATCGCATATTGGATGACACTCAAAATGCAATTCAGTCATACAAGTCATGTGGAAGAAGCAAATAGAGCGATGTATCTAAAGCACAAATAGTTAGAAGAAGAAGATGTAAGAGTTTTTAATCATCGTCCATTTTATCTGATTATATTCCAGATGGTTCAAATGGAGCTAAAGATGGTTCTGGATATAATCCACCTATAGGAGATTGGATTTAAATAAGTGTAGTCTTGTGATTTGGTTTTCTATGTTTAGTGTTTTGTGTTTGTGATTTATGTTTGTGTTTTGTTGCACTTTAATTTGATGTTTGTTACATCTTAATGATGTAAGTTTGTGTTTATGAAATGTGTTATGAACTCTTGTATAGGGGAATTTCATCGAAAAATGTTTGGATAGAAATTTTTAGTTTGTATTAAGTGTAGTTTATTATTAATGAATTATAAGTTTATGTTTGTGTGAATTTTGTTTGGAATCGATGGAAATTTTAGTGTAATTTTGGAGTATTAGAAGAGTTTACGGGGAGAAATAAGTATAAGAAGTTATTAAGGGATATTAACTAAGTGATTTTGTGCCATTAAAATTAATTATCAAAATTTGGGCACTAGCGGCTAAGCGCAAAACCATCGGCGCTTAGGCGTCAAATCTCGTGGCAATGTGTCGTATTCTCCACGCATAGACGCCGATTCACGAAAATCGGTTTTCTTCTATTAAAAACCCAAAATTTTGCCATTTTAACCCCCCCATCACCTTCAACCTCTCGATTTCATGAAATAGAAGCCTAGGGTATCTCTAAGTTATATCATTTAAGAGACGATTTCACCGATTTTTGTTGGATTTGGAAACTTGAGGTATGAGCACTTCTGCTAAATAAAATTTTTTTATTTTCACCATGTATTTTGAGTACATTATTGAAAAAACTGAAAATCTCTATTCATGGTGAAAATTTAAGGAAAAACATGAGAAATTGCTTGGATTTAGTGGAAATTGCCTTTGGAAGTAAAATTAGCGAGTTTAGTTTAATTTTGAAAATTATGGTGAATTTTTTGTAAATTTTTAGAGATGACTCCAAAGTCGAAACACTCGAGAGAGAAGGCGAGATTTGATTCCAACAAATTTTTCAGTTCTAGAGCGGAGGATAGATACGTCGACGCACTTTCATCATGTAAATTGATTCCTGAACGAGTTTTTAGTAAACCAGGGGGAGAGATTGAAGAAATGATTATTAGAAGAATTTGGGAAAATTACTTTTGCTTCTCCACTATTGCTATTGTTTCTATTGTTAGAGAGTTTTATGCAAACTTGCCAACAACAGAAGAAAATATGGTGATGGTTAGAGGTTAGCAAGTAGATTTTTTGCCTGCGGTAATTAATACTTTTTACCGATTACCTCTTGAGATGTTTTGTTTTTATGCCAACTATCATTTATCTGAGGGAGAGTTAGATGAGATAATGTCTTTTTTTACTGATAGAAGAGGTTTATGGAAGATAACAAATGAAAGAAGAGTAAATTTTTAGGCATCTAAGTTGAATGCCACCTCAAAGGCATGACATTACTTTATCTCATCAAAGTTGTTGCCTTCAAGTCATGTCAGTGAAGTTACGAGAGAAAGAGTTGTTTTGAACCTTTGTATCCAGCAAGGAAAGCCTTTAGACAATGGAGCTATTATTTTTTTATTATGTTTTGAACTGTGCCAGAGCTGCTACTACTCCAAGTATGGGATTTCCTTCCCCGATTCATTCACTTTGTGAGCGGTCTGGTGTTAAGTTTAAAACATGGAAAGAAGTCCTTCAGCCACTTAAACCTATTATCAGTGTAAATGTAAACACTTACGCTGTGCATTCAGTATTTGGATGGAAAGGAGCATCTGTTAGTAATTCCAGTGCTTCTGCTTCTGCTGCCTCTACTTCTCGAGCTTCTAATTCACATGCATCATCTTCAATAGATTCACAAACTGGATTGTTAAGTAAGATTTTAAAGAATGTGAGCTTACAGGAGAACATTTTAGAGATATGGATGGTAAGATAGAAAATATTGAAAGGTATATTGTGAAACATGATGAGTATGAGGAGAATTATTAGCAGTACATGGACAAAGTGATTAGAGGTGATCACAGTGTTGAGATGCCCCTCATCCTTTTTATATATCTTATGTGCCATCCAGAGACTGGAATTAAGATGGTGATGATGAGGATGATGATTAGGTTTGTTGCGTTGAGTTTGTGATGTTGTTATGTGATTTTCTTATGTGTTGTGATGTTTTTATTTGATGTTCTCATATGTGATGTGTTGATTAAATTTTTATGTGATGTATTTTGGTATGAACTCTGATATTGTGTAGAGAATAGTTGGGACTATTTTTTTTATGCATATTCAGATGTTTATATGACAAATTGATGTTGTATGGTGTATGTTTGTGATATCTTTATGGTAGTAAATTTTTTAAAAGTGTATCTAGTGTTTGAGTTTTTAGTAGTGTATAATTTAATTCCAAAACTGTTAGGAAAATTTAGAACACTATTAGAAACCCCTATTTAAATTGTATGTTTAAACTTTTCAAAATCTACTACCATATATTATCTATTGTTGTTGTGATTTTAGTCATGTTAAAGTTGGGGTGTATTTGCATTGAAAACCTTCACTACTGCAGAAGCCTTTTAAAATTTATATTTAAAAAAATGATGAAAAACTGAATTTTATTTCTTTTTACTCCTTGTTTTTAAACTGTTATACTTGCATATTTAGGTTATGAAAATTCAAGCTAGCATGACATTTTAGTTTTAGTTCTTACCTATGTATCATTTTTTATGCTTAAATGTTTAACCCTAACTAAAAATTTAAAGTTTGGGAGGAATTTTAAAAACAAATTTTCAAAAACAAAAATTTTATTTGTTCTCATGAAGACTTATAAATAAATTTGACTTTTGATTGAAAACAATTATGTATATGAAGTTATATTAGGGGAACAAAATTTTGAATATAGAAATGAGTAAGAGAATTTAGTTAAAATTTATAGAAATGATGAAAATTTTCAAGTTAAAATTTTCTTAGTAAAGAAGTGTTAAATATAGTTAATTATCTTTAGTGAGAAATGTTGTATTTTTGGAAAGATAGAAGATTTGACTTTTATTTTTCAAAACTTAAATTTCTTTTATTGAAAAATAATTTTCAACTTTATTATTATGACTTTTAAGTGAAAGATACATATCAGACCTTTATTTTAAATGAAAGGGTGGAATTCAAAATCATTAAAGGCCTGTCCAGATATAGAAATCCTTGCCTTATTAAAAAAAACAAAAAAAAAGAAAAAGAATAAGAAAAGAAAAGGAAGGAGAAAGTTGAGAATTTAAGGGCCTAATCAAAAATTGGTTCATACCTAAATTTTAAAATAGAAATGTTAAGAAATCTAAAGCTTAAGATTATAATATAGTGAGTAATATTATTTTCAAATAAAAATTTTTAAATAAGAGAAATAAGATGTTTAAATCTAATATTTTGAAGAATCTACAAATATTTCTGAATTTAATAGAAACTTATATTTTCATTATCCTTTACTTAAGAACTTTCTAAACTTTAAGTTGGTCTCATTTACTAAATTTTTTTCTAAATTAGACTATTTCATTTCTATAACAAAATTTTGAAACCTTCCTAAAGAAATTCATTTACATAATTTGCATGCTTGATTTTTATATGATTTTTGTGTCACTTGAGGATAAGTAACATTTTAAGTTTGGGGGATTTTGATACACCTAAAATATATAGTATTTTTATGCACATTTTTATACCTATATTTGATGATATTGCACCTTAATGGAAGTTATTTTTGTGTTTTTCTTGCATGTATGATTAAAATAAGAGATTATGATAAAAAGGAGCAAAAGAGGATCAAATTTGAAGCAAAAAAATAGGCTATGTGAAAATTTGACCTGTGGAGGCTAAGCATCGCATTATTGGCGAATAGGCACGATAATTTAAAAATATGAATTAAATCAAATTTGGCACCATTTTCAAGGGATGTTTGAAGCAACTTTTGGTAGTAATTTCCTTAACTTACTTTAGGCGGAAGATTTAGATGATGAGATGCATTCTTTTGTGGATAAATTGAATCTAGATATATTTTGAAGAGACACCAAAGTACCTTTTGAAGAATTATTAAAATGAAGAGATGGAATTTGTTTAGAGTCTTCTTCGAGTCCTTCTTAGTCTTGTTAGAGTCTTCTTTTTACTGTTTAGAGTCAGTTAGTTAAGTTTTTTAGTTTAAGAGAGTTTTAAATGAGAAGGGGTTAGTGTGAAGCCTTCTTCTCACCAATTTTATTTCATCCATTTATCTAGTTTGTATTGGAGTCTAAAGTCAGAGTTGGAGTCAACAGAGTTTGGTGCCAACCTCTGTGGAGTCTTTTAGTGGAAAACAAAATTTTAGAGGAACTTCCAGAGTCTTGTGGAGAGGATTTTCAGATAAGTGTTTATCTTTGTTTTTACATTTAGTTTTTAAGTAAAACTTGTTGTATTTTCACTATAAATTCTACTTTCAAATCAGGTTGTATTCGTGTTTCTCCATGAGTTTTGAGTAGTTTTCTTTATCTTTTTCCTTTTAAATGATGAAGTAATTAAATTATGAAAGGAAGTTATGTTATGTATATATGTTTAATGTTGGAAGAAGCTGTGATGATTTATTTCCTTGCACTTAATTTACTTGTTAATTTGCCCAATTAAGATGTTAAAATTTGTTGTGAGATTATGTAAGATCCAATATGGTATTGTCTCAATCAACAATTGGAAAGAATCACATGCAATTCTATGGATGAGAATTGTAGTCCATATAATTGAATGCAAATAAATAGGGAGATATGCTTTTATTGGGAAGTAAAATTAGAGGAATTTAGAGTAGCAGGCTAAAGCCCCCTATTTGGTTTGAGGTGAAAAAATTTGTTATGAGATGTTAACCCCCAGGTGGAGGGAATAGAGGGAATTCTAGAGTGAGAGCCGACCGGTATCTTCCCTCCCTAACCCATCTACAAAATTTTAAAGCTTCAAATTAACCAATGCTCTTTATAGAACCAAGTAAGGTTAAAGAATATAATTGCTCTTATTTGGCACAACACATTTAAATATTTTCACAACAAAATTCCATAATTATTAATAATTCATTAAAAGAGGAAAAAGATATTTTATTCTCATTGCTTTCATATCATTTAGTAGTCATGTTAATTTTAGTTGTTTGCTTACATTTTATTAAAAAAACATCAATACAAATTTCGAATTATCTATTTTAAAACATACTTTACAAAATCAATTTAAAAAGTAAAAATTTAATTTTCTTATTTCTTTATATTTTTAGACATTTCCCTGTATGTTCAATATCTTAGGGCTTAATCAGAAAGTCTTATATTACTTGATAAACGATATTTATACTTGCATGGAATCCCATATTATAAAACAATTAAAATAAATTTCTTATTTACTTCAGAATCAAGTTTTTGGCGTCGTTACAAAGAAAGAGATAATATCATTGAAAAGAAATATAAAGTGAAAAATGTAAGCATAAATATTTGGTGACCACTATCTAATCCGTAAGACAAAATATTACTAACTAAGTAGTTAACTAAATCAACATACCACAGAATTTACCATTCCTTAATCACATATAATTGTTCATTAGGAAAATTTTCATTAATTTCATCATCAAAATTTTTACTTTCTTGTTCTAGCCTTGACAAATTGATCAACTATCTAGTTATTAGCACCCTTCCTATCCTCAACTTGAAAATCAAATTCTTGCATCAGAAGGTCTCATCTATTTAATCGTGGTTTTGCATCCTTCTACATCATCAAATACTTTATAGCAAAAAGATCAGAATGCACAATACATTTGGTTCTAATAAGATAAGTTCTGAATTTATCAAAAAAAACTATAGTTAATAATTCCTTTTCAGTGGTAGTGTAATTAATTTGAGCCTCATTAAGGGTTTTACTAGCATAGTATATCACTTTAAACATTTTGTCGTATCTCTGCCCTAAAACAACCCCTATAGCATAACCACTAGCATCACACATTAATTCAAAAGATTTTGTCCAATTAGGTGAAACATTAATATGTGAAGTGATTAATTTATCTTTTAACAAGTTGAAGGTGTTTAAGCATTCATTATTAAAATCAAAGTTAGCATCTTTTTTCTAAATGATGACATAATGGCTTGGAAATTTTTGAAAATTCTTTAATATAATATCTGTAGAAACCAACATGTCCTATAATACTTCTTATTCCCAATTCAATAATAACTTGAATTTATGCTTGATCTACTTCCATGCCTTTCTTAGAAATGTTATGCTCTAACACAATTCCTCATGCAATCATAAAGTAGCATTTTTTCCAGTCGAGAACAAAGTTTGTTTCTTCACAACATTTTAGAACTCTTATTAAATGATCTAAACATGAATTGAAAGAAGTTCCAAAAACAAAGAAATCATCCATAAGAACTTCAATTCCTTTCTCAATTAAATCACAGAAAATTGACATCATACATCTTTAAAAAGTTGCAGGTGCATTACATAATTTAAATGACATTCTTCTAAAAGCAAAAGTTTTGTATGGACTAGTAAAAGTTGTTTTCTCTTTATCCTCATGAGCAATAGGTATTTGGTGGTATCCAGAATATCCATCCAAAAAGTAAAAATAACAGTGTTCAACTAGTCTATACAACATTTGATCCATAAAAGGTAAAGGAAAGTGATCTTTTATTGTGGCGGCATTTAATTTTCTATAATCAATAAAAATTTGTCAATCAGTAACTTTCCTTGTTAGAATTAATTCATTCTTTTAATTTACAAATATAATCACTCATCCCTTCTTAAGAACACAGTGAATATGACTAACCCATGAACTATCTGAAATCGGATAAATAATCCCAGCGTCCAACCACTTTAAAACTTCTTTCTTAATAACCTCTTTCATTATAGGATTCAATCTCCTTTGAGGATCAACCTTAGGCTCATAATTATCATCCATCAAAATTCAGTGCATATAGATTGAAGGATTGATTCCTTTAATATCAGTAAATGTCCATCCAAAGGCTTTTTATGATTCTTCAATGATTCCAAAATTGTTTCTTCTTGTTCTGTAGTTAAATTTGAGGATATAATAACTTATAATGTTGATGAGTTTCCAAAAAATTCATACTATAAATGAGAAGGTAGACTCATCATCTCAAGTTCAGGAGGTTTTTTAATAGAAGGAATCAGAGGTATACTATTATCAGTAGTATCTAAAATTTCAAAGTTTTCCTAAACATAAATTGAATCCTTAGTGATCATCTCATTTAATTCATCCTCAAAATCACTTTCAGTTCCAGCTTCCTATTTTTTCTATTCTAAAAAAACATTATCTTTTTGATTCAATATGACTACACATTTGTATTGAAAAGGATTAATAATCATAAAATCAATGATATCCATTCTATAACATTTTCCATCAGGAAACTTCATTATTTTAAGCACATTAAATGTAACTTCTTGATCATTCACTCTCATGGTTAATTCTTTTTGCACATCTATTTTTGCACGCCTAGTAGCAAGGAAAGGTCTCCCCAAAATAATAAGAATTTCTTTATCTTCATCCATATTTAATACAATGAAATCAATAAGGAAGATAAACTTATCCACTTTAACCAACATATCTTCTATAATCTCTTTATGATAAGTGATGGATCGATCAGCTAACTGTAGGTTTACAGTAGTGGGAGATATTTCTCCTAAACTTAACCTTCTAAATATAGATAATGACATGAGGTTAATGCTCACTCCTAAATCACATAATGTTTTTCTTTAAAACTTTTTAATGGAATAATGTATGGTAAAGCTACTAGAATTTTTGAGTTTTTGAGGAAGCTATTTCTGAATTATTGCACTACACTCTTCGCTAAGTGCAACAGTCTCATAATCTTCAAACTTCCTCTTTTTATTTACAACTTCTTTCATAAATTTGGCATAACTTGGCATTTGTTCTAAAAACTTATACAAAAGGGATATTAATTGTAAGCTTCTTAAATATCTCAAAAAATCTTGAAAATTGTGGATCTAATTTCTGTTATCTAAGTCTTTGAGGAAAAGTTGGTAGTAGTCTTTCTAAATTAATCTTAGTTGGAGAGATATGTGTTTATGCTTCCTTAGGAATAGTTCCTTTAGGTTTCTCAGTTTCTTTAAGTTCTCTCTCAACTTCAATCTCTTTTTGAGCTCCAACATTTAATTCTTTTCCAGTCCTTTGTTGGATAGCTTTAACTTGCTCTTGCTCCTTAGTTATATCTTTAGGATTGCTCTCAAAAGGTACTAGGAAGTGTTCTTTGAGGCCTATTTCTAAGTGGGTTAGGAATTTGTCCCAGTTGATTCTCTATGTTTCGAATAACATCATTTTGACTTTATATTTGATTACCCATCTCTTCTGTAGGCAACTTATTATGCTTAACTTGTTGGTTATTAAAACTTGGAGGATAAGTAGATATATAGTTGGAACTTCCTTAGTTGTTCCAGTTTCCCAATGTGTTTACGTGGGCGTTCCCCCATTGTTGACTTCCACCAATAGAATTGTTGTTCCAGTTAAAGTTAGGATGGTTTTTCCAACCTAGGTTGTAATAATTGGAATATGGGTTATTGGGTCTATTGATAGCATTTATAGTTTCCAATGAAGTGTGAGAATCCATCATTTGTCCTAATGAATTTTCTTTAATCACATGAGATGTTAGAGAAAAAGTCATTCCAATTTGGTCTATCTTCCTAGATAATACATCAACTTGAGATGTAACCATTAAAATAGTATCATTATCATGAATATTGGCTACTTTCTTAGGATTTACCCTATCAGAAGGCCATTGAAAGTTATTTGTAGTCATTTCTTTAATTAATGAATAAGATTCATTAAACGATTTAAACATTAATGAACCTCCAGTAGCAACATCTATAATAGATCTAAGGGATCTTACTAAACCTTATAAAAGTTTAAATGATTAACAAGTTTGGCAGAGCATAACGTTGACACTTTCTAAGGAGTTCCTTAAATCTTTCCCAAGATTCATATATTGACTCTCCTTCATACTGACTAAAATAAGTAATGTCATTCCTAAGCTTAGCAGTGTTTGAAAGTGGAAAAAACTTAGCTAAAAATTTTTGTGTTGAATCTCTCATAGTTCTAGTAGATCCAAGTGCTAACAAATTTAACCACATCATAGCTTTATACCTTAATGAAAAAGAAAAAAAGTCTAAGTCTAATGACATCATTTGATACACCATCATATTTAAATGTAGCACATCCTCAAATAGTGTTCCTCCAAACTGATTATTTTGCACCTTTTGTATAATTGAAGGTTCAAGTTCAAATGAGTTAAACTCTATAATAGGAGTTTGAATACTTAAATAAATTTCATCTACTGTAGAGTTTGCATTATCCATTAAAGATTTTTGTAAATTGTGATGTTCATTTTCAATAGTTTAAATTTTGATATTATTTTGTGATGTGTTTGCCATTTCTTAAAAATTATGAAGTCTTCCTTATTTTCAAATTCTTCTTATAGTTCGTTCTAATTCAGAATTGTAAGACTTTAAACCTTGAGATTCAAAACTACACAAACACAAAATAAAAATTTCAGAAAATAAAGTAGCACATTAAAATAAAAATATTTTTAAATATTGGAATTTTGATTTTCTTTTTGAATTTTTGGATTTTTTGAAAAATGAAAAACACTAAAATTAAATCTCCTAAAAATAGATCTACAATTCAAGTATAATTCCAATGTTAAAAAATTATATCGCTTCCCCGACAATAATGCCAAAATCTTGATCCGACCCGCAATTATGTGTATTTTTAATCTTCAAAATATAGCAAAAAATATGTCCCAAATTATATTTAGTAGCTAGTGTGCATAAATGTGATGATTTAGAAAATATATAATAAAATTTCACTCTAAGGGTACTACGCAAGTATACGTATCGTTTCAAGTAATATTGGATTTTCCTTAAATACCTCAGTATCGATCTCACGGGGAAAGCTGTAACTCTTAATATCAACTTGCAAATTTCTACCTAAATTACTGATCAAATAGACAAGAGAACAATTTTGACATACTTGCAAAAAGTTACTACTAAATTTAAGAAGAGAATAACAATTAAGTGTAAAAGTTTAATAAAGTAAACTGATGAGTTTGAATATTATGAAAAGATCTTTTTCCTTGCAAAGAGATATTAACCTGTATAGGATTCAAGTGACTAAAAAAATGATTTATTGTGAAAAATATAAGCATTCCTTTTCTTTACCCCCTCCTGGTGCTAGTAAAGAAGATTAGGTAATTTAGAGTTGTTCACCAGCCTGTGTAGGAGTGTTGAGTAGACTCTAGCCTCTTACATCCAGATAACCCACTGTGTCCTCTCTATAAGACCTATTAGAGACCCTTACGATCCAAACTCTAAATCGAATTGATAATCTAGATTGTCACCCTAGATAATCAATTCTACGTCCAACAAAATGTATCTCCCTATTTATTTGCAGTCCCCCTTAAGTGATCGCAATGGCTGCCCAAAATGAAGTGTGGTATTCACTAGTAGGGTGAAATCATTGCCCTTCGGGCTCATTATGTTTCTCAACGATTTTTAACCTCACAAGTGGCCAATTTTCAAAGTCAATGAAGAATCAGTGAAAATTCCATTGCAATTTTTAAAAGTATAAAGAAGACTTTAAATTATTCTCATCCCACAAGATTAATTCCCATATGTAAGGAGAAAGAAAAGAAACTATTCAAAATTTATGAGGATCAAACAAATACACATCATTTGCATTAAATTCCAAGTATTACAAAAAAAACTTAAACACAAATACAAAGTACCTTATGTCTTCTCTCCAAGAAAATTTCTAGAGTTTCCTCCCAGTAATCTCCAAACTCTTACACAAAAATCACACACACACTAAAATGAACACTAAAAATATCACAAAACTCTTCAAACGTCTACTCTAAAGCCTCCAAAAGTCTCTAAAAAGTCTTTCATTTTTAGTCAAATTATTCACATTTAATAGAACTGAAAATAACCAAGGGTTGCTGTTGACCTCATTTTTGATGAGGTCTTCCTTTTCTTCTTTTTAGTGCTTAGGATCTAGCCTTAGGCTTTTCCTTTGACTATCTTAGAGGACTAGAATTGGGACCCGCCTTTTAGAAATTCAAACCACTTCTAAACTCCCCGCAAACTCCACAAACTCGACTATAGACCCCTAATCACCTGCAGGGTCGAAATCAAATATGGAAGTTTAAAGGATGAGTTCCTATAGGACTCTTTGGCCTTAGGACCGCCTCGGTGGCCCGGTCCGGTGAAGGGGCCGACATACACTACACTTACACACTACATTTCCACACACTTCCTAAAACCACACCCATACCCAACTCGACCTCCCGACTCATGTAGGTGGTTCACATGGATGGTCCTTAACCCCTAAGCCCTTGGCTAAGAGGGTTAGGAACAACATAGTGAATGCCTCAAATGAGTCCTTTCATGGCTCATATGGGCTCGAAATGGCTTCATGGCTCAACCAAAATGATTTCACCCTACCCAAAACCCTTGAAATTACCCAAATTTTTGCAAAATCTCCAAATTACCTAAAATTTTCCAAAATCAATCCCAAACACCTCCACATCACTCAAATTGATCATCCATACCCAAAAATACCAAAAATTCCAAAAATACCCCCCAATACCCTCCAAATACCCAAAATACCCTTCTTGGCCTAAAAATCCAAAAATTCAGAAAATTCCCAGAAAATTCCAGAAAATCCCAAATATTCCCAATTTCATTTTGTCCAACTACACCATGGGCCAATTTTGTCAATTTACCCTACTTTTGTCAAAACCCCCAAATTGACCCATTTTAACCCAAAGTGGACCCAATGTCAAACCAAACCTACCCAATTGACCCCAATTTTGGTCCAATTCAATTATAAACTTCAATTCAACATTCCCAATACCAATTTAGACCAAATCCAAGTCCAATTTGATTGACATTTGGATCCAATTTCACTTTGGGCCTTAAAGCCCAAATTTGGACCCATGACCCAAACTTAGCCCAAACTAACCCAAATTCAACTCCAATTAACCCCAAATCTTTTCTAAAACTTCCTTAACATCCTCATAAACAAAACACTAACATGATTTGCCCAAGATTTTGACCCAAACCCCACTCAAATTCAACCCAAAATCAAAAAGCCCAATTTTGACCTAAACCCAAATCTAACCCAAATAGGCCCAAACCTCAAAATTAAAACCCAACCAAAGCCAAAACCTCTTTGAAACATTCCCATAAACATTTCTTAATATTTATTTTACATCAATTTCAACCCTAGCCCAACATTGGCCCAAGTTAGCCCAATTTGACCTACATTGGCCCATTTACCAAATAAACCCAAATTCAACCCAATTCAAACCCAAACCACCTTAAATCTATTTCAAGTTATTCATGAAACATCCCTAAACCAAAACCAACAACTATTTGGCCCAAACCTCTACAAAAATTCCCATCCATGAACACATCCTTAAACTTAAAAGCCCACTTCCCTTAAACCTTCTTAAAAGCCCATTTCCTTCAAAATTCAAAAGCCCAAATCTACCCTAAAGCCCACATGACATCTCCATTTGTCATCCATTTAATTAAATCCATTACCTAAGTCCTAAAGTCACCATCAAATTATTCCAAATCAAGTTTCATACAAATTTCCATCAAAACATCCAAAATTCTTAAAACCCTTTTCATGAAACAAATCAACCTTTTCCCAAGCCAAATGAAGCCATGAACAAGCCATTCTCAAGCCACATGAAGCCATGAGGGCTTTGACTTGTCATTAGTCCATTTATGGCAAGAAGAGGGGGTTCTTTCTTAAACCTCCTTTAACCCTTTTTTACCTTAATCATGTCACACACTAAACCATGTTTAGCCACGTCATCATGGATGGAGACTTCACCATTCCTTCTAAGCCGACCTAAATGATTCCCTCAGCTCAAAATCGAGCTTGGAAGGGTGCACCAAGCCCAAAATGGTGGGTTGACCCAAACCAAGCCAAAGTGAGCCTTCTCCCATTCCATTTAAATCAAACTCCTTTACACATGTCAAACCTCAATCGCCTACACTAAACCCTGCACCTCGACCCACCCGACCAAGATGGTGACCATTGCTCGGCCGGCCGGCCACTGTGCCGCCGGAAAACACCATGGCCGAGAGCTCACATGTGAGCCAACATTGAAATTCTCACTTGCCGAGCCGCCCCATGCCTAGTGGTCACCATGGCTGATCTTCTCCTCACCGCAGCAAACTCGATCCCAAGCCCTAACTCCCTCCGAGAGGCCTTCCACCCTCTCCTATTTAAACTCCACCCCTCTCGGCCATGGGAGAGCTGAAACAAAAACCTTAAGGAAACTCGCCAAAATCACTCCGCATCACTCTCTACACATAGAGCACCCGATCCCCACCGAATTCCAACCCAATTTCTTCTAGCCGAGCCCAATTTCGAGCTCAAACTTTAGCCCAAAAACCAGGACACTTCTCCACAGCTGAGCCAATTCCCAAATTGATTGGCTCTACACCTTCACTCGGACCCGTGGAAGGTGTCCACCACCAAAAGCCCCATCTCCAGAGCCACCCAGTTGCTCCAGACCTCCAAGCTTTGTGATCGGGCTTGGTCGAAATCATATCCAGTACAATTCACTGCACCAGGAGACTTCATCTCGGAGCTTCGTCGGGACCCAATCGAAGGTGCAACAACTCTCGGATCGAAGCCACACTTCTCCGAGCCAAGGTATGAGCTAACTCTTCATCCCGAGCTTCGAAGATTCTTCATTTCGAATGCCTTAGTTTCAATGCATGTTAGCCGTATAGATGTATTCGTCTCTTCAAGACGAATCCATAGAGCATAAGAACATGAAAATCCATCGAGAATCGAGCGAGATCTAGTGGATTTAGTGTGGACGGCTCTCGGCGAGAACACTTGGGGACGATGAACGGATGCCGTCCATTCGATACACGCACGCACGGACGGCCGAGATTGCGTCGGACCGGGAGACGCGTACGAGAACCGCGGGGCCCGGGCCGCCGACTCGGTGTGGCGGCGTCGAATGGGAGCGCGACGCGTGTGCGTTCGGAGTCGCCGAGGTTTCGCCGGCGCCGCGTGGATAAATAGAAAATTAGGGTATTTTCTTATTTATTTAATTCCCTAAACTTCAAAAATCCATATCTTTGTGTAGAAAAATCACAAAAATAAAATAAAAATACCCTCTTGCTCGAATGAACGTAGGAGAATAATGTGAAAAAGAAATCACTTAATTTCATCAAATATTTTATTTTTTATGATTTATTTACTCTCTGCATACATTTAATTCTCCATGCATGTATACAATTCACCATGGCATGAGACCATAGGGCTTTTAAGCCTCCGAACTCGGGAACATTCCCCGAATTTTCCAAGGTCGAGGCCATCTCCGTGAAAAGTTATTTATTTTTCAAATGCATGTTGCTGTTTTGAGTATTTTAATTCCAAAAATTAGCATGTTGTGAAATAAATTCTAGAAATATTTGGTGATGTTCCTTATGACCAGAGAACCCTAGGAAAAATAGGACTTGAGTTAATTCACTCGCATTAACCCTAATCGGCTTAAACACCCAAAATAGGTCTTTAATTAATTAGAGTTAACCAGGTATCAAATTGACTTGAAATCAATTCTCCACTAACCTTTAGGATCAGAGGAATCCACCATAAAAATTTGAGGTCAATTGGACTTGGTTAGCCCCACTAATTGGGTTGATTAAGCCACTTAGCCATTTTAAATTTTAAAAATTCATAACTTTTAAAATACTTTTTAAAAATTCACCAAATTGGTTTTGGAGCCTCTCTGATATCAGGGGAACCTAAGAAAATTAAAATTTCAATTTTCTAAAAAAGTTGATTTTTAATAATATTTTAATATTTTTAATAATTAAAAAATAATAAAAATCACAAAAATAATAAAATTCACCAAAATGTCACATTTTGAATTTTAATCACTTAGGAACAAATCCCACATTTTTCCTAAGTCTATTTAGTGAGATATTAAATTTTAAAGCCCTAGGGTAATTTTAAAATTAAAAAAAATGTATTTTCTAGCATTTTCACTAAAATAATTATTATAAATCATAGAAAAATCAGAAAATTGCAAAATTTGATTCTCTGGTTTCCTTGATATCAAAGAGATTTTTGAAAAATATAAAATCCATTTTTCAACATTTATTTTATTTTTAAATTAATTAACACTCCAAAACTCAAAATAATTATAATAAAAATAATATAATTTAAAAAATCACCAAAGTTGGTCCAAGTGCTTCTCTGGTCATTAGGAATGTCCCCTAATTTTCTTAAGGACAGAAACTTTCTTTTGGTCATGTTATCAAATTTTCCTTGAAAATCTCTATTTTCCACCAAAAGTAATTATATAAATAAATTAAATACAGAAAAATCACATTTTCTCCTCTCATGTCTTTATTGACATATGAGTGAAGTCACATAAAAATTTCAAGTTCATTTGAGTTCAATTTAGTGAGTTATGAAATTATTAAGCTTAAGGGGTAAAATGATAATTAAACTTTTAACCCTTAATTAAAATTTTAGGTTTAATAAAAGAAAATCAACAAGTAAAATATTTGATCTTAATCTGATTTGGATGACTGAAATTTAAATAATTAAAGGGTAGAAACTCATTAAACAATTTTTTTTTTTTTTTTTTAAATGATTAAACTTTAATTAAATAATGGATTAAATTTGGAAGAATAATAAAATTGGAATTATTAAAATAAGGGATATTTATTAGGAAGAGATTTATTCTTTAATTTAAAAATCCCTAAATTAATTATATCAACTAATACTCAATTTTTAATTAAAATGATAACTCAAATTTAAAATATTAAAAGACTTAATTAAATTATTAAAATCTTTTGAAATTTCAATTAAAATTAAAAATAAAGTAAATTAAAGATAAATTAAATTAAGATTAAATTAAATTTAATAATTAAATTAAATTAAATTAAACAATTAAATTAAATTAAATTGAATAATTAAATTAAATTAAATTAAATAATTAAATTAAATTAAATTAAATTAAATTAAATTAAATAATTAAATTAAATTAAATTAAATCAAATTAATTAAACATCAAATCAAATTAAATTAAATTAAACTAAATATAAAGCAACTTCGAACACTATTCCAAATTTAAACCCTTTAATTTAAATCAAATCATTTGAATACTAATTTACCCTGAAAGCTTTGATTATTATAACTCCTAAATGAAACATTAAATGGAGTGTTACTTCACTCATAGGATATTCAAATGTCCTAGTTCATCGAGCAAGTTAACAAGACTTGAAAACCTCGGACGATCGATTCATTTATATAATTAAATTCATTCGGACTTAAAATAATCCTGAAATATCGAAAAGATGTTTAAGATCCTTCTTAAGCACTTCCTCAATATGATAGGATATTTATAAGAACAATCGAATTTGATTATTCTTCGATGAAGAAAATCGTCCTTAAACCAAAACCCAAAGAACCTAGACGTCATAGGAGATGACTAGCTATAGTGATTAGGAATTTGGTAGAAAACCATAACCTTTCCCTTAGCTTTACCTGGAACTTGCTTAAATATTCTAATTGTGTTTTAAGTGCAACTTGGGATGACGGGAAGACCCTCCGTGTACGCTTTTATTTTATTGCAATTTACTTTCTTGCAATTTACTTTCTTGCAATTTACTTTATTGCAAATGCATTTTACTTTTCTTGCATGATAAAACAACCGTTGCATGAAAACCCACACCTTTAGGATAGATCTCTAAAACCGAAACCAAAACTAAGTTAAAAGTCATTGCAAGATAAAATTCACCGCCACAACATTTCAAAATATGAAACAACTCAAAATTTAATCACAAACAAAACACAAAACTACAATTACAACTAAATTAAAACGTCCTGTTGGATGATCGTGAATACCTCTGATGATGTAACCTACGTGTTGCTAACTGGATTTCCCACGGTCTAAATGAAAGTGTGGAACTCATTCAGCTGAGTTTAGCAAATTCATCCGGACTAAGTGAATCCGATAAAAATAATGATGCCGAAGGATGGAACCGCGGGATCTTAACCGTGTCGTTATAATCAACTTTAAGATTTGTTTTAAATAAAACATAAAAAACACCCGGAAATTAAGATTTTCTCTAAACCAAAACACTTTTCTCAACTCCCGATTTATGATTTCTAAAATTAAACCTCTGCAACAACAAGGAGCTCGGAGCATGGTGGGCAAGCACGACCATCGTCATCAGCAAAACTCGAGTCTACTTCAAGAAATTTTCCTAGAATTAAAACAACCAAGCCATAGGACTTCGAGGTAGCTTGCCAAGTGCAACATAAATCCTCAACTCTTCGTTAGGCATTTGCATTGCAAATTAAGCCCTAACCTGGTCTTAGGATTCCGAGGTAGTCGTCCGATACGACAATAAACCCTCACATCTTCTAGTGCTATTTGTTTGATTTTATCATACAAATATAAGCCCTAATTAATTGAAATCGGCAAGATTGAAATATCAAATAAACATTAGGACTTTCCTAAATTCAAGACAAACAATAGGATAGTCGGGAAATTATCGAAGTTCACTTCGAATCGTTGATTTCTCCTACCTTTCTTCCTTTGGATTCACAAAACAAAATGTTCCAAAAATTTGATCCATTCCCTATTGAAACTCCAAAATTCAATCTTCGAAAACCTTAAACTTTGAAATTCTTGAGAGCAGAATCATTGATTATTATCGAGAGTTTTCTTAGGTGATTCCCGTCACTTAAGATGTAATTAACTATAGGGGCTTGCCCTTATAGGGAATTTTAAAGAACCTGAGTAATATAAACCCCGTTTAATGTTTTCATATTAAGCAGGGAAACTTGTCGGCTTATAAAATTGGTTCGCGGACCAAACGGATGTCACTAATCTTCTAGTTTATTTAATCAAGCCCCACCATCATGCGGTGTGTCTATCCTTAGGGATAGATACACGGTTTGTGGTGCGGTGCTCGTTTATATAAACTATTTGGGATGTGAGGTCGGTTTAATTTCATATCTTAAAACCTTCAAATTTAAAATTATTTTCAAAATCAAATACTACTTTTCAAATTATTTATTTTAATTAAATTAAAAATTCGCCGACATGATTTACGTTAGCGACCCCTCTTCAAAATAAAACACAACCTAAAAATATGCCGACAGCTGCTTAAAGCACCTCTTCAAAATTCAGCCAAATTCAATATATCGTCTAGAAATTTGATTACTGGCGCTATAACGCCAGGATGCGGTTCTATAACAACGAATTCGCCTGTAGGGTGGTGCTATGGCGCCAAGGGTGGCACTATAGCATCACACAAAGTAGCATAATTTTACTCCATTTTTCCCTCATTTTCTCTAAATATCAATTCCCTGCACATGAAATAAAAAACATGTCAAATATCTTCCTTTAAAGTATAATATCAAAAAAAAATGTATATAAAATGCTTATACAATGTGTGCTAAAACATGTAATTTTTAGGTGGACCACATACCTTAATTGTTGGACACGATATTTATTTAAATACTAACTGTTTTGCTAATATTAATGAAGTAATAGTCAAATGAGTAATAGAAAATATTTTAGCCCTATATAATTACAATTTAAAAGGCAAACATATCTATGAATTCTTAGAAAATACACTTACCAGAATTGTTAAAGTTTCGGTTTAAAAGACAACACAAAACAAACTATAAGAGAAAGTTGTTTAGAGGAAAGAATTATCAGTACACCTGGTAGATGACCAAGTATCTTTGGAGGCTTTATAAAAAGTGAATTCTTAGATTACAAACTTAGATATACAATAGAAGATGAAAAATAAAATTATAAACTAGAAATTTCTAATAAAAAAGTAACTGCATTAAATATTTGCAATATCTGATATTTAAATGAATATTTATGCGATATCAGAGGTTCTTTTATGATATTATAGTAGACGATCGAGTGCTTTATTTAGACATGTATTTTTACAAATTACCCGAACCATACAATATTTTATGGAGTTAGGAATTTTCAAAATTACATTAAAATGATACAACTACGGGAATCGTATACAATATTCTTTAGAAAAATTAGTTGAACATTGTCAGCAAATTGATCTAAATAAACAAAATAAACAATATAAACAAACCTTATTTTGTGAAAAATCTGATATAGTAGCTCAACAATGGGGATGTAGGCCTTTTCATAATAATTGTAATTGTTCTGCAAAAAAGAGAAAAGAAAATATTATTTAAGAAAATAAATAAAAAAATATTTTAATCATAAAAAAAGAACCTTCAGAAAAAAGAATAAAATACCAATAATACTACAAACACTAAAAAAGTTAGAATAAACAAATTGTAAACAAGAAGGACATTACGTATCTTCAAATAACTAAAATAATCATGTAAAATCTGTAGCACTTATAAATGAAAATGAACTAAAACACATTTTTAATATATCTAATATATATATAACGAAGAAGAACTTTATGAATAATCAGATACCGAAGAAAGTCTAATTAATATATGTTATTCATATAATGAACCAGAAGAATATCTATACTCTATTTATGGAAGAAAACCCTGAATCAAAATTAATTAGTGACAATTTTATTGAATCTGAAAGACATATTACATTATCCGAAGAAGCGTATTAAAAAATAAGAAAACAAAAATTATCCTTAGGCACGGAAGACTTTTTTTATATGCCCATTTTCATTTGGAAAAGAAGTGGACTAGAAAGATAATTGGATGGGTTAAGTCAGTTTAGAGCTCAATTAGGCTAATTAAGAGGACATTAAGGGTAATTTAGGCTAATTAAAGGGTGTTCATGAGTAAAATATTTTGGTTTTGATAAGTAGGAAGGAAAAGCATGCCAACTGTAATAATTACCATTATATAAACAAACTAAGCCTCATTCATATAAAAAGCCTCAAGATTACACACATCAAACACATGAAAAATTTCGATTTTGGTAAGAAAATTGAAGTAAACATGTTAATTACTTGGAATAATACCATAGGAATGATTTTAAAACACAATCACATTAAATGCTTATGGTTTATGGTTGAAGACATGAATATGTATTCATTTTTGACTAAACAAACAATAACAATTGTTAGAAACATATTAATTACTTGTAGTTATATTCAATTATCCTATTATAATGAATTTTAAAGAAAAACCCTATGGTTTATACATGAAACATGGTAAACTGCATAAATTAACATAAAAAACATAAGATGAGGCAATGAAATGAAAAGCCCCATGAAAAATGGAGAGAATTTGAAATTTTTAAAAAAGATAGGGAGAGTTTTAAAATTGCATGCATTTAAGTTGTAAGTGAATCGAAGAGATTATACTTTCCTTTTATGTTGAATTTCCTTTGCTTGATGTCCTTTGATCGTTGCTCCTTAATTGCATGCCTGAACCTTGGTAGAGTTCTCGGTTTTTCTTGGGAAAGTAGAAGGGAACTTGGTTTATTAGAGGGAAGAGGGACATTTTGTGAGTGAGGAGATGAGGAGGAGGGAGAGAACCAATGGAAAGAATGGGGAGATAGTTGAGAGGGATTTTAGGTTAAGTTATGGAGTAGTAGGGAGTTATTTTAGAGGGAAGAGAAGTTAGAATGGAGTCGGATAAATGGAGGGGATCCATGGCTAGACTTAATTTGACTAATGAGCAAAGGTCTCTTGGATCGATGAAGCGACATAAGTGCAGTGGTTGGATGTGAGAGTGAATGTAGTGGCATAAGTTGAGTGGCAATGTGGCAATTTTGACCAAAGGGAGGGGTCATTTTGGTAAATTGGCAACTGTAGTTAGGAATAATTGAATCTATATATCATTTTGAAGAGGATAAAACAAATATTCTAATTGTCTAAACCATTTAAATAAAAGAAGTGTGTAACTCAAGTTATGGCCATTTCTAGTGTGAAGGTGGTTATAGGATGGTAATGGATGGTTACGGTAACAAAAAAATGGCACATGAGGAAAAAAATCCTCTTGCCATGTATATGTGCCAATCCAATCTCAATCATAACATATATCAATATAAAATGATTTTTTTCTCGTCAACAATAAAAATGTAACTAATATTTACACAAATGATATAAAATAGGGACCCCTATAAAATAACTCAATTCAACGTTATTTGTTCATTTCTGTAGTTTGCCATTTTTTGAAATGCTTAGGTTCTTTAGGTGCAATAAAAAATCATACCCTTAACATCAAATAGATAGCATTGAAGTCCAAATCCATTATTCAATCATATATAGTGCTATAATTAAAAAAAAATTAAATAATTATTTTATGAGCTAAAAAATTATTAAATCCTTGTCTCCAAGACAAGGGCAAAATTTATCTATTATAATGATGATGCTTGACTAGTGCCTCCTAATGGGCCGTTAGAAACTATAATCTTCATAATTTATGCCAAATATATATTTGTAAACCTTCTTTTAATAACCAAGCATGGAAGCATAACCAAGTAAAATACAGATATTAAACTAATTTCAGCACATTAACAACAAAACAAACCTCCAACCGTAACCAAAATATTAAAGTAATTTTCTCTTCCAATCAAATTGCAAAATGAGCTTGAGCTTCTGACAAACGGCCTGATTTGATATATGTTCGCAAATCCAGACAAAAATTCCGCCGCGGATTTTGAATCCGGTTCTGCATCGCCATTTTAGGGCCGTGCCGTCTCTGACGTGACGGGTAAGCTGTTCCTCAAATACCCTTCACAGTGCTCAAAGGATCACCCTTTTCAATCGCTCGTCTCGTTCTGGGGATGAAAAAGCTTCTATCTTTATCTGGAATTAAGGACTTTTAAGAGATGATCAATGGTAGGTTTTTCTCTCCTGGCTTCTGTATACGCGCTATTCATTAACGAGGTTCTTGATCTTGCCTCCAATTAGTCGATCTGGGCACTATTTTCTTTCTCCTGTTTTTCCTTATTTTATTCAGAATGCGATTTGTACGTTTGCATCTTCTCTTCCTTCTCCATCGGATGCTTTGCATTGATGCAGGAAGCAATCATGGAATGAAATTTTCGGTGGACTGGGCGCAATCCGGCGGCCATATGGTCAGTTGTTTTACTTTCCCTTTTTGAATTTATTTTCTTCACCATTTATCTTTCTTGTGAACCCACCCCCTCCCCCTTTGGTGTGTGATCAGCAGGTTTTGCCATGGCGGAATATCATAGCTAGGGGTTCCGGGTGTTTGAAGTTGGATCCTGCGGACGATGTTTGGATGAATGAGATGTTTCACAATGTTGGTGGTCCTGTGACGACGATAGGTATTGCTAACATGGTGCTTGTTGAGAATGCCAAGGTTAGTTGTATTAAATTCTTTCATATTTTTTTTGTTAATTTTCGCAAGGGTTCGTTTGGTTGCTTATAAGTTTTGGTCCAAATCTATGTAGCTGTTGATCTAATTTGTATGAACGGAAAATAAGTTTTGATCCAAGTCTATGAGTTACACTTTAATTTACTCTCATCTTTTGTATTTAAATGAGCTGGATAGAAGGGAAGGCTGTCTTTAGAAGTCAAGATGTGGACTGGATATTTGTTTGTCGTTCTTGAAGATAATTGTTGTTATATGGGGTTCCTCTGAATTTTGGAAATTTGCTATGGATTTCAATTCTCCCTTGTAGAACTACATCACCAACATTCACTGAGGAAAAGCTTGGCTGTAATGTCTTTCTGTCATGAATTCTATATCATTAAAAATTAGATTTTAGGATTATTTTTATACCAGATAATGTGCTAGTCTCCTTCTTATAGGATGTATCCATTCATTTTTCCCTGTTTAGTGCATGTTGATTGTGCTTTATCCTCCTTTTCACTTTAGTTCAAAGTTGATGTCATTTGCTTTAAATCCTATAGAGTAATTTAAACATTTAACTAGGGCATCAACTAAGTTGTATAAGAATTGTAAATGTTATACCTATTATATTAACACTCTTTTATTAGTTAATAGATGTTTTTGTTTTCTTCTCGACTCAGCATCGAGTCACACCAAAAAGTTTTTTAAATATGTATGCACTTATTTGTATTTACAACTTATTTTAGAAAGGTGGAACATCAAACAAACTTGGGTGAACATCTGTTTATTGCTTCAATGTACAAATATCAAAACTTACGGCTACTCTTCAAATCATTAAAGTGCTAGCTTAATAAAAAATTTACATCCAAAATAGTGCATGATAATTCATGTGCTACACTTCTTGTGAATGAATGGAAATTCATGAAATTAAAAGCAACGTTAATATATGAGATTTGTGTCGGAAGCCTTGATACCACTAGAATGAGCGAGTGGTATCTAAGAGAAACTTTCATTAATTCATGCTAACTATTTGAGTTATGTAGTTGTTTAGTACTAGGAGTGCGGGCTAGTGATAACGAGCATACACCAACATGACTTTGATATTATAACACGAGAGAAATGGATATGTTATTGATTGAATTTTGTTGCCTATATTTAGACATACATGCTGAATACAAAAAGGAAGACGATAAAAAGAAAATATCATCAATTTTGAGGATTGAAAACAATATTAAAAATTTACTTTTTAATCTAGTACTTTCCTACAATATTTCTTTTTCAAGTATAGAACTTCTCTATGATAACCATGAAATAGTTTTGCTGTACGCACTGCATCTTGAGCGGCAGGCATGCATTGGTATGCTTCATTGTCTCTCTTTAAACCGTAATGAAATGTGTTGACATTCACTTCATATGCGAAACTTTCTGGAAGTAGCATTATAATGTTTCTCCATGAACCTTTTGACTTTTTTTATTTTCTACTTATTTTACTTGTGTGTAGTGTTTTGTTTATATTGGTATTGGTATTCCAAATAGGCAGGGACATCTTTTCTCTCATTAGGAACCTTTTCTTCTCAGCTCTTGATTGTACTAACCTGTGTTCGTTGCATTGCATGTGATTCTTGCCTCATAGGAATATCCATGATTTACCTTTTTTTTATATATTTGTATAAGGTTGATTTTTGGAGCCATACAATTTTGCCAGATTGAGGATTTTTTATATTCTTTTCTAATTATATTCTTCCTCAATTTCTTTCTTGAGCATGTGAATCCCGAATTTTAGGTTTAATCAGGATTATAGATTTGATGTCTCTAAGTTGGAACCTTCATCTGCACAAATTTGTGCACTGTTTTATTATTTGCCATTTTCTCTGTTATCCGAGTTATTAAAATTAATGCAGGCATAGCTTCAAATATCACCATCCTTAATTCCTTTTCGTTTTAGTAAAAGAATATAAATGTTAAAATTGATAGGTAGTTCATCAAATTTTGTAATGTTTGATTATTTAATTCAAATTTATTAGTCATAATACTAAAATCTTATTAATAAAAATCACTAAGAAACAAGAGAAAAATGAGAGAAATAAATTTTATAGAGAAGTTGTTTTCACGAGTTCTATAAGATTTATAAAATTTGAATAAATAGTTGACTATTTCATTGGCCTGTCCTTTGGTCCCTATTTATAAGCTTGATTCTAGGTACAATGTTAGTGCCACATTCATGCAATAAAAATGAAATTGAATAGCAGGGCTGAACAAGTGATTGCTTTGAAATAATAATAGCAATATGCAATAGAAATAGAATTGTAGAGCAGGGCTTAACGAGTGATTGATTTAAAATAAAAATAGAGTATTTGATGACATTAGGAGTACATGTTGAGTTTTAAACATAAGGCTGATTCAAGTGAAATTGTCAGCCAACTTCAGTTAGGGTTGCCAAGTTTTAATGAATTGTTTTGATCCTGCTTCAGCACCACGATTACTTTGCCATGATTTTTTCTTATATATAAATAGTAGCATTGATTTGACGACTTTTGATAATTTTGCTTGGTTTGCCGGAGTTGAGCATGCTTGATAAAATATTTTGGCCTGTTCTAAGTCCTCAACGACTTTGCTATGTTTCTGTAGACTTAAAAGAGTTAATCTAATTGAGTTGACTAGGTTTTAACCTGATTTAGGCATTATTTTTTGGTGTACACTTCCATTGTTACTTATCTTTACAATATGTCCATCAGAATTTGATGAAACAATTAGATCGCCTCAACTCTTACTTCAATTTCATAGATTCGATCTGAAACATTTTTCACAGCTTATTGCAAAAATTGGAGCCTGTCATGCATTATATTTTTTCATTACTTTGTCTCCATTTAGTTAGAAGAAAATGAAATGAAAATTCAAGTAATTTAGGGGCTGACTCTATTGAATTCAGATTTTAAATTTTTTATTTGTTTTCTTTCACACATATTTGCAATCAAACAGGGTCTTAGTATAGGACTTCAGAAATTTTGTATTTTAAATTGGGTTGTTTTAAAAAAATGGGATAAGGTTGATAATTGCAATGAATTTTTCATTATTGTTGGAAGTAATTCATATCTCTATAAGCAGGTAATGAAGTGTGAAGTCCCCGTGCATCTCTTCCAGGCCAGCCATGAGGTATCATCAATATATTCTTCCAGCGTTATAATTTGATTTGCTTTTGAAAAATATATACACCGCTCTATTGAGTTCTTATAGGCCTGGAAGGATATAGATATTGATTTTATGCTTCAGGATCAGGTGGAAAGACTTATTCCTAGATCTTTGGGGAAGCTAGCTGTGATTTGTGCGTCCATCCTTGTTGCGCTGTTTGCTTGCATACTCCTTGAGGAAATACTCACAGTAATTAAACTCAGGTAAGTTCTTTTTGCTCACTTTTTACCTGATAATACAAATTTTTATTGTTTATTGCTTTTGCGTGGACGAATAATAAGTCTCCATGAATGCTAATGGAATTTAGACGTTTGTTTTGAGAAAGCGACAAAGTAATAAGAAAATGAGATTTGAGAGAAATGACTTTTGGGCTATTATTTGCTTGATTATGGATATAATACAAATTGATTTGGTACCCGCATCCAATCTAAGTTACAAAATTTTTGAAAGCATCTCAATTCTATATCTTTTTTCAAGCTACAAAAATAAGAAATGCAAACATTCATTTCTAGGAAAAGTTTATTATTTATTTATGAAGTATCGACAATAATAGATACGATGAGTTTGACAATAGATTTTTTGGCCAATATTATAGGCTATATCCATGGAAGGTTAGAGGATTCTATCCCAACTGTACAAGCAAAAAGGGGCACAAGAAAGTCTCTTCCATAAGCCCAAATATACACTCAATCTCTATACAAAGAGAAATTCCGACATCTTAAAGTCATGTACATATAACAATATTCTAATATCTTGTAGGAATGCAATAACTAAATAGCGAAGTTACTAATAAATAGATTTAAATCATGCACCGAAATAATCCCAATTTGAATGTTGGTTGAAGAAATCTCTTGTTTATTTGATCCTCCATTTCCTAATTTCTTAGTAGCGGTTGGTCATGATTCTCAAATTCATGCACGTCCCCTTTTTTCATAACAACTTGCTCCATACGTGCATCTCTATTCGCAATAATACCACACTCACCGCTCCCCAACACTATTACTCAACTTCTACTGTCTTGTGACACTCTTTCAATGCACCCCTCAATTTTCTTCGATATTACTTCGTCTTATACATAATTGATTTTATGCTCGGGTACTTCAATTATTTTCAAGTAATCTTTTACTTATTCTTTTCTCTTGACATTGCCTTTATCCTGCCTTTCATTGTTGTTGATGGTCCCCCCTCTCCTTTGTTTGAAAAGGATATCTCTCTTTCTCTCTAAGGAATTTTGTCTCCTCAATGTTTTACGTGCTTAGATGGTTTGGTCACATTAGACGTCGACCACCTGATGATCCGATTAGGAGAGTAGATGTTTTAAATACAACTTATGTTAAGAAAGGCAGAGGCAGACCTAGGAAAACTTGGGCTTATTGCATAAAAAATGATCTTAATTTATTAGAATTAAACGAAAATTTGACACTAAATAGGACGCAATGGAGAAAAAGGATTCATGTAGCCGACCCCACTTAGTGGGATTAAGGCTTTGTTGTTGTTGTTGTTGTTGATGTTTTACGTGCTTAATATTTGTTATCATTTACTATGTTCTTAGAAGTTACAACTACACTATAACATTTTATCCATTTCAATATGTGTTTCAAGATTTTAGTTAAGGGGAAGACAATTGGTGGATGTATTATGGGTGGTGGAATTTACTACTTAACACTTGAGGTCTTCTTTAATATTTGCTCCAGTCATCATTTTGTATCAATATCGTTATCATTTGATTCATCCTATACCAAGACAACCGTTAGAGTTTATTCTTTTCTTCTTTTCATTCTCTAGGAGTTAATGCAATGCTTTAAACTTTGAAAAATAATCAGATATTTTTCCATCTTTCACATTGATTCATAGTTATCTTTTCTTTTATTTTGTTTTGTTTTTTTTTTGTTTCCCACACTGATATTTAAGGTCTGAGTATTGCTTTTTCTCACTTAGGGGTCCGTGACTCCTTGCAGGAGGTTCTTTTAGTTGCAAAGTTTATAGAAGTATCAATTTACTAGAATTTTATTAATTTGGGTTGAAATAATCCCCAATAATGATTATTTTATCTCCCATTAACATAGCATGGGAGACTTGTTTAGCAATTTTATAGACTTTGGGACTAAAATGACCCCATATAAATAGTCATGGGATTATTTTGGCACGTCACTCAATATTTTTATTAATTATTTTTTATTATCACTTTTGCATCACAAAAGCATATTTACTAGTATGGCCTGTGTTTCACGCTTATAAGTAAATAAAAATTTAGTTTTAACTTTATGTTTAAAGCTCTACGTATGGATATATACTTCGGAATCATAAGAACTTTGTTAGTCCTTATTTTCCCTTCTCAAAAAAAAAAGGACATTTCTTTACCAAGTATGCAAGCTATGCAACAAACTTATACATTTTAAAGAAGAAAAAAAAAGCAGAAGTTTCATAACCATATTGTGAAAAATTGAAATTTAACTGCATTTGTTCTGTTCTTCAAAGTGACACATTTTCAGGAACACATTGCAGGTATGCATCTCTATCACAAACAGGAATTTTCCTGACAGGATGGGCCTCAAAAATACACAGATCTCCGCACCTTACATAGCTGCAGCATTAGCGTTCGCACACCTGGTAATGAAACAAGAGACTTCTTACAGTACAAAAATAATTATTTTTCTCTAATAAATTTTAAAGGCTGATTGAGATCATCTTTGATTTTTATTTATTTATTTATTTTTTTGGTTTTTATTTTATGATGTTTATAATCATAAAAACATATAAAAAATGTACTACACAAACATAATTTAAAAAAAAAGCAAAAGATAATAAAAGAAAAAAATGATATTAAACATACCCTTACTGTATAATTATTTTCATTCATTTTTAATGATTTTTCCCATTTTCTTGCATTATTTATTTATTTATTATTATTTTTTTTTTTGTAGTTTTACAAGGTAAATGTAGAATAATGATTCAGTGCATATTTGAGGAGAGAAGCCTTTCTCATTTTGATGGTCTTGCAAGCAGGGTCAAGAAATATACTACCACGAACTTCAGAGTTAAGTGGTATTGTCTTTGTCCTTCAAAGGGGAGGGCAAGGAGTTCAACCCACCCTTAAAAAAACAAAAATAAGGGTGGGGTGAACAAATTGTTGTTTTATATGATTAATTGCATTTTTCTGGATATGAATGTATTTCAAAGCCTATACTTTAATTGTGGCTGATTAATCTTTAAGTTTTTAATGAAATGCT
This sequence comes from Papilionanthe hookeriana x Papilionanthe teres, assembly GCA_022702705.1. Lineage (NCBI taxonomy): Eukaryota > Viridiplantae > Streptophyta > Magnoliopsida > Asparagales > Orchidaceae > Papilionanthe > Papilionanthe hookeriana x Papilionanthe teres. Next base: position 133,155,937 of record CM040425.1, on the reverse strand, counting down.
TTTTTTTTTCTTGTTTTAATGATTAAGCAATGTTGATACTGTTATGTTATTATTTCTAAACTTAATTACATGAATTATTATTGTTTGGCTGATCAATCTAATTAATTATTTATTTATTTCAAGGAGCTTTTATTTTTACTGCCATGTTTATAGTTTTGAAATTAAGTATTTTATGTTTGCTTTGCCAATAATACATTTTGTTTTGTAGAATACAAAGATAATTTGGTGGTCTGTATTAACCTCATTGTTTATGGGGATGTATTAATATGCATGCTGAAAAATTCATTCAATTTGTTAGGGGATAATATAAGCTTACTTTGGCAAAATATATTTATTTTTCATTAATTTCTCGTGGGATTTTTAAAATGCACGTCTTCACCAAGAATGCAAATAAAATGTTCAACACCACATAAAAAACTACCATCTTCACTATCTTTTTAAAAATTAAATGCACATTTTCATGCATAGATTTATGTTGCAAAAGTGTCATTAGATGGTAGTTGACATGAACCGTCAAAAGTCGAACGATGGTTTATACTCTACTTCATTTTCTCCTAAAATGGGAGATTAGGTGATAGTGAAAAATATTGAAGACTTATTGGTTATCAATATGATATACCAATATTATCATAATCGAATATTTCACTTATATGATAAGATAATTGAGATTTCAAAATCTAGAGGCATTACACGACTTATTAATGAAATAATTAATTATTATAATTTACTTATTATTCATCATAAATTTAAAAAAATGAATGTTAAAATGTGATAAGCGTAGTCATATTTTTACTTGAATGCTAAATTTCTTCTTAGAATGAACAATTATTGCTAATTCTTTAAATATAACATTTAGAACCTTTATTGAAAGAGTTAGCGCGTTTTTATCATATTATATTAATTTCTTATAAGAACAAGAAAATTTCAAATAAACTAAAACACAATCACATATGAATTAAAAGTTAAAGTAAAAGCAAAAGCATTTTTATTTTAATATCAGGTTTGGTGAGCTCTGTAAGCTAATATCCTTGGATTTTTTATTTTAATTTCAACCAATATGCTACATATTCACACACAAGACATATATTAAATTTCTAAATGAATTTTGATTTCTTAGAGTTAGATATATGAGCAAAAAATGCAATAGTTTAAAATGACTATTTTTGTTTAATAATATTAAATATTGAATGTTTGCTGAAGATTTTTGAATTATCGTACAGAATCTTATATTTTTTCTATGTTTTTATTAACTACTTATCTATGAAGAGTTGAACATGAATTAGCAAACTAATGATTATTAATCGATTTGAACTATCTGCACTATCATGAAAAATTTATTCCCTCGATAATCATCTCATCTAATTGTTCAAGAATTAATCTTTTTTGGCTCTTAGTTTTGAGTTGTTGAACTTGTTCAAGAGCTTTGAAGTCATCCATTCACTAGGAAAACTTGCCGTAATTGTTGGAAGATTGTGGGCACTTGTTAGTTTTTAATATGGAAAATGCAAGAAAGAAATATTTATGGTATTTCTTAGTTAAAATAATTCTATATTTGTGAGTTGAGGCTTACAAAAGGTGCCTAATTTGTATTTGGGCCTTTTAGTAATATTAGTAAACAATAATGTGGGAGTTGTCTTCATTGGTTGTAGAAAAATTGCCATGTCGGATTTTTTATTGAGATATGATAGACAAACATAAAATATAATAGTTGATTATTATCGATCATTAGTACACATTGAACATCATAAATGAGGAATGTTAAGTAGAAAGATGAAGCTCTGAAGTAAAAAAAATTGAAAACTAAGAGGTAAGAAGAAAATAGAGAAACGATGACTCAAATGCTTTTGTAAAGTTGTATCGAAAACGTCTAAGGATGTTATATACTTGAGTACAAATTTAAAAGATGCATAAAGGTAAACGAAGACTGGAATATGGCATCAGATGTTGTTCGGATTTTTTATGTGTTAGTCTAGAGAGGTGGTCATGCTGAACTTATTTAGGCTTTGGAAACTTCCTCATGTTAAACTATTATACTGAGTTGTTGTGGTGACAGTTATTATGCCCCCTTAATTTGAGTGTTCCTTCCTGATTTAAGCATCAAATTGTTACAAAGGAGCTAAAAGCTTGAGGTTGGCATAAGTTTGGTGAAGAAATCAAGAAGTTAGTCCTGAGAAGCAAGATGGTGAAGTGTAATAGTGGCAGCTTGACACAATCTTAAATAAAGTAGTGATCAATATCAGTATGTTTCTTGGGTGCATGGAAGAGATGATTATTGACTAAATAGAATGTGGAACATTATCACAATATAGTTGGCAGGGATGTCGGATTTGTACTTTAAAATTTTTAAATAAGCAACAATTCTATATAGCTTTTGCTGTAGCAAGAACAAGAACACGATATTTAGCCTCCGTGATGATCGAGCAATGGTGGATTATTTTTTAAAGGTCCAGGAAATCAAAGCGGAGCCTAGAAAGAAGCAAAATTCCGAAGTAACTTTTTGTCCAGTGTGACACTTACCCAGTCAGAATCAGAGAAGGCATAAAGTTAGAGATTGATTGGGTGACAGGGAGATGATGTGTATCAAATGTTCATGAGATTTATATATATTATTTATTTTATTTTTTCCATTTTTATAGTTTTTCGTGCTATTTTTGGTTGTATATATAGTGTACATCTGATTTGGAAACTTAAGGAGCAAAGGAGATCAAACTGTCACATATAGGTTGAACAAACACCAAGCAACCAGTCCTTGGTTCTTAGGTGCTAAAGGGACGAGCGACAAGCACATAGGAGGCAATTTTGAGTGCCCATGTGCCTTGAAGAAGAGAAATAGATGCTTAGGCGCTAAATCCCTACGTCTAGTCCCCCATAAGAGTAGGTTTTTGGTTCGGACGCCACAATTCACGTAGTTTTACAACAAAAGAGTTAATGAGGTGCAACAACAAAGCACCTAAAGGAAAGAAGGGGATTAAAGAGCACTAAAATGGAGAAGCAAGCCACAATCAAGGGTGTCACGGAGAATATTTTGGAGCAGTCAGAGAACTTTAAAGGAGGAATCCATAAGAGTGTTGTGACTCTGAGGGAGTGTTCTTCTCAGCGCGTTTACATGTATGTGAGTGAGATTGAGGGTATTACGTAATTACACAGGGAAATCATAGTAGACATATTGTAAACTCTTGTAATTCAAAGGAGCATCTTAGCGAGATTGCTCTAACTTGTTTTTATTGGGGTTTAAAATGAATATCTTGTTATGCTTCTTTCAAATGAGTAGTAGCAAATTTCTCACACCCTTGAGTTAGTAAAATATGCATTTTAGAAATATCCTTGCAGTTTAATTGATTTATAGATTGTGTAATATCGACATGTTAAACTTTTGGTTGTAAGTTACTCCTAAACTTGCCACTTAGAATGCTAAAATAGGTTGTGATCTAGTACTACAAAAGTAGGCAGGTGGAACGATTAATTTAACATACACTTCTTTAGGAGAATAGGAATATTACTGCTAGAGTTGTGCAATCGTGCAGAGAAATATAAAACTACAAGATTTTTTGTATTATCAGAGAATTAATTGTGACGTGAAATACCAAAATTACTTAATGCCACTAAAAGGGGCTAATGAATACTATTGTTCCAAGTTGTTAGTAATATTAGAGCACGTGATTAGTGCTAACTTAATAGGTCCAATTCAAAAGAGGTTTTGTCACTTGAAGAATTCTCTAAACCCTAATTAATAAGTTTCAACTCTTTATAATATTAAGATTAAATAATATAAGATACTAAGAAAGTAGAATACCTAGACTTAAAACTAGCTGACTAGAACTTTTTATTTTAGAAAGTTAACCCATTCTCTATATGATCGATATACACAATCATAACTTGTATACATTCTTGGTTGTCAGTGCTTTAAAGTACTCTTGGTATCAAGTTTTCGGTGTCATTACTAAAGAACGACGTTAATTTTCAATTTTAGGATGATTTTAGTGCAACAACGATGGTTTAGACTTAAAAACTTATTGTGTTGTATTTTTCTCTTAGTACTTTTTTATTGGTTGAGTAATATACAAAAAATAAAAAAATTTGTTATTTCTTATTTTTTATGTTCTTCAAGTATTTTTGTTTCATCATATTTATGTGATTGTAATTTTGTATGTATTTATTTTAATTTAGTTAATCTGTTAGTATAGGGACACTAGGACTAGAACATTGGAACTAGTGTTGTATGACATTGAACATGAAAGAATAGTGATAAAAATCCACTAAATTTAAATACAAAAGAATTTAAGTCAATTAAAAAAGATCTAGTAACTAGAGATTTTAAGTATGATACCTATTCTAAGTTTTTTATTCTCCTATAGGAGAAAGCTCCTATATTTAATTATACTTTAGACAATTAGTATTGTCTAAGAAAACTCTTGATTATCTTCTTCTCCTCATTCCACTTCCTTCTTCCTTATCTTCGTACTCCACTTCATCCCTTTTTAAGGTGAGTATAAGAGGAATTCTTAAAGAGGTTATTTGGAGGAGGACCTCGTCTTCTCCCTAACATAAGAGGAACTCAGACAAGCAAGAAAACGTCTCACCAATTGTCACAAAAGTGAAACTTATAAAAGAAATTTGATTTTTCTTTTCTCTTAAATGGTCTACTTGGTATAATTTTAGAGAAATAGGTGTACGCTGGTGTTAAAGGAAGCCTTTATGTTAGAAATCTATTTTATTACGATCCCTTCATTTCCCATAGTGTTTTATCCAAAACCTTAGCTCTTTAACCCAAGGCAAAGAAAATATTGTACTAATCTTATCATTTTTCATGGTAGCTTCATTTGACAGAAATTTTAAGCCATAAAATCAAAGGAGTGAAGAAAACCCTTTGATCTTCACTCCTTAGGGTATGCAGATCTCTATTCATGAGAAATCTTTTATGATTAGCATTACAAACAGAGGTGGTTTTTTTTTCTTCGCACAACAAAATGTTGGTACCCCTTTCCATACTTAAGCCTAGATCCAAGAGAGATCATTATGGAAAGCTTGATTTTCTATAAAATGTTATTGGGTTCATTTCTGGATTGTCTATTTTTCATTGTCATGCATATTTGTTGTGTGATATATAACGTATGATATCTTTTTAAGAAAAATGCATGAAAAATATGTATTTTATTTTGTATTTGTGATTTGACATCCAAGGATGCATGAAGTTCTTTGTTTTGCTTAGTTTGTGATTTTATATTAAAATATATGTGGAAAATTAAGTTTAATTTTGATGTGTGCATGTCTAAATTTAGAATGAGAAATTATATGTGAGTTAGTGCTTATATTTCGAAATGTGTGTAAATACATTTAAGTTGATGCTTATGTTTCCATATGCGTGAAACTTTTTTGGCTTAATAGCTATTTGTAAACATTTTTTACATGTGAAAATTGTTTTTGGCTATGCTTGTTTCTTAGCATTCGACATGTGAAGGAGTTATAATTAACATGTTTGCTTGCCATATCATATATTATTTGTGCTTACCATTTGCATGAGTTTGTTGGCAAGATGTAATTCTCCTTAGGGTGTTATGTACCCAATGTAACCAAACTCAATAGCATTTATGTATCTCACATTGTAAGCTATATGTGCTTGTAATCTGCATGAGTGTTTTGGTTGCCTCTTAGTCAACGTGTAATCTCCCCTAGGCTATCCTGTACCTGATGCAACCAAACTTATTTCTTGCATTTTCACCCACTTGTTTAGCATTTTTATCATGGACATATGCCTTATATGCTTGTGATGGATGCGCGGAATCTTGAGATGACTAACTCACCCAACGCTAGTTTATCTCCTATATCCTTAACACAGATTCTAATACATAGTATAATATTTTTCTATGATATTGTGCAATTTGCAAGTGCAATTAATTTACTTATTGTGACTATATTTGTGCATAGAATTGTGATTAATTTGTTTGTATGTGATTGTTTACCACAAATGATCATGCCAGATAAGCAAGTCACACATTTTCTCACATGTTATTTGATATGAGTATCCACCTAGCATGACACTCATGTTTGAATCATCTTCTAGCATTTGATGTGATAACACACAACTCAATAGAGTTGTCGCATCATAGTAAGCCATCTTAGGATATCGTTTGTAGTCGCTCACACCTCGATAGTGAAATCACAATATGCTAAGTCACTTTGCATGTTACGCATCACCAAATCTACCTTGACGACAAATAATATTAATCAAATGAGTGACCAAATATTCGTCATGATGCTTTAATGAGATTTGCTTGCGATGATATCTTAACGAGTAGTGTGAATTATCGCATTGTAATTAGTATGCGTATGTTTATGCTAAGATTCCAAGAGATTTAACATTTACCACTTAGGCTTTGTTTTCCCTTAGAATGTATTTTAAAAATATAAAAATATATATCTTTTAACAATATTATTCATCATGTATTTTAAAACCTATTTTTAAAATAAGCATCCATAGCTTAGACCATATAAGGTCAACATTTTAAAGCTTTTATGTGCATAAAACTATCATCTTTAGTAGAATGTATTAGAATTCTTGGATCCTTAGGACGGAGCTTGGAATGATGACTCAGTCAAAAATATATGCTAGCTTTAGTCACTCTTTTTGCACACACTTAGATGTATGTGTTAGGATAACCTTGTTTTACATGCTTGCTAAAATAGGATATAGTGTAGTTTGTATTTTCGTATGTCTGGCTTTTGTTCAATGATTTATGTTTATCGAGACATTTTTATGTGTTTCTTATTGTGTGTTTAGAGGTGTGAAACATGTGTATTAGTGTATTAGCGCGATCTTCTTGTAAGAAATCTTGTCCACTTGAGTGTAGCTTCATAAGTTAAAGCTAACACGTTTTCTACAGGTGCTACTAAGCTCTCCTCCTGCCTAGCATGGCTCATTATAACTGCATGTAAATTATCCATGCTAACCCTTTCACTGTAGGTCGTGCTTTTTATGGAGTTTCCTATGCATAATTTTTTAGAGTCCTTAGGAATGATCTGTGTAAGAAATAAGTTATAGTCACGGATTCTAAGATGTTTGATATATGAAACCATGTATGAGGAACAAGAGTAGTGTATATGTTTCTTGTATTTTTAATTTTGAAATTACATCGTTGTATTGCCTTAGGACCAGACATGTATATGTGGAGCCTGACCACCTTTTTGGCTTTCAAGGATATGTAGTTGACTCAGCGACTCTTGATCGACCGATATTTATGCTTACTAGAGATGTTATAAAGAACATAGGTTAATCTACTATTTTAAAATTCTTGAAGATGGGTTAGGCAAGAAAGATACTAGCTCTCACTCTAGAGTTTTCTCAATTCCTTTCATTTGGGGGCTAACATCTCATATCAAAATATAAAATAGTAAATCAAATTGGGGGATTTAACCTGTTACTCTAAAGTCCTCTAATTCTACACCCATCAAAGTATATCTCTTTATTTATTTGCACTCAACTATATGGATTACATTCTCACCCATAAAATCTCATGCTATTCTTTCCTATTGTTGATTGAGACAGTAACATACCGGTCCTTACGTGTTCTCACAAGAAATTTTAACATCTTAATTGGCAAAATCAAGAAGTAAATGAAGTGCAATGTTGTAAATCATCACAATTTCTTCCAACATTGAAATCCTATACTTCACACAAAATATTTTTATAAATTTATTACTTCATTATTTTAAGGAAAAATTTAAAGAAAAGTACTAATAATTCATGGAGAAAATACAATTATAACTTGGTTTAAAAGTAGAAATCATAGTGAAAACACAAGAATTCTTAATTAAAAACCAAATGTAATAACAAAGATAAAGACTTATCTGAAAATCCTCTCCATCAAACTCTTGAAGTTAATTTGAAAACTTTGCTTCCTCTTACAATACTCCTTAGAGGTCGACGCCAAACTCTAAGGGTTCTAATTACTCCTTAGAGGTTGGCGCCCAACTCTAAGGGTTCTAATTCTCACTTATAATCCTAATACAAACTATAATAAAGTAAAGTAAAGTTGGTGAAGTGGAGAGATGTGTTCTAAAATAACTCTCTAACATAAACTACACTCTTAAACATTAACCACACCCTCCAACAACAACCATATTTCTGATATTCAAGTCCTATTTTTATAGTTTTCCAATAGGTGTCTTTGTATCTCTTCAAATTGTGTCTAAATTCAACATATCTTCCAAGTGATGCATCCATTCATGAGAGATATAATTTAATTTTGGTGCCAATAAGGAGTTACCTACATTCTTACCAATAGATGCCTCAAAGACCTCTTCAAAATAGTGCCTAAAATTAAATAACTCATATTTTATAACTGCCACGTGTAAGATTGAGGTTCCAACGCTTAGCCGTGATCCTACTGAGGTGTAAGCTTCAGATCTGGGCGCATAGCCACGAGGCCTTGGCGCGTAAGCGCGGGTTCTAGCGCTTAGCCACCACATATCACTTTTTCAATTTTCTTCATTTTTTCTCCAAATTTGATCATTTTTCACTTTTTTCATCACAATAATCCATTTAATCATACTTGTAAGAAAAACACACAAAATACCTTCCATTAAAGTGCAATGTCATCAAAAATAGGTATAAAAATGTGTATAAAAACACTATATTTTAGGTGTATCAAAATCCCCCAAACATGAAATGTTACTTGTCCTCAAGTGACACTATAATCATATAAAAATAACACAAGTAAATTATGTGATGAGTTTCTTTAGGAGTTTTTTAAATTTTGTTCTAGAAATGTAATAGTCTAACTTAAAATGGATTCTATTAAATGAGACCAATTTAAAGTTTAGAAATCTCTTAGGTAAAGGTTAATGAAAAATATTAGTTTCTATCTTATTCAGAAATACTTGTAGATTCTTTAAAATATAGAACTTAGGTATTTTATTTTCTTTACTTCATAATCTTTACTAAAAATAATTATACTAATTATATTATATTTATAAGCTTCAAGATTTTCTCAAATCTTATACTCTAAAAAAATCATGTGTAGAACCAATTTTTGATTAGGCCCATAAATCCTCAAGTTTCTCCTTCCTTTTCACATATACTTTTTCATTTTTCTTTTCTTTTCTTTTTCTTCTTTTTTTTTCTTTTTTTTATAAGGAAATGATTACTATATCTGGATAGACATTTAATGATTTTGAATTCCACCCTTCTTTCCTAAAGCATAAGGTAGATATATATCCTTAACTTATTAATATAATAAAAGTTTTAAAAATTATTTTCAATAAAAGAAATTAAGTATTGAAAACAGAAGTCTAAACCTTATATTTTTTGAACAATACAACTTTTCCTACTAAAGATAGTTGCGAAATATTCATCATTTCTTTACTAAGCAATTTTTAACTTAAAATTTTTCATCCTTACTATAGATTTTAACTAAATTCTCTTACTCATTTCTATATTCAAAATTTTACTTTCTTAATATAACTTCATACACATAATTATTTTTCAATAAAAAATAAAATTTTAATATATTTGAGAACAAATAAAATTTTAAGTTTTTAAAAATTGTTTTTCATTCCCCCTAAACTTTAAAATTTTCATTATAATGAAACATTTAATCTTAGTAACAAAATACATGAGTAAGAACAGAAAACTATAAGTATTAAACTTGCAGGAATTTTATATCCTAAATATGTAGGTATTAATAAAAATGAATGAAAATAACTAGATCAAAATTTTAAATTTTTTCATTTAATAAAAGAAATTCAAAATACTTCTTAAGTAGTGGAGGACATAAAAGCAAATTCACACACACACTTAAATAAAAATCTCTAACTAAGACATATATTGGTAGTAAATTGAAAAATTAAGTATGAAATTTAATTAGTGGATTTTAATAAAATTTTAAATCCCTCCTAAATAATTTCTGGAATGAGTTCTAAACTAACAAACAAAATACACTAACAAATCACTAACACATTTACTACCACAATAACAATTCATATAACATATCACAAACATATAACATCCACAAATAAAATAAATACAAACTAAAATGTCTCAGAAACTATTATAACATAATGAAAAACATAGAGTAGTCCTCTTAACAACCATGGTGAAAATAAACAACACAACAAAAATAAAAAGTCCACACAGAGATCACATAACATAACATAACACAAATAAAATATCAATCCTTATCATCATCTTCCTTCTTTGCATTATCCTCTTCGCTCCAGGTATGGGTATGCACATATGGGCTATATTGTGGATGAGTGGGTAGCACAAAACTAAAATCACCTCTGATCAATCTATCCATGTAACTGTGATAATTCCCCTCATACTCACTATGTCTTTGAAGATATTCCCCAATACGGTCTACTTTCCCTTCAATATCTTGCACTTGATCCACAATATAATTAACATTATCTTTTACGTTAATCAAAAGCTCAGTATGTGAATCAGAAAACTGATCTGAAGATTCCTGAGATGTGGAAGCACGAGATGTAGATGCAACAGAAGTAAATGCACCGGAACCCCTAGAAAATCCTCCTCTCCAGCCAAAAAGTGAATGCTCAGCATAAGTTTTCAAATTTGAACTAGTAATAGGCTAAGATGCTGAAGGACCTCTTCCCAATTCTCAGATCTAACACCAGCTTGCTCACACAATGAATGTATAAGGGAAGAAAATCCCATACTTGCAGTGGTGGCAGCTCTAACAGAATTCCAGATATAATCATAAATAATCTTTTTCCTCTACTGAATACAATAGTTTAAAGTGGCTATTTCTGTAGTTACCTCGCTTAGATGATTTGTAGGAAGCAGCTTGGGTGATATAAAATAATATAAGGCTTTGGAGGTGGCATTCAACTTTGATGCAAGGTAGTTTACTATTCTCTCATTGGTGATTTTCCATAATCTCCTCCCATCAGTCAAAGTAGAAATAATCTCATACAATTCTTCCTTAATAGGATTTTAATTTGATCAAAAAGAAATTATACTTAGGCGGTAGTAGGTAAAATTTGTTAATTACCTTAGGAGTAAATTGTACTAGCTGTCCTTGCACTAACACAAAGTTCTTCTCTGATTCCGGGAGATTTGCATAGAATTGTCGAACAACAGAAGTAACAACTATGACAGTAAAACAACGTAATCTATCCCAGAGGTGACTTACAATCATATCTTCTATTACTTCGCCTGGTTTATCGAATCCTCACTCATGGATCAGTTTACGTCACTGTAACGCTTTAACGTAATGATCTTGAGCTTTTGAACTGACTAACTTGTTAGAATAGAAAATGGTTCTCGCTTTGCTCCTATTTGGTTCCATTTCTAAACTTTGCATAAAAATCACCATAAAATCCACAGTTAACTTAAAATCACTAGACTCAACTCCTAAAGGCTTAAACTACTAAATCCAAGTAATTTCTCAAAATTTTTCTCAAATTTTCACCATGAATAGTGATTTTCAAATTTATCCAAAATACACTCAAAATATATGGTGTAAATAAAAATAATTACTTAGGAGTAGTGCTCTTACCTTAAGAAGATCGAATCTAAAAATTTCCACTTGAAACGACTTAAGAATCATAAATGTAGTGATGCCCTAGCTCTCAAAATCGCAAAATCCGAAGGAAGAAGATGATGGTGAGGTGAAAATGTTGCCAATTTTCAGGTTTTTAAACCTGAAAATCGATTTTTGCTAATCGGTGCCTAAATGCGTAAGTATGACCCTTAGAGCTCTGGCGCGTAAGCGCAGTCGGGAAATAGCCGCCAACTCGCAGTTTTTAATTTTTTCGTTAAATACATATTCTCGCTCCTTTATTCAACCCTAAATTATTTTAATAAGTATATCTTCACCTTATAATCTTCTTATCCCCATAATTACACTTCTTTAGATTAGAAACAATTCAACAAGTTTTTCACAACATGAGCTTTTACTTAATTAAACATATACAAATTAAAAGTACAAATTATAAGTCTTTAATCCAAGATATTTGGATTAGATTTTATTTTTTCTACTCACAATAAAACGCTTAAACTAAACACTAAACACATACTTAAAACATAAATGATTATAACACATAACATACATAAACATTAAACACAAACACTTTACACCATTAATTTAAACACAAAGCATAAATAACTAACACTTAACACAGTGTCGAACTTAATTTCAGTCTCCATTAGGTGGAATATATCCAATACCTCCATTAGTTCCATCTGAACCATTTGGTATAAAGATTTGATAAAATGGACGATGATGAAGACATTTGACAGAATCCTCTTCAATTGACTTATTTTTTAGATACATCATCTTGTCCACTTCTTCAATATAACTTGTATGACTAAATTGCATCTTCATTTGTAAACCAATATGTGCTAAATGTGCATTAGTTTCATTTACATTTGCATTCAATTGATGCAACATCGGTTTCGATCTTTGCAATCTTCTCTACCATCCCTTGAATACTAATGGCCATAAATCTGTTATATAACTCTTGCGTACTCTCACTAACGAACTTCATCTTTTTTGCATCCTCTTTTTGCTTCATTTCACTCTCCCAATAATATAATTTCAACTCTTAAACTCTTGTGTAAGGCTCTTAGGATAGAAATTTGGAATGGGATGAATTTTTTAATATAGTACCTATTTATAGACTTTAGATGGTCTAAAACCGTCCTTCCACATTCACAAAACACCAAATATCATGCCATGTAACCTTCCAATGATAATGGCTTTTAGAAACTCATTTTTCACATTTTTCGTAACTCCGGCACCTAAGCGCCAACTGCTGGCGCTTAGCTACCAGTGCTCATTTTAGCGTATGTCTGTTAAACGTTTGAATTCTCATTTTAACTTATCCAAATTATCAGTTAAGGTCTTAATAATCTCCACTAACATAATATATGTAAAATACTACCATATAATTCTTACACCAAACCAAATTAAACACATAAAACAAACTTAAGGAAAAGCACACCGATAACTATGGGTTGCCTCCCACAAAATGCTTTGTTTTACGTCGTCAGCCTGACATACCCAATACTTATTCTGGGCGACCCAACATCAGATTTTCATCAAGTTTGAGTTGATCTACTAAGAAATAAGGTTTCAGTCTATGAACATTTACTTTGAATATTTTCTCATTTTTAGTTTCTATAATATTCACAACTCCATAGGGATAAACTTTAATTATAATAAATGGGCTGATGCGCCTCTGACGTGTGCTATTTTTCTACGTGTTTTAATGTTTGTATTTATGTACATACACTAGAGGTTCTATGCAAGTGTACGTATCATTCAAGTAATACAAAGCTCTAATGGAGTCTCGTTTATCGATCCCACATGGAAGTGAGGTAAGATATCCTTAGTCAAATTCTAGTTTACTACTATCAGACTTTAGTTTGGAAGATCGATTTTAATGGTTTTTCTAGCAAATACTCCTAAAGGTAAGTCTTAAGATTAAAGCAACTAATAACTACTCTTAAATGAAAATACTAATTATAAAGATAACCCTTTCTGGATGAATTGGTTTGGTGAATTTTGAGATAATAAAATCTACTATTATTATGTAGCGAATTGGATAATGTAAAAGAATGAGATGCATTAAATATTATATGTGCCAAATAGGAGCAATACTATTCTTTACCCTCTTCCGAGTGCATAAAGATCATTGGATAATCCTAGGTTTAGTCTCTAAATCTGTGGTTAGGCTGGGAGGATACTAGCTGTCATTCTAGAGCTCCCACTTCCCTTCGCCTGAAGGCTAACTCTTGCTTTAGTTTCCAAACACTAGGACTGAATTAGGGATTTCAGTCAGTCACCCTAAAATCTCCAATTTTACACCCATCAAAGGATATTTCCCTGTTTATTTGCATTCAACCCCCATGAACTTCACATTCCATGGAATTCGAATGTGGTTTCACTTTGTTGAGAATTATGTCACCCTCTCGTGTCATAGCACAATTACAATGAATTTTAACACTACAAAGAGCTCTTTTTGTAATTTAAATGAAGTGCAAGTAAAAATCATCACATTTATGTTAAAACTACTTTTATTATGCATCCCAATTTCATAAACATGAATCTTACTCATTGCGAAAGGAAAGTAGAATGAAAACAGTGGAATAATCTTCTTATGCCACTATTTCCAAATTAGAATAAAGAGTAAGAGAAAGACATCACAAAGCACAAAGAAAATACAATAAAAAACTTCAGTTCATCAAAGCAAATCCACTATATAAGTGTGTAAAAAAATCATAAGATAATGAAGAACACAATACTTAGCTTTTTCCCCTTGAAAGAAAGATGAAGATCTCTCCCTCAAAGTCTCCTATTGATCTAGGCAATGCTATGTTGACCTCATTTTTGAAGAGGTCTTCTCTTCTTCTCTTTAGTACTTAGGATCTAGCCTTAGGCTTTTCCTTTGACTATCTTAGAGGACTAAAATTGGGACCCACCTTTTAGAAATTCAAACCACTTCTTAACTCCCTGCAAACTCCACAAACTCGACTATAGACCCCTAATCACCTGGAGGGTCGAAATCAAATGCGGAAGTTTATAGGATGAGTTCCTATGGACTCTTTGGCCTTAGGACCGCCCGGGTGGCCCGGTCCGGTGAAGGGGCCGACTTACACACACACTACACCTATACACTACACTTTCACACACCCATACCTAACTCGACCTCCCGACTCATGTAGGTGATTCACATGGATGGTCCTTAACCCCTCAGCCCTCGGCTAAGAGGGTTAGGAACAACATAGATGAATGCCTCAAATGGGTCCCTTCATGGCTCATGTGGGCTTGATATGGCTTCATGGCTCAACCAAAATGATTTCACTCCACTTACATCCACCCAATCTTCAATTTCCCAAATTTTCAATTTTCGACCCCCGGACCCTACACCCGCTAAACTCTACCCAAAACCCTCGAAATTACCCAAATTTTTCAAAAATTTCTAAATCACCCAAAATTCCCCAAAATCAATCCCAAACATTTCCACATCACTCAAATTGATCATCCATACCCAAAAATATCAAAAATTCCAAGAAAACCTCCCAATACCCTCCAAATACCCAAAATACCCCTCTTGACCCAAAAATCCAAAAATTCAGAAAATTCCCAGAAAATTCCAGAAAATCCAAAATATTCCTAATTTCATTTTGTTCAACTACACCATGGGCCAATTTTGTCAATTTACTCTACCTTTATCAAAACCCCCAATTTGACCCAATTTAACCCAAAGTGAACCCAATGTCAAACCAAACCTACCCAATTGACCCAAATTCTGGTCCAATTCAGTTCTAAACTTCAATTCAACATTCCCAACACCAATCTAGACCAAATCCAAGTCCAATTTGATTGACATTTGGATCCAATTTCACTTTTGGCCTTAAAGCCCAATTTGGACCCATGACCCAAACCTAACCCAAACTCACCCAATTCAACTCCAATTAACCCCAAACCTTTTCTAAATCTTCCTTAACATTCCCACAAATAAAACACTAACATGATTTGCCCAAAATTTAGACCCAAACCCCACTCAAATTCAACCCAAAGCTAAAAGGCCCAATTTCGACCTAAACTCAAACCTAACCCAAATGGGCCCAAACCCCAAAATCAAAGCCCAACCAAAGGTAAAACCTCTTTGAAACACTCCCATAAACATTTCTCAACATTGATTTTACATCAATTTCAACCCTAGCCCAACATTGGCCCAACTTGGCCCACTTGGACCTATATTGGCCCATTCACCAAAAGAGCCCAAATTCAACCCAATTCAAACCCAAATCACTCCCAATTTGCTTCAAGTCACTCATGATACATCCATGAGCTAAACCCAACAATTATTTAGCCCAACTTCTTTACAAAATTTCATCCCAAAATCCATTTTAAAATCCAAAAGCCCACTTTCCTAAACCATCTTAAAAGCCCATCTAAAACCATTTCAAAAGGCCCAAAATCTACCCTAAAGCCCACATGACATCTCCATTTGCCATCCACTTAATTAAAGCCATTACCTAAGTCCTAAATTCATCATCAAATAATTCCAAATCAAGTTTCATACAAATTTCCATCAAATTACCAAAAATTCCTAAAATTCATTTTCATGAAATCGACCAAACTTTTTGCCAAGCCAAAGGTGAGCCATGAAGCCATGCATGAGCCACATGTGAGCCATGAGAGCTTTGGACACTCCACCATGCCATATTGGGTAAGAAGAGGGAGGGCTTTCCTTAATCCCTAAAGCTCATTAGCCTTAATCATGTTTCACCTAAACTTAAATTTAATCCAAATATATTTGGATGGAGACTTCTCCATGCCAAACCAACTGATCCCTTTGATCCCCCACAGCATCCAAAGCCACCTCGAGGGGTGCACCAAGCCCAAATGGGTGGGTTGACCCATTTAGACTCAAAATTAGCTCCTCCCCCATTCCATCTAAATCAAACCCTTTACACATGTCAAACCTCAATTGAATGCACCAAACCCCAGCCCTGACCCACCTGAACAAGATGGTGACCAATGCCTGGCCGGCCACCACCGTGCCGCCGGAAAACACCATGGCCGAGAGCTCACATGTGAGCCCAACTTGGAATTCTCACTCGCCGAGCCGCCCCATCCCCAGCGGCCATCGGAGCCGTTCTTCTCTTGCCAAGAGCAGTCGATCCCAAGCCCTAACTCTCCCCGGAGGCCCTCCACCCTCTCCTATTTAAACTCCACCCCTCACGGCCAAGAGAGGAGAGTTGCACAAACCTTGCCGAAACTCGCCAAAATTGTTCCAAACCTTCTCCACCCTGTAGAGCAGTTGATCCCCAGGTGTCAATTTGCCCTAATCCCCACCGACAAAACCCAATTTCTCGACCGAAATTCCACCCAAAACCAGGACACTTCTCCACAAGTGAGCCAATCCCCAAATCGATTGGTTCTACACCTTCACTCGCACCAAGGGAAGGTGTCCACCAAGCAAAAGCCCCATCTCCGAGCCACCCAATTGCTCCAACCTCCAAGCTTTGTGATCGGGCTTGGTCGAAATCACACCTAGACAATTCACTGCACCAGGAGACTTCATCCGGAGCTCGTCGGGATCCAATCGAAGGTGCAACAACTCTCGGATCGAAGCCACACTTCTCCGAGCAAAGGTATGAGCTAATTCTTCATCCCGAGCTTCGGAGATTCTCCATTTCAAATGCTTTAATTTCAATGCATGATAGTCGTATAGATGTGTTCGTCTCTTCAAGACGAATCCATAGAGCATAAGAACATGAAAATCCATCGAGTATCGAGTGAGATATTAGTGGATTTAGTGTGGACGGCTCTCGGCGAGGACACTTGGGACGATGAACGGATGCCGTTCATTTAATACACGCGCGGACGGACGGCCAGGATCGCGTCGGATCGAAGACGGAACGATACGGCGGGCCCCGGGAGCGCCGAGTCGATGGCGGCGTCGAACGGGAGCGCGCCACGCGGCGTTTCGGAGCCGCCGAGGTCGACGCGGCGCCGCGTGGATAAATAGAAAATTAGGGTATTTTTTGATTTATTTAATTCCCTAAACTTCAAAAATTCATAACTTTGTGTAGAAAAATCGAAAAATAAAATAAAAATACCCTCTTGTTCAGCTGAACGTAGGAGAATAATGTGGAAAAGAAATCATTTAATTTCATCAAGTATTTTATTTTTTATGATTTATTTACTCTCTCGCATACTTTTAATTCTCCATGCATGTATACAATTCACCATGGCATGAGACCATAGGGCTTTTGAAGCCTCCGAATTTGGGAACATTCCCCGAATTTTCCAAAGTCGAGGCCATCCCTATGAAAAGTTATTGATTTTTCAAATTCATGTTACTCGTTTTGAGTATTTTAATTCCAATAAATAGCATGTTGTGAAATAAATTCTAGGAAAATTTGGTGATGTTCCTTATGACCAGAGGACCCTAGAAAAATAGGTTTTGAGTTAGTTCATTTAAAACATACCCTAATTAGCTTAAACACTCAAAATAGGTCTCTAATTAATTAGAGCTAACCATACATCAAATTGACTTGAAATCAATTCTCCACTGACCTTTAGGATCAGAGGAACCTACCATAAAAATTTGAGGTCAATTGGACTTGGTTAGCCCCACTAATTGGGTCGATTAAGCCACTTAGTCATTTTAAACTTTAAAAATTCATAACTTTCAAAATACCTTTCAAAAATTCACCAAATTGGTTTTGGAGCCTCTCTGATATTAGGGGAATCTAAGAAAATTAAAATTTCAATTTTCTAAAAAAGTTGATTTTTAATATTATTTTAATATTTTTAATAATTAAAAAATAATAAAAATCACAAAAATAATAAAATTCACCAAAATGTCAAATTTTGAATTTTAATCACTTAGGAACAAACCCCATATTTTTCTTAGGTCTATTTAGTGAGATATTAAATTTTAAAGCTTTAAGGTAATTTTAAAATTAAAAAAAATATATTTTCTAGCTTTTTCATTAAAATAATTATAATAAATCATAGAAAAATCAGAAAATTGCAAAATTTGCTTCTCTGATTTCCTTGATATCAGAGAGATTTTTGAAAAATATAAAATTCATTTTTCAACATTTATTTTATTTTTAAATTAATTAACACTCCAAAACTTAAAATAATTATAATAAAAATAATATAATTCAAAAAATCACCAAAATTGGTCCAAGTGGTCCTCTGGTCATTAGTAATGTCCCCTAATTTTCTTAAGGACAGAAACTTTCCCTTGGTCATGTTATTAAATTTTCCTTGGAAATCTCTATTTTCTACCAAAAATAATTATATAAATAAATTAAATACAGAAAAATCACATTTTCTCCTCTCATGTCTTTATTGACATATGAGTGAAGTCACATAAAAATTTCAAGTTCATTTGAGTTCAATTTAGTGAGTTATGAAATTATTAAGCTTAAAGGGTAAAATGGTAATTAAAAATCTTAATCCTTAATTAAAACTTTAGGTTTAATAAAAAATTAGCAAGTACAATCTTTGATCCTAATTTGATTTGGATGATTGAAATTTAAATAATTAAAGGGTAGAAACCCATTAAGCAATTTAAAATGATTAAACTTTAATTAAATAATTGATTAAATTTGGAAGAATAATAAAATTGGAATTATTAAAATAAGGATATTATTAGGAAGAGATTTATTCTTTAATTTAAAAATCCCTAAATTAATTATCTCATTAATATTCAATTCTTAATTAAAATGATAACTCAAATTCAAAACATTAAAAGACTTAATCATTAAACTAAAATTAAATTATTAAACTCTTTTAAAAATTTCAATTAAATTAAAAATAAAATTAAATTAAAAATTAAATTAAATTAAGTAAATTAAATTAAATTAAATTAAATTAAATTAAATTGAAATTAAAAGTTGAATTAAATTAAAAATTAAATTAAAGATTAAATTAAATTAAATTAAATTAAATAAACAAATTAAATTAAATTAAATAACTTAAAATTAAATTAAATAAATAAAATCAAATTAAATTAAACTAAATTAAATCAAATTAAATGAACTAAATTAAATTAAATAAACAAATTAAATTAAATTAAATTAAATTAAATAAAATTAAATTAAATTAAATTAAATTAAATTAAATTAAATTAAATTAAATCAAATTAAATTAAAATTAAATCAAATCAAATTAATTTAATGTAACATCAAACCAAACTAAATTGAATTAAATTAAATTAAATTAAAATTAAAACTCAATTAAATTAAATTAAATTAAATTAAATTGAATTAAATAACATCACCTAAAACGAAAGAAATTAAATATAAAGCAACTTGAACACTATTCCAAATTTAAACCCATTAACTTAAATCAAATCATTTCAATACCAATTTACCCTCGAAAGCTTTAGTTATTATAACTCCTAAACGTAACATTAAATGAAATGTTACTTCACTTATAGGATATTCAAATGTCCTAGTTCACCGAGTAAGATAACAACAAAACTTCAATTCTCGGACGATTAATTCATTTGTATAATTAAACCCATTTCGACTTAAAACAATCCTAGAAATATTGAAAAGATGTTTAAGATTATTCTTAAGCACTTCCTCAATATGATAGGACATTTATAAGAACAATTGGACTTAATTGTTCTTTGATGAAGAAAATCGTCCTTAAACCAAAACACAAGGAATCTAGACGTCATAGGAAATGACTAACTATAGGATTAGGAATTTGGTAGAAAACCATAACCCTTCCCTTAGCTTTACCTAGGAACTTGCTTAAATATTCTAATTGTGTTTTAAGTGCAGCTTGGGATGACGGGAAGACCCTCCAGGTACGCTTTTATTTTATCGCAATTTACTTTCTTGCAATTTACATTATTGCAATTTACTTAACTGCATCGCACTTACTTTTTCTTGCATGATAAACAGCTGTTGCATGAAAACTCACACCTTTAGGATAGACCCTAAAACTGAAACTAAAACTAAGTTAAAATTCATTGCAAGATAAAATTCACCGCCACAACATTTTAAAATATAAAACAACTCAAAATTTAATCACAAACGAACACAAAACTACAATTACAATTAAATTAAAACGTCCCGTTGGATGATCGGGAATACCTCGGATGATGTAACCTACGTGTTGCTAATGGGATTTCCCACGGTCTAAATGAAAGTGTGGAACTCATTCAATTGAGTTTAGCAAATTCATCCGGACTAAGTGAATCCGATAAAAATAATGATGCCGAAGGATGGAACCGTGGGATCTTAATCGGTGTCGTTATAATCAACTTTAAGATTTGTTTTAATTAAAACATAAAAAACACCTGGAAATTAAGATTTTCTCTAAACCAAAACACTTTTCTCATCCCCTGATTTATGATTTCTAAAACTAAACCTCTGCAACAACAAGGAGCTCTGAGCATGGTGGGCAAGACGGCCATCGTCATCAAGAAAACTTGAGTCTACTTCAGCAAAACTTTCCTAGAATTAAACAACAAAGCCATAGGACTTCGAGGTAGTTTGCCTAGTGCAACATAAATCCTCAACTCTTCGTTAGGCATTTGCATTGCAAATTAAGCCCTAACCGGTCTTAGGATTCCGAGGTAGTCGTCCGATACGACATAAACCCTCACATCTTCGAGGCTATTTGTATGATTCTATCATATAAATATAAGTCCTAATTAATTAAAATTGACAAGATCAAAACATTTAAACAAACATTAGGACTTTCCTAAATCCAAGCCAAACAATAGGATAGTCGGGAAATTACCGAAGTTCGCTTCGAATCCGTGATTTCTCCTACCTTTCTCCCTTTGGATTCCCAAAACAAAATGTTCCAAATTCGATCCATTCCCTATCGAAATTCCAAACTTCAATCCTTTCGAGAACTTAAACTTTGAAATTCTTGAGAGCAGTAATTATCGATTATTATCGAGAGTTTTCTTAGGTGATTCCCGTCACTTAAGATGTAATTAACTATGTGGGCTTGCCCTTATAGGGAATTTTAAAGAACCCAGTAATATAAACCCCGTTTAATGCTTTCATATTAAGCGTGGGAATTTGTCGGCTTATAAAATTGGTTCGCAGTACCAAACGGATGTCACAAATCTTCTAGTTTATTTAATCGAGCCCCACCGTCAGTGCTGTGTCTATCCTTAGGGATAGATACACGGCTTGTGGTGCGGTGCTCGTTTATATAAACTATTCGGGATGTGAGATCGGCTTGATCTCATATCTTAAAACCTTCAAATTTAAAATTATTTTCAAAATCAAATACTACTTTTCAAAATTATTTATTTAAATTAAATTAAAAATTCGCCACACAATTTCTGTTAGGCGACCCCCTTTTTCAAAACACACAACCTAAAAATATGCCGACATATTTCTGGCGACTCCGCTGGGGAAAATTCCTCTCTCCATTTTAGTCAAATAATTTTTGCTTTCGAAAATCGGTAGTGTATCCATGTCCCTAATGGATCGAACTACCATTCTTTCCGTTGGAATACTATGTTCATTTCTACCGTGAACAAGTATAGCCAACATTCTCGGATTTAGGAACCACCTGTTTAGACACCCCTAAACAGAGAGGTTCCGAGATCCTTTTATCTCATTTCGAGGTGGGTGGACCCCCAATAGGTGTTAGTTTAGGAATAATCCTTCGAGTCGAGAAGTCTTGCTTAAGACTCTCTTTTCCTTTCCAACTCTGAATCAAATTCCTTACCTTCTCTACACCTTTGAACATTCCGTTCTAAATAAACAAACCCTCTAATAAGTGATTCTTTTAACAAATGATTCCTTCTTATAAATACATGAACAAGAATGTGTTCTGGACTCTTTTCAATTCCTTTCTTTTCGTCTTAAAGAAAAGAAGCATAACTCGGGACCGACAAACCGTAATCTACCCCGCGAAATGGAAGCCCCAAAGCCGATTTTCTCCTTCACCAATGGACTGGACTTCGCTGTCTATAAGGATGAGCTGCCCGACAATGGGATCATCCGATTTGGACAAGGATTTGAAAACACGAATGTCAAGATCACCGACGTCTACCTCTTTGCACTGACGAACAAGGTATCTGAAGCTGAGGAACCGCTGCTTGAGTTCAACCTTAGGTCGACCCAAGAGTTTCCTCCCCTGTAAAGGATCCCGACTAGGAGGAGTACTGCCGTCCGCAGGAGGACCGTTCTTACTACCCCCACTCGGTCTAGTTGTTTCCGCACCTACCCCGACTTCCGCCAAATCAAAGGGGAAAGAAATCCGTAACTATGGTAAACCCGTTACCGTGGAGGGTACGGATCTTCTCGTAAGGCCTTCGTTTTCGAAATCGGGTCCAGCTTCAAAGATTCCGTCGCCGACAAGGACCCAAAGAAGAAACAAGTAGAAGGATCGCTAGAGAAGCCGTAGCCGCCGAAATCGCTTTCCTGGAGGAAATTCCGTAGCCGCCGAATATACACCGCCGCCGTAATATACACCACCGCCCGAATACATACCACTCTCGGGAGGAAGCGAGTTCCATCCCCTCTCCGCCGCAGAGGACGAGGAGAATGTTCGCAAGATTGCCGTCACATTACCTCGGCCCGCATATTACAACGATAGCCGCAAGAAAAGGACTAGAACTACGCCGTTTGCTCGACCGCAAACTTTGGTAGAAAAGTTAGCAAAGAAGGAAAACCGCCCCGTATCGGAGATTCTACGAAGGATAGGGCGGGTGCCGCCAAATCCCGTCTCGGGCCCCGAGTAGAACCCGCCATCATGACGTAAAAGCCAAGTAAAAGAATGAAGGCTAGTCCGCCCGTCGTCGTCTCGGATTACAGATTAGGGAGGATACCACCTTCCAAGCATTCGGCCGATAGTACCATCCGGTCCTGGACCTTCCGCCGCTAGAAGGATGGTATGGCGTCCCACTACCGGGCGACTGAGATCGAGACAACAGCCCGAGAAAGAAAGTCTCGCCAGGAGACTTGAATCCGAAGAAAGTGCTACCGCGATAAAGGGGACTCGTGAAAGGGACCCGAGCCTATCGCACGACAACCGCGAGGACACACGAAAGCCCCGCTAGAAGATGCCATGGAAAAGCCGAGAACCGATATCCGACGGCTGGCAAAAGAAAGAGAAGAAAAGTTCGGAGATGAGATTGATTCATCGGAATTCATGGACGACGAATATGCGTAAATCAACATGGTTGAGACACGAGCTTCATCGCCTTCGCAAGGTGCTCCCGCAACCGCAGAAGAGAGGAGCCGTAACCGATGAGAAGGCAACTTCGGGAAAAGACGACACGATCGCTCAAATGGCGAAAAGGATGGAAGAGATGGCCGTAGCTCCGGCCACTCTCCGCAGTCAAGTACAACCACAAAGAGAGACACCCCTGCAG
This sequence comes from Papilionanthe hookeriana x Papilionanthe teres, assembly GCA_022702705.1. Classification (NCBI taxonomy): domain Eukaryota; kingdom Viridiplantae; phylum Streptophyta; class Magnoliopsida; order Asparagales; family Orchidaceae; genus Papilionanthe; species Papilionanthe hookeriana x Papilionanthe teres. Next base: position 133,132,081 of record CM040425.1, on the reverse strand, counting down.
GTCATTCACATCGTAGACGGAGGAAAGGAGATTACATCCGTCAATGGGGATGATCAACTCGAAAAGGATACAACACAAAGTATGATCCCCGAAAAGGATATCAAGAACTTGGTGGAACAACAGAGTGCGAGAAGCCTTAGCACAATCGAAGAACGGGACATCCATTCGGACGGTAGACCTTACCCGTAAGAATTCGACGCCGTCCAATACCCGAAAGGCTTCGTACCACCTCTCGTTCAAGACCTTCGATGGAACCGGAACCCCCGACAAGCATGTTGCACACTTTCGTGCCGCTTGTTGCAATGCCGGCGGGAGCGATGCATTGCTCTTCCGACGGCTCGTCGCCAGTCCGTCGAGAATCGCCTTCGACCGGTATGCGAATCACCAAATGGTTCGGTGAAGACGTTCTCGCAGCTAGAGAACCTCTTCATCAAGCGATTCGCCGGAGCTCAGCACCACATCACTATAGGTGATTTAGTGGTAGAGAAACAAAGGCCGAACGAAACTTTGGTGGATTACATACTTCGATGGAGAAACTTAAGCATGAAGTGTGAACCACAACTACAAGAACAACATGCAGTCGGCATCTTACTTAAAAGCATTCACGGCCCGATAAGCACTTCTCCTCAAAGGATTCACTATTAAGACTTTCGAGAAGTTGTTAAGCAAGGCCGAAGCTTGCAAGAAGAGGCGAAGCAATTAAGTTTCGCCGACAAGACGGACAAGCGAAAGCCGGTGAAGACCTTCGAAAAGAAATCCGGGATCGTTGCAAGCAGTTGACAAAGGCAAGCAACCGATGCAAATACCACCGTAACGGCCGCAAAGAACCACAACAGAATTATCAACAACACCGGCCCAACTATCGACCATCTCCACAAGTATGAACAACCGCCTCGTCCGCAACGTACATTAAGGGAGCTTCGAGCGGGGAATATCCGTTCAAGAATGAAGCAGTACCGAAAATGTTCCGTAGTCTGATGAAGACTCCAGATTTCCAGCTGCCAGAGCCTAAAAGACCAGAGGAAGTCAACAAGAAAGGTGATCCCAACTTTTGCCCCTACCACCGGATGCTTGGGCATAAGATAAAGATTGCATTACCTTTAAAAGTTGGCTCAACGACAACCTTCTGAAAGGAAATATAACAATCCCGAAGGAGTACATGAAGGAACCCCGTAAAGGAGGTTCCGTCAATGTTATCTCAACTGATCCCGTCATTCCGATAGATCCCTATGCAACTGACGATGGATGGACCACCGCCTGGAAAAGGTCTTCGAAGAAGATTTTGGACAGCATCCGAACCGCCTCGGTGCGAGCTTCAATTCGTAGTTCGAGACCTCGTTAAGCCGTACTATCACTTGCGATAGAAGAACCACCTCAACAGGAGGCGATCGAAGAGAAGAAGAAAATCGACGAAGAAGAGAGGACCGAGGCTCCTAAGGCTGGACTAGGGGCTGCTTATCCTAGGATAGTTGCTTCCGATTCGGGGAGAAATCCCTCGAACCTCCGATTTTGTATGATTATCTCGCTCACTTCGGTGGGATCATATAATGATAAGGGTGATGGCGTTGGCTACGTTTTGATCGTTTCTAACGATTACGTAACTAGCGACAATCCGGACATCGATTTCGATACCAACGACAATTCTCAAATCATACACGATCTCGACGATCAAAATAACGAAGAAGACATCCATCAAGGAGGCTACGAGAGTTCAACAAGCAACGGATCTATCTGCGAGTTTCGAGGAGCTCCAATCACGATAGAGTTAGAGCCTTCGCATTCCGAAGATAATCCGAAGAGCCCGTCATTCCGATTCGAGAGGAGACACCGAAAAACTCAACACTAAATTCGAAGAAATTACGAAGTCAACTTAAGAAGTGGAAGAGTTCTACCTCCAAGAATGGGTCCGAAAGACAAAGGAAAGGTGTGGTTGTTCAAGAAGAACCAACCCCAGCAGAAGAAATACCCATTCGAGAAGAAGCCGAGACGCATGAAAATAAAGTGGACTACAATGTGCTAGCCCATCTTAGGAAACTACCGGCCAAACTGAGCATTTACGATGCTCTCATCTTATCAAAGGAGATGAGAGAAGCTCTGATCAAAGCCTTACTTGATCCAGAAATTTGCTTAGCTCAAATGGTCGGAGATTCCTTAGATGAGGTTTGTTCGTTAAAGGAACAGCGAGGTGTTACCTTCACGGACAATGACCTACTACTTGGGACAGCAGATCACAACCGACCATTGTACATTTCACTACAATCGGGAAGTTTACACTCTCCGCAGTATTGGTGGATCCAGGAGCGTCAATCAATATAATGAGTCTTCGAACACTAAGCATACTTGGAAATTGATGCTCGCGAGCTCGAAGCCGACAAAATGTTATTAAGAGGATTCAACCGTAAAGGAGAAAGAGCCCTCGGTCAATAACGCTACTGATGAAGACCGGTGACTTAGCAAAGACAACCGCAAAATTTCACATAATCGATTCAGAAACATCGTTCAACGCTCTACTAGGCCGACCATGGATACATGAAAACAGGATGGTACCATCATCTCTACACCAGTGCATCAAATACTACGATGGAGGGGAACAAAGGCATCAAAGGCGACTTACAACCATTCTCCGTACATGAGATTGGAATCCATGAAGATGCAGCTTATTATGCACCACCAAAGAAAACAATCTTCTCCAGAGATACCGTAACAAATGAAGCAAAGAAAGTTCGGGACAACGAAGAACCTGAAGTTCTAGTCCAACAGTCACTCACCACTCCCTTCCGGCGAGATGGTGAAGGTTTCTCCACAACTCGCATCCGAGGTCGAGGCCGGGGACGAGGCCGTGGTAGAGACGTTAGGACGATTGGACGGAGGAAACCAGCCATCAATGTCGATCGGGAAGATAGTTCCGAAGAAGAAAAAGAAATCAAGCAAGAAGCAACGACAATAAGTCGAAGAAGCCGCAATTCAAGATCTCTCTCGAAGATGAGAAGAACGAAGAATACAAATCAATGTACGAGAAGATTAACCACTACGTACATACTATGACCCTAACCCCGATCCATTCTAACAAGATCGAGGGTATGGTGGTCAAAGAGGTACGTAACGACGGTGCAAGGCCAATCAAATTCTACCGTGGTGCTTCTTCCTCCAAAACTGAAAATCATGTACAATTCGAAGATGTCACTTCATCAGAATTAATGGAATTACTTTTCGAGTGGTACTCTCCCCGTGTTCAAAATTTAATTCAACGTGGTTTCTTACCTCGACAATGGACAAAAGGCCAATCACAACATTTTGAAAAATTATGGAATAACTCCGTCGTCCACCCAATTCAAAGCATGGACTCGGATTCAGCACAAGTAGGGTCGACTGACGATACCGAATTTTGCTTGGTTGTCACTTGCAAGTCCAATGAAAACCGCATGGAAACTACAGACGAACTCGAAGATTTACAAATCGGAGACGCTCCACCGTAATTCGAAGAAGAAATTAAATCTACAATAGATGAGTTGACTGAAGTTAACTTAGGTACTAGCGAAGAGCCTAGACCTACCTTTGTTAGCTCCTTACTCAACAAAGAAGACTCCGAAGAAATAATCAAATTATTAATGGAATTTAAAGACTCGTTTTGCTTGGAACTACGATGAAATGCCGTGATTAGCTCCGTGGGTCGCAGCTCATAAGCTAGAGTGGATCCTACTTCGTCTCCACGTACAAGGTCCCATAAGAATGCGTCTAGAAATCGAACAACAAGTCATAGCCGATGTTAAAAAGCTAATAGACGCTAAATTTGTCCGTGAAGAACAATACCCGACTTGGCTAGCCAATGTAGTGCCGACGTAAAGAAGAATGGTCGATCGAATCTGTGTGGATTTCAGAGATTTGAACAAGGCATGTCCAAAGGATGAATTCCCTCTACCGATCCTAGAATTAATGATCGACATTGCTTCAACACATGAAATATTCTCATTCATGGATGGATCTTCAGGATACAACCGGATAAAAATGGCTCCAGAAGATGAAAAGCTTACAGCATTCGTAACACCGATCGGAGTATTTTGCTACACAGATGATGCCATTCGGATCGAAGAACGCAGGAGCAACCTACCAAAGAGCAATGACAAGAATTTTTGATGATCTCATCCACAATCAAGTCGAATGCTACGTGGACGATGTGGTCATCAAAAGCAAAGTAAAGGACAACCACCGTATGATTCGAGAATTGTTTTCGAACGATTAAGACAATTTAACCTTAAGATGAATCCCTTAAAATGCGCCTTCGGCGTCACCTCCGGAAATTCTTAGGATTCGTTGTCCGACATCGTGGAATTGAAATCGACTCCGAAAAGATTAAAGCTATCTTAGAAATGCCGCCTCCCAAAACCTTAAAACAACTACGATCTTTTCAAGGGAAGTCGGCATATCTTCGACGCTTTATCTCAAACTCGTCGTGTAGGTGTCACCTTTCTCAGCACTAGTTAAAAAGGACGCCAAATTTATTTGGGAAGAGAAATGCCGAAGGCCTTCGAGGACATTAAACAATATTTAATGACACCTCCTCGTCTTAGCAGCTCTGGCCTCAGTGTAGACCGCCGATACTTTACACCGCGGCTTTAGACGACTCTCTCTGAGCCCTGTTAGCCTGAGTCAATGATGAGGGTAAAGAAAATGCTCTTTACTACTTAAGCCGTCGTTTACTTCCGACGGAAGTAAGGTATCCCGCAATTGAAAAGCATTGTTTGGCCCCGATCTTCGCCGCTCAAAAGCTCGTGCACTACATGCTTTCTCATAAGGTCAACCCGATCTCGAAGTTTAATCCATCGCAATACTCGATGACTCGTCCAACACTTTCCGGCATACTTGCCGGATGGTCAATGATATTATTGCAATTCGATATAACTTTCGTGCCTCTGCGTGCCGTGAAGGGACAAGTCTTAGCGACTTTCTCGCAAAGACACCCTTTGCCTGCTGAATCTCCTCTCAACGACGATTTGCCGATGAACAAATAATGAACCTAGAAGACCTCGATGATCGACGTTGGGAATTGTATTTCGACGGAGCATCTTCAAGCACACAAAGACGAAGAATCGCAAGTGATAAGTGCCCTGTAAGGCAGGAATCGGCTAATCTTTATAACACCGGAGCTGGGGATGTTAAGATACTCCTACCACTCGACGTAACCGTGTACAAACAATGAAGCGAATACGAAGCCCTCATAACGGACCGGAATTAACTATTCAAATGGGGATAACAGTACATCAACATCTACGGGATTCGCAGCTAATCATTCAACGGATCGCTGGACAATACAGAATGTTAAAGCCAAGACTCGAACAATACTTCCAAGATGCCATACAACTGTTGAACAGATTCCAAATGTAACGATCTACAAAATTTCCGAAAAGAAAATGCTTTAAGCGATGCTTTAGCCCGTCTCGCAAAAGAATTTGCCCGTTTGCAAGATGAATCAGTGGAAGTGTCAGCTCATGGACGTCAGGTCCTATCACGACTCGACATAGACACAATACACAAATCGAAAAAGAAAAAGAATCAACTAGAAGAAGTGACGTAAAAACACGAAGATCGAGCGACAACCATCGATGCACTACCCGCAAACAGAAAGCTACCGGACGATAGGTCGCTAGCCCATCGTATCAAGAAAAGAACTCCGTCTTACGCATTAATAAACAACACATCGTACGAAGGTCTTTTGATCAAATGCGGCTAAGGTGCCTAAGCGGGTCCGAGGCCCGTGAAATTGTTAAGGAGGTGCATTCGGACTCGTGGCGCTCACCCGCCGGGTCCGAAGATGAAAATGAAAATTAAAAGACTAGGGTACTACCGGCCCTCGATGATGACCGACCGCATGAAAATCGCCAAGAGCCGTCACCAATGCCAAGTGCACGGAGTGGTTCTACACCAACCTCCAAATGTGCCGCACCCGACAATCGCGTCGCGGCCATTCGAATGTCGGGGCACGTATATAGTGGGTCCGATAGAACCACCATCTTCGAAAGGACATCGCTTCATTCTTGCGGCTACAGATTACTTTTCCAAGTGGGCAGAGGCAGCTCCACTTAGAGAAGTGAAAGCACACCACGTGCTACGCTTTTCAAGAACCAAGTTGTCTACCGTTTCGGAGTGCCGCGCAGATCATCTCGTATAATGGATCAGCATTCGAAGCACACAAATCAACAATTTTGTCGAGAGACACGGAATCGACTGGCGATACTCAACAATTTACTACCCAAGAGCAAACGGCCTCGCTGAGGCTTTTAATAAAACTCTCGTTCAAATCTTAAAGAAAACTTTGGACGATAATAAGAGGAATTGGCACGAGAAGTTGTTAGAAGCCTTGTGGGCCTACCGGACAACCTTCGGAACTCCTACTCAAGCTACACCTTACGCTCTGGTGTATGGGTCCGAGGCAGTGTTACCTTTAGAGGTTCAGCTTCCTTCACTCGTAATTGCAGCTGCGAATAAGATCACGACGAAGAGAACGCCAAATTACGACTCGAAGAATTAGAAAGCTTGGAAGGGAAAAGACTTGCAGCAGCAACGTAATTTAGAACTATACCAAGCTAAGATGGTTCAAGCCCATGACAAACCGGTCCGCCCAAGAACCTTCAAAGTTGGTGACTTAGTTCTCGTTCTCAAGAGACCTATCCTCGCACACCGCAAGATAGAGGAAAATTTGAACCCACTCGGGAAGGACCGTTCGTGGTCGAAGCAAGTATACTCGGGAGGTTCCTACCGCTAGTGAATCGCCGGGAGAACGACATATGCTTCCGATCAACGCGACGATACTTCGAAAAGTATTACGCCACTCGATGTTTCGAAGGAGTGAATTCTTCATCCCTAAGAAACACGGGTGAAGTAATTACTTATGACTGGGTCCGAACCCAAAAAAAAAATAATAAAATGTGCTAAAATAAATAAAATCATGATAATTAAGTTTTCCTTGTTTTCTTTTCCAAATCAAAATCTCTTCCCTGATCTTATCCTACTTCATTCCTGTTAAATTTGAAAAATACAAAAAATAATATAATAAAAAGAATGTCTTTAATAAACATTTTCTTAATGTTCTTGTTCTTAAGATACACCCCCGATCCTTTTCCTTGTCTTTTCGCAGGAAATGTCGAACGAGCGGTTGGTCCCGAACTTTAAGAATGGCGTAAGCCTCGCACTCGATGAAAAGAGGGTGAAAGATGGAGCGATAATCGAGATCGACTCGGATTTCGCACCGAGCAGCCTACAAGTACGAGGAAAGTGACCGGGTCCCGCCGACCGAGAAGAACCGCCCGCGCAGACAATGATGAAAGTGGGTGGCCCAAGCCACCAATCCAAAGAAGCAAGAAAAGAAAGGCAAACACCGAAGAAGACAAGAAAATGAAGTCCGTAGTCGCTACGGCAGAGGCAGTGCTTGTCGCCGCCACGCCCACGTAGATTCAAGAAGTGCGGAGAGCTACTCTCACAAGAACGCAACGAAGAAATAAGAATCGCCGTATCCGTAAGATGTTAACAAAACTAGCCGCGGACCGACGCAACGAGACAGCTTACTACCGCCAGCACGTACACTTCAAGGACACCGGCTCACCAGAACTCGAAGAAAGGAGGCCAGCTCCTAGGATACCGTAAAGAACCAGTGGAAATCTCACAAAGACTCGAAGAAAGAAGGCTACCACGCCACCGGATAGAACCACCCGCAATGCATGACCTTGTTGCGTAAGCAACCCCGGGGATGTCCCGACGTGCATCATCCCCGAGGAGCCGAGGTATGCAGTGAGAACGTGAAGGGATTGAACCGTATATCCCACAATATGTCACAAGGCCTCGCCATCCGCGATCATTCCGAATACGAGTCGGAGAGAATGCAGAATGTTGAAAAGAAAACCTTCGAATACTTCGAGAGAATTAAAGGTAGAAGAATCAATATACTAGAGGGCCTCGAGCTACATACCGACGTATTCTCGTAGTATGAACAACAAAGAAATCGTGGATTGTATCCGGATTTGAAAAGAATGGGCCGAGCAGTGCCGCCTAAGGGAAAATACCTACTCGAACCCCGGAGATGGATGCCGTGAAGGGAAGAATCACAATACAATGCGGATGCCGCTACAACTTTGTCGAAGACAGAAGGGAAACCCACCGGAATACTCCGTCATGGGCAAGTAGATCCGATGCCATTAGTCATCAAGAGAATGGTAAAGAGATCGATAACATGGAGGGTACCGCCAGCAGATTGCATACCCAATAGCCGCATTATCAACATCTACAAACAGAGTGACCGCATACCCCCACACATAGATCACCACGACTTTGTCGACCTTTCGCACGCTCTCTTTCCCGAACGAGTGTAACATCATGTTCGGATCCGACCTCCGGATAAGCAGCCCGGTGAGTTCCGAGGGCCGATGAAGATACCTTTACCGGTAGGTTCCGTCATGATACCGAAGGGCAACGGGGCAGATATCGCTAAGCATTGCATACCGTGAGTACCAGATGAAGCGGATCTCGCTTACTTTCAGAGAATGGATGACAGGAAGACACCTTACCATTTCCGACCGTACCCGCAGCTAGAGAACCTCCGCCTTACGAGCCGTGAGTTACATGGGAAATATCACACCTCCAATGTACATCCATACGGCATCCTCGCCAAAGATGGCTTGGAAGGTGATGTTAT